>LR738711.1:202684846-202700257 GCA_902687465.1 Secale cereale
CCTGGCGCCCGCGGCCTCGACGCCCACTCACTCGGCGACCTCATCACCGGCGCCCTCTCTTCCCGCGGCAACGGCGCCCGCGGTCCTCTCGGCACCCGCGTCCCCCTCAGCGCCCCCTCCCCGGTGCCCCCGGTGCCAGCGGCCTCGACGCCCGCTGACTCGGTGTCCTCAGCACCGGGGCCTATGGCCGGTCCGGTCAACCGCGCCCTTACGGTCGTTTTTCGCCCAAGCTCGTGCTACGCCTCGGATGACTATGTCCATGAGGCATCCACCTCTGAGCCATCGCCGCTGCCGTCCTCCGTTCGAGCCGCTTTGGATGGCTACGATGCAAGAGGAGTTTGATGCCCTGTTGCGCAACCGGACGTCGCAGCTTGTTCCTCGTCCCCGGCACGCCAACGTGATAACCGGGAAGTGGGTCTTCAAATACAAGCTCCGTCCCGATGGTACCCTTGATCGCTATAAAGCGCGCTGGGTCGTTCGTGGCTTTTGACAGCGTGCTGGCATCAACTTCGCCGACACCTTCAATCCAGTTGTCAACCCCGGCATGATACACACGGTTCTCCACCTTGCGGTCTCCTGTGCTTGGCCGGTACACCAGATGGACGTCTCCAATGCCTTCCTCCATGATCACCTCAAGGAGAAGGTCTTCTGCCAGCAGTCCACCGGGTTTGTTGATCCGGCGCTTCCCGACCACATGTGCCTGCTTTCGCGGTCCTTGTAAGGACTCAAGCAGGCTCCGCGCACTTGGTACCAGCGGATCTCGGTTCTACACCAGCTTGGGTTCCGCTCCACTTGCTCGGAGGTGTCGCTCTTCGTCTATCATCAGGGCTCTGACACGGCCTAGTTGCTGCTCTATGTCGACGACATCATCCTGATGGTATGTATGGCTAGCCTCCTTAGTTAGCTCACTGGTCGTCTTCACGCTGAGTTCACCATCAAGGACTTGGGTCCTTTGCACTACTTCCTCAGTGTTGAGCTGGTGCATCGTTCGGATGGCTCATTTCTTCGTCAGCGGAAGTACGCTCATGAGCTCCTGGTGATGAGGAACGTAGTATTTCAAAAAAATTCCCTACGCACACACAAGATCATGGTGATGTATAGCAACGAGAGGGGAGAGTGTCGTCCACGTACCCTTGTAGACCGTAAGCGGAAGCGTTATGACAACGCGGTTGATGTAGTCATACGTCTTCACGATCGACCGATCCTAGTACCGAACGAAAGACACCTCCGCGATCTGCACACGTTCAGCTCGGTGACATCGCACGAACTCATGATCCAGTAGAGCTTCGAGGGAGAGTTTTGTCCGCATGACGGCGTGATGACGGTGATGATGAAGTTACCGACGCATGGCTTCGCCTAAGCACTGCAACGATATGACCGAGGTGTGTTTCTGTGGAGGGGGCACCACACACGGCTAAAAGATCAATGATCAACTTGCATGTCCATGGGGTGCCCCCCACCCCCGTATATAAAGGAGTGGAGGAGGGGGAGGGCCGAACCTCTCTAGGCGCGCCCTAGGGGAGTCCTACTCCCACCAGGAGTAGGATTTCCCCTTTCCTAGTAGAACTAGGAGCCCTTCCAAGTAGTAGGAGTAGGAGAGAAAGGAAAGGGAAAATAGAAGAGAAGGAAGGAGGGGGCGCTGCCCCTCCCCCTAGTCCAATTCGGACTAAGCTTTAGGGAGGCATGCAGCCTCCCCTCTCTCTTTCCCCTAAAGCCCAATAAGGCCCATATACTCCCCGACGAATTCCCGTAACTCTTCGATACTCCGAAAAATACCCGAATCACTCGGAACCTTTCCAATGTTTGAATATAGTCGTCCAATATATCGATCTTTACGTCTCAACTATTTCGAGACTCCTCGTCATGTCCCCGATCTTATCCGGGACTCCAAACTACCTTCGGTACATCAAAACACATAAACTCATAATACCGATCGTCACCGAATGTTAAGCGTGCGGACCCTATGGGTTCGAGAACTATGTAGACATGACCGAGAATCATCTCTGGTCAATAACCAATAGCGAAACCTGGATGCTCATATAGGTTCCTACATATTCTACGAAGATCTTTATCGGTCAATCCGCATAACAACATACGTTGTTCCCTTTGTCATCGGTATGTTACTTGCTCGAGATCCGATTGTCGGTATCTCAATACATAGTTCAATCTCATTACCGGCAAGTCTCTTTACTCATTCTGTAATACATCATCTCATGACTAACTCATTAGTCATTTGCTTGCAAGGCTTACTTTGATGTGTATTGCCGAGAGGGCCCAGAGATACTTGTCCGACACTCGGAGTGACAAATCCTATTCTTGATCTATGCCAACACCACGAACACCTTCGGAGACACCTGTAGAGCATCTTTATAATCACCCAAATACGTTGTGACGTTTGATAGCACACAAGGTGTTCCTCCGGTATTCGGTAGTTGCATAATCTCATAGTCATAGGAACATGTATATGTCATGAAGAAAGCAATAGCAATAAAACTAAACGATCATAGTGCTAAGCTAATGGATGGGTCTTGTCCATCACATCATTCTCTAATGATGTGATCCCGTTCATCAAATGGCAACACATGTCTATGGTTAGGAAACATAACCATCTTTGATCAACGAGCTAGTTAAGTAGAGGCATACTAGGGACACTCTGTTTTGTCTATGTATTCACACATGTACTAAGTTTCCGGTTAATACAATTCTAGCATGAATAATAAACATTTATCATGATATAAGGAAATATAGATAACAACTTTATTATTGCCTCTAGGGCATATTTCCTTCCGTCTCCCACTTGCACTAGAGTTAATAATCTAGTTCACATCGCCATGTGATTTAATATCGATAATTCACATCGTTATGTGAATAACACCCATAGTTCACATCGCCATGTGACGAACACCCAAAGGGTTTACTAGAGTTAATAATCTAGTTCACATCGCCATGTGATTAACACCCAAAGAGTACTAAGGTGTGATCATGTTTTGCTTGTGGGAGAGGTTTAGTCAATGGGTCTGCCACATTCAGATCCGTATGTATTTTGCAAATTTCTATGTCTACAATGCTCTGCACGGGGCTACTCTAGCTAAATGCTCCCACTTTCAATATGTATCCAGATCGAGATTCAGAATCATCCAGATCGGTGTCAAAGCTTGCATCGACGTAACTCTTTATCACCTCCATAACCGAGAAATATTCCTTAGTCCTCTAGGGATAATTTTGACCGCTGTCCAGTGATCTACTCCTAGATCAAAATTGTACTCCCTTGCCAAACTCAGGGTAGGGTATACAATAGGTTTGGTATACAGCATGGCATACTTTATAGAACCTATGGCTGAGGCATAGGTAACGACTTTCATTCTCTCTATATTTTTCTGCCGTGGTCCGGCTTTGAGTCTTACTCAACTTCACACCTTGCAACATAGGCAAGAACTCTTTCTTTGATTGTTCCATTTTGAACTACTTCAAAAGACTTGTCAAGGTATGTACTCATTGAAAAAACTTATCAAGCGTCTTGACTATCTCTATAGATCTTGATGCTCAATATGCAAGCAACTTCACCGAGGTCTTTATTTGAAAAACTCCTTTCAAACACTCCTTTATGCTTTCCAGAAAATTCTACATCATTTCCGATCGACCATATATCATTCACATATACTTATCAGAAAGGTTGTAGTGCCCCCACTCACTTTCTTGTAAATACAGTCTTCACCGCAAGTCTGCATAAAACTATATGCTTTGATCAACTTATCAAAGCGTATATTCCAACTCCGAGATGCCTGCACCAGTCCACAGATGGATTGCTAGAGCTTTCACACTTTGTTAGCACCTTTAGGATCGACAAAACCTTCTGGTTGCATCATATACAACTCCTCTTTGAGGTATCCATTAAGGAATGCAGTTTTGACATCCATTTGCCAGATATCATAATCATAAAATATGGCAATCGCTAACATGATTCGAATAGATTTAAGCATCGCTACGGGTGAGAAGGTCTCATCGTAGTCATCTCCTTGAACTTGTCGAAAACCTTTCGCAACAAGTCGAGCTTTGTAGATAGTAACATTACCATCGGCATCTGTCTTCCTCTTGAAAATCCATTTATTCTCAATGGCTTGCCGATCATTGGGCAAGTCAACCAAAGTCCACACTTTGTTCTCATACATGGATCCCATCTCAGATTTCATGGCGTCAAGCCATTTTGCGGAATCTGGGCTCATCATCGCTTCCTCATAGTTCGCAGGTTCATCATGGTCTAGTAACATGACTTCCAGAACCGGGTTACCATACCACTCTGGCGCGGAATGTACTCTGGTTGACCTACGAGGTTCAGTAGTAGCTTGATCCTAAGTTTCATGATCATCATCATTAGCTTCCTCACTCATTGGTGTAGGAATCACTGGAACTAGCTTCTGTGATGTACTACTTTCCAATTCGGGAGAAGGTACAATTACCTCATCAAGTTCTACTTACCTTCCACTCACTTCTTTCGAGAGAAACTCCTTCTCTAGAAAGGATCCATTCTCAGCAATGAAATATCTTGCCTTCGGATCTGTGATAGAAGGTGTACCCAACAGTTTCCTTTCGGTATCCTATGAAGACACATTTCTCCGACTTGGGTTCGAGCTTGTCAGGTTGAAGCTTTATCACATAAGCATCGCAGCCCCAAACTTTAAGAAACGACAACTTTGGTTTCTTGCGAAACCACAGTTCATAAGGCGTCGTCTCAATGGATTTAGATGTTGCCCTATTTAACGTGAATGCAACTGTCTCTAATGCATAACCCAAAACGATAGTGATAAATCGATAAGAGACATCATAGATCGCACCATATCTAATAAAGTACGGTTACGACGTTCGGACACACCATTACGTCTGTTGTTCCAGGTAGCGTGAGCTCTGGAACTATTCCACATTGCTTCAAATAAAGACCATACTCGTAACTCAAATATTTGTCTCCGCAATCAGATCGTAGAAACTTTATTTTCTTGCTACGATGATTCTCTACTTCACTCTGAAATTTCTTTGAACTTTTCAAATGTTTCAGACTTGTGCTTCATCAAGTAGATATACCCATATCTGCTCAAATCATTTGTGAAGGTTAGAAAATAACGATACCCGCCGTGAGCCTCAACACTCATCGGTCCACATACATCAGTATGTATGATTTCCAACAAATCACTTGCTCGCTAAATTGTTCCGGAGAACGGAGTTTTAGTCATCTTGCCCATGAGGCATGGTTCGCAAGTACCAAGTGATTCATAATCAAGTGATTCCAAAAGCCCATCAGCATGGAGTTTCTTCATGCGCTTTACACCAATATGACCTAAACGGCAGTGCCAGAAATAAGTTGCACTATCATTATCAACTTTGCATCTTTTGGCTTCAATATTATGAATATGTGTATTACTACGATCGAGATCCAACAAACTATTTTCATTGGGTGTATGACCATCGAAGGTTTTATTCATGTAAACAGAATAATAATTAGTCTATGACTTTAAATGAATAACCGTATTGCTATAAACATGATCAAATCATATTTATGCTCAACGCAAATGCCAAATAACATTTATTTAGGTTTTACACTTATCCCGAAAGTATATGGAGTGTGGGATGATGATCATATCAATCTTGGAACCACTTCCAACACACATCATCACTTCACCTTTAGCTAGTCTCTATTCATTTTGCAACTCTCGTTTCGAGTTACTAATTTTTTCAATTGAACCGGTATAAAATACACAGGGGTTTCTATGAACACTAGTAAAGTACACATCAATAATCTGTATATCAAATATACCTTTGTTCACTTTGCCATCCTTCTTATCCGCCAAGTATCTAGGGCAGTTCCACTTCCAGTGACCATTTCCTTTGTGGTAGAAGCACTTCGTTTCAAGCTTTAGTTTAGCTTTGGGTTTTTTCACGGGAGTGACAACTTGCTTGTCATTCTTTTTGAAGTTCCCCTTCTATCCCTTTACTTGAAACAAGTGGTCTTGTTAACCATCAACACTTGATGCTCTTTCTTGATTTCCGCCTTCGCCGATTTTAGCATCGCGAAGAGCTCAGGAATTACTTTCGTCATCCCTTGCATATTATAGTTCATCACGAAGTTCTACTAACTTGGTGATAGTGACTAGAGAACTTTGTCAATTACTATCTTATCTGGAAGATTAACTCCCACTTGATTCAAGCAATTGTAGTACCCAAACAATTTGAGCACATGCTCACTGGTTGAGCTATTCTCCTCCATATTGTAGGCAAAGTACTGTCAGAGGTCTTATACCTCTCGACACGGGCATGAGTATGAAATACTAATTTCAACTCTTGGAACATCTCCTATGCTCCGTGGCATTCAAAAACGTTTTTAAAGTCCCGGTTCTAAGCCATAAAGCATGGTGCACATAACTATCAAGTAGTCATCATACCAAGCTTTTGTCAAAACGTTCATAATGTCTGCATCTGCTCCTGCAATAGGTATGTCACCTAGCGGTGCATCAAGGACACAATTCTTCTGTGCAGCAATGAGGAAAAATCCTCAGATCACGGACCAAGTCCACATCATTGCTACTAACATCTTTCAATTTCTCTAGGAACATATAACAATAAACGGAGAGCTACATCGTGAGCTATTGTTCTACAACATAGATATGATAATACTGCCAGGACTAAGTTCATGATAAATTAAAGTTCAATTAATCAAATCACTTAAGAACTCCCACTTAGACAGACATCTCTCTAATCATCTAAGTGATCATGTGATCCATATCAACTAAACCATGTCCGATCATCACGTGAGATGGAGTAGTTTCCAGTGGTGAACATCTTATGTTGATTATATCTACTATATGATTCACGCTCGACCTTTCGGTCTCCAGTGTTCCGAGGCCATATCTACATATGCTACGCTCGTCAAGTTTAACCCGAGTATTCTGCATGTGCAAAACTGGCTTACACCCGTTGTATGTGAACGTAGAGCTTATCACACCCAATCATCATGTGGTGTCTCGGCACGACGAACTTTCGCAACGGTGCATACTCAGGGAGAACACTTATACCTTGAAAATTAGTGAGAGATCATCTTATAATGCTACTGTCAATCTAAGCAAAATAAGATGCATAAATATAAACATCACATGCAATCAATATAAGTGATATGACATGGCCATCATCATCTTGTGCCGTTGATCTTCATCTCCAAAGCACCGTCATGATCACCATGGTCACCGGCGCGACACCATGATCTCCATCGTAGCATCATTGTCGTCTCGCCAACTATTGCTTCTACGACTATCGCTACTGCTTAGTGATAAAGTAAAGCAATTGCATGACGATTGCATTTCATACAATAAAGCGACAATCATATGGCTCCTGCCAGTTGTCGATAACTCTGTTACAAAACATGATCATCTCATACAATAAAATATAGCATCATGTGTTGACCATATCACATCACAACATGCCCTGCAAAAACATGTTAGACGTCCTCTACTTTGTTGTTGCAAGTTTTATGTGGCTGCTACGGTCTTAGCAAGAACCGTTCTTACCTACGCATCAAAACCACAACGATATTTTGTGAACTATGTGCTGTTCTAACCTTCACAAGGACCGGGCGTAGCCACACTTGATTCAACTAAAGTTGGAGAAACTGACACCCGCCAGCCACCTGTGTGCGAAGCACGTCGGTAGAACCAGTCTCGCGTAAGCGTACGCGTAATGTCGGTCCGTGCCGCTTCATCCAACAATACCGCCGAATCAAAGTATGAGATACTGGTAAGCAGTATGACTAGTATCGTCCACAACACACTTGTGTTCAACTCCGCCATATAACATCTACGCATAAACCTGGCTCATGATGCCACTGATGGGGAACGTAGTATTTCAAAAAAATTCCTACGCACACACAAGATCATGGTGATGTATAGCTACGAGAGGGGAGAGTGTCGTCCACGTACCCTCGTAGACCGTAAGAGGAAGCATTATGACAACGCAGTTGATGTAGTCGTACGTCTTCATGATCAACCGATCCTAATACCGAACGAACGATACCTCAGCGATCTGCACACGTTCAGCTTGGTGAGGTCCCACGAACTCATGATCCATTAGAGCTTCGAGGGAGAGTTCTGTCCGCACGACGGCGTGATGACCGTGATGATGAAGTTACTGACGCATGGCTTCGCCTAAGCACTGCAACGATATGACCGAGGTGTGTTTCTGTGGAGGGGGCACCGCACATGGCTAAAAGATCAATGATCAACTTGTGTGTCCATGGAGTGCCCCCACCCCCGTATATAAAGGAGTGGAGGAGGGGGAGGGCTGGCCCTCTCTATGACGCGCCCTAGGGGAGTCCTACTCCCACCGGGAGTAGGATTCCCCCTTTCCTAATAGAACTAGAAGCTCTTCCAAGTAGTAGGAGTAGGAGAGAAGGAAAGGGAAAAGAGAAGAGAAGGAAGGAGGGGGCGCTGCCCCTCTCCCTAGTCCAATCCGGACTAAGCCTTGGGGGGCACGCAGCCTCCCCTCTCTCTTTCCCCTAAAGCCCAATAAGGCCCATATACTCCCCGGCGAATTCCCGTAACTCTCCAGTACTCCGAAAAATACCCGAATCACTCGGAACCTTTCCGATGTCCTAATATAGTCGTCGAATATATCGATCTTTACGTCTCGACCATTTCGAGACTCCTCGTCATGTTCCCGATCTCATCTGGGACTCCAAACTACCTTCGGTACATCAAAACACATAAACTCATAATACCGATCGTCACCGAACGTTAAGCGTGCAGACCCTACGGGTTCGAGAACTATGTAGACATGATCGAGACTCATCTCTGGTCAATAACCAATAGCGGAACCTGGATGCTCATATTGGTTCCTACATATTCTACAAAGATCTTTATCGGTCAAGCCGCATAACAACATACGTTGTTCCCTTTGTCATCGGTATGTTACTTGCCCGAGATTCGATCGTCAGTATCGCAATACCTAGTTCAATCTAGTTACTAGCAAGTCTCTTTACTCGTTCCATAATACATCATCTCTTGACTAACTCATTTGTCATTTGCTTGCAAGGCTTATTATGATGTGTATTGCCGAGAGGGCCCAAAGATACCTCTCCAACACTCAGAGTGACAAATCCTATTCTTGATCTATGCCAACACCACGAACACCTTCGGAGACACTTGTACAACATCTTTATAATCACCCGATTACGTTGTGATGTTTGATAGCACACAAGGGGTTTCTCTGGTATTCGGGAGTTGCATAATCACATAGTCATAGGAACATGTATAAGTCATGAAGAAAGCAATAGCAATAAAACTAAACGATCATAGTGCTAAGCTAATGGATGAGTCTTGTCCATCACATCATTCTTTAATGATGTGATCGCGTTCATCAAAAGGCAACACATGTCTATGGTTAGGAAAAATAACCATCTTTTATCAACGAGCTAGTCAAGTAGAGGCATACTAGGGACATTCTGTTTTGTCTATGTATTCACACATGTACTAAGTTTCTGGTTAATACAATTCTAGCATGAATAATAAACATTTATCATGATATAAGGAAATATAAATAACAACTTTATTATTGCCTCTAGGGCATATTTCCATCACCTAGATCGTGCTAGCATGCTTAACTGCAAGCCCGCTGCTACGCCTGTTGATATGAAGGTCAGGCTCTCTGCCACGGATGGTTCTCCCACTTCAAATACTGCATTCTACCGGTCCATCGTTGGTGCTCTCCAGTACCTCACTCTGACTCGACCGGAGATCCAGTACGCCATACAACAGGTGTGTCTTCATATGCATGCTCTTCGGGATGTTCACTGGGCCGCTGTCAAGCGGATTCTTCGCTGCGTCAGCGGCACTATGGAGCTCGGCATCACGCTCTACGCCTCCACCGACACCACCCTCACCGCCTATACCGATGAAGACTGGACGGGCTGCCCTGACACTCGGGCTATTGTGTCTACGTTCAAAAAGAAACCATCGACTAGGAGCAATATTCTTGGAAGGGGCCAAAAATTCACCATGTTTTAAGTATATATATGCAATCAGAAGAAAATAAATTAAAAAGCTCGTAGCAACACACGGGCATTCTACTAATGTCCATATACATTCATATGTGGTAGTCCATTTGAAATCTCTAAAAAGACAAATATTTAGGAACGGAGGGAGTAGTTAATAAAATAAGCACAACAACCGCGGACAAGGATTTGGAGCTCTTAGATGCTCTGCACCCCCATACAAACATTTCGTTCAAAAAAAATACCAGATATTTAAAAAATATGAAATTTTGCGATATCAAACCTGAGTTCCCAGTCTACCCCCGTGTGAAATTTCGTGAAAATACCAGGAAACGTATTCGTGGTAAAAAAGACAAAAAATTTCTATGTATAGAAAATACTGTTTGGATGGATTTTTGTTCGGACAATATTTCCTTCGCCACGGATACCTTTTTTTGGGTATTTTTCATGAAATTTCACACGGGAGTAGATCGGGGACACAAGTTTGGTATCCCCAAAATTCAGATTTTTTTTGTATTTTTTACAATTAGTTTTCGTATAGGGGTGGGGAGCACCCAAGAGCTCCTGTGTATTTTCTCAACAATCGCAAGCATAGTCTGAAATAGTTATGTATTTGTATAAGGTAACTGTTTGAGGACGGCGCATCGGCCGAACATTGGGCCGGACGCATCCACGCACGCTCGCCTCAGCCATACACCAAGCGACGCGTAGGAAACGGGGCCACCCCCGCTGCCTTCAACCTCGCGCGGATCTCGCCCCCATGACGCCGCATCTCTACCCCTCTCCCCCTCACACAGATCTCCTCCATTGCAGCGTGTGGAGCAGCTCGCCATCGGTCATGAATGTAGGTTGCGGCCCCGCTCGTCTTCCCACCTCCTTTTTCTTCCTTCTCCTTCGCCCCCTCTCTTCCTTTTTTGCTGCAACCGGCGACATGCCATACGACAGGAGGACCGAGGTGCCTGTGCTACAACCATGGCGACCCAGAGAAGCTGCAACCGCGGCACTGGGAAGAGTTGCAAACGGCATTTTCCCATGCTACAACCATGGACACAAAAAGCTATGTCCAGTAGATAAAAAGTTTCAACCAGACAACGGAATACAGGAAAAGTTACAACCGTTTTGCAAAAGGCTTCAACCTGCAGATGAAAAAGCTTCAACCAGCAGAGGAGGGGACACGCTAGGGAGGGAGCTGCAATCACGTAATGGTACTGCAGCTGCAAACGGCAATACTCGTGCTACAACCATGAATGCAAAAAGCTACATCTATTAGATAAAAAAGTTTCAAACCAGACTTCGAAACACATGAAGAGCTGCAACCGTTTTAACAAAAGCTTCATCCAGCAGATGAAAAAGCTTCAACCAGAGAATGAAAATCTTCAGCCAGCCACTTCAAAAGTTTCACTCGCTTTTTAGGTACACGTGAAAAGTTGCAACCGTTTAAAAAAAAGCTTCACCCCGCAAATGAAAAAGCTTCTACCAGAGACCGAGAAAGCTTCAACAAAAATGCTGGAACCTGCGACGATGTCATTTTTGCTGGAACCAGCGGCATCGTTTGCTACAACCAGCGACTCAATTTGTTGCGACCCTTCACGGCGAACTATAACCGGCGACGGCGACGCGTTTTTTTGCTGGAAGCGGCTTCATTTTTTGCTGGAACCGGCGGTTTATTTTGCTTCAAACGGTGACACCCACAAATTTTAGCTGGAAATCAGTGCGTTTTTTGTTTGCAACTGGCGACTACTGGCGATGCTACAAGCACAACACCATGGCAATGGCGAGGAAGCACTTTTTGGGTGCTAGAAGCACCCCTGCCATTGCTGGAATCGACGGCCAGCATTTTTTTATGATCCGAAGCTTTTTTTGCTGCAGCAGCGACGGCGAGCGGCTACGGCGACCGGCGGCGAGCGCGGCGACGAGCACGAAGATGAGGACGACCAGGGGCGCGGGCGGGGGTTGCGCAACGCTTGAAGCGGCGGGGGCGGTAGGAGGCGCAGCGCCGGCGCACGCGAGGTAGAAGACGACAGGGCGAGCGCTCAGATCCGTTTTCTTCACCGCGGTGCGACCGGCCCAACTGTTGGGCCGGCGCACCCGCGCCTTTGTGTAATGATGAAGCATGCTGACATGATACACAAAAGTACAAATTGGGAATGCCCTAGTGAGCATAGCATTTATACATATCTCCGAAGAAGTTTGAGCGCAATTCATATGGTTTTTCTTGTAAAGGCGCAAAGCTCCGTGTTTTGCTTCAAAGTTCAAACCCTATAGGAACACCAGAGGCATCCGTAGGAACGGATATGGACACACAGATTTGGCAGATGACCATACCCAAGAGTGCGGCCAAGAAAACAGCAAAAGTTACGTGTAACGGATGGAATTCATTATCGTCGTCCATCAAAGGTCTTCTCAGTAAATCAACCAGATACAACCACAGCAAGAGCAACAATCCCTGAAAAACGCACAAAGTTCAGCCTATTACGATGATACAAATACAAATCGAAGAATGGCGTACTTTTTTGTATGTAAGTTCACCGGCGGTCCGGCGCTAGTGCATCCAGAAATACGTACCCGGGCAATGGAGGTGACGATCATGCGGCCCTTCTCCATCCCGTCGTCGACCTCGCTGTCCGCTGGCGCCGCCGTGATGGGGCTGGGTCCGGTCTCGATATCCACCAGCAGTGGCGCTTTCAGCTCCACCCTGGGTGCTTCACCGCCGGTGCTGCAAGCGCAGCAGCACGCGTCGCACGCCATCGATGATCGGGTGAGTCGACAAGAGGGGCGATCTTGTTTAGCTAAACCCTAGTTTTGCCTGCAATAATAGTAGCCGTCGGACCCTCGGGTGCGGGCTGCGATGGTTATCAAGGACATGTATTGCGGATAGGAATACTTAGCCTAGCCATTTGACTATAACACGTTTTGAACATAGCCATCGGATTAAATCGTTCGTTTGTGATCCTGCTTGTCAGTTGGCCCGGCAAGTTGGCGTCCCCCGCCTCATGCGCGAGCTCGTCGCCGTCAAGTACAAGTGTACGACCACCACGGCGAGAAGGTACGACCACCAAACCACCGTCACCACGGTTCAGATATTTGTTCCGGTCGCGACACGCACACACGGCACCAAAACATGGGTCATATTCATTGAAAAAAATAGCGCGCTATATCGCCGCTAATAGCACGCTATAGCATATAGAGAATTGTCTCGCTAAATAAATCAATGTACAATGCCTCGCTAATAGCACGCTATAGCGTGCTATAGCACGCTAATAGCATATTTTCAGGGGCCACGCTATTTTCTGTAGCGCGCTATTTTTTTCATTGGTCATATTTGATATCTGGACCTCTGGACCTGGAGTCTGGAGTAGGCCTTCAGAGTTCTGATGCCTGGTTATTCTGACTCCGACACATCTCGCAACCTTAAGAGTATCTCTAGCAGATCCCGTATATCACCGATCCGTTAAAAAATGGTTTTGCGGGACGGTGCGGGAGGTCGCAGAGTCAGACCTTGCAAAACGGACTCGTAAAAAAGATATTCGTGGAATATGCTCTTTTACGGGTTGGCTTTGCGGGTCTGCTCGGGCGCCGCCCCCGCCGATCCGCAAATTCAAAATTTTTAATTTCACACATGAAAATACATTTCTGTGCTTTTTTATTTTCTTCAATGGCATTGGATACATCGTAATTCATCAAATCTTTGCTAGAATAGTAAGACTAAAGATAACAAAAACCATAATTATGCATTTTAGAAGATATCCAACTTCCATAACTGGTCCCACTAGTTGGACCAATATCTTCTCCATGCATTTGTTGTTGATCTGCGGGTTCTTGATTTTGCATTCTTCATTCTTCCTCTTTGGTTTTAAAGAAGTAGACGTTGCTTCCCGTCTACTTTCTTCTCTAATTACATGCATGCGCATCATTTGCCTCAATTGTATTAAGGAGTGCACAAACATCTATTAAGTTCCTTCTATCAATCAATCAATGTATTCTCCTTCCCAGAACCAAAATGAGCATCCATCTTTCTACGCACATGACGATATTCAAAATGAGCTATCGCAATTGAACCGAAGAATACAGTGACAAAGCCGAATGGAAACAACACATACCCCGTCATTTTTGCATTTGAAAAACACCCATCAGGGGTGCTTCGGCGTGCCAGAGGTTAGGCGCAACACTGTCCGTGTGCAGTCGTCGCACTGTATGAGCGGCATCGGCGAGCCGGCGAGCCGCCGCACGAGCGCCGACACCGGCGGACAGCCGCTAGGCGCCAGTGGCTACAAGACGGACATATATCTGCATGCGGCGCTGAGGCTTTGTCGGGGCTACACGGCTGCTCCCGAGCAATCCATGGCTTGGCGTAGCCAGTGGCCGGAAACGGCAAATCCGGCCATCGCGTTGAACTGCCGCCGATCTGCAACTTTCGGGCCTGTCGATGAAGGAGGAAGTGGCGTCGGGCATGTGCTGGCCCTCCGGCGTGATCCCGCTGGCTAGTTTGGCCGGAATTGTAGGCGGCGACCTGCGGCGGGGTGTCGGTGCAACAAACCCTAGGTCCATTGTCGCAGACTGTGCACAGGCCCAAGGACAAGTTTGCAACACCAAGATCAGATCAAGGCTCGAAGGGATCAGCTCCCTGAGGAATCAGAGAGCTGGTCAAGGAAATCAAGACAACCAAGACTAGCCGAAGAGGCAAGATACCACCGGAAGAAGAGTCTTTCTTGCTGGGCATACGAGCTTGGCGGGGTTGGATCGCTCGGAAGCAAGCCTCCAACATCGCCTCGGCAGGCCTACCGGGGCTCGCGGAGGCAAACCACCAGTTCACAACGACGCCCGTCGTCAATAAGTGCAGTGTCAAGCTCCTAAGTGGCTCAGTGACAGCCTCCTGCCACATGGCATCCACTTCCTATAGAAAGAACCTCCAAATGACACCCGTCTTGAGACGTGTCAAGCAAGCATGCACGAAGCTGACAAAACGGCCCGGCAGGGCCTGCCGGGCGAACCATGATGTGACACTGAGCGGCGCATTTAATGCGCTCTGTCAGCATGAAGAGTTAGGTATGATAGCACTGTTTGCTATCTAATTAGTACGGCAAGACTGATTTGCCACTATGGTGACCCCTTAATCTGTAAAAGGAGGCACATGGCAACCGTAGAATGGGTTCGACCATTCGAACCCACAAACACTCATACGCGCGCGACCGCTCTCGCCCTGGGGCAACCTTGCCGGGGAAGAGTGTTGTGCTCTTTTCCACCATTCCACCATTAATCCACCAAAGCATGAGTAGGGTTTTACGCCTCATGGCGGCCCGAACCTAGGTAAAAACTGCCCGTGTGATCCTCGCCGTGATGCGCTATGCTTCTTTGCTCTTTGTGCAACGTGCCTGTCCCCCCCC
>LR738711.1:202700308-202726695 GCA_902687465.1 Secale cereale
CCCCCCGAACCAAAAAGGGACTCCTGTCCCATAGGTGGCCGTGGTTTTCCCACAACATCTTTGGCGCGCCAGGTAGGGGATCACTTGCGTGAACCCGAGAGTGTGAACAACGCGTCATCTTCATCACTAGCTTCACCATCTACAGCTCCATCGACCATGGCGCCCAAGAAGAAGTTTGGTGCTATAGCCCACCCATCCACTTCGAGGGCCTCATTGCCCGCTGTTGCCGACGCCGCGGGGAATGCGGGGACGCATGAGAATGTAGACGCTGTGGGGGACGTAGCCGGCGCAGGCAGCGTTGTCACCACACCCCCCACGGCCGAAGCAGGAGCGGAGAGCACCAATGAAGGACATCATCAACAGCATCCAAGTGGAGGTGTCCCGCGAGGTAAGAGCAGAGAGATTATTCCTTCTATACCTCCTCGCCCAACCAAAGAGCACAGCCTTGGCGATGCCACTCGTTCGAGGGCATATCGCAACCCTCCGGCCGCTCCCGTTGCGGGCGCGACCATAGGACATGCACCACCCCCAGGACGAGCTAACCTAACCACTGTGCCCAACGGAGCCGCCGACCCTCAAGCTCCTCCGCCACGTCTGAAGGAAATATGCCCTAGAGGCAATAATAATGTTGTTATTTATATTTCCTTATATCATGATAAATGTTTATTATTCATGCTAGAATTGTATTAACCGAAAACTTAGTACATGTGTGAATACATAGACAAAACAGAGTGTCCCTTGTATGCCTCTACTTTACTAGCTCGTTGATCAAAGATGGTTATGTTTCCTAACCATAGACATGTGTTGTCATTTGATGAACGGGATCACATCATTAGAGAATGATGTGACGGACAAGACCCATCCGTTAGCTTAGCAACTTGATCGTTTAGTTTTTCTGTTATTGCTTTCTTCATGACTTATACATGTTCCTATGACTATGAGATTATGCAACTCCTGAATACCGGAGGAACACCTTGTGTGCTATCAAACGTCACAACATAACTGGGTGATTATAAATATGCTCTACAGGTGTCTCCGAAGGTGTTTGTGGTTTTGGCATAGATCAAGAATAGGATTTGTCACTCCGAGTGTCGGAGAGGTATCTCTGGGCCCTCTCGGTAATACACATCGTAATAAGCCTTGCAAGCAAATGACTAATGAGTTAGTCACGAGATGATGTATTACGGACGAGTAAATAGACTTATCGGTGATGAGATTGAACTAGGTATGATGATACCAATGATCGAATCTCGGGCAAGTAACATACCGATGACAAAGAGAACAACGTTTGTTGTTGTACGGTTTGACCGATAAAGATCTTCGTAGAATATGTAGGAACCAAAATGAGCATCCAGGTTACGCTATTCGTTATTGACCGGAGATAAGTCTTGGTCATGTCTACATAGTTCTCGAACCCGTAGGGTCCGCACGCTTAACGTTAGATGACGATCAGTATTATGAATTTATGTGTTCTGATGCACCGAAGGTAGTTCGGAGTCCAGGATGTGATCAGAGACATGACGAGGAGTCTCGAAATGGTCGAGACATAAAGATTGATATATTGGAAGGTTATATACGGACACCGGAAGGGTTCCGGGGGTCACCGGATAAAAACCGGAGTTCCGAGAGGTTACCGGAACCCCCCGGGGGGTATATGGGCCTTGATGGGCCTTAGGGAGAGATAGAGGGCTGGCTAGGGCTGGGTGTCGTGGTTCTAATACTGACAGTAAGGGTAGGGGGGTACGGATAGAGAGGCAAGGTTCTAGCTATCGCGAGGTTGTACACAGAGTGTTTAGCGAGTTCAGGCCCTTCTCGGAGGAAGTAAAAGCCCTACGTCTCGACGCTCGGAGGCTTGGTCGACTGATGTGTGTATGTATGTGTTACAGAGGAGCGAACCCTTGTTCTGGAGGAGGGGGGTGGCTTATATAGTGCGCCAGGACCCCAGCCATGCTCCATGTTACCAAGGGCTTAAAGGTACATTAAGGCATGCGTTACTGATAACGCCTGTAGTAAAGGATAATTAAGATATTTATTACAGAGAGTAAATATAGGACCGTTGCTGTTCCAAGGGGCACTTGGTCTTTGGAAGTCGACTGCCCGGTCTGGTCGAGTGGAATTGAGTCGTCTTGCGCACATGGGTCGGTCGAGTGAAGTGCCTCTTTGGACCGCTTCAGTCGACTGTCTCCACTGCCAAGGGTCTTGTCTTTTGATCTCCTAGGGTAGTGACCTTGGGTGGGGCATTTTGGTCAGGCCTATGACCCTACCCTAGGTCCGTAACCTCGTCGGTAGCCCCCGAATGGATTGGGGCTTGATCAAGGGGATGCTGAGGGAAGCTCTGGTCTTGATTCGATGTCCTTGGGGCATATTGTTTTGGAACTCGTGACTTGGGCAGGCTCCCTCAGTTGTGTCTTTTTCGCCTCGATCGATTCCGAAGCCATCGATGAATTAGTTGCCTTTGCGTCGATCGGGTTTTGCGCTAGGCGTCGGGCGCCATGAGCGTGTGCCGTTTTCAACGGAATAGGTTGCCTTCTGTCCGCCGAATCCGGCGGGGCTTTCGAAATTTGGGGAAGCGCGCGGGGCGGGACGTGCCGCATCAATCGGAGGGGTGCGGTTCGAATGCCTCGATTCCCGCGCCTCCTTTTTCGCCACGTATCGCGTCAGCGCCTGTTGCGGGATCGGATAAGATCGCCTGGGGCCACCGGTCAGCCACTCGACCGAGCCGTTATAAAGGCGCGCCGAGTCCGCCACGAGGAGTACTGTGCGCCTAGTCTTCTCCCGTTCGCCTTGTCTTCTCCGCAGCGTTCTTGCTTCTCCGCCGCGCTCCCACTCCTTCCTGCTTCTCCCCGCCGCAACCGCCGTCTCGCGAGCCATGGTTAAGGACAAGACTGCGGCCATGGAGCGCTCCAAGAAGGCGGCGTCGGGGAAGGGGAGGCGAGCCGGCCGGGTCTGTTCATCGTCGAGGTACGGACTCCCCGCTGGATGGATCCAGGGGGATTGGATCCGGACCACCGTCGTGGTGGAGGATCTGGAGGAGCTGGAGGAGGAGGGGCTGATCGCCGGCGGCTCCTGGCGGGCGCCGGGAGGAGAGCTCGAGCCCCGGCCGCAGGAGGGCGAGTGTGTACTCCACGCCACCCACGTCGACCGAGGTTTCTCTATGCCCTGGCACCCTTTCTTCCGTGCGTTTCTCATCTTCTTTGGTGCCCAGCTGCATTACTTTACGCCCAACTCCATCGCCTTTCTCTCCGCTTTCGTTTCCATGTGCGAGAACTTCCTCGGTTGCCGATCGCACTGGGGCTTGTTCAAGCACATCTTCACCTGCCACTCCCAGACCGTCAAGAGAGTGAACCCGAGTGACGGCAAGACGCACGTCCTCCAGGCGTGCGGCGGGCGCAGGATTCAGCTTAGGAATAGGAGCGCCTTCCCTCCCATGAACCTTCCAGAGTCGATTCGGGGCTGGTAGTCGACCTGGTTTTATTACAAGGACAGTCCGACTCCGGGTCAGTCGACTGGCCTTCCTCCATTTACCCTAGGTCGAGCCAGTCCGCCTCCTTCGATGGTAGTGAGCAAGGCCGAGAGGGCCGAGGTAGACATGCTGATGGAGAGGGTCGTCCAGCTAGTCCGCGACGGGGTCACGGGGATGGACTTGTTCGAGGTGTATATCACGCAGAGGATTCAGCCGCTTCAAGCCCGGGACCACCCGATGTGGCTGTACTCTGGTACTGACGACTCGTCACGAGTCCACCCGAAGGCGGCCCACCCGGAGTACGTAGTGCGGTGCTTGAAGAGCATCACCGGGAACAAGGACAACCCCAGGGGGTCGGGGAGGATCATCCCATTCGACGCTGACCACCTGCCAGACAAGGTCAGCCTTCCGCTTCCGAATGACGTGTCCGTCGATTGATTTGTGGTCTTTATTGATGGATCTGACTGGTATTTGGTTAACTTCTTTTCTTCGCAGATCTATACAGAGATGTACTCGGTGCCCAACGGGGACTTGGGCCAGGAGGGCGAGGAGGGTACGGGTGACGCCGACGAATGGAAGTCGGAGGAGGAGACCGAGGAGAGCGAGGATTATAGCAGTGGGGAGGAGGTCAAGTCACCTCCCCGTGTCGAGCGCCGCTCCGAGGAGAAAAACGACCCAGGGGCCGCTCGACCTCATGTGGGTCCCTCGGGGTCCCGGACTCCCAAGCGTACTCGCACGACCACCCCCGAGCCAGCTGAGAAGACGTCCAAGCAGCTCAAGGTCACCACCACCAAGCCCCGGAAGGCCCTGCCAAGGATTAAGGTGGATGTACCCATCGCCTCCACGTAAGTGTCACTTGGGCTTGCTTTTCTCTGTTTCTTGGGGGTCGACCGCAGTTTTGGTCGACTCATTTCTTGACTAAATCTTTCAGAGCTGCCGCTTCCACGACCTCAATGGACATCGATCGGGGTCTAGATGACAAGGAGATCGCGGATGCCGCGACATCTCGTGCAGGTATGGGCTCTATGAGACTTGTCTTATCCTTCTTCTCTTTCGCGGGTGATGGTCGACTGACTTGGTTCCCTGCTTGATCCGAAGCGCCGCGCCTCGTCATAGAGCTGCCGGACAACGACGAAGACGAGGAGCAGTTGGGGGAGGACCGCCGACGCGCAAGGAAGAAGGGCCGGAAGGCGCCTTCTAGCTCGGGGGCCCAGCCATATGAGGACGCGGCCCGAACCGCGGTCTCTTTTGCCGTTCCTGTGTCGACCGCGCACGCCGTCGACCCACCGTCTGCGCCGAGCGTCGACCCAGCGCCCGCCCTGGTTGTCGACCCAGCGTCCACTCCGGCCGTCGACTCAGCGCCGGTTCGCACCGTCGATTCGGCGCCTGCGCCCGCGGCCGGCTCGACGCCTGCTCCTTCGTCTGTACTCTTCTCCACCTACCGCCTCCCGGAGGACCCTGTGGGGGCGGCACAAGAGGCCGTTCGCCAGGCGAAGGTGATGATGGGGCGGACGAAGGCGGCGTATGAGGCCAGCATGGCGGCTTACGACGCCAGCTCTGCTCTTCGGGCCAACGTCCAGGTATGTTGTCTTTGTTGTAGTACTTTTTTGACTTCGAGAGAAATTTGCTTGTTTTGTTTTGTGAGGTATCACACCCACTGGGTGTTCTTCTTTTCCTGCCTTCTTTGAGATCGCGCCGGGCTGACCTCGGCCGAGTGAAACCAGTGGGGGCACGCTGCGTGCCCCCACTGGGTGTAGTCCCCGAGACTGTGGTCGACTGCTGGCGGTCGGCCATGGTCTTACTATAGAACTTCCATAGTGTTGGTTTTTTTTTTGCGCCGGACTGATCTTGGCCGAGTGAAACCAGTGGGGGCACGCTCAGTGCACCCACTGGGTGTAGTCCCCGAGACTGTGGTTGAGTGATCTGACTCGACTGTAGTCTTATAATCTTGCTTTGTTCTGTTGATGCAGAAATCTTGCGAGTTCGGGGCCAAGTTTGCAGATCTTGAGCAGAAGCAAATCCAGCTTAATCTTGACTTGCAGTTGGCTCGGGACCATCTGAAGAAGACGCAAGACGATGCGACTGGTAACTTACTTCTGTCTTCTGTCGACTGACTTTTCGCTAGAGTGTTCCTTAATGTTCATCTGTCCAGTGGCGGCTTTGGTAGGTCAACTGAGGGCAGCTTTGGAGCAAAAGGATCTTGACCTGGTAGCGGCGCAGCAGGCGGCTCAGGAGAAGTCGGAGCTGGCGGCAAAGAAGCTGGCTTCCATGGGTGCGCTCGAGGCGAAGATTATCTGACTGAGAGGCTCACTCGACGCGGCCAACCAGGAGGTGACTCAGCTGAAGAAGTCCAAGGCCGACTTGAACGACAAGTACGAGGCTCTCTTTCGGAAGAGGCTCGATCTTGAGGCGTATCTGGGCGACATCACCAAAAAATGGTACCTCGTGCTCGCAGGTATGTCCCCTTTGGATTGGTTGAATTTGGACTGGTCGACATGTATCCTATCTGCTGACTCGACTTGCTGTTCTTGGTGCAAAGTTCTGTCATAACTTCGAAGAGGAGACTGGCCGGGTCGAGCCTGGCTTGGACCCCACCAACTCCATTGTGAAGGACGAGGTTTCCATGAACATACTGAGGCTGGAGTCCCGCCTTACTGTGGCCACTGATTACCTGGGGCGACTGAAGGTGGTGATGGCCCGAATCGACGCTGCGCTCTAGAGGGGAACCGTGCAGGAGAACGACCTCGAGTCCTTGATGACTCGACTTAACGAGTTCCCCGACCGAGTGTAGGAATGGAAGAAGTCGGCCGCCCGGGGAGGAGCAGACGTGGCGCTGTCTTTGGTTCGTGTGCACTGCAGGGAGGTGAAGGAGAGGAAGCTTGCTGCGCTGAAGGTCGCAAACACAAAGGAGCTCCAATTCCAGTCCTTCTTGGAGACTTTCTTGGAGGCTGCCACTCGTATCGTCGATGGGATTGATTTGGACGAATTTGTCGCGCCTGCAAGCCCGCCTCCCCCCGAGCCATGACTTTGATACATTAATCTTATTTGCCGCGGAATGCCGCGTGGATTTGTACTCGTTAAACTCTGGTGGGTCTGTGGCCCAAGTACTCTTGCCCGATCTTTGCGGGGCTTTAATTTGATTTTGATCATTTGGTTCGTCGCTCTTCTTCTAACCATCTGAATCTTTGAGTCGACGTCCTTGGCTAAGTTCTCCCCCGAGTGAGAGGGTCGGTCTTCACTCGGAGTAGAATGTTTATAACTTAGGCGATTCCAAGCTACGTTGTACTTGTGGCGGAGTTCGGAGGACCGAACCTCTTTGTACTTGTGGCGTAGCTTGGAGGACTGCAGCTAAGCCTCCGAGTGAGGGGGTTGCTCTTCACTCGGAGTAGATAGTTGTAACTTAGGCGATTCACGGGGTCGCAGCTAAGCCCCCGAGTGAGAGGGTCGCTCTTCACTCGGAGTATAATGTTTATAACTTAGGCGATTCCACGCTACGTTATACTTGTGGCGGAGTTCGGAGGACCGAGCCGCTTTGTACTTGTGGCGTAGCTCGGAGGACCGCAGCTAAGCCCCCGAGTGAGAGGCTTGCTCTTCACTCGGAGTAGAATGTTGTAACTTAGCCGAGTCACGGGGTCGCAGCTAAGCCCCCGAGTGAGAGGGTCGCTCTTCACTCGGAGTAGAATGTTTATAACTTAGGCGATTCCAAGCTACGTTGTACTTGTGGCAGAGTTCGGAGGACCGAACCGCTTTGTACTTGTGGCGTAGCTCGGAGGACCGCAGCTAAGCCGCCGAGTGAGAGGGTTGCTCTTCACTCGGAGTAGAATGATGTAACTTAGGCGAGTCATGGGGTCGCAACTAAGCCCCCCGAGTGAGAGGGTCGCTCTTCACTCGGAGTAGAATGTTTATAACTTAGGTGATTCCAAGCTACCTTGTACTTGAGGCGGAGTTCGGAGGACCGAACCACTTTGTACTTGTGGTGTATCTCGGAGGACCGCAGCCAAGCCTCCGAGTGAGAGGGTTGCACTTCACTCAGAGTAGGATGTTGTAACTTAGGCAAGTCACGGGGTCGCAGCTAAGCCCCCGAGTGAGAGGGTCGCTCTTCACTCTGAGTAGAATGTTTATAACTTAGGCGATTCCAAGCTATGTTGTACTTGTGGCGGAGTTCGGAGGACCGAACCGCTTTGTACTTGTGGCGTAGCTCAGAGGACCGCTGCTAAGCCCCCGAGTGGGAGGGTTGCTCTTCACTTGGAGTTGAATGTTGTAACTTAGGTGAGTCACGGGGTCGCAACTAAGCCCCCGAGTGAGAGGGTCGCTCTTCACTCGGAGTAGAATGTTTACAACTTAGGCGATCCCAAGCTACATTGTACTTGTGGCGGAGTTCGGAGGACCGAACCGCTTTGTACTTGTGACGTAGCTCGGAGGATCGCAGCTAAGCACCCACTGGGGCATTTAGAGGACACCAATCGTTAGGAGATCATTGCTATCTTGTCTTTGAAACAAATTGGGGAATCTTTATTACAACTCGACCGTCGAGTGTTTCAAGTGTAAAAACGACGGAGTAGGTCCGCATTCCATGAATGAGGTTCGTCTTTCTTCTGGGCTATATTGTAGAGGTGGTAAGCTCCGCTGCGCAGCACCTTTGTGATGATGAATGGGCCTTCCCAGGCCGGGGCGAGCATGTGCGGACGTTTCTGATGCACTCGGAGGACCAGGTCTCCTTCCTGGAACGCTCGACTTCTTACGTTGCGAGCATGGAATCAATGCAGGTCCTATTGGTAGATGGTCGACCGGATCAGGGCCATCTCTCTTTCCTCTTCCAAAAGGTCGACTGCATCTTGACGAGCTTGCTTTGCCTCAGCTTCGGAGAAGAGTTCTACTCTGGGGGCGTTGTGTAATAAGTCGCTCGGCAATACAGCTTCGGCCCCATAGACCAGGAAGAAAGGGGTACGGCCAGTCGACCGATTCGGAGTCGTCCTCAGACCCCACAGGACGGAGGGCAGCTCAGTTACCCAAGCCCCGGCGGCATGCTTGAGGTCACACATGATCCATGGTTTTAAGCCTTGGAGAATCAACCCATTTGCTCTTTCCTCTTGCCCATTTGACTGCGGGTGTGCCACGGAGGCGTAGTCGACTCGCGTCCCTTGGGAAGTACAGAAAGCTCTGAATTCATCCGAGTCGAAGTTGGAGCCGTTGTCTGTGATGATGCTATGGGGGACCCCATATCTGAATATTAGTTCCTTAATGAAGCTGATGGCGGTGCTCGACTCGAGATTCTTGATGGGTTTGGCCTCAATACACTTGGTGAACTTGTCGACTGCCACCAGAAGGTGGGTGAGTCCGCTCCTGCCTGTCCTGAAGGGGCCAACCATATCTAAGCCCCAAACAGCGAAGGGCCAGACTAGTGGGATGGTTTTGAGGGTGGATGCTGGCTTGTGTGACATGTTGGAGTAGAACTGGCACCCCGCGCATTTATCCACAATATCCTTGGCCATCTCGTTGGCGCGGGGCCAGTAAAATCCGGCTCGGTATGCTTTGGCCACGATAGTCCGAGAGGAAGCGTGGTGGCCGCAAGTCCCCGAGTGGATTTCATCCAAGATCAGTCGACCTTCCTCCGGATCGATGCAGCGCTGGGCGACTCCAGTGACGCTTTCTCTGTAGAGCTGACCTTGAATGACTGTGAACGCTTTGGATCGGCGGACGATCTGGCGCACTTCTTCTTCATCTTCTGGGAGTTGTTGTCTAAGCAGATATGATATATATGGCACAGTCCAATCAGGTGTGATCACTAGGACCTCCATGATCAAGTCGACCACGGCAGGCACTTCGACCTTAGCCGGATCCGTCGCGCTGGCTGGCTATGGGGGCTCTTCCGTGAACGGGTCTTCCTTGACAGAGGGAGTGTGCAGATGCTCTAGGAACACATTCTTGGGTGTGGGCTTCCGAGTCGACCCAATTTTTGCGAGATCGTCGGCTAGTTGATTCTTTGCTCTGGGCACATGATGGAGCTCTAAGCCTTCGAACTTCCTTTCAAGCTTTCGCACTGCACTGCAATAACTGGTCATTGCTGGGCTCCTGACGTCCCATTCTTTCATTACTTGGTTCAGCACTAGGTCGGAATCACCGTAGACCATCAGGTGATGGACGCCGAGTGAGATGGCCATACGCAACCCATACAAAAGTGCTTCGTATTCATCCTCGCTGTTTGATGAATCAAAATGGATCTGAAGGACGTAGCTGAGCTTGTCGCCCCTGGGAGAGATCAGGACCACGCCTGCGCCGGATCCGTTCAGCATTTTGGACGCATCGAAGAACATAGTCCAATGGTCCGACTGGACTTGAGTCGGAAGCTCTTGTTCTATCCACTCAGCCACAAAATCCGCTATGGCCTGAGACTTGATGGCTTTCTTCGCTTCGAACTTGATATCTAACGGAAGAAGTTCAATCGCCCATTTTGCCACTCGACCAGTTGCATCTCGGTTGTTTAGTATCTCTCATAATGGGGCGTCGCTGACGACTGAGATTGAGTGATCCGAGAAATAATGGGCAACCTTTTTTGCAGGAAAGTAAATCCCGTACACAAGCTTTTGGTAATGTGGATACCTTTGCTTGGAGGGAGTCAAAACTTCGGATATGTAATAGGCCGGGCGTTGGACCTTGTAAGCCTTGCCCTCTTCTTCTCGCTCAACCGTGAGTACAGTACTGACGACTTGTCCGGTGGCAGCAATGTACAGCAGAAGAGGCTCTCCGCTGATTGGGGCAGCGAGCACCGGCTGGGTGGACAGCAGGGCTTTGAGCTCTTCAAACGCTGCTTCGGCTTCGGGATTCCACTCGAACTTGTCAGATTTCTTCATGAGTCGGTAGAGAGGCAGTGCTTTCTCCCCAAGACGAGAAATGAATCGACTCAACGCGGCCAAGCAACCAGTAAGCTTCTGGACGTCGTGTATACGCTCGGGGCGTTTCATTCGGAGCATGGCGTCGACTTTCTCTGGGTTGGCGTCGATTCCCCGTTCGGAAATGAGAAAACCAAGCAACTTGCCACAGGGAACTCCAAATGTACACTTCGACGGGTTCAGCTTGATATAGTAGCTTCTGAGGTTCGCGAATGTCTCAGCGAGGTCAGTCAGCAAGTCGGAACCTTTCCGTGACTTGACCACGATGTCATCCATGTACGCCTCGACATTTCGACTGATTTGCTTTATTAAGCACTTCTGGATCATGCGCATGAAGGTGGCGCCGGAATTTTTTAGGCTGAAAGGCATGGTGACATAACAAAAACACCCGAAAGGGGTGATTAAAGTTGTCTTTATTTCATCGGGCCCATACAGACGGATCTGATGGTACCCGGAATACGCATCCAGAAAGGACAAACGCTCACATCCCGCAGTCGAGTCGACTATCTGATCGATGCGGGGAAGAGAAAAATGATCTTTCGGGCAGGCCCGATTAATGTGCTTGAAATCGATGCACATGCGGAGAGACTTGTCCTTCTTGGGGACCATGACGACGTTGGCAAGCCACTCGGAGTGGTATATCTCGTGGATGAACTCTACTGCTAGGAGTCGAGCCACTTCTTCGCCAATCGCCTTTCGCTTTTCCGCAGCGGATCGACGGAGATGTTCCTTCACAGGTTTCACCTTCGGGTCGACTCGCAAATGGTGCTCAGCCAGCCCCCTGGGCACACCTGGCATGTCTGATGGTTTCCATGCAAAGATGTCCCAGTTCTCACGGAGGAACTGGATGAGCGCTTCTTCCTATTTGCTGTCGAGGGTGGTGGAGATATGGGTCGGCGCTGCGTTGGGGTCGGTGGGGTGAATGTGCACGGGTTTTGTGTCCCCGGCCGACTGAAAAGCTGACTCGGAAGCCGGCTTCTTCGCCCTTAGCAGGTCGCCCAGATCCACTTGCTTCTGGTACTCCTCCATCTCTACTGCTGCCATTTGCTCGTCGGCGATCTTCGAGCCTTTCTGGAAGCATTCTTCCGCTTTCTGCCGGTTCCCAGTGATGGTTATGATGCCGCTGGGTCCCGACATCTTCAGCTTGAGGTAGACGTAACATGGTCGAGCCATGAACCTGACGTAGGCTAGCCTACCCAAGATGGCGTGATAGGCGCTGTTAAAGTCCACCACTTCGAACGTCAGCTTCTCCTTTCGGTAGTTCTTGGACTCAGCAAAGACGACATCGAGTGAGATCTGGCCAAGTGAGTCGGCTTTCTTCCCGGGGATTACCCCATGGAACCTCATGTTACTTTCCATTAGCTTGGACATCGGAATGCCCATATCCCAGAGGGTTGCTGCATACAGGATATTCAAACCACTGCCTCCATCCATCAGAACTATGGTCAGGCGAGTGCCTTCGACTACTGGGTCAACCACCAACGCCTGCCGCCTAGGGGTGGCGATGTGTGCTAGATGATCGGACTGGTCAAATGTGATGGGGGTCTTCGACCATTTCAGGAACGTGGGGGTCGCCGGAGCAACCATGTTTACTTCTGTGTTGATGATCTTCAGTCGACTTTTGCTCTCGACGTCTGTGAAAATAACCAAGGTGGAGTTGATGCGGGGGTATCCTCCGTCCCCTTCCTTCTCTTCAGACTCTTCTGATTCCTTCTCTTTCTCAGTAGACTGGTCCTTCTGGAAACTCTGGATCAAGAGTCGACACTGTCAAGTGGTGTGCTTGGGATACACCAAGTTTCCCTCTTCGTCCTTCTTTGTGTGTATGGGACACGGCTGGTCGAGCATATCATCTCCAGCCTGACCCTTTCCCTTCTTGGGGGCCCAGGAGCCTTTGGGCTTTCCTTTGCCCTTCCCTTGGTTGACCACCGCAGCCTCTCCCTGAGCGGCTGGGTCGGCCTTACGCTTGTTCTTTCGATTGTGACTCTGGTCGTCCTGCCCGACTGGTTTCTTGCCGCTACGGAGCCGATCGGCCTCTTCACCATTGGCGTACCGACTGGCAATCTCCATCATCCGCGACAGGGACATGTCGCCTATTCGGCCAAACTTCAGATTCAGCTCTCGGTTGCGCACGCCTTCCTTGAATGTGCATACCGCTTGGTGTTCGGAAACGTTCTCCACCATGTGATGCAGAGTGGTCCACCGCTGAATGTAGTCCCTCAAAGTTTCACTCGGCTTCTGCATGCAGTGCTGAAGCTCTACGAGTCCAGCAGGTCGCTTGCAGGTGCCTTCGAAGGTCCGAACGAAAACTCGTGTGAGCTCTTCCCAACTATATATGCTCCTGGGGGCTAACTGGTTGAGCCATGCCCGAGCGGAGCCTCCCAGCATCAAGAGGAGGTGTTTCATGGCCACGTCGTCATTGCCTCCTCCGATTTGTATGGCCACTCAGTAGTCTTCCAGCCAAGTGTCCGGCTTCGACTCGCCGGTGAACTTGCTTACTCCTGCTGTCAGCCTGAAGTTCGGGGGGATCTCCGCGGCCCTGATTGCGCTGCAGAAGCATTCGGGCCCGGAGGCCGGCGCTCGGCTGTCGCTGGGTTGGTCTCCGCCTCGCTCGTCCCTGGATGCCCGGTTACGGTCGACCCGACCTTGCACAAGGATGGACCTTGCATCGAAACCTGGCCGCCGGCGGTCCGAGGGAATCCCACGCTCGTCGTCTCGCAGGCGTCTGCCCACGTGCCGCTGTGGCGTGTGTGACCCACTCCCCGGAGGAGGGGTAGGCGCTCGACGGCGGTCGTAGCGGCCGTGTCGACGGTCGAATGGATCCTCGTTCCGACCCAGGTGCCAGTCATGCTGCGGACCATGTTCCTCGCGCCTCGGGGGCGATCTTGGACTGTGGGCCGACCATACGGTGTCCGCAGCCACCGATCTGCTGTGAATCTTGTTGCGCGACTGAGAGACAACCGCGTTCTGTTCTTCAGCCGTTCAGAGCAAAGCTCGGATCTGCTGAAGACCTCTCCCAGCCTCTGACTAGGAGGGTTGAATCGACTCCGTGATACGAGCCGCGGCCTCCAGGTTTTGGACTGGTGTGCGGAACACCTGAGTCTCGCGCTCACGCGATTGCCGCGGCCGTCGACTGGACTCAGGGGCCAGTCGGCGGGCCTGTTCGTCGAGTGAACGTTGGATGTTTTCCAGGCGCGCACGCTCGGCCAAGGTGGCCACGCACGTGGCTTCGAGAGCCAAAGCTTCCGGGGAATCTCCCACGATGGGGGTGAAGAGCGCATCTCCGTTGCGGCGACAAAGCTCAGCTCTTTGCTCGGAGGTGAGGGGCTGAGGGATGTAACCGTCGTTGTCGTGCGCCCGATCGCCACCGCTGCCACCGTTCTCCCCACGAGGAAAACCTGGCGGGCTGCGGCGCGGATCGACCATGAAGATTTCCGCCGTGGGGTCGCTGCTCCCGCACTCGGAAACGGAATCTTCGAGCCTGGTCGACAGATCGGCCGGCCCGTAAAGGTAACCGTCGGGCTGAATGGCCGCGACTTGCGGGGTGGCCGTTTGACGGGCCACCGCATGTTTCACCCACCGCTGGAGCCGTGAACGACCGGATCGCTTATGGCGGCGTCCAGCGGGGATGGTGGACTACGAGTACCGGGTCGACGGCTGTAGAAGGAGGACGCCGCCAGCTCCATCGCGAAAGTGTGTGGCTCCATGGGCGGGTAGAGCCTCAACGTCGAGAGGGGCTTCCTGGAGCCACGCGGAGTCATCGGCGACGAAGACCAACGCGCCGAGCCGGATCTCGTGGCCCGACGCCAAAACGCCACCTGACACCATGATGAAAGTAGTTGGGGAATAGATCGCAACTTCACCAAATGTCGCTAAGACGCCTCGCCCCACGGTGGCCGCCAACTGTCGTGGTTCTAAGTCTGACAGTAAGGGTAGGGGGGTACGGATGGAGAGGCAAGGTTCTAGCTATGGCGAGGTTGTACACAGAGTGTTTAGCGAGTTTAGGCCCTTCTCGGAGGAAGTAAAAGCCCTACGTCTCGACGCCCCCGGAGGCTTGGTCGGTGATGTGTGTATGTATGTGTTATAGAGGAGCGAACTCTTGTTCTGGAGGAGGGGGTTGCTTATATAGTGCGCCAGGACCCCAGCCATGCTCCACGTTACCAAGGGCTTGAAGGTACATTAAGGCAGGCGTTACTGATAACGCCTGTAGTAAAGGAAAATTAAGATATTTACTACAGAGAGTAAATATCGGACCGTTGCTGTTCCAAGGGGCACTTGGTCTTCGGAAGTCGAGTGCCCGGTCTGGTCGAGTGGAATTGAGTCGTCTTGCACACATGGGTCGGTCGAGTGAAGTGCCTCTTTGGACCGCTTCAGTCGACTGTCTCCACTGCCAAGGGTCTTGTCTTTTGATCTCCTAGGGTAGTGACCTTGGGTGGGGCATTTTGGTCAGGCCTATGACCCTACCCAAGGTCCGTAACCTCGTCACTGGCCCCCCCCCCAAGCCTAGTCCGAATTGGACTAGGGGGAGGGGCGGCGCCCCCTCCTTTCTAATCTTTCTAATCTTCAAGCGCATGGCATCCATCTTGATATTGTGATCATCAACGATATCCGCAACATGCAACTCCAATATCATCTTCTCCTCCTAAATTTTTTTAGTTTTTCCTTCAAGTAATTGTTTTCTTCTTCAACTAAATTTAACCTCTTGAAAATAGAGTCCATCTTGATCTTGTGATCATCGACGACTTTCGCAACATGCAACTCCAATTCCATCTTCTCCTCCTCCGTTTTTTCCAATTTTTTCTTCAAGGAAATGTTTCCCTTTTCAACTAAATTTAACCCCTCCACAAGAGGGTCGGTTGGAATTTCCGGCTCAACTACCTCCTAGACATAAAGAAACATCTATGTCAGGTTGGTCGGCATAATTGTCATAAACACTAAAACAAATAGTTATAAATTAAAGATAATATACCATATCCGAATCGTAGACAGGACGAGGGCGGACGTGGGCGGATATCAAAACCACCGCACTATATAATAACAAGCAATAATAAACGTAAGAAACTTAGACAAATATCTATTTAAAGCAATAATAACAAGCAATAATAAAAGTAAGAAAAGCATAGACAGAACAAGAGGCTCACCACAGTGGTGCCGGTGAGGAGATCGGCGGGGGCGTTCGACGGTGGTGAAGACGGGGACGGGACGTGACGGACCGCTAAACCTAGACAAATCTCGGAGGAAATGGAGCTTGGAGTTCGAGCTTCGAGAGGAGAAAAGCTTAACTAGTGTGGCTCGGGCATTTCAATGAACACCTCATGTGGATAGGAGGTAAGCTAGCTAGAGCACCACAAAGCTCCCCCTGGCTGGCCAGAAAAATCAGAGTAGTGGAGTGGTGGGCGAGGGGTTATATATAGGAAACTCATTGGTACCAGTTTGTGACAGGAACCTGGTCTAAAGGCCACCCTTCTGTCCCGGTTCCAGACAAGAACCGGGACCAATGGGTGTGGGCCAGGAGCGAGGCCCATTGGTCCCGGTTCGTCCCTGGAACCGGGACAAATGGGTCCTAACCAACCGGGACAGATGCCCCACGAGGCCCGGCCGGCCCCTTGGGCACACGAATCAGGACTAATGGGCTTGCCAGGCCCGAACCAAAGCCCTTTTTTTTCCACTAGTGCCCTCTCCTACTCCTACTAGGAAAAGGAGGAGTCCTACTCCTAGTGGGAGTAGGACTCCCCCTCTTGGCACGCCCCCTCCTTGGCCGCCTCCTCATCCCTCCCTCCTTTATATACGTGGGGAGGGGGCACCCCATAGACACACAAGTTTATTTGCAAGCCATGTGTGGTGCCCCCCTCCATAGTTACACACCTCAGTCATATCGTTGCAGTGCTTAGGCTAAGCCTTGCGCCGGTAACTTTATCATCACCGTCACCACGCCGTCCTGCTGAAGAAACTCTCCCACGACGCTCAACTAGATCAAGAGTTCATGGGACGTCATCGAGCTGAACGCGTGCTGAACGCGGAGGTGCCGTACATTCGGTGCTTGGATCGGTTGGATCGCGAAGACGTTCGACTACATCAACCGCGTCACTAGACGTTTCCGCTTTTGGTCTACGACGGTACGTGGACACACTCTCCCCACTCGTTGCTATGCTTCTCCTAGATAGATCTTGCATGATCGTAGGATTTTTTTTTGAAATACTACGTTCCCCAACAGTGGCATCATGAGCCAGGTCTATGCGTAGATGATATGCACGAGTAGAACACAATGAATTGTGGGCGATAATAGTCATACTACTTACCAGCATGTCATACTTTGATTCAACGGCATTGTGAGATGAAGCGGCCTGGACCGACATTACGCGTACGCTTACGCGAGACTGGTGCCACCATTACGAGCACTCGTTGCTTAAAGTTGACCAGCAGGTGTCTGTCTCTCTCACTTTAGTTAAATCGAGTGTGGCTACGCCCAGTCCTTGTGAAGGTTAAAACAACACACTTGACGAAAAATCATTGTGGTTTTTGTATGCGTAGGTAAGAACGGTTCTTGCTAAGCCCGTAGAAGCCACGTAAAACTTGCAACAACAAAGTAGAGGACGTCTAACTTGTTTTTGAAGGGCATGTTGTGATGTGATATGGTCAAGACATGTTGAGTTATACGTTGCTGTATGAGATGATCATGTTTTGTAAATTATCGACAACCGGCAGGAGCCTTATGCTTGTCTCTTTATTGTATGAATTGAAAAGGCCATGTAATTGCTTTACTTTGTCACTATGAGTTAGCGATAGTAGTAGTAGCAATAGTTGGCAAGACGACCATGACGCTACGATGAAGATCATGGTGTCAAGCCAGTGACGATGGAGATCGTGATGATGCTTTGGAGATGGAGATCAAAAGCACAAGATGATGAAGGCCATATCATGTCACATATTTTGATTGCATGTGATGTTTATCTTATTATGCTTCTTATTTTGCTTAGTACGGCGATAGCATTATAAGATGACCCCTTACAAAATTTTAAGGTACAAGTGTTCTCCCTGAGTATGCACCATTGCGAAAGTTCGTCGTGCTGAGACACCACGTGATGATCGGGTGTGATAAGCCCTACGTTCATATACAACGGGTGTAAGACAGCTTTCACATGCAGAATACTCGGGTTAAACTTGACGAGCCTAGCATGTACAGACATGGCCTCGGAACACTGGAGACTGTAATGTTGAGCGTGAATCATATAGTAGATATGATCAACATAAGATGTTCACCATTGAAAACTACTCCATCTCACGTGATGATCGAACATGGTTTAGTTGATTTGGATCACGTGATCATTTAGATGACTAGAGGGATGTCTATCTAAGTTGGAGTTCTTTAGTAATATGATTAATTGAACTTTAATTTATCATGAACTTAGTCCTGATAGTTTTTGCATATCTATGTTGTTGTAGTGCAATCACCCGTGCTACCATTCCCTTGAATTTTAATGCGTTCCTAGAGAAAGCTAAGTTGAAAGATGATGGTAGCAACTACATGGAATGGGTCCGTAACTTGAGGATGATCCTCATTGCTGCACAGAAGAATTATCTCCTGGAAGCACCTCTTGGTGACAGGCCTGCTGTAGGAGCAACTCTGGATGTTATCACCGTCTGGCAAGCTCGTTCTGATGACTACTCGATAGTTCAGTGTGCCATGCTTTGCGGCTTAGAATCGGGACTTCAAAGACGTTTTGAACGTCATGGAGCATATGAGATGTTCCAAGAGTTGAAGGTAATATTTCAAGCAAATGCCCGAATTGAGAGATATGAAGTCTCCAATAAGTTCTATAGCTTCAAGATGGAGGAGAACAGTTCTATCAGTGAACACTTGCTCAGAATGTGTGGGTACTACAATCACATGACTCAACTTGGTTGCGAAGTTGACGAAGATAGTGTTATTGATAGAGTTCTTCAATCACTGTCACCAAGCTATAAAGGCTTCGTGATGAACTATAATATGCAAGGGATGCAGAAGAAAATTCCCGAGCTCTTCGCTATGCTCAAAGCTGCGAAGGTAGAAATACAAAAGGAGCATCAAGTGTTGATGGTTAACAAGACCACTAGTTTCAAGAAAAAGGGAAAGGGGAAGAAGGGGAAGTTCAAGAAGAATAGAAAGCCAGTTGCTAATCCCGCAAAGAAACCCAAGTCTGGAGCCAAGCCTGAAACTGAGTGCCTCTACTGCAAAGGGACTAGGCAATTGAAGCAGAAATGCCCCAAGTATTTGGCGGATAAGAAGGATGGCAAAGTGAACAAAGGTAAATTTGATATACATGTCATTGATGTGTACCTTACTAATGCTTGTAGTAGCACCTGGGTATTTGATACTGGTTCGGTTGCTAATATTTGTAATTCAAAACAAGGGCTGCAGATTAAACGAAGATTAGCTAAGGACTTGGTGACGATGCGCGTGGGAAATGGTTCCAAAGTCGATGTGATCGCCATCGGCACGTTACCTCTACATCTACCTTCGGGATTAGTTTTAGACCTAAATAATTGTTATTTGGTGCCAGCGTTCAGCATGAACATTATATCTGGATCTTGTTTGTTGCAAGACGGTTATTCATTCAAATCACAGAATAATGGTTGTTCTATTTATATGAGTAATATCTTTTAAGGTCAGGCACCCTTGAAGAGTGGTCTATTCTTGTTGGATCTCGATCGTAGCGATACACATATTCATAATATTGAAGCCAAAAGATGCAAAGTTGATAATGATAGTGCAACTTATTTGTGGCACTGCCGTTTAGGTCATATTGGTGTAAAGCGCATGAAGAAACTCCATGCTGATGGACTTTTGGAATGACTTGATTATGAATCACTTGATGCTTGCGAACAATGCCTTATGGGCAAGATGACTAAAACTCCGTTCTCCGGAACAATGGAGCGAGCAACTGATTTGTTAGAAATCATACATACTAATGTATCTGGACCGATGAGTGTTGAGGCTCGCAGCGGGTATCGTTATTTTCTGACCTTCACTGATGATTTGAGCAGATATGGGTATATCTACTTGATGCAGCACAAGTCTGAAACATTTGAAAAGTTCAAGGAATTTCATAGTGAAGTAGAGAATCATCATAACAAGAAAATAAAGTCTCTATGATCTGATCGCCGAGGCAAATATTTGAGTTACGGGTTTGGTCTTCATTTGAAACAATGTGGAATAGTTTCACAACTCACGCCACCCAGAACACCACAGTGTAATGGTGTGTCCGAACGTCGTAACCATACTTTATTAGATATGGTGCGATCTATGATGTCTCTTATCGATTTACCACTAATTTTTTGGGGTCATGCTTTAGAGACAGCTGCATTAACGTGAAATAGGGCACCATCTAAATCCGTTGAGACGACGCCTTATGAACTGTGGTTTGGCAGGAAACCCAAGTTGTCGTTTCTTAAAGTTTGGGGCTGCGATTCTTATGTGAAAAAGCTTCAACCTGATAAGCTCGAACCCAAGTCGGAGAAATGTGTCTTCATAGGATACCCAAAGGAAACTGTTGGGTACAACTTCTATCACATATCCGAAGGCAAAATATTCGTTGCTAAGAACGGATCCTTTCTAGAGAAGGAGTTTCTCTCGAAAGAAGTGAGTGGAAGGCAAGTAGTACTTGATGAGGTAATTTTACCTTCACCAGAACTGGAAAGTAGTACATCACAGAAACTAGTTCCAATGATTCCTACACCGATCAGTGAGGAAGCTAATGATGATGATCATGAAACTTCAGATCATGTTACTACTGAACCTCGTAGGTCAACCAGAGTGCGTTCCGCACCAGAGTGGTATGGTAACCCGGTTCTGGAAGTCATATTAATAGACCGTGATGAACCTACGAACTATGAGGAAGCGATGATGAGCCCATATTTCGCAAAATGGATTGAGGCCATGAAATCTGAAGTCGGATTCATGTATGAGAACAAAGTGTGAACTTTGGTTGACTTGCCCGATGATCGGCAAGCCATTGAAAATAAATGGATCTTTAAGAGGAAGACTGACGCCGATGGTAATGTTACTGTCTACAAAGCTTGACTTGTTGCAAAAGTTTTTCGACAAGTTCAAGGAGTTGACTACGATGAGACTTTTTCACCCATAGCGATGCTTAAGTATGTCTGAATCATGTTAGCAATTGCTGCCGGATCTTGGGTTCCGACAAAACCCTTGTGGTTCGAACTCTGGGGTGCACAAGAGGATCTCTCCTTCCGCCCTAGCTCGTCTACTTGCCAATCCCTAGGCCTAGCTCGTCAGATCCAAAGAACAAGGGACACAAGGTTTATACTAGTTCGGTCCGCCGTTGTGGTGTAATACCTTAACCCATTGCGGTGTGGTCGATTGCCTTGTAGGCTGAGGAAGAACTAGTACACGGATGAACTGCCTTCTTGTGCTCGAGTGAGCTTGTGGTGTGTGGCCTACTATCTGATCAACTCAAGATGAGATGATCCCTCCTCCTCTCCCCATGGTGGTGGCTAGTCCTATTTATAGTGGCCCGGGTCCTCTTCCCAAATATTGAGCGGGAAGGGATCCCATAACGGCCAAATTTGAAGGGGGACAACTAGTACAAGCTATCCTAACAAAAGGAGGTCTTCGTGCCAAAGGCTCTGGTGGTGACGCCGCCGTGGGCTCCACGATGACCTTCGCTATGTCGTCCTGTTGGTCTTGGTCTTGTTGCACCGATATCGAAACCTTTGCCTGACGCCTCGGGACTCTTCGCATGCACCTGCTTCTTTAGCACCAAAGGGGAAACTGGCACTCTGCGACCATTGGCGCCCGCCTGGCCTTGGTCGTCACTACTCACATCACGAGGACCTCGCGAGGTACCCCTTGCCTTGATATATCCAATCCTCATGAGCCGACCTAGTGAGGTGCCCAGGAGGATGTCCTGCGTCGTCCGCCTCGCAAGGCTCAGGCCCTCGTGAGGGTCTTGAGTGGTTGCTGAAGATGTTGGGCCGTACCAGGCCGCCTGACGAGCCACGCCCTGGACCGCAGGCAGGCAAGTCTGGGTACCCCCATTCCCAGAACGCCGACAGTAGCCCCCAGGCCTAAGGTGCGCTCGGGCTTGGCTTCGTGGCGAAGCCAAGGGCCAAGTGCAGAGCGCCGCGGGCCCCAAAAGCCTGTGGCCTTCACTGATGTGTGGCGACTGATGGGACGTGGGCGTCTCCACTTCCCCATACAGCCTTGATTCTCGCCCGACTGGAAGTCCACTGCTACTTGCTCGGCTCCGCCTCCCTTGCTAGTGGGGGGCCCTGTGGTTTCATTGTCTTATGGATTCCCTCCCCTCGCTTGATTCAACACCAACTTCTTCCGTCATCATGGCCTGCAGCCGACAGAAGGAAGAGGGGGCGGAGTCTTGCGCCTTGGCCTCTTTGCTTTCGGTCTTCGGGGCCGCCACCGAGCGGTCGGTGGTGATCAACGAAGAGATGATGGATAAGGTGCGCCCGACACTCGCCGCTGATTCCAATGAGTGGGGGTGATGGTGGCTTGGCCTGCTTCCCGTGCCAAGATCGACAGGTCAGCCACCGAGGTCACCCTCCATCTTAACGCCCTCTGGGCTGGCCTGATCCCTCCCTTCTCTGACTTCTTCAATGCGGTGCTCTCGCATTACCGGATCAGCACGCTGCATCTTGATCCTCAATCCATTTTGCTCCTTGTTGTTTTTGCCTTCATCTGCGAGGCCATGGTGGGCATTGCTGCCTCCGTGGCCTTGCTCCACCACTTCCTCTTGTTGCATCTGACGAATGCTCTCCAGTGCTCCAGATGTGTGTCCTTCCAGACCATCATCATGACAGCCGACTCAGGCATCGACTTTGACCTTGCGATGATTGTTGGCGGCTTCAGGAAGCGGTGGGCGTTCGTCGATGTCGGGGTGCGCAACCCCCTGCTGCTCCCACCATAGTCTCCGGCCGCTCCGAGCTCCGGCTAGAACCACGTGAGGCTCGTCGATCCGAAGCTGGATCCCGTTTGGCTCCGGTTGGCCAGGCTGCAGAGGATTGGAGTGACAGCGCCCATGGTGGCGAGGGAGTTCATCCAGTGCCGCATCGCCCCGCTTCAGTGCCACTCTCGGCCGATGTGGGCCTTCTCCGGCCCCGAGGACCGCATGAGGCTCCAAGCATCTACCCTCCCTTGCGAGCTGCGGTGCACGATGCTCGAGGTCCTGATGGGCGATCCGATGCCAGCCCGCTTACCGGAGGAGGGTTGCCTTCTGTACTACTGCTCAAACAGGGTGGACTTCGTGAGGCAGATCCCCTCCTTTGACGAATGGGGGCTTCGTCCGCTCGGCCTTGCTGGGTATCGTGATAACCCTGTCTGCGTGGCTCCCTTGCCTGCCGATGTCGAGGTGATCGTCCCAGATGCGGGCGCGGGGGAACGATTGCTGTTGAGTGATGGTGGCGCTGCTACTCCTGTGCTGGCGTCCCCCGAGGTTCCTGAAGCGCCGCCCTCCGAGGTTCATGAGAGTTGCCCAGAAGGGGCGGCTGAGGTGCAAGTGCTGCCTGATGCTCCCGAGGCCGGAGACCCCATGGCCTCTCTGCATTGTCCTGAGGCGGGGGCAGGGGGCCCCGCCTGACCTAGTGCTTCTGGGGGCACCTCCTCCGAAGATGCCCCGGATGTGCTTGATGTTGTCGATCGCTTCCGGGGCTTCGGCTAGCTCCGGCCGAACTTTGAAGCTCTTCGCAAGAGGAGGAGGTCTCCCGGTTGTAGTGACATGGCCTTCCGGCTGCTAAAGCTAAGGAAGTACATCGTCATAGACAAGTGAGTAGCTTATCTTTGCAATTTCTTGTGTGTTGCCTGCCTTCCTGACCGCGATTCCTCAGGGCCCCTCCTGCCAAGGTGACAACGCCTACCGAGAAGCTGGACTCTATGGCCCCGAGCTCTTCGCCAGCCCAGAGCGCCCTCAGTCAATTCGCCACCTCCGGTGTGAGGCCATCCAGGAGGTCGGATGCACCGGCCTGGCGCCTCGGCCCCGCGTTCTTGTTGTTCCTTATTCGCGGCTCCGCCTGGGGACCGAGGGGCGTGCCAAGGGTTCCCCCCATGGTCGTCAAATGCAGTGGGGCCTCCTTTGCCCTGGCGTCTTCTTCAAGCGGTGGGTCCCATCCCCTCCGGGCCCCAGCCTAGGTTCGAGAGACGACTAGGGCGGAGGAGACCCTAGTCCCGCCTCCGGTGGAAAACGAGTCTCCTCAGGATTCTTCAACTGCTCTTGGCGCCGATGAGGGCCCTGGCCTCCTGCTTGAGTCTGTGCGCAGGCGCGGATCCGCCCGCCGCGAGCTTCTCTGGGAGGCGATGAATGCGTTGGGCTGATTTGGGGAAGAGCTTGAGGGAGTTGACGCCTGTCTCGAGGTTGAGGGCCTTCAGCTGATGGACGAGTGGCACCAACTGGGGGTGGCCATTAACCTTGGGCGCCTCCAGCACGAGCGTGCCAACGCGAAGGCTGAAGCGTCCCTCGCAGCCTCGCGAGAGGCCTGTGCCCAAGCCCTGGAGGAGGACAGGGAAGCTGACCTCCGCCGCGAGGCTGCAGAGAGGTGCCTGCTGGAGCTTCAGGTTCTGAACACCGACTTGGAGGAGCGAGCTGAGGCACGCGGGGTTGCCCTGGCATCAATGAGGGGGAGGCCCTTCGAAGAGGCGGAGATCTTGCGGCTTGTGGAGGGGCTGATGCTAGAAGCTGCAGAGCGCGGTCTTGAGCTTGAGCGGCTGGAGGGGAGGGAGCGCCACGTGACCCTGGCCGAGGATGCTCTCTCCGCTCGCGAGGCCAGAGTTCAGGATGAAATTGACCGGAAGGTGGCGGAGGCCCGCGCAAACCTTGCCAAGGGGTACGACTTGAAGTTGGAGCTTCAGCGAGCATAGGTAGATGGGAGGACTGGTGCCCTCAGGGCGAGGCTAGAAGACGCAGAGCAGCGCGCGAGGGCCGCCCCGGTGGCTCAGTCTTCCATCCAGGCCGAGCTGGCCTCTGCGTAGGCCGACTTTGCCTTGCTCCGGCGACAAGTTGATGACGCCACAATTCTCGTGAAACAGAGCGAGGACGAGGCCCGTCGTCGACTTCTACTGCAGCATGAGCATGTCCCCATGCTGCGGACTCTTTGGGTGAAGGCCAACCGGGCATTGGGGGCCATCTATGAGGAGAACGCCCCTGACCCACATGCGGAGGATTACGCTAGCCATCTCGTCTTCTTCACCGAGGTTGTCACGCGCCTGGAGAACCGGGCCGCGAGGGCCCACCACCATGTTGAAGAAAAGAGCCGGAGCCTCCTTGGGTGCGCGTTCTCCCGGGTCTTTAGCTATCTCCAGAGTATTGATCCTGACTTTGACTTTGACGCTGCAATCGCCCCAGTGCCTGGGTCTGTTCGAGACAACTTGGCGCACTTGGTGGACGACCACGTGGATGCTCTAGTCCAGGCCTTTGCCACCGATGACGACGAAGCCATGGTCATGGAGGATGAAGGCGGCGCAGTTGAAGTCAAGATCTCTGCCACGAGGCCACAGAGAGGCGCCTGCTGGAGCTTTAGGTTCTGAATGCCGACTTGGAGGAGCGAGCTGAGGCGCATGGGGCCACCCTGGCGTCGATGAGGGGGATGCCCTTTGAAGAGGCGGAGATCTTGCGGCGTGTGGAGGCGCTAATGCTAGAAGCTGCGGAGCATGGTCTTGAGCAGAGCGGCTGGGGGGAGGGAGCGCCACATGACCCTGGCCGAGGATGCTCTCTCTGCTCGCGAGGCCAGAGTTCCGGAGGAAATTTACCGGAAGGTGGCCGAGGCCCGCGCAAACCTCGCCAAGGGGTGCGACTTGAAGGTGGAGCTTCAGCGAGCAGTTGTAGATGGGAGGACTGCTGCCCTCAGGGTGAGTCTGGAAGAGGCAGAGCAGCGCGTGAGGGCCGCGGCGGTGGCTCAGTCTTCTGTCCAGGCCGAGCTGGCCTCCGCGCAGGTCGACTTGGCCTCGCTTCGGCGACAAGTTGATGACGCCACAATTCTTGCGCAACAGAGCGAGGACGAGGCCCGTCGTCGACTTCTACAGCAGCATGAGCATGTCCCCATGTTGCAGTCTCTTCGTGCGAAGGCCAACCGGGCGTTGGGGGTCATCTATGAGGAGAACGCCCCCGACCCTCATGTGGAGAATTACACTGGCCATCTCGTCTTCTTCACCGAGGTTGTGACGCGCCTGGAGAGCCAGGCCGCAAGGGCCCGCCACCTTGTTGAAGAAAAGAGCCGGAGCCTCCTTGGGCGCGCGTTCTCCCGGGTCTTTAGCTACCTCCAGAATATTAATCCTGACTTTGACTTCGACGCTGCAATCGCCCCAGTGCCTAGGGCTGTTCGAGACAACTTGGCGCACTGGATGGACGAGCACGTGGATGTTCTAGTCCAGGCCTTTGCCACCGATGACGACGAAGCCGTGGTCGTGGCGGATGAAGGTGGCGCAGTTGAAGATGATGGAGATGTGGCCAGCGACAGCGATGGCAGTGTACATGAGAGTGACTCGGACGATGCGACGAGCAATGTGTCCGGTTGAGATTGTGTTCCTTCGCCCTAACCCTGCACGCATAGACTTGCACGAGGCCCCGTAGGGTGTGAGAGCATTTTGATGGGGGGAGGCCCCCATGTGTGTGAACTGGTATTCAACTTTCCTTCTTTTGGCGCTTGAGTTCGAACCTGGGACATGCGTCCTCGAGTTTCCCAAGCATAGTTGCCATTGTATCTCACCTAGATCTTACCTGTCTTCGTGCGGGTTACCTGGTTGTGGGTTCGCCTCCTTCCTGGGGTGGATCCCTGGCGGTCCGCGGCCCTGAGTCACTTAAGCAACGCACAACCCTACTCCGGGGAGCAGGGCCATGAGTGTCCCGCTGGCCGCGGCAGGATGCCCACGCGACAAATTGTGGCGCGTAAGCTCTTGCCCCGAGGGCGTCCTGCCGAGGTTACAGCGGTACGCCGAGTGAGATTGGCCTTCCGGTCCCCGAGCTGGAGGGCCTGTGCTAAGATCTTCAAGACAGCCAGAGGCGGCAAAATCCACCAGAAATCGACGAACCCCCCCC
>LR738711.1:202733513-202796313 GCA_902687465.1 Secale cereale
TTCCCCTCCTCTCTCAGATCCCCTTCTCCCTCAGTGCGAATGACGCCACCGCCGTTGTCCTCATCAAGGCACTCTGCCTCGACGCCGTGCTTCTTCGCCTCGCTGACGTCCTCCCTCGTCCTCGGGCCTTCTCTGCAACGTCCGTGAGCTAATCCCATGCCGTCCTTCTTCTATCCCCTCGTCCCGAACGCCGTAGACCGCCGCATGCGCCCGAGCTCATGTCGAGCTCGCGCTCGCCCCGCCTCTGCACGCACTCGCGCCACACCCCGACTGCCCCGTCCACGCTCCTGAACCGCGGCTGTTTCGCGCCCGCGCACACCATGGCGCGCCCGGGCCGCGCCAGCGCCACCCGTGGCCGCGCGCGCCACCTGCGCGCGTCGGCCTCGTGCCCATCACGCCTAGCACCTCCACCCAGAGCCGCTCGTAGCCCCCCCCTCTGCTCCCGCGCCCGGCGGCCGCCCCTGCAGCTCCTCCCGCCGTGGCTTCCCGCCTCTGCGGCGCTCTGGCTGCACGCGACCTCCGCCACCGCTTCAGGACACCGCACCCGCCGCTAGAATCCTCCCTCGCGCCAACTGACGCCACTGCTGGAAGCGCCGCTTCAGCAGCTTTCCAACGAGCCCAGCCGCGCGTCCTCCCATCGCCGGAGTCGACCGAACAGCCGTCGCCGGCGTGTTTTGCCATCGCCGCCGTCGCCCGCTGACAGCCGTGACCGGCCAACCCCACGGCGCCCCGGCCGCGCATCCCTTCTCCGACGCTCCGCCCCCGAACTTCTCTTCCTCACCCCCCCGCGCCGGCGCTGTCCCGCCGCAGCCGCCCGTCAGTGGCCTCGCCCCGCTTCTCCCCGCGGTAAGGCTCGGGCCGCGCCCGTTCAGGGCAACGCCCGCAAGCCCGCCCTGGCGCCCGTAACCCGAGTGGCCTATGGGCCACTTACCCGTGGGGCCTGCCCCTTAAAAAGTTTTTTTTTAAGAGAAGTATAATAAAAAAATTTAATTAACTTAATTAATCTTGTTTAATTAAACTAATTACTTAATTAGTCTAATTAAATTGTTAGCTTAACTATCAGTCAATGACAGTGGGCCCCACTGCCCGGTTTGACCCAGTCAACCCGTTGACCTGCTAACGTCATGGTCTAGTCATGCTGACATCACCTTTTTACTGTTCTGGATAATGTCTGTTTTAAATGAATTAAATAAATTCTAGATAATGCTTTAAACTTTAGAAAATCATATAAAATAATCTGTAACTCGGATGAAAATGTTTTATATATGAAAATCGCTCAGAACGACGAGACGAATCCGAATACGCGGTCCGTTCATTCGCCACACGTCCCTAGCATAGTGAACCTGCAACTTCCCCCTCCATTTCTTCTGTCCGAAAACACGAAACACCGGGGATACTTTCCCGAGTGATATCCCCCTTCGCCGGTACCGTGTACCACCGCGTTAGAGCACGCTAGAGCTGTGTGTTAACTTGTCGTGCTTCTTTATTGCATCTGTATGCTTTGTATTTATTGTTTCTCCCCCCTCTTCTCTCCGGTAGATCCTGAGACCGAAGATGCCCCGGTGATCGACTACGGTGTTGACAACCCCTCCTTCTTGCCAGAGCAACCAGGAAAGCCAACCCCCTTTGATCATTCCGTTATCGCCCATACGCTTCTCTCTTATGCTTGCATTAGAACTGCTACTGCTTTTTGTATGATCCTATTCTGATGCATAGCCTGTTGTTGATACTGCTTTCATACCTTACATGTTTATACTAAACTACTTAGTATAGGCTGGTTAGGGATCCAACAGTGATCCATCTACCTTCTCCCGACTGCCCCGCTGGATTATTAGAAGACCCGATCAACGGGATCGAAGACCAGGACCCGGCACCGCACATCACTTTCCCCTTAGTTGCTCGACACTACTGGGTTACAATCGAGTGCCGAGGGTGAGACCTCATCAGCACATCTGATGTTAACCTTGTAGGTTAGTTCATCGGTTGTGGTCATCGAGGGTGATTCCTCTTTCTCCACTCCCAATAATGACACTGTCATGCAACTCCTCAAGAGTGGACCTCGAGGGTGACTCCTCTTTCGTTCACCTTGACGATAAACATCAGGTGGAATTCCATAAGGGGTGATTTCCTCAGGTTTTCCTTTGGTGTCAGACACACAGTTACTATGGTTACTATGACTTTACACTGAACCTGGTTACTAAAGACGGGTCGACCCTGAGGGGTACCCACGCGAGCTTAATTGCGAGTGATGTGTAGTCGGGTTGACCTGGAAGGTGCCCGCGAGATAATACGAGGCGTGGCTGGGCACTCGCCCTTGCCGCAAGTTCTCGAGACGGGGTGATGGGGTCACAACTTTCGTGAGTCTCTGCTCGTTACCGCGCGTTCCCAAGACACTAAACGGTTTGGATATTTGATCCAAGGGGCCTCTGGCCTGATAGCGCTAACCATCACGTGGGCATAGTATGGGCGTTCTGCGTCGTATGCATCAGCCGAAGCTTAACTGACGTCATTGCGACTGAGCGGCGCGCGGGTTGGACTGGTTAGGCTCCTACCTTTTTAAAGGAGGTTGCTAGGTCTGCTCACCGGCCGCGTACGCAACGTGCAGGAGTTCCCGGGGCGATTGGCCCATGACCCCTGGGGGCATAGGGTTTAGTCCGGCGTGCATGACCTCTCTATTAAGCCTAGGTCGGGTTGCGGCGTATTGTTTGGCCGAGGGCGGGCATGACCTGATGGTGTGTCCGACCAGAGTTAAGCAAGCGTGTTGGGTAAGTTGGTGCACCCCTGCAGGGAAGAAAACATCTATCGATAGCCTGTCCTAAGGTAACGAACACTTGGAGTTGTATCCCGATCGCTACAACTAGAACTGGATGCTGAGGCATTGTTTGGATATGTTGCTTCGGGAGTCGAGAAAGGATCCCGGAGCGTTGGAACAACAACATAAATATGACTTATGTTATACTACTCTACTTCCCCCTCTTGCTGCAAGATGGTGGTTGCCAGAAGATGCTAGTCTTCGATAGGACTAGCTTCTCACCCTCTTATTCTGGCATTCTGTAGCTTAGTCCACAGATACTACCCATTTTCATTGATACTGATGCATATGTAGTGTAGAACCTTGCTTGCGAGTACTTTGGATGAGTACTCACGGTTGCTTTGCTCCCCCTTCCCCCCCTTCTTTCTTCTTGTTGGTTGATGCAACCAGATGGTGGAGTCCAGGAGCCAGACGCCATACTTGACGACTGCTACTACCCCGACGGAGCCTACTACTACGTGAAGACAGCTGACGAGTAGGAGTAGTTAGGAGGTCCCAGGCAGGAGGCCTTGGCTTTTCGATCGTGTTGTTTCTGTGCTAGCCTTCTTAAGGCAATCTTGTTTAACTTATGTCTGTACTCAGATATTATTGCTTCCGCTAACTCTTGTGTTTTCGAGCTTATGTATTCGAGCCCTCGAGGCCCCTGGCTTGTAATATAAAGCTTGTTTTATTTTAATTTGTGTCTAGAGTTGTGTTGTGATATCTTTCAGTGAGTCCTTGATCTTGGTCGTACACATTTGCGTGCATGATTAGTGTACGGTCAAATCGGGGGCGTCACAATGTTTTGTTCTTACTTGAACAAACCTCCTACTTATGATTAACCCTCCCGCAAGCATCCGCAACTACGGGAAAAATATTAAGAATAAATTCTAACCATAGAATTAAACTTTTGGGTCCAATCGGTCCCTTACGGAATGGCGCATAAACTGGGGTTTAAGCTTCTGTCACTCTCGCAACCCATCATCTAATTACTACTCCACAATGCATTCCCTTAGGCCCAAATATGGTGAAGTGTCATGTAGTCGACGTTCACATGACACCACTAAGGGAATCACAACATACATACTATCAAAATATCGAACACATATAAAATTCACATGATTACTTGTAACATGATTTCTCCCATGACCTCAAGAACAAAGGTAACTACTCAAAAATGATAAGCATGCTCAAGATCAGAGGGGTATTAAATAGCATATTGGATCTGAACATATAATCTTCCACCAAATAAACCATATAGTAATCAACTACAAGATGTAATCATCACTACTAGTCACCCACAAGCACCAATCTATAGTTCCGGTAACAAGATTGAACACAAGAGATGACCTACGGTTTGAGATGAGATTGTGTCGTTGAAGATGCTGATGGAGATAGCCCTCCCCAAGATGGGAGATTTGTTGGTGATGATGATGACGATGATTACCCCCTCCGGGAGGGAAGTTCCCCAGGCGGAATTGCTCCGTCTGAGGGCAAAAGTACTCCTGCCCAAGTTCTGCCTCGAGACGGTGGCGCTCCGTCCCAAAAGTCTTATCCTTATTTTTTATAGGTCAGAAAGACTTGTATACCAGAAGATGGGCACCGGAGGTGGGCCTGGGTGAGCACAACCCACCAGGGTGCGCCTGGGCTCCCTGGCGTGCCCAGGTGGGTTGTGCCCACCTGGTGGGCCCCCTCCGATACTTCTTTGCTCCATTATTATTCAAATAATTCATCAAACATATACGTGAAGTTTCAGCTTATTTGGAGTTGTGCAGAATAGGTGGCCTGACGTAGCTTTTTCTTGTCCAGATTTCTAGCTGCCGGAATTCTCCCTCTTGGTGCATACCTTGCAAATTATGAGATAAAAGGCATTAGAATTACTCCAAAAAGCTTTATTATACATAAAAACATCATAAATAACATTAAGAAAACATGATGCAAAATGGACGTATCAACTCCCCCAAGCTTAGACCTCGGTTGTCCTCAATCGGAAACCAAAATCGAAAAACATGTCCACATGCTTTGAGAGAGAGGTGTCGATAAAAAAATACGGACATAGAAGCATCATGTAGATTATTATAACATCAAAAAAATTAAACATAAGACTTCTATCAAAGGACTTGTATCATAGACTTCTCATGAACAAGTAGCAGGTCATCACACAATTGAAGTATAAAGCATAAACTCTATTAGAAACCAACAAACTATGTTCTCAGTCAACTTTGCAACCACAATTCATCATGTTTTCAGGAAGGGTCACATATCGGAGCCTTTAGGCAAGTCCACATACTCAACCATCATATAGTCTTCTATGATTGCTAACAGTCACCGCATACACATGAGAAAAACATTTCAACCGAACACATAGAAAGATAGGGGATTATAGTTTTTCCTCCCAACGTACTCACCTCAAGGGTGATGTCAACAATAATAGCTCATGCCACCCATATTCAACTGGACATATGTGCCTAGATCTTTCCTCACCACATGATGCTTGCCAAATGATAAAATAAAGAGGAATAGAGAGAAAACTCTAACTCTTTGCATAGAAGTAACAGATAGGCCCTTCACAGAGGGAAGCAGAGGTTGTCATGCGCTTATTTGTTTGTACGCTCAACCCCTTAGTGCAAAAGAACGTCACGTTGCATTGCCCCTTATGAAAGCAACCTTTATTATGCAGTCTGTCGCTTTTATTCTTCACCATCACAAGTTCGTGCAACGCTCAATTTTCTCTTACTCTAAATGATCTCACACTTTTAGAAACAATTTGTATTGCCTTATTGCACCTATGACAACTTACTTGAGGGATATTACTCAATCCATAGGTACGTAGGTATGGTGGACTCTCGAAAAAGGTTTGGGTTTAATGGTTTTTGGAAGCACAAGTAGCATCTCTACTTAGTGCGGAGTTTTTGGCTAGAAAAGATATTGAGTAAGCACCACATGTTAAAGGATCTATGACAATATGACTTCTATTTGAATATGAACAAACATAAATCATTAAGTTGTCTTCCTTGTCCAACAACAACAATATTGGCATATAATATTTTGATGGGGGCTCACAATAACAAAAGATTTCTAGGATAGTGTATTTATATGTGAATCTTCTCTTCCCTTTTTAATTCTTTCATGAGTTGCATCATTGACCAATGCTATGTTTGTCAATCTCTAATAAAGTTCTCTACTTATACTTTTCCTTATGTGGTGCCATCACCTACCATAAGATTAGCATATGATATTCTTATTTTATTTCCTTTCTTTTATTGCAAAATGAAAGTAAAGAAAGCAAAAACTCAAAACTAAACTTTATTATATATCTTGCAGACAATTAAAAGGATAGATCACTAAGCAAACTCTCGAAAAGAAAGGATCAAACTAAAATAAGTAAATGTAAAAGGATAGTGGGGATGATACGATACCGGGGCACCTCCCCCAATCTTGGTGGAGGCCAAGTGGAGTGCCCATACCCGATACTCAATTTACTTTTGGTGATGAAGAAGATGGTGGTGATGGTGACAATAGTTGTGCCTTCAGCTTTTTCATATTGTAATCAAGGAGGGAAATTTCCTCCTTTAGATCATCGACTTCTAGATCCAACTTTAAGATCTTGTCGCATAAACCCCCTTTGCTTTTCTGTCGAAAACGAAAATGAATAGATTGTTTTTTAGATCAATTAGCTCTCTTAGGAAGACTTGACTTATTGAACTCCACGTGCATATCCCCAGGTTGAGGTAGAGGGACACCTTCATCCTCCGAGCTTGAATCATCGATTCTCATCAAGTGAGAATCCTCCTCATCATCTGTAGTCCGGCCATGGGGAGATAAGTCCCCATAGGTCTTTGGGTCAGCAATGAGATGTGAGACATAGCTCTCTCCATTGGAGTCCTGGGATGACAAATTTCCAGAACTATGCAGAAAATAGCAAGAAAAGAGAACAGAGGATTTCTTCGCGATACGGTGGTCAATAGGTTTGGGGGGTATATAAAGATTTTTTTATCTTGGGAAACAAGCAAATTGTAGAAAAACGGAGTCCAGAAGGTGCCCGAGGTGGACACAACCCACCTGGGCACGCCTGCCAGGCGCGCCCTGGTGTCTTGTGCCCACCAGGGTACGCTTCCTGGAAGTTTCTTATTTTACTAATTTTCTAAATATTCCAAAACTGACAAAAAATATTTTTGCGGATTTTTCGGAGTCAGATTACTTACCGTATCATGTACCTCCTTATTTTCACGATTTTGGAGTGTTCCGGAAGGACTCTTTTATGTGTTCTTCCGGTGTCAAATTTGGATAATATAGCTTTCAACATTAATGGACGTACCTAAGATATAATACTTTATTCGTTACCCATTAACAACTTTCAGGTTAGTACCTTCGGCATTATTTATTTTGATAGATCCAGACTGATAAACCTCCTGAATGACATAGGGACCTTCCCATTTAGAGAGGAGTTTTCCTGCAAAGAACCTGAAACGAGAGTTGTACAAAAGAACATATTCTCCAACTTTTAACTCACGCTTTTGGATTCATTTATCATGCCATCTTTCATCTTTTTCTTTAAATAACTTGGCATTATCATAAGCTTGGGTTCTCCATTCATCTAAAGAGCTAATATCAAATAACCTCTTTTCACTGGCAAGTTTGAAATCATAGTTGAGTTTTTTGATTGCCCAAAATGCTTTATGTTCTAACTCAAGAGGCAAATGACTGTATTTTCCATAAACTATTTTATAAGGAGACATACCCATAGGATTTTTATAAGTTGTTCTGTAAGCCCAAAGTGCATCACCTAATTTCTTAGACCAATTCTTCCTGGACCTATTGATAGTCTTTTGCAAAATTAATTTTATTTCTCTAGTACTGAGCTCAACTTGACCACTAGACCGAGGATGATAAGGTAACACAATTCTATGGTTAAAATCATACTTGGCAAGCATTTTACGGAAAGCACCATGAATGAAGTGTGAACCAGCATCATTCATTAAATATCTAGGGACTCCAAACCTTGGGAAAATAACTTCCTTAAGCATTTTAATAGAGGTGTTGTGATCAACACTACTGGTTGGAATAGCTTCTACCCATTTAGTAACATAATCAACAACAACTAAAATATGTGTATACTCATTAGAGGAAGGAAAAGGTACCATATAATCAAATCCCCAAACTTCAAATGGTTCAACAGCAAGTGAATAAAAAATAGGCATTTCCTGACGCTCACCGATATTACCTATTCTTTGACATTCATCACAGGATAAGACAAACTTACGGGCATCCTTGAAGAGAGTGGGCTAATAAAATCCAGATTGCAATACCTTGTGAGCAGTTCTATCTCTAGCATGATGCCCTCCATATGCTTCGGAGTGACATTTCCGAAGGATTTGTCCCTGTTAAAGCTCAGATACACAACTTCTAATAATACCATCTACTCCTTCCTTATAAAGGTGTGGGTCATCCCAAAAGTAGTGTCTTAAATCATAAAAGATTTTTTTCTTTTGTTGGTCAGTAAAGGTAGGTGGTCAATATTTAGCAACAATGTAATTAGCATAGTCAGCATACCAGGGAGGATTATGAGCAACATTTATTGCAGCTAATTGCTCATCAGGAAAACTATCATCAATAGGTAGTGGGTCGTCAAGCACATTTCAAGCCTAGACAAGTTATCAGCTATGGGGTTCTCAGCTCCTTTTCTATCAGCGATATGCAAATGAAATTCTTGTAGCAAGAGAACCCACCGAATAAGTCTTGGTTTATCATATTTCTTTTCCATAAAATATTTAATAGTAGCATGGTCAGTGTGAACAATTACTTTTGAATCAACAATGTAAGATCTAAATTTGTCACAAGCAAACACCACTTCTAGGAATTCCTTTTCAGTAGTAGCATAATTCTTTTGAGCACTATCTAGAGTCTTACTAGCATAATGAATAACATTGAGTTTCTTATCAACTCTTTGTCCTATAACAGCACCAACATCATAATCACTAGCATCACACATAATTTCAAAAGGCAAGTTCTAGTCAGGTGGTTGAACAATAGGTGCATAAATTTAGGCTTTCTTGAGTGTTTCAAAGGCTTCAAAGAAATCATCATAAAAAAAAGGAACATCCTTTTGCAAATGGTTTGTAAGAGGCCTAGAAATTTTAGAAAAGTCTTTAATAAATCTCCTATAGAAACCAACATGACCTAGGAAATTACAAATACCCTTGATATCCTTAGGACATGGCATTTTCTCAATTGCATCAACCTTAGCTTTGTCCACTTCAATACCCTTTTCAGAAATCTTAGGGCCCAAGACAATACCTTCATTAACAATAAAGTGGCACTTCTCCCAATTCAAGACAAGGTTTGTTTGTTCACATCTTTGCAAAACTCGATCAAGATTGCTTAAACATTCATCAAAAGACTTCCCATAAAAAGAGAGGTCATCTATGAAAACCTCTACAATCTTTTCACAAAAGCTAGAGAATATAGCAGTCATACATCTTTGAAAGGTAGCAGGTGCATTGCGTAAACCGAAAGGCATACGTCTATAAGCATAAGTTCCAAAGGGACAAGTAAAAGTGGTCTTTTCTTGCAGGTTGAGAAACAGGAATTTGTGACAAACTAGAGTATCCATCAAGGAAGCAAAAGTGTGTGTGCTTAGATAATCTTTCTAGCATTTGGTCAATAAAAGGCAGAGCATAATGATCTTTTCGAGTTGCTTTATTTAGTTTTCTAAAATCAATTACCATTCTATAGAATGTAACAATTATTAGTGTAATAAGTTAATTCTTATCATTAGGAACAAGAGTAATACCTCCTTTCTTAGGAACACAATGAACATGCCTTACCCATCTACTATCAGCTATAGGATAGATTATACCTGCTTCCAGAAGTTTTTATATTTCTATTATTACCACTTCTTTCATCTTCGGATTTAACCAACGTTGATGATCAACAACGGGTTTAGCATCAGGTTCCATATTAATCTTATGATCAACAACAGTGCTTCCTTAGAACCTTTAATAATCTTTCTTCTTCATGTTCTGAAAGGTTAGCACTAATAATAATAGGATATATCTTCTTTTCATCAAGATAAGCATATTTCAAAGTGTCTGGCAATTGTTTTAATTCAAACACAAGATCACCTTTAGGTGGAGGAGGACCTCCTATACTTTCAATAGGTAGATTGTGTTTAAGCAGAGGACATTGTTCACAGAAAATATCATCTATTTTATTTCTTTCATGCATATGTAAATTATTTTCATGGTCTAGAAAATATTGTTCTAGAGGATCAGTGGGAGGCACAGCAATAGAAGTAAGACCAATTATTTCATCCTTACTAGGCAATTCTTTTTCTTGAAGCTTTCTATTAAACTTGGAGAAATAAAATTCATGAGACTCATCACCAAAACTAACACCGACAATTTGTTTCTCGCAATCTATTTTAGCAGTAATGGTGTTCAAGAAAGGTCTACCAAAGATAATGGGACAGAAGTCATCTTGTGGGGAACCAAGAACTAGAAAATCAGTAGGGTATTTTATTTTCCGACACAAGATTTCAACATCTCTAACTATCCCAATTGGTGATATAGTATGTCTATTAGCAACTTTAACAGTAACATCTATATCTTCTATCTCTGCGGGTGCTATGTCATTCATAATTTCTTGATATAATATAACGCCCAAGATACGACTATATCTCCTACGTGTCGAGGCACGAGTTAGAGGCATAATCACATTTTGGTATGATCACAACATGGTCATCTTTACACATTCTCATGTACAAGAACAAAGGGTAAAACAATATAGTTGGCTTACAATCACCACTTCACACAATGCATAAATAAGCCATACATCATCCAGCCTACACACATAGCCTGACTATGGACGAATCCAAATGAAAAAGAAGATAACCACCCACTATGCCCGATCGTCCCTAGTAGGAACCACTACTGATTGTCGGGGTATGTCACGTACATACGGCCTCGCTCTTCATCAGACTCCCACTTGAGTTCCTAGCCATCACCTGAATCGGACTCAGTTGTACCTGCACCTGTGTTTGTAGTAAACCATGAGTCACGAGGACTCGGCAATCCCATTCCCGGGTATTAAAACTATCAAAGCTTTTGGGTAAGGAGAAAGTGTATAAGTGGGCTGCTGCAAGCACTAAGCGTAGATGAGGTGGCTAGCTTATGTATCATCAGAGCGAGAAGATAAGTAAAAGTCATCAGTCGTGAACTTAATCATGATCACTAGATGATCCTGTCTACCTACGAGTCATCCATAACCGAGCCGTGTTCTCTTCCCAAACTCCCTCGAAAAGGGACCGTCATGACTACTCACACGGTAGTGTATTATGTTTGAGGTTTTGTGTCAAGTTATCTACAACCGGATATTAACAAATTCCAATCCGCCACATAACCACGGGCACGCTTTTGAAAGATCATAACCCTGCAGGGGTGTCCCAACTTAGCCCATCACAAGCTCTCACGATTAGCGGAGTAATGACTCCAAAATTGGGAAGGCCCGAGTATTCTCAGAATCCCGTGCTCAAGATAGTTCTACAATAGTAAAACTAATCCAGCAAGACCGCCCGATGTGCCGACAAATCCCGATAGGAGTCGCACGCATCTCGTTTTTTCGAGGCACATCGGATGGGCAAGACATCGGGTTGGCTGACACCCTGGTTTCCTAGGGGGCGCCGGACATCGCCCAGTTGGACCAACACTCAAAGGAGCACTGGCCCTGGCTGTTGATTAAAAGAATCCATGGGGTCCGGAAAGTCCCTATGCAAGTTTTTTTAGTTGTTAGGCAAATGTAAAACCAAGGTTGGGCCTTGGTGAAAAAGCTTTAAACAAAGCAAATTATCAAGGGGGGCCCATAAACCCCAACCATGTTAGGAACGCAAAATCAAGGAACATAACACCGGTTTATCAGTTTCTAAGGCGGCATGAGTGGAACAAAACACCGAGAAAAAGGCCAAGCCTTCCACCCATTGCCAAGTATATATGTGCATTAATTTCAATAGAGATATTGTGTTATTCCCAAATTATCCAATCCTCATGTAGCAAACTGCAACTTCACCTGCATCTAACAACGCTATAAGAGGGGCTTGAGCAAAAGCATACTTAGCCAAACAACGGTTTGCTAGGAAGGTCGTTAGAGGTTTCATGGCCAGGTAGGGTGCTGACATGCAAAAGGATAGGTATCGTGACAAAGCAATAGAGTGAGGCAACTAGCATAGCAACAATAGAGGTGATATCAAGGAATGGTCATCTTGCCTGTTATGTCTTCGGTGGGATCGTAAACTTGCTCTTCGTAATCATACACAACCGGTGTCTCGACCTCGGACGCAAACTCGTCTCTCCGGGCTACCCAAAGTAAACAAGCGTCCACATAAACACACATGAGAAGAAAAGGAACACATGCTACATGCACGATGCATATGAATGCAAGAACGAAGCTATGGTGCTACTGGTATGGAAGGAGATGGTGTCGAGAAGGCACGGTGTATGACAGATGGATTTGGGCAAGCTCTGGGCAAACCAAGTATGCCACTGGATATATTGGGATATTTTGGTTGAAAATGATATAAAGAACACCGGAAACAGATGCATGGTTTGCAAATGACAAGCAAAACAAGATGCAATGCAAAACTGAAGTTAACAGCAACATGGCAACTTTGGACCAAAGTTTAAATATGCTACAGCACTCTAACATAAGAACTCAAAGCATGGCAGTGAAGTAGACATGTTTTGCTACAAATATGAACACTTATAACCATCTAACACTTACTAGAGCTTGATTAAAACAATGGGTCAAGATTGCAAAAGATAACAGTTTTCGAACTTAGTGAAATTTATTGGACATGGCAGAAAACAACATTATGAAGCAAGTTTATAGCCCTCAAATCAAAAGCTACAACAACCTATCATGGCATGGAAAGGCATGGAATCATAGAGCAATATGCGTACAACAATAATCCCCCACTTAGAATGACTAGATGTTCATGGATCAAATGCTAGCATCAAGTTAACATGGCATCATGAATAAAACTGTCTTGGACTTAGTGAAAATTTGCAAGGCAGAAAACTAACATTATGATGGCATGTTTTCAAGCTTGCTTCACTCTACTCATAGCATGTCATGGCATGTGAGTAAAATTAGCAGAAAGTAGACATGATGATGAGCATGTTCATGTGCAAAACTACCCCAAAGCATAAATGAACTTAAATGCACAAAAATAACAAAATGACATATGCAGCAAAAATAACATGTATTCAAACTTGCTCAAATGCTAAAACTAATGCCACCACTGGATTCCTTGGATTTTTCTTGCCCAAAAACATATATAATATGTTGGGGTCTTATAGGAAAATCAACACAAATTTGTTAAAATGCAAATCTTCCTAAAATGGACTAAACAGAAAAGGGCATTTTCCTTTAAAGGAAAGGTCCAGATTTGGACCTGCCCGAAAAGGAAAGATGCCATATGACAAATAAGGAACATGCTGGAATTAAATAAAAGGAAAAGAAAAGAGGGGTTTGAGAGGATGACAGGTGGGCCCGGCTGTCGGTGGCACATAGTGGCAAAAATTGGGCATTTTAACAACTGGCCATGAAGGGGATTCTAATCTAGGAGAGGGTCCTGCGCTAGGCTGGGATTACTGACAGAAGGGAGGCAGGATACTATATAAAACAGATATGTGCATGAAGAAATAACAGAAACAAAGTAATAACAAGAAAAGGAGGGCGCTGGGAGTCGAACCCAGGTCTTCTGAGTACAAGAGTGAGGTCGCTACCACTACAATGCTTATGCTGATGTTACTAGGAGGGGGCGCGACCCTTCTTGACCCAGCGCCAGGCGAGGGCTGGCTGGCCCAGACGGCGATAGAGATGACGTCCACGCTGCCCAACAAGCGCGACGGCAACCACCGGAGCAGAGGATCATCGGCAGGGGTGTGGAAATTGAAGGCGGAGCCGGGGTGTGCAAGCGGAGGGGTTGTGGAAGTCCCACACGCGTGGTGCGCCCGAAATGCGGTTGTGCCCCAATCACGAGTTCACCATGTGATCGGGATAGAATCGCATCTTGGGTGTGACATATAAAGTGTAAGGAATAGCACTCACACTAGCAACTATGTCACATAAACCATGATAACAATGATCTCCTATTTTTACTGAGACAACGGGCATGCCAACAACAAGTCTATGTTTATCCTTTTTATCGGGTTTGGCAATTCTAGCAGCTTCTTCATAGAAGTAAATAACATGACCATCTATATTTTATTCCAAGAGATCTTTAACCATACCAATATTAGGTTCTACTTTAATTTGTTCATCTGGTTTAGGTGTTCTAATATAACTTTTGTTAACCACAGTTGAAACTTTAGCATGTTCCTTTATCCTAACAGGGAAAGGTGGTTTTTCAATATAAGCAGTAGGAACAACTGGATCAACATTATAAAGTATAGTTTCTTCCTTAGCTAGTACCGGTTCTTTAATTTCCTCTTTAATAGGTGGGTGATATTTAAACCACCTTTCTTTAGGAAGATCAACATGAGTAGCAAATGATTCACAAATGAGGCTACTATCTCAGAGTCAAGTCCATATTTATTGCTAAACTTTTGAAAAGCATCGGTATCCATAGAAGAATTAACACAATCATACTTAAGCTTAATACTCCCTCCGTAAACTAATATAAGAGCGTTTAGAGTACTACAATAGTGATCTAAACACTCTTATATTAGTTTACAGAGGGATTACCTGACTCTTTACCTTCGTTGAGTTCTGAATCTTTTTGAGTTGCATTTAATTCTATCCAAAAGATCCCACCGGAATTCAATAGTTTTCTTCATAAAAGAACCAACTCAAGAAGTATCGAGCATGGATTGATCATTACGAGAAAGCCTAGCATAAAAGTTCTGGATAATAATTTCTCTTGAGAGCTCATGATTGGGGCATGAATATAACATTGGCTTAAGTCTCCCCAAAGCTAGAGCAATACTTTCTCCTTCACGAGGCCAAAAATTATATATGTCATTCCGATCACAATGAACTAGATGCATAGGATATTTTTTTGGTGAAACTCCAATTTCAATTGATTCCAGTTCCAAGATCCAATGTCATCGCATAGCCTATGCCATGCTAATGCTTTTCCCTTCAAAGATAAAGGAAAAACTTCTTCATAACTTGATCTCCGGTTAAACCTGCAAGCTTAAGCAATCCACAAATTTGTTCCACATATATCAAGTGCATATCAGGATGTTCGGTTCCGTCTCCTATATAAGGATTAGCTAGCAGTTATTCTATAATACCCATAGGAATTTCATATTCAATATTTTCAGTAGGTGCAGAAGGTTGAGGGGTAGCTAATTGTGGTTTCGGTCGAGGTGAACCATAGTAACAAGTGACAATAAATTTCAGCATGCTATATGAATGTTTCCTTACCAATTTCCACTTACCAAAGGTGCCAGAAAATATCCTTGATGACCCACAAGTATAGGGGATCAATTGTAGCTCTTTTCGATAAGTAAGAGTGTCGAACCCAACGAGGAGCAGAAGGAAATGACAATTGGTTTTCAGCAAGGTGATGTCTGCAAATGCTGAAATTGTAAGTAACAGAGTAGTTTGGTACCAAGATATTTGTGTAACGAGCAACTAACGATAGTAGTAGTAAAAGAGCATCAAGGTAGCCCAATCCTTTTGAGGCCAAGAACAGGCCAAGACGGTCTCTTATAATAAGAAAAGTGTTCTTGAGGGTACATGGGAATTTCATCTAGTCACTTTCATCAAGTTGGTTCAATTCGTGTTTCCTACTTTGATAATTTGGTATGTGGGTGGATCGGTGCCTAGGAGATGTTATTACTTGAACAGACCTCCTACTTATGATTAACCCTCCCGCAAGCATCCGCAACTACGGGAAAAGTATTAAGAATAAATTCTAACCATAGCATTAAAATTATGGATCCAATCGGTCCCTTACGGAAAGCGCATAAACTGGGGTTTAAGCTTCCGTCACTCTCGCAACCCATCATCAAATTACTACTGCACAATGCATTCCCTTAGGCCCAAATAATGTGAAGTGTCATGTAGTCGACGTTCACATGATACCACTAAGGGAATCACAACATACATACTATCAAAATATCAAACACATATCAAATTCACATGATTACTTGTAACATGATTTCTCCCATGACCTCAAGAACAAAGGTAACTACTCACAAATGATAAGCATGCTCAAGATCATAGGGGTATTAAATAGCATATTGGATCTGAACATATAATCTTCCACCAAATAAACCATATAGTAATCAACTGCAACATGTAATCAACACTACTAGTCACCCACAAGCACCAATCTATAGTTTCGGTAACAAGATTGAACACAAGAGATGAACCAGGGTTTAAGATGAGATGGTGTTGATGGAGATAGCCCTCCCCAAGATGGGAGAGTTGTTGGTGATGATGATGACGATGATTTCCCCCTCCGGGAGGGAAGTTCCCCTCGTGGAATCACTCTGCCGAAGGGCAAAAGTGCTCCTGCCCAAGTTCCACCTCGAGATGGCGGCGCTCCGTCCCGAAAGTCTTCTCCTTATTTTTCCTACGTCAGAAAGACTTATATACCAGAAGATGGGCACCAGAGGTGGGCCTGGGTGAGCACAACCCACCAAGGCGCGCGCCTGGGCTCCCTGGCGCGTGATACGTCCATTTGCATCATGCTTTTATATTGATATTTATTGCATTATGGGCTGTTATTACACAATATGTCATAATACTTGTGCCTTTTCTCTCTTATTTTACAAGGTTTACATAAAGAGGGAGAATGTCGGCAGCTAGAATTTTGGACTAGAAAATGAGAAAATCTGAGATACATATTCTTCACAACTCCAAAAAATACTGAAACTTCACGGAGAATATTTTTGGAATATATAAAAAATATTGGGCGAAAGAAGGACCAGAGGGGGCCACCAGCCAGCCACAAGTGCGGGGGCGCGCCGTACCCTCCTGGGCGCGCCCCCTATCCTGTGGGCCCCCTGGCACGCCCCCGACGTCCATCTTCTGCTATATCAATGTGTTTTGACCTAGAAAAAAAATGAGGAGGAGGTTTTCGGGATGAAGCACCACCATCTTGAGGCGGAACCTAGGCGAAACCAATCTAGAGCTCCGGCAGGGCTGTTTTCCGGGGATACTTCCCTCTGGGAGGGGAAAATCGAAGCCATCGTCATCACCGACGATCCTCTCATCGAGAGGGAGTCGATATCCATGAACATCTTCACGAGCACCATCTCCTCTCAACCCTAGTTCATCTCTTGAATCTGATCTTTGTCTCAAAGCCTCAGATTGTTACATGTGGGTTGCTGGTAGTGTTGATTGCTCCTTGTAGTTGATGCTAGTTGGTTTATTTGGTGGAAGATCATATGTTCAGATCCTTAATGCTATTCAATACACCTCTGATCATGAACATGAACATGCTTTGTGACTAGTTACTTTTGTTCCTGATGACATGGGAGAAGTCTTGTTATAAGTAATCATGTGAATTTGGCATTCATTTGATATTTTGATGAGATGTATATTGTCTTTCCTCTAGTGGAGTTATGTGAACGTCGACTACATGACACTTCACCATTATTTGGGCCTAGGGGAAGGCATTGGGAAGTAATAAGTAGATGATGGGTTGCTAGAGTGACATAAGCTTAAACCCTAGTTTATGCGTTGCTTCATAAGGTGCTGATTTGGATCCCTATGTTTCATGATATGGCTAGATTTATTTTAATACTTCTTTTGTAGTTGCGGATGCTTGCGAGAGTGGTTAATCATAAGTGGGAGGTTTGTGTTAGAATTATTGCGAGGTGCACCGTCGATCTACCGAGGACCAAGCAATCACACGAGCACAACATCGAGGTTTGTTCACGAGGTTCACTATCATGGCTACAACCCCAGGGCCTGACTAAGGGCGCTCCTCCCCGTGACACCGTCACAATACCGCACCCCGGTCGCCCGGGCGCCGGCACACACCGCCGGCTCCCCCTGCGTGCCTATGCTATTATGTTGGCATAAATTACATCGTGTGTCTACCCCCGATATATATGAGAGACCTAGGATACAAGTGTCCTGTTAGGAAACAACTCCTACCCTGTCTACACAAAGTCCAAAGCCAAGTCCAACTGTAACCTACCTTGTATAATAATATTCGATACAACTCTAACAAACTCCACCTTGGCGAATATTCTCCACCACCTTGGATTCATCCATGTGTCGAACCTCCATGTACATTGGACTTGAGATATGTCATGAGAACCGCTGCTACTCCCAGACTCCATGTGACTCCATCTGCAACTGTAGTGCCTTCTAGTTTTCTTAGCAGTCAACGCTCGAGCAAAATTAAATTCCTCATTACTCTACTTTGTGCTCCCAACTTCCGGAGAATTCGTTCAACGCAATCACACACCGACCACTATCTGTGTGAAAATGAACAACTCACATATTAGAAGCCACGTATAAGAGTTACATGTACTCTATATCACCACTCTTTCTTGACCGTATGTCTGAAACTTGAAGGAATTTCACCGTCGCCCTGTGTCACACTGAGTCAAATTCACAGTTGTCTCATCTGTTTCCCGGATAGTCTCTAGCATGTCCCGCAGCTATAGCACTCCGCCTCCTTCTGTCTTTTCATCCGCACTTTGCCATGTGCACCAAGCACCATAGAATATACGGCAATGTACTCTATCTACTTTTGACAATCTCAGACTTTCCGCCATTTTCTCAGATTCACCATGGTCAACTCCTGTCCATCAACCGACACTAGTAGACCCAGTCACCAACATGAATCTGGTACTCGTCTACACAACTTCAACATCCCCTGCACAATTTGTCTGACCACATGTCTGACCACCAATGCCTTGGTCTGTCGCTGTGTCCCGTGCTTACTGCAAGCCTCGTCGCTATCATCGCATCGAGCCTCTGCTGTCCTGGTCGAGTCTCCCAAGGTCGCGAACCCACACCACTCAAACCCCTACTGCAGAGAACCACCGATCATCACCGACCGATGCCGAGTATCACGCCTCCATCAGAACACTGGGCCCTAGTCCAATCCGTGTGTCTCTCGCTATCCCGCTGAAATAGGCTTCGACTCTCCATGCATTTACGCCGTAGCCCCTCCATCAGCACAGAGTGAAGTCACCGATCAGACTCCAACTCCACCTTCAACATGACTCCATGTAGCTGGCCATGCTACCCTCGCGCCCCGTCGACTTCAAGCACTCAGGTGTGCACTGCCTTGAATCAACCCTGCGCTACAGTCTTGTCGAAGCCGCACAAGCCCTCGCACCTGCACCACGTGTTTCCATGCTCCAGAAGTCGGCCACCATCATCATCACGCTCCTATGTCATCGTCGCTGAAATCACCACCGTCTTCTGCTTTGAGCAACATCCCCGTCGATCCATCAGACTGTCCAGTCCGACCCAGCCGAATATGTCCGGCTGCAACCATGCTCCACCCTGCATCGTGTCCGCCCCGCACATCTCCGTGCATTTCTTGACGCCCTATGTTTGCATGATCCCTGTCACGACACACTCCAGACTCCTCCGAGCCTTATATGCACGTCGCCTCTCCCCGCACGATGTCCATCTTGATCAACTTGGCATCCAGCTACTCCATCAAGTATATCCGTCGCATAAAAGATTCCTGCAACACTTGAATACACGTAGCTGATCGTACCAGGAAATCTCCACCTGAACATGCGACTCCGCATCTTTATCCTATGTAGTGTATTGACCGCTGCCATCCTGTGTACGCAGCAGAGGGAAAACCCCCCAAAAAAAGATCTGTCATTGACAGCCTCCCATGCTCACATGGCACAAGCTGGCCAAAAATTCCCCTTTCCTTTTTTCCCTCACACAAGCACCTGATGGCAAGCACACCACACTTGAAGGTCCTCCTTTTTTTAAACAAATCCTCCCATGCATCTTTTGCCTTGATCGTTATCGCGCGTTGCTTGCTCCGTGTAAGAAACACCCGCGCCTGGGCTTTTGTGGCATGGGCCTTGCTACCCACCTGGACCATAGCCTCCAAGCTCGTCTCCTGGGCCACTGCTGCACTCCACCTGGGCCGCTATCCCGACTCCACTACACCCGCACGTATCGATCCCTCAGGATCGAGCGGAACTCCTGCCACGCGGTGCCGTGCACCACGCGTGATCGCTCGACTTGGCCTGCCTTGCCAGCCTCGCGAGCCATCCTGCCGCACGCGTCGATCGATCCGATCTACTCTTCATCTCGTTGAGATCTCGCCTAGAACACATGTCATGCATGCCGCTGCCTGCTTCCTTGAAGATTATATCACCATGAATCCATCTGCTTCTAATCGTGTCCGGACCAAATCATCGACGATGCCACTTCGATTTCTTTCTGCTTCCATGATTGTCCCATAGAATTTCATAGATATTTTTTCCTATCCTCTAGATCAACTCCTCCGTGACGTCCGAACAACCTAGCTCATGATACCACTTGTTAGAATTATTCCGAGGCGCACCGTCGATCTACCGAGGACAAAGCAATCACACGAGCACAACACCGAGATTTGTTCACGAGGTTCACCATCATGGCTACATCCCCGGGACCTGACTACGGGCGCTCCTCCCCGTGACACCGTCACAGTACCGAACCCCGGCCGCCCGGGCGCCGGCACACACCGCCGGCTCCCCCTGCGTGCCTGTGCTATTATGTTGGCATAAATTACATCGTGTGTCTACCCCCGATATATATGAGAGACCTAGGATACAAGTGTCCTGTTAGGAAACAACTCCTACCCTGTCTACACACCGTCCAAAACCAAGTCCAACTGTAACCTACCTTGTACAATAATATTCGACACAACTCTAACAGTTTTCCCAAGGAAGGACATCACCCAATCACTGGTCCACCCACATATCAAATTATCAATGTACGAAACGCGAATCATACGAGCATGATGAAAACTAGCTTGACAGTAATTCCCATGTGTCCTCGGAAGCACTTTGCTTTATATAAGAGTACATCTGGGCTTGTCCTTTGCTACAAAAAAGGATTGGGCCACCTTGCTGCACCTTAGTTACTTTTGTTACTTGTTACCCGTTACGAATTATACTATCACACAACTATCTGTTACCGATAATTTCAGTGCTTGCAGAGAAAACCTTGCTGAAAATCGCTTGGCATTTCCTTCTGCTACTCGTTGGGTTTGACACTCTTGCTTATTGAAAAGACTACGATAGATCCCCTACACGTGTGGGTCATAAAGACTCTTTTCTGGCGCCGTTGCCGGGGAGTGAAGCGTCTTTGGTAAGTGGAATTTGGTAAGGAAACATTTATATAGTGTGCTGAAATTTACTATCACTTGTTACTATGGAAATTAATCCTTTGAGAGGTTTGTTCGAGGTATCTTCACCCCGACCAAAAGAACAAAGAGTTGCTCCTCAACCTACTGCACCTACTGAAAATATTTACTTTGAAATTCCTTTGGGTATGGTAGAGAAATTGCTAGCTAATCCTTATGCAGGAGACGGAACATTGCATCCCGATTTACACCTAATCTATCTGGATGAAGTTTGTGGATTATTTAAGCTTGTAGGTATCCCAGAGGATTTTGTTAACAAGAAGGTCTTCCCTTTATCTTTGAAGGGAGAGTCATTGACATGGTATAGGCTACGTGATGATATTGGATCATGGAACTACAATCGATTGAAATTGGAATTTCATCAAAAAAAATATCCTATGCATCTAGTACATCGTGATCTGAATTATATATATAATTTTTGGCCTCGTAAAGGAGAAAGTATCGCTCAAGCTTGGGGGAGGCTTAAGTCAATGTTATATTCATGCGCCAATCATGAGCTCTCAAGAGAAATTATTATTCAGAATTTTTATGCTTGGCTTTCTCATAATGATCGATCCATACTCCATACTTCTTGTGTTGGCTCTTATATGAATAAGAATGTTGAATTCAAATGGGATTTATTGGACATAATTAAATGCAATTCTGAAGATTGGGATCTCGACAAAGGTAATGAGTCAGGTATAAGCCCTAAGTTTGATTGTGTTAAGTCATTTATGGATACCGATGCTTTTCATGCATTTAGCACTAAATATGGACTTGACTCAGAGATAGTAGCTTCTTTCTGTGAATCATTTGCTACTCATGTTGATCTCCCTAAAGAGAAGTGGTTTAAATATCATCCTCCCATTGAAGTTAAAGTAGTTGAACAAATTAAAGTTGAAGAACAAACTATCACTTATAATGTTGATCCTGTTGTTCCTACTACTTATATTGAGAAACCACATTTTCCTGTTAGAATAAATAATCATGCTAAAGCTTCAACTGTGGTTAATAAAATTAATATTAGAGAACCTATACCACCTGAACAAATCAAAATTAAACCTAATATTGCTATGGTTAAAGATCTCTTGGCTGATAATGTTGATGGGCATGTTATTTATTTCTACGATGAAGCTGCTAGAATTACCAAACCCAATACTAAAGATAAACATAGAACTATTGTTGGCATGCCTATTGTTTCTATTAAAATAGGAGATCATTGTTATCATGGCTTATGTGATGTGGGTGCTAGTGTGAGTGCAATTCCTTTTACCTTATATGAAGAAATTATAAATGTAATTGCACCTGCTGAGTTAGAAGAAATTGATGTTACTATTAAGCTTGCTAATAGAGATACTATATCACCTATTGGGATTGTTAGAGATGTCGAAGTCTTATGTAGGAAGATAAAATATCCTACTGATTTTCTTGTTCTTGGTTCCCCATAAGATGATTTTTGTCCCATTATATTTGGTAGACCTTTCTGAACACTGTGTAAATGATAGGATAGATGATGTCGCTTAAAGCTACGTCAGTTTTTCCCCAAAGAGGAAGGGATGATGCAGCACATCAGCGGTAGGTATTTCCCTTAGATGTGAAACCAAGGTTATCGAACCAGTAGGAGAACCAAGAAACACAATGTAAACAACACCTGCACACAAACAACAACACCTCGCAACCGACATGTTAAAGGGGTTGTCAATCCCTTTCGGGTAACGAACGTGAGAGAGATATAAATATTGGTAGATTGGATGATAAATAAGATAAATTGCAGCAAGGTATTTTTGCGCTTTCGGTTTAGTAGATCTGGAAATAAAAGCAAAGGAAAATAGATCGCAGAGGCAAATATATGAGAAAGCACACCCGGGGGCCGTAGGTTTCACTAGTGGCTTCTCTCAAGAAAAATAGCAAACGGTGGGTAAACAAATTACTGTTGGGTAAACAAATTACTGTTGGGCAATTGATAGAACTTCAAATAATCATGGTGATATCCAGGCACTGATCATTACATAGGCATCACGTCCAAGATTAGTAGACCGAGTCCTGCCTGCATCTACTACTATTACTTCACACATCGACCGCTATCCAGCATGCATCTAGTGTATTAAGTTCATGAAAAAATAGAGTAACGCATTAAGAACGATGACATGATGTCGACAATATTCGTTTATCTATCGCGTTAGATATGGATCTCGTCGTTTTATCCTTAGTGGCAACGATACATACGTGTCGGTTCCCCTTCTGTCACTAGGATCAAGCACCGTAAGATCGAACCCACTATCAGGCACTGTCGGTTCAATATCCGACGTATCTCGTAGTAGGGATCCTAAGCTAGGCTTCTTGGAGCGATGGTAACATGGACACGGGGTTTTACCCAGATTCGGGCTCTCTCGAAGAGATAATACCCTACATGCTGCTTTTGATTGTATTCATAGGGGTGTAGTACAGAGTACATGTATCTACCACGAGATTGTAGTAATGAATATATGACTATCCATTGACTAGCCTGGCCTCGGTTTATATAAGACACCGGAGGCCTAGGGTTTTTAGGAGAGTCCTCGTCTTGGGCGCCAAGTTTTGTGGAGTCTTCCTTGTATGCGGCATGGGTTGTCCGAACTGGCCCAATAGTGAACCACCATGGGGGTCCTCGGCCCGATACACCTATTCGGGAGACGACGTGTTGAGTACCCCCTAGTCCAGGACACCGTCAGTACCCCCTGAACCGGTCTTCAAGTTGGGGACGCTCATCGATTCTTCCGAACTGTTCTTCGTCTTCGGTCGTCAGTCTTGAAAACCGGTTCAACAAATCTTCTCATCTTCGATCTTGAGGATCACCGAAGTTCATCCGAAGAGTTTACACATCGGGTATCCGAGGAGCCCTTTTAAGTTTCCGGCCTTTATCAATGCCTTGTTATTTTTATGCCACACCTCGGGTTTGAAGTTGTTCCCGGGCGGCAGTGTCCCCTTGTGTCCGAGTTCCAACATCGGACTACATTCGAGGTATCTTTTGCAGCCGAGCACCAACGCCGGACCGCTTCTGAGCTCCAACCCCGGAATGTATCCGAGCTCCAACGACGGACTGTATCCGAAGAGTATTGTTACAGCCGAGCTCCAACACTGAACTGCATCCGAGATCTAGCACCGGACTGTGTCCAAGTTCCAACACCGGACTATGTCCAAGGTGTCATAGATCACCTTGGCTCAAAAAAGTTGAAGGAGTTTAGCCGAGCTTAATGCCGGAAATGTCCTCTATGGAGCCAGCCACTGGCGCCCGAGCTTTATGCCGGGCTGCTTCCGAGGTGGTGCACCACCCCCACTGCGGGCCGATTTTTTGTTGATATTTTTTATTGGTGCAATTTATTCTCTGCCGGGATATATAGCCAGTAGCCCTCAATGTGTGTATCGGTCTAAAACCCGAGATGCACCTGAAGGATGACATAAGACCGCTGACCCCAGTGTCCCTTGAGAATCAGGTTGATTCGCAAAATCCGCCTGAGGATCAACTCCTAGCTCGGCAGAATACTTTGGGATACGAAAAGCGGCCTGCAAAGTCCTCGAGACTCAGGTTGGGTGCGGCTGACCAACATGAGGATCATAATCTCCTCAAAAACTATATTGCACTTAAATTTTCTGCATTGGATTGTTAATGCAGTAGCCCCTGAGAAAAATGGCCGACCCTAGGATCATACCTCCTCGGGAACAAGTTCAACTATCATGTATGTTTTGACAATACCGAGGTGGAGTTCAGCAGGAAAGATGTCGAACTGTACTTTTAGAAAAGAATTTCATGCCAAACACCTCAGCTGAGAGAATGTCCCACTTCCTCAAACAAAAAATGGGTGAAAGATGTTATAAGCTCAAAAAAGGCCAACAAACATGCGTAAAAAACTTTACGTCTAGATTGAATCAAGTTGTCGTGCCAATATGAAATTGGTCTTAAAATTGTACTTTCGCCATGTTTTGACATGACACATCTGATCTCTAGACTTCAAGAGGGTCAGCCCTCGGCTTCAACCTCTCTATCCCGAAGGGGGAGTGTTTCTCACGCCCGTTTAGCGAACTAAATGCGAGCGGCTTTAGTGAGAAAACAGGCTACCCGGCTATTGAGCATACACCTGAGTCGACAAAGGAGTGGTAGAAAAAGACTGTGCAGCAACTAATAAAAATGGCTCATACTAATTCAAGAGCCCCCAAGCGACTTGGGTAAAAGAATTTTATCTATAATGAGTGTATGTACCGAAGTGCTTATATCATATCTATGTTCGCCCGAACTTTAAACGTGTGTTAACCGACCGTCGGCTTCTCCCTCTTCGACCAAGGGCTGAAAAGTGTTATGTACTCCACATGTCAAGAATATCGACGGTGTTTCCGATAAACAGGTAATCAGGCCATAAGGCTGTAACAGACAAAGCGCACTCAGGGAACTTATGCTATATTACTGACGAAGTGTAAGAAGCATCTTCGAAGAAAATAGTACCTCCACCGATACCTTTCTTCAGTTGCTCATTGTTACTATGAGACTTGTGCAATAGATTTTTTGTATTCATGAGTTCTGTTGTGTGCCGACCATGATTGAAAACAATAAGAGCGCTAGCTTTCGGCTTCACCCAGTCTGAGGTCCGAGCTCGGATGACCCGATCGTGACAATCGCAGAGGTGCTCCCTTTACTCCCTAGCCGAACAATCGGGAACGTAGGGGTAAACACAGGAGCAAGGCAACCCAGCTTGCGTAACACTTAAGTCAACATGGTGCATATTGTGGCGTAATACACGAACAAGGAACGAAGCCATACAAGTATAATCATATGCAAGAGGAAAGGCTTCTTAAAGGAAACCCCCGAGTAAACGGGGTATTTGAATTTGTGCGTCATAAAGAAAGTTTTGACAAGGATGTTTTTCACAAACAACTTTTTGCCAAAAAAGTATAATGCTTGGTCGAACCAAACAATTTTTTTTAAAACTGAGGTTGGGAGCGACTTAGCTGGTTAATGAGCGCGGTGTCGATGCGCGGCCCGAGCTTATGGCGGGACGAGGTCCCAGGCCCCAAGCCGGTCCCTAGGTGGCGGAGCAAAGAGCTCGGCATTCCAAGTGATGACATAGCACGACCAATGTGGCCAGGCAAAGCCCTCGGTCCGGCCGAGGTGACAGAGCAGGTCGATGTATTAAGCATTGGTTTAATGTTGACGCGGAGATGCTGAAACAGGGCAGCACGCCGAAGTGATGACACAATGCGGTCGATAGAAACTGGAGGATGACGTCGACACCCCGAGGTGACCACATATCGCAGTCAAAATTGATTACCTGCACACATGAAATAGTGCAAGCCAAAAAGAAGAAGAATAATAATAATATATATAAAAAAAATCTTCCACTTAACTAATTTAAGTGAAGTAAAAAGGAATATGGCCTGGGTACCGAGGCCAGTCCGACAGAGTGGCAACGCGGAGATGCCGACCCAGGCAACCATGCCGAGGCCACCCCGCTACTTGATCAACGGAGGTAGGATGGCGACGTCGTCTCATCCGCAATGCGACGTAGTGGAGGCCAATTATCTGCATGCGTGAAGTAGCACAAAGCAGATAGCTAAAAAAATGAAAAGAAAACTCTTTATGGAAAATAAATTGTTAAAAGAGATGTGGCCTGGTGTGAGGCCATTGACAACACAAGGCATCGACGCGGCGAGGTGACATAATCCGACTTCGCACGGTCACCCGAGTTACAGACGCAATGCGCACGGGACAGCGACGGCATATCGGATCATCCTGAAACGGCGGCCGCAATGTAGACCAGATTGCAAAATCTGTTGCACTAAAAATCGCTGAGGAACAAAAAATGCTCTTCAAAATATTATTAATATGTACAACGCGGAAAACTAGAACAATTGCACCTGATGATTTATCTGATGATGCCCAGATTGATGGCAGACGAGATGATCATAAACGTCAGGATTCCACGAGGGACACCTTGACCGAAGTGCCTGAAGACTGCGTCGCGGCCGACCAATATACTCCCTCCGTTCCATAATATAGTGCCTACAGATTGTTTGAGAAATCAAACTTTGCAAACTTTGATCAAGTTTGTAGAGAAAAATATTTACATCTACAATAGCAAAAATATATAATGTGAAACTACATCTTATGATGAATCTAGTGATATATGTTTCGCACTCTAGATGTAAATATTTTTCTCCACAAACTTGATTAAAGTTTGTGAGGTTTGACTTTTCAAAAAATCTATAGGCACTACATTATGGAACGGAGGGAGTACATAATTGCCGATCTGAACATGGTCAGTTTGATGAAGGTTCTGACACGTACGTCGGTTGGCCCGATTGATGCAGACGAATTAGTTTGGCAGCACGGTACCCTAGATTTGATCACTGAATTATACTTCCTTCGTTCCTAAATATAAGTCTTTATAGAGATTTCACTAAAACCCACATACGGATGTATATAGATGCATTTTAGAAGTAGATTCACCCATTTTACTCCGTATGTAGTCCATACTGAAATCTCTACAAAGACCTATATTTAGGAACGGAGGCAGTAGTAATTTAAGTACTGTACTACACGTATGTAGGTCAAAAACAGTCTATTCTCGGTACAAGCTCGTACAGGCCATTTCTTTTTATTTGCTTCGGTCTACTACGGTCGTGGCCCATCAAACATGTTTACTTTTTCCTGACTATTCGTTCATCACGTGAAATTATTGTACACAGAGTATTTTCTATTTGTTTGTACTGCATTATTTTTTGCAGAGATACTTCGGCGATGCTTGTACATGCTTTTTTCGTCTGCATCAATCTGGCCAACCGACGTACGTGTCAGAACCTTCATCAAACTGACCACGTTCAGATCTGCAATTATGTATATTGGTCGTCCGCGACGCAGTCTTCAGGCACTCCGGTCAAGGTGTCCCTCGTGGAATCCTGACGTTTATGATCATCCCGTCTGCCATCAATCTGGGCATCATCAGATAAATCATCAGGTGCAATTGTTCTAGTTTTCCGCATTGTACATATTAATAATATTTTGAAGAGTATTTTCTGCTCGTCGGCTATTTTTAGTGCAAAAGATTTTTGCAATCTGGTCTGCGTTGCGGCCGCCGTTTCAGGGCGATCCGATATGCCGCCGCTGTCCCGTGTGCATTGCGTCTGTAACTCGGGTGACCGTGCGAAGTTGGATTATGTCACCTCGCCGCGTCGGCGCCTTGTGTTGACAATGGCCTCACGCCAGGCCACATCTCTTTTAACAATTTATTTTCCATAAAGAATTTTTTTCATTTATTTTTGCTATCTGCTTTGTGCTACTTCACGCATGCAGATAATTGGCCTCGACTACGCCACATCGCGGATGAGACGACGTCGCCATCCTACCTCCGTTGATCAAGTTGCGGGGTGGCCTCGGCATGGTTGCTGGGTCGGCATCTCCGCGTTGCCACTCTGTCGGACCGGCCTCGGTACCCAGGCCATATTCCTTTTTACTTCACTTAAATTAATTAAGTGGAAGATTTTTTTATATACTATTATTATTCTTCTTCTTTTTGGCTTGCACTATTTCATGTGTGCAGGTAATCAATTTTGACTGTGATATGTGGTCACCTGGGTGTGTCGACGTCGTCCTCCAGTTTCTATCGACCCCATTGTGTCATCACTTCAGCGTGCTGCCCTGTTTCAGCATCTCCGCGTCAACATTAAACCAATGCTTAATACGTCGACCTGCTCCGTCACCTCGGCCGGACCGAGGGCTTCGCCTCGCCACATTTGCCGTGCTATGTCACCACTTCGGAATGCCGAGGTCTTTGCTCCGCCACCTAGGGACCGGCTTGGGGCCTGGGACCTCGTCCCGCCATAAGCTCGGGCCGCGCATCGACACCGAGCTCATTAACCAGCTAAGTCGCTCCCACGCTCAATTTTTTTTAAATTGTTCGGTTCGACCAAGCATTATACTTTTTTGGCAAAAAGTTGTTTGTGAAAAACGTCCTTGTCAATACCTTGTTTATGACGCACAAATTCAAATACCCCGTTTACTTGGGGGCTTCCTTTATGAAGCCTTTCCTCTTGCATATGATTATACTTGAATTGCTTCGTTTCTTGTTCGTGTATTACACCACAATATGCACCATGTTGACTTAAGTGTTCCGCAAGCTGGGTTGCCTTGCTCTTGTGTTTACCCCTACGTTCCCGATTGTTCGGCTAGGGAGTAAAGGGAGACCTCTGCGATTGTCTCGATCGGGTCATCCGAGCTCGGACCTTAGACTGGGTGAAGCCGAAAGCTAGCACTCTTATTGTTTGCAATCATGGTCGGCTCACAACAGAACTCATGAATACAAAAAATCTATTGCACAAGTCTCATAGTAACAATGAGCAACCGAAGAAAGGTATCGGTGGAGGTACTATTTTCTTCGAAGATGCTTCTTACACTTCGTCAGTAATATACCATAAGTTCCTTGAGTGCGCTTTGTCTGTTACAGCCTTATGGCCTGATTACCTGGTTATCGGAAACACCGTCGATATTCTTGACATGTGGAGTACATAACACTTTTCAGCCCTTGGTCGAAGAGGGAGAAGTCGACGGTCGTTTAAAGTTCGGGCACCTCTTTCCATTGCAAGATAAAGAGATCAAGTTGGCCAAACAAAACCCAATATCGGAGAATAAATACAAGCCTATAAGAGATCATGCATATAAGAGATCAAAGAAACTCAAATAACTTTCATGGATATATAAAGATAGATCTGATCATACACTCAAAGTTCATTGGATCCCAACAAACACACCGCAAAAAGAGTTACATCATATGGATCTCCAAGAGACCATTGTATTGAGATTCAAAAGAGAGAGATGAAGCCATCTAGCTACTAACTACGGACCCGTAGTTCTACAAGGAACTACTGACTCATCATCGGAGAGGCACCAATGGAAGTGGTGAACCCCTTAGTGATGGTGTCTAGAATTGATCATGTGTTTCTGGACTCTGCGGCGGCTGGATGAATATTTCGTCGACTCCCCTAGGGTTTCTGTAATATTGTGGTATTTATAGAGCAAAGAGGCGGTGCGGGAGGTCACCGAGGTGGGCACAACCCACCTGGAGGTGCCAGGGGAGCCTGGCGCGCCCAGGTTGGTTGTGCCCCCTTGGGGCACTCCCCAGGTGCTGCCTTGGCCCATCAGGTGTCTTCTGGCCCAAAAAAATCTCCAAAAAGTTTCGCGGTGTCTGGGCTCCCTTTGATATTTATTTCCTACGACGTAAAAAACATGCAGAAAACAACAACTAGCACTTGGCACTATGTCAATAGGTTAGTACCAAAAAATGATATAAAATGATTGTAAAACATCTAAGAATGATAATATAACAGCATGGGATAATAAAAAAATATTTTTACGTTGGAGTTGTATCAGCATCCCCAAGCATAACTCCTGCTCGTCCTCGAGTAAGTAAGTGATAAAAACAGATTTTTTTATGTGGAATGCTGCCTATCATGTCATAACGTATTCTTTTCTTTATAGCATCGACATTTGGACTTTTATATGGTTCAAAGCAATAGTCAAGTTTTGATATAATAATTTAGATACTCAAGATTATCAACACGCGACCATGTCTTTCAAAATATCAATGCTAAAATAAGTTATCCCTAACCCATTTTGCTCTAGCATTGATCCATTCATGAAACACATTCGTATATTAGGTACATCCAATGCTCAAGTATGATCATAGTGTTTCCTGGTTGGTGCTTGTAAGAGAAGATGGATACTCAAATTCAAAAAAATGTGTAAGTAAGAGAAAGGTCATTCGCAGAGGGAAGTAGGGATTTGTAGAGGTGCTAGAGCTCAAAGCTTAAAATGAGAGATAAAACAATTGGGAGGCATACTTTTCACACCAACGAGAACGACTTGAGATTCCCAACACTTTCCATGCTAGATATATCATAGGCGGTTCCCAAATAGAAAATAAAGTTTATTCTTTTTCCACCAAACTTTCACAAGCAATGGCTAGCCGAATCCACGGTTGCCTTCCATACCAACATTTTCCAAGAAATTTATTATTTGACAACATAAAGTAAATTTGTTTTTTATTTCGGGACTGGGCATCCCTAATACCTGTGCCTTACTCTCGTGCAATGACAAGTGAATAAACACTCATTATTAGAATAACACATCTAGCATGGAAAATATTGATCTAGCATGGAAAATATTGGCCACCCCTCACCACCTCGCGAGCAGTATAGGCACACAAAAGGGACATTTATTTTGAAAATTAGAGATGGCACATACAAATTTGCTTAGAATGGCTAGGAAATACCGCATATAGGTAGGTATGATGGACTCATGTGGCAAAACCGGGATAAAGGATTTTGGATGCACAAGTAGAGATCATACTTAGTGTAAAATGAAGGCTAGCAAAAGAGTAGGAAGCGACCAACCATGAAACAAATAATCTCGTAAGAAAACATTGAGCATAAATAACACCGAATAATGCACCACAAGTAGGATATAATTTCATTACATAATTATTGACTTTCGTGCTTGCATAGGAAATCACAAACTTTAACACTAATATTCTTACTAGAGCACAATTACTCATGAACATAACTCACATATCACATCATCATGTCTCAAAACTATTACCAGGAATCAAGTTTATTTTGTCCAATGATCTTCATGAAAGTATTTATTATATCCTTCTTGGATATCTATCACTTTGGGACTAATTTTCATGTGTTGCTTTTGAAAAGCTCAAACAAATATAAGTGAAGATCATGAACATAATTTTTATTTCTTCTCTCAAAATAATTTAAGTGAAGCAAGAGAGAATTTCTTCAAAAATTACTAAGCACATCGTGCTCAAAAAGATATAAGTGAAGCACTAGAGCAAGTCTTAGCTCATAAAAATTTAAGTGAAGCATAGAGAGCTATTCTAGCAAGTCATGTCATAATTTTGGCTCTCTCAAATGGGTGTGTACATCAAGGATTGATGACTTAAAACCCAAAATAAAACAAGAAAGGACTGATATCATACAATACGCTCCAAGCAAAACACATATCATGTGACGAATAAAAATATAGTTTCGAGTGAAATACCGATAGTTGTTGGCAGAAAGCGGGGATGCCACTCGGCGGCATCCCCAAGCTTAGTTGGTTTCTCATTTTGGATAATAGCTTGGGATGCCGGGGCATCCCCAAGCTTAGGCTCTTCCATCCTTCATTCATCCATCGTAAGATAACCCAAAACTTGAAAACTTCAATCACACAAAACTTCAACAAAACCTTCGTGAGATCCGTTAGTATAAAAAAGCAAACCACTACTATAAGTGATGTGTCAAACCAATTTATATTGTGTTTTTGTGTTATATCTAATATATTTCAACTTTTCTACCGCAAAAACACATCAAATAAAACCATAGAGCCATCAAATTAGCACACAACACAAAGAAAACATAATCTGTCAAAAACATAACACTCTGTAGTAATCTGGAAGTTTTGAATACTTATGGAACTTTAAAAATCTTGAAAAAATAGGGCCACGTGGGAAATTTGTATATTGATCTTCTGTAAAAATAATCAACTAAAAAGCTTTTTTCTGTTAAAAATGAGAATGTTTCTCGTGAGCGCAAAGGTTCTGTCTTTTTCAGCAAGATCAAACAACTAACATCCAAGAAGATCCTATCGGTTCTACTTGGCACAAACACTAATTAAAACACAAAACACACAATCATACTAGTAGCATAATTGTGTAAACACTCAAGAACATAAAGCAAAAAGCAAAAATAAATTTTATTCATTGGGTTGCTTCCCAACAAGCGCTATCGTTTTACGCCCTTAGCTAGGCATAAAGCAAGGATCTAAGTTTTGTCATCCACCCCTTTTTGAAACAAAGAGAAAATTTCTTATCAATGGCGTTTATTTTTATATATTGTGAAAGCACATGACCATTAATAGTGGATGAAAGATTAAGAACGTTGCAAAAATTCACATCCGGGCTAGCCTTCATCTCTTTGATTATTTCATTTTGGTAAAAGCACATGAAGGTAGTGGATTCAACATATTTTTCGTTAGGATGCCCAAATATAGTTTTCATCTTTTCATAAGTATCAATGGCATCCCCTTCAAGGAAACCACTTTCAAATATAGAATCCAAAACTTGTTTAAACGAAGAAGGCAAACCAGCATAAAAACTTTTTAGGTAGATCTCTATCTGGTATTGGGGCACATAACTAGCTTGGGTTCTCAACAACCTAGCCCATGCATCTTTCAAAGATTCATCAAGCAAATAACGAAAAATTCCAGGATCATCTTCATCAAAATTGCTAGAATTTCTTTACCAACCCTGGTAAGCCTTTCCATAGCATCATTGTCTATGAGCTTAGAGAGGACAGAGGGGCTAGCCCAATCACTGAAACTTGGGAGAAACCCCTTAGTTTTCTTAAGATGCCATGGTGACAAGGGCTTCAAATAGATCCGGCAAGAAAGCGGCGAATGAAAAAGATGGCGAATAAAACGGCAAATGTTTTTGAAGTGGGGAGATGAAAATGAGAGGCAAATAGCAAATAATGTTAATTGTGAGGAGATGAGATTTGTGATTAGGAACCTGGTTATGTTGAAGATCCTCCCCGGAAATGGCGCCAGAAATTCCTTTTGATGTCGCATAAAGCTATGTCGGTTTTTCCCCAAAGAGGAAGGGATGATGCAGCACAGCGGCGGTAAGTATTTACCTCAGATGTGAAACCAAAGTTATCGAACCAGTAGGAGAACCAAGCAACACAACATAAACAACACATGCACACAAATAACAACACCTCGCAACCCGACGTGTTAAAGGGGTTGTCAATCCCTTTATGGTAACGAACGTGGGAGAGAAATAAATATTGGTAGATTGGTTGATAAATAAGATAAATTGCAGCAAGATATTTTTGGGTTTCGGTTTAGTAGATCTGAAAATAAAAGCAAAGGAAAATAGATCGCAAAGGCAAATATATGAGAAAGAAGACCTGGGGGCTGTAGGTTTCACTAGTGGCTTCTCTCGAGAAAAGTAGAAAACGGTCGGTAAACAAATTACTGTTGGGCAATTGATAGAACTTCAAATAATCATGACTATATCTAGGCAATGATCATTACATAGGAATCACGTCCAAGATTAGTAGACCGACTCCTGCATGCATCTACTACTATTACTCCACACATCGACCGCTATCCAGCATGCATCTAGTGTATTAAGTTCGTGGAAAAACGGAGTAATGCATTAAGAACGATGACAAGATGTAGACAAGATTCATTTATCTACGACGTTAGATATGGATCTCGTCGTTTTATCCTTAGTGGCAACGATACATACGTGTCGGTTACCCTTCTGTCACTGGGATCAAGCACCGTAAGACCGAACCCACTACCGGGCACCTCTTTCCATTGCAATATAAAGAGATCAAGTTGGCCAAACAAAACCCAATATCGGAGAATAAATACGAGGCTATAAGAGATCATGCATATAAGAGATCAAAGAAACTCAAATAACTTTCATGGATATAAAAAGATAGATCTGATCATACACTCAAAGTTCATTGGATCCCAACAAACACACCGCAAAAAGAGTTACATCATATGGATCTCCAAGAGACCATTGTATTGAGATTCAAAAGAGAGAGAGGAAGCCATCTAGCTACTAACTATGGACCCGTAGGTCTACAAGGAACTACTCACGCATCATCGAAGAGGCACCAATGGAAGTGGTGAACCCCTCCGTGTAGGTGTCTAGATTGGATCTGGTGTTTCTAGACTGTGTGGCGGCTGGATAAATATTTCATCGACTCCGCTAGAGTTTCTGCAATATTGTGGTATTTATAGAGCAAAGAGGCGGTGCGGGAGGCCACCAAGGTGGGCACAACCCACCTAGGCGCGCCAGGGGGGCTGGCGCGCACTGGTGGGTTGTGCCCCCCTCGGGGCACTCCCCAGGTGCTGCCTTGGACCATCAGGTGTCTTCTGGCCCAAAAAATCTCCAAAAAAATTCACGGTGTTTGGGCTCCGTTTGATATTGATTTCCTGCGATGTAAAAAACATGCAAAAAACAACAACTGGCACTAGGCACTATGTCAATAGGTTAGTACCAAAAAATGATATGGGATGATTATAAAATGATTGTAAAACATCCAAGAATGATAATATAACAGCATGGAACAATCCAAAATTATAGATACGTTGGACACGTATCAGTAGACTGCAAGAAAGATATTATTACTGTTGGTTTAGGTGATAAGTCCCATGATTTTAATTTCTCTAAATTCCGTAGACAACCCCATGATAAAGAATTACCTAGTAAGGATGAAATTATTGGTCTTGCTTCTATTGATGTGCCTCCTACTGAACCTTTAGAACAATATTTGCTAGAACATGAGAATGATATGTTTATGAATGAAAGAAGGGAAATTGATGAAATATTCTTTAAACAAGGACCTATTTTGGAAAACAATTTTCCTGTTGAAATCCTCGAGGATCCTCCCCCACCTAAGGGTGATCCCGTGTTTGAGCTTTAACCATTACCTGATACTCAGAAATGCTAACCTTTCAGAGCATGAAGAAAAGAGACTATTCAAAACTCTGAAGAAGCATCATGCTCCTATAGGATATACTCTTGATGATCTTAAGGGCATTAGTCCCACCTTATGCGAACACAAAATTAAGTTGCATCGTGATACTAAACCAGTTGTTGATCACCAACGACGATTAAATCCGAGGATGAGGTGGTAAGAAATGAAATACTAAAACTTATGGAGGTAGGTATTATTTATCCTATTGCTGATAGTCAGTGGGTAAGTCATGTTCATTGTGTCCCTAAGAAAGGATGCATTACTGTTGTTCCTAATGATAAAGATGAATTGATCCCGCAAAGAATTGTTACAGGTTATAGAATGGTAACTGATTTTCGCAAATTAAATGAAGCTACCAAGAAAGATCATTACCCTATACCTTTTATTGATCAAATGCTAGAAAGACTATCGAAACATACACATTTTTGCTTTCTAGATGGTTATTCTTGTTTCTCTCAAATACATGTGTCAAAAGAGAATCAATAAAAGACCACTTTTACTTGCCCTTTCGGCACTTTTGCTTATAGATGTATGCCTTTTGGTTTATGCAATGCACCTGCTACTTTTCAAAGATGTATGACTGCTATATTCTCTGACTTTTATGAAAAGATTGTAGAGGTTTTCATGGATGATTTCTCCATTTATGGAACTTCTTTTGATGATTGCTTAAGCAACCTTGATCGAGTTTTGCAGAGATGTGAAGAAAATAATCTTGTCTTGAATTGGGAGAATTGCCACTTTATGGTTAACGAAGGTATTGTCTTGGGGCATAAGATTTTTGAAAGAGGTATTGAAGTTGATAAAGCTAAAGTAGGTGCTATTGAAAAGATGTCGGGTCCTAAAGATATCAAAGGTATTAGAAGTTTTCTTGGTCATGTTGGTTTCTATAGGAGGTTTATTAAAGATTTCTCTAAAATTTCTAGGCCTCTCACTAATCTCTTGCAAAAAGATATCCCTTTTGTTTTTTATGATGATTGTGTAGAAGCATTTGAAATACTTAAGAAAGCCTTGATTACTGCACCTATTCTTCAACCACCTGATTGGAATTTACCATTCGAAATTATGTGTGATGCAAGTGATTATGCTGTTGGTGTTGTTCTAGGATAAAGAGTTGATAAAAAATTGAATGTTATTCATTATGCTAGTAAAACTCTAGAAAGTGCCGAGAGAAATTTTGCTACTACTGAAAAAGAATTTTTTAGCAGTTGTTTTTGCTTGTGATAAGTTCAAATCTTATATTGTCGATTCCAAAGTAACTGTTCACACCGATCATGCTGCTCTTAAATATCTTATGGAAAAGAAAGATGCTAAACCTAGACTTATTAGATTGTTTCTCTTACTACAAGAATTTTATTTGCATATTATTGGTAGAAAAGGAGGTGAGAACCCCGTCGCAGATAACTTGTCTAGGTTAGAAAATGTTTTTGATGACCCACTACCTATTGATGATAGCTTTCATGATGAACAATTAGCTATCATACATGCTTCTTGTAGTGCTCCATGGTATGATGATTATGCTAATTATATTGTTGCTAAATTTATACCACCTAGCTTCACATACCAACAAAAGAAATAGTTTTTCTATGATTTCCGATATTACTTTTGGGATGACCCACACCTTTATAAAGAAGGAGTAGATGGTGTTATTAGACGTTATGTACCTGAGCATGAAGAGGAACAGATCCTACATAAGTGCCACTCCGAGGCCTATGGTGGACACCATGATGGAGATAGAACTGCACACAAGGTATTACAATCTAGTTTTCATTGGCCTACTCTCGTCAAAGATGCCCGTAAGTTTGTATTGTCTTGTGATGAATGTCAGAGAATTGTTAATATTAGTAGACATCGGGAAATGCCTATGAACTATTCACTTGTTACTGAACCATTTGATGTTTGGGGCTTTGATTATATGGGACCTTTTTCTTCCTTTAATGGGTATACACATATTTTAGTTGATGTTGATTACGTTACTAAGTGGGTAGAAGCTATTCCAACTAGTAGTGCTGATCATAACACTTCTATTAAGATGCTTAAAGAAGTTATTTATCCGAGGTTTGGAGTCCCTTGATATTTAATGATTGATTGTGGTTCACATTTTATTCATGGTGCTTTCCGTAAGATGCTTGCTAAATATGATGTTAACCATAGAATTGCATCTCCATATCATCCTCAGTCTAGTGGTCAAGTAGAATTGAGCAATAGAGAGATTAAATTGATTTTGCAAAAGACTATTAATAGATCTAGCAAGAATTGGTCTAAGAAACTTGATGATGCATTATGGGCTTATAGAACTGCTTACAAAAACCCTATGGGTATGTCTCCCTATAAAATGGTTTATGGAAAAGCATGTCACTTACCTCTTGAGCTAGAACATAAGGAATATTGTGCTATTAAAGAACTCAATTATGATTTCAAACTTGACGGTGAGAAGAGGTGGTTTGACATTAGTTCACTTGATGAATGGAGAACACAAGCCTATGAGAATGCCAAATTATTTAAAGAAAACAGTTAAAAGGTGGCATGATAAGAGAATACAAAAATGGGCGTTTAACGTAGGTGATCATGTTTTGCTATACAACTCTCGTTTAAGATTTTTTGCAGGAAAACTTATCTCTAGATCGGAAGGCCCTTACATTATCAAGGAGGTCTATCGCTTCGGTGCCATCAAAATCAACAACGCCGAAGGCACACACCCGAAGGTGGTAAATGGTCAAAGAATCAAACATTATATCTCACGTAATCCCATAATGGTTGAGATTAATATAATTGACACCGTGACATTGGAGGAGTACATAAGGCACACTTTCCAGAACGTTTCAGACTTTGAAAAGGAATAGGTATGTGGTGCGGTAAGTAAACCGACTCCAAAACGTTCCAAACAACAATTTTTCTCCGTTTTGGAATATTTAAAAAATTAGAAAAATTAAAAATAGTCCGGAAGAGACACGGGGCAGCCGCAAGGGTGGAGGATGCGCCCTACCCCATTGGGCGCGCCCCTACCTTGTGGCCACCCCGTGTGCCTCCGGGGATCCGTTTTCTTGCATGGTACTTCTTTCTGTCGGTAAAAATTCATTATATAATCTACCGAAGGTTTTGACCCCAGTTCCAAGATAAAATCCTCTGTTTTCATTTGTGAGTTGTTTCTGCAGCACATCTGGAGCAAGATGTCAACCCAAGATTCAGAGGGAGAGAGCTATGTAGATGATTATATCGCAGACCCCAAGGTATATGGGGATTTGGAGCATTATGGTTGGACCATGGAGGAAGAAGAAGACTACGATCCGAAAGCAAGGGAAGAGAAAAGTTCCGATGAAGAGGAAGTTCCACTACCCCAACTTGGGGACATGCACGTGGAGTTAGAAAAGTCAAGTCTTCTGAATAAAGCAAAGAAACCAAAGATCGAGTTTATCCCTTTTAGTCTTTTGCAGGAGAACAAGCAAGAGTTATGCAGGAGGGTATTAACACTGGAACATGAGATCTGTGAGCTAAAGGAGGAAAGTTCCATCCTTAAACGTAATATGAGGGAAAAATAGAAGCCTGCTACATCAACAACTCCATCATCACCAGCTCCGAAGAATGAAACATAAATACCGGGGTATGAGCACTCCCCTTGGCAACTGCCAAGCTTGGGGGAGGTGCCCCGGTATCGTATCACCATAACACCTTTATCTTTACCATTTTTCTTAGTTCGACCCTTTTAGTTATATCTTGATCTAGTAGAATAATTTTTTAGCATGATTTAGCTTTGAGTTTTGCTTTGATCTCTATCTATGTAATCATGTCCTCGAGTTATATAATAAAGAATAGTTTTGAGTGAGGGCTTTGCTATGTTGCTATGATCTGAAGGGAATAAATAAAAGAAAGGAATAAAAAGAAATAAATAAATATCATATGTTGATCTTATGTGAAGTAATGACTTCACATATAAAGAGTATGATGAATAAAAGTTGGTGAGTGTTGACAAACATAGTTTTGGTCATTGTTGCAATTAATAGGAAGTAATAAAGAAAGAGAGGTTTCACATATAAATACACTATCTTGGACATCTTTTATAATTGTGAGCACCCATTAAAATATGACATGCTAAAAAGTTAAAGTTGGACAAGGAAGACAACATAATGGGTTATGTCTTCTTACATTATAACAGAAGCTATATTGTTATAGATCCTCCAACATGTTGAGCTTGCTTTCCCTCTCATGCTAGCGAAAATTCTTTGCACCAAGTAAAGATACTACTCTTGCTTCGAAACATCCCTTAAATCCAGTTTTGCTATGAGAGTCCACCATACCTACCTATGGATTGAGTAATATCCTTCAATTAAGTTGTCATCGGTGCAAGCAATACAAATTGCTCTCTAAATATGTATGATTTATTAGTGTGAAGAAAATAAGCTTTATACGAGCTTGTGATATGGAAGAAATAAAAGCGACGGAGCGCATAATAAAGGTCCATTATCACAAGTGGTGATATAAAGTGAATTTCTTTTGCATTAAGATTTTGTGCATCCAACAATAAAAGCGCATGACAACCTCTGCTTCCCTCTACGAAGGGCCTATCTTTGAATTTTATCTCATATCCTCATAAAAGAGCCATGGTGATCATCACCTTTCCTTTTTACTTTTATCCTTTAGCAAGCACAATATGTTGGAGCTAGATCTATATATATATCCATCGGATGTAGAGATCCATGAACCATTATTGTTGACATTACCCTAGAGGTAAATTGTTGGGAGGCAAAACTATAAGCCCCTATCTTTCTCTATATCCGATTGAAACTTTGAACTCATTAGTATCGCGTGAGTGTCAACAATTATGAAAGATTAAATGATAGCTGAGTATGTGAACTTGCTGAAAAGCTCTTATATTTGACTCTTTTTGATGTATGATAAATGGCAATTGCTTCAATGACTAAGATCATAGTTTGTTGGCTATCAATGAAGTTTCTGATTCATACTTTACCTTGTGAATAAATTGTTACTTTATCGTAAGAACTCATATGACAAGTTATGTTGTTGTCCTAAAGATGATCATGATGCCCTCATATCTGTATTTTATTTTTATCGACACCTCTATCTCTAAACATGTGGACATATTTTTTGATATTGGCTTTTTGCTTGAGGACAAGCGAGGTCTAAGCTTGGGGGAGTTGATACATCCATTTTGCATCATGCTTTTATATTGATATTTATTGCATTATGTGCTGTTATTACACAATATGTCACAATACTTATGTCTTTTCTCTCTTATTTTACAAGGTTTACATAAAGAGGGGGAATGTCGGTAGCTGGAATTCTGGACTGGAAAAGGAGCAAATCTGAGATACCTATTCTGCACAACTCCAAAAGTCCTAAAACTTCACGGAGAATATTTTTGGAATATATAAAAAATATTGGGCGAAAGAAGCACCAGAGGGGGGCCACCAGTCAGCCACAAGGGTGGGGGTGCGCCCTATCTTGTGGGGCCCCTGGCACGCCCCCGACGTCCATCTTCTGCTATATCAATGTGTTTTGACCTGGAAAAATGAGAAGGAGGTTTTCGGGACGATGCGCCGCCGTCTCAAGGCGGAACCTGGGCGAAACCAATCTAGAGCTCCAGCAGGGCTGTTCTGCCGGGAATACTTCCCTCTGGGAGGGTGAAATCAAAGCCATCGTCATCACCAACTATCCTCTCATCTAGAAGGGGTCAATATCCATCAACATCTTCACCAGCCGCATCTCCTCTCAAATCCTAGTTCCTCTCTTGTATCCGATCATTGTCTCAAAACCTCATATTGGTACCTGTGGGTTGCTAGTAGTGTTGATTACTCCTTGTAGCTGATGCTAGTTGGTTTATTTGGTGGAAGATCATATGTTCAGATCCTTAATGCTATTCAATACACCTCTGATCATGAACGTGAACATGCTTTGTGAGTAGTTACTTTTGTTCTTGAGGACATGGGAGAAGTATTGTTATAAGTTATCATGTGAATTTGGTATTCATTCGATATTTTGATGAGATGTATGTTGTATTTCCTCTAGTGGTGTTATGTGAACACTGACTACATGACACTTCACCATTATTTGGGCCTAGGGGAAGGCATTGGGAAGTAATAGGTAGATGATGGGTTGCTAGAGTGACATAAGCTTAAACCCTAGTTTATGCGTTGCTTCGTAAGGGGCTGATTTGATCCCTATGTTTCATGCCATGGTTAGATTTATCTTAATACTTCTTTCGTAGTTGCAGATGCTTCCGAGAGTGGTTAATCATAAGTGGGAGGTTTGTCCAAGGAAGGACAACACCCAAGCATCGGTCTACCCACATATCAAATTATCAAAGTACCGAACGCGAACCATATGAGCATGATGAAAACTAGCTTGACAGTAATTCCCATATGTCCTCGGGAACACTTTGCTTTATATAAGAGTACGTCCAGGCTTGTCCTTTGCTACAAAAAGGATTGGGCCACCTTGCTGCACCTTAGTTACTTTTGTTACTTGTTACCCATTACAAATTATACTATCACACAACTATCTGTTACCGATAATTTTAGTGCTTGCAGAGAAAACCTTGCTGAAACCCGCTTGTCATTACTTTCTGCTCCTCGTTGGGTTCGACACTCTTACTTATTGAAAGGACTACGATAGATCCCCTACACTTGTGGCTCATTAGCGCGCCCAGGTGGGCAGGTTGTGCCCACATGGTGGGCCCCCTCTGGTACTCCATTATTCTTCAAATAATTCATAAAAATTATTCGTGAAGTTTCAGCTTATTCGGAGTTGTGCAGAATAGGTGGCCTGACATAGCTTTTCAGGTCCAGATTTCTAGCTCCCGTAATTCTCCCTCTTGGTGCATACCTTGCAAATTATGAGAGAAAAGGCATTAGAATTACTCGAAAAGCATTATTATACATCAAAATATCATAAATAGCAGTAAGAAAACATGATGCAAAATGGACGTACCAGCGCGTGTCACCGTCGAGCAACGCCGTGACGACCACTGCGAGCTCGACGGGCGTGATGGCCCAACGTCGATGATCCTGCACTCGACTGGGGAGGGTACCTGCCTTTAGAGTCAGGGTGCCCTGCCTTCACCCATGAGCTGCGGCAAGTCCGTTGCCCGTCCGCTCGTACGTTCAAGCCAGAGATTCCAATGAATTATGATGGAGGACTGAACCCGCCAGAGTTCTTGAGCATCTACACCATCGATGTTCAAGATGCCGGGGGAAGAGATGAGAAGGTATATTCCAACTACTCCCCTTTGGCACTTAAGCCAAATGTGAGGTCTTGGCTGATGCATCTGTCGGAGAACTCTATTTCGACCTGGGCTGACATGTGCCATGAGTTCGTTAGCGCCTTCACGGGCCAGGGTGGCCTAGTGATTTGCAGTTGCTCCCACAGAAGGAAGGTGAGACTCTGTGGAAGTACATGTAGAGGTTTAGCAGAGTCCACCAAAATATTCCAGACATCACTACAAAAAAAAAGACACATCCGTGACATTTTGGGCCGAACAAAAAAATTGTCATAATTATGTCACTTCTATGACGATAATTGTGACAAAACCTGGTATCATCATAGATGTGGTGGTGTCCTACTTCTATGACAAAAAATCATGACAGAAAATGGACTTTTCGTCCTGGGCGGGCCGGAGACGCAGCTGCATGACATTCTTTTGGCTGTCCATGATAGAAAAAACCATGGTAGAAGCGAGGGCAACGAAAATATCGGGGTGTTCCCGGTTACGGTGGGTGGTCGGGGCCGAGCGATGTGCGTTTCACTCATACACGCACACACGTGGGTGCGAGCCGTTGGGCTCTAACTGAACCCGAGCGAGGCGTTGGGCTCTAACTGAACCCGAGCGATTGCACTGTAGGCTACACGTTACTGAACTCAAGCGATCGATCGATGGCTGTTAACTGAACCCGATCAAGCGATTCCTTCGTTACTGCTACTAACTGAAGCCGATCGATGCTGCTTCTGGATGAACAGTGAGCATTGCTGGGGGGTTTGGATGAACAGTTCCCGGTGGGGGTGGATGAACAGGACCTCGTGGTGTTGCCTTTGGATGAACAGGACCCCGATCGATTGAGGCGGTTGGAGCTGGATGAACATGACCCCGTGGAGGGCTGGATGAATAGTAGATGGTGGAGGGCTGGATGAACAGTAGCACGTGGAGGGGTGGTTGAACAAGAGCCCATGGAGAGGGTTGGTTGAACAGTAGCCAGTGGAGTAGCGCGCGGTGGAGGCTGGATGAACAGGAGCCCGTGGATGAACAATCGCGGGTGGAGGCTGGAGGAGGTCGACGGTGGATGAACAATAGCCCGTGGAGGTTGGAGGGGGTCGACGGTGGAGATGAACAGTATCCCGTGGAGTCCCGTTTTGGGTACGCCACACCCCTCCCGATGAACAAGACCCCCGTTTCGACCGTAGCGCTCCAACAAAAGTCCGTTTCCTCCGTTTTGCGGTATGCCACACCCCTCCTGATCAACAGGACCCCCGTTTCGACCATAGGAGATACGTTTCCTCCGCTTTGTGGTACGCCAGACCCCTCCCGATGAACAAGATCCCGTTTCGACCATGGCCAGTCAAACACAAGGCCGTTTCCTCTGTTCTGCGATACGCCAGGCCTCGCTTCCATCGGCTGTTCATTCCAAGCCCTCCCGATGAACACGACGATGCATTCCGTTCCGACCCAGACGGTTGGCTCCCCATGAACACGACGACGACACTGTTTCTCCATTCCGACCCAGCCATGTGCACGAGCCTTGGCCGTACGTACGCGCGAGTAGGCGTTCGAGACCCCGCCTGTATGTACGTACGTGGTCGTATTTACTTCTTGCACCCAGGCCACTGTACATACGTGTACATGCTACGTGCATGCCTCTACTACGACACGTGCACGCCTCTACATCGACCGGTATGTACGTACACGTTCGAGACCAGAATGATAACGCTACATATGCTTCGACCAGGTGGGTCCCGACTGTCAGGCACTTCCGTGCGTGCGAAGATGTAGCTGGTGGGTCCCAGCAGTAAGGGGGGAGAATTGTTTTTTTTAGACGCACTTCCTTGTGTGCGAAGATGTAGCTGGTGGGTCCCACAGTCAGGGGGAAATGTTTTTTTCGCGAAATACGGTGTCCCGTCCGGTGGGTCCCCGTTGTCAGGTGGAGGAATAATTATATTGTCAGTAACAAGGAGGCACTTCCTTGCTGCGGCCGTGGACCCAGCTGTCAGCCTCTCCACGTACAGTCCATGTCCGATGGAAGCCGTTCCTAGACCACGTTGACCACGCCGTGCGGAGAGCACCATGGTGGTGGACGACGGCGAGACCTAGGAAGGGGACGACGCGGAGCCGGGGAAGACGTGGCAGTGGATGCCCACACGTAGAGGAGTACGAGTGTTCACTGGTTCGCTGCGATGTGGGGCTGCCGTCACCGCAGAATGACAGGGGGTGTGGGTGAGTAGAGGGATGGCCTAGCCAGCGGTGGGAATAGTAGGGGCGGTGAGGCCTCCGCGGTAGCACATCCGGCCACGGGAGGCAAGAGCATGCGGCACGACCGGCGCTGCTTGGGCGGCTGGAGCAACAAGACCAGAGGTTGAAGAAGCACTATAGCCATTGGATGGACATCGTACGGTCACTGGAGCTAGAATCGTTCATATTGACTAAGTTGACAAAGCACTCCGTCCCCGTCAACTTAGTAGGCCCACAAGTCAGCCTCCCACCAAGGTGGGTCCCAACCAGCAGGGGGAGTATTCATTTTTTTGTGCGTAATAAGGAGGTGCTTCCGGTGGGTCCGAGCTGACAGCGAGGGAACGTTTTTTTCGTGCAATACGGTGGCCCGTCCGGTAGGTCCCAGCAGTCAGGGGGGAACTTTTTTTCGCGAAATACGGTGGCCCGTCCGGTGGGACCCTGCTGTCAGGTGGAGGAATCATTATTTTCTGCGTAATAAGGAGGCACTTCCTTGCTGCTGTCATGGACCTAGCTGTCAGCCTCTCCACGTACAGTCCACGTCCGATGGAAGCCATTCCTTGACCACATTGACCACGCCGCGCCGAGAGCACCAGTGTGGTAGACGATGGCGAGGCCTAGGAAGGGGATGACGCGGAGCCGGGGAAGACGCGGAAGTGGAAGCCCGCGCAGAGAGGAGTATGAGGGTTCACTGGTTCGGCTGTGGTGTGAGGTTATCATTGCCGCAGAATAACAGGGGGTGTGGGTTAGTAGAGGGATGCCCTGGCCAGCGGTGGCTGTAGTAGGGGCGGTGAAGCCTCCGCGGCATCACAGCCGGCCACGGGAGGCAGGAGCACGCGGCACGACCGTTCGCTGCTTTGGGCGGCTGGAGCAAGAAGACCAGAGATTGAAGAAGCACTATGGCCGTTGGATGGACATCGTACGGTCATTGCAGCTAGAATCATTTATATTGACTAAGTTGACAAAGCCCTTGGTATGCGTCAACTTAGTAGGCCCATAGGTCAGCCTCCGAAACGGTGCGCCCGAGATGTTAGGGTGAGGAATCATTTTTTGGGCGGCTGGAACAAGAATATCCGAGATTGAAGAAGAAGCACGACATCCGTTGGATGGACACCCAACGGCCACAGCTGCCAGAACCATGTGTTGTTGACAAAGCCTTGCATGCGCGTCAACTTAGTTTTTTTAGGGGACGCGTCAACTTAGAAGGCCCACAAGTGTGTGGCTGAGAACATATAGCCTATTTGCGATTTGTAAGAATGTACAACCCATTTTTTAATTCTAATGGAATTTACTACGGCCCATTTACAGTTTGTTAAAAGTAAAGCCCATTTTCTAGCTAGGACAACGATTAATGATTTCAACCAACCGCTCAAAACAGAACTAAAAAAAAATCCCGCATTTTTATGGGATCCGAAATATTTTTATCCGAAATTTTTAGTCAAATTAAATATAATTTCAAAATAAAGTTGTATTACGTTAAAATCCAACGAAATATTGCACGCGCAACAAGTAATGAAATTAAAATTTTCAAATTCCAAAAATAATATATTTTTTAAACTAATTACGTGTTTGGTGCATTTTTTGTAGTTACTGCCCAGTTATTATAATTACATCCCATTTATTATTTCTTAAAGTCCATTTTCTTGTTAAGCCTAATGCATACCTCCTAGGAAAGTTTGTAGCCCAGCGGGGCGGAGAATAACAAGTTGACCCGGATATTGTGTACAACTGTCGGTGACGAGGTTACAGACCTAGGGTAGGGTCATAGGCCTGACCTAAAGGCCCCTCCCAAGGTCACTATCCTAAGAGATCAAAAGACAAGACCTACGGCAGTGGAGACAGTCGACCGAGATGGCCCGAGGTGACACTTCACTCGACTGGCTCACATATCCAGGAAAACTCAAATCCACTCGACTGGATCAGGCACTCGACTCCCGAAGACTAAACGCCTCTAAGACGGCAACGGTCATATATTTACTCACTGTAATGAACCCAATAACTACCCTTTAATGCAGGCGTTATCAGTAACGCCCGCCTTAATGTACCTTTAAACCCTTGGTAACGTGGGGCATGGCTGGCGTCTTGGCATACTATATAAGCCACCCCTCCTCTAGTACAAGGGTTCGCACCTCTGTAACACATACATACATACATCACTCGACCAAGCCTCCGGGCACGAGACGTAGGGCTTTTACTTCCTCCGAGAAGGGCCTGAACTTGTAAAACACTCTGTGTACAACTGCGCCATAGCTAGGACCTCGCCTCTCCATTCCTACCCCCTACCCTCACTGTCAGATCTAGTACCACGACAGATGGCGCCCACCATGGGGCTGAGCGTCTTAGCGACATTTGGTGAAGTTGCAATCCCTTCCCCGACCGCTTTCATCATGGTGTCAGGCGGCGTTTTAGAGTCGGGCCGCGAGATCCAGCTCGGCGCACTGGTCTTCGTCGCCGACGACTCCGCGTGGCTTAAGGAAGCCCCGCTTGACGTCGAGGCTCTGCCTACTCACGGAGCCACTCACTTTCGTGCCGGGGCCGGCGGCGTCCTCCTTCTACGGCCGTCGACCCGATATTCACCGGCCATCATCCCCGCTGGACACCGCCGTAAGCGATCCGGTCGCTCGCGGCTCCAGCGATGGGTAAAACACGCGGTGGCTCGTCAGACGGCCACCCCGCAAGTCGCGGCCATCGAGCCCGATGGTTACCTTTACGGGCCGGCCGATCAGTCGACCGGGCTCGAAGATTCCGTTTCCGAGTGCGGGAGCAGCTACCCCACGACGGAAATACTCATGGTCGATCCGTGCCGTAGCCCGCCAGGTTTTCCTCGCGGAGAGAACGGCGGCAGCGGCGGCGATCGAGCGCACGACAACGACGGCTACGTCCCTCAGCCCCTCACCTCCGAGCAGAGGGCTGAGCTCTGTCGCCGCAACGGAGATGCGCTCTTCACCCCCATCTTGGGGGATTCCCCGGAAGCTTTGGCCCTCGAAGCCACGCGCGTTGCCACCTTGGCCGAGCGCGCGCACCTGGAAAACATCCAACGTTCACTCGACGAACAGGCCCGTCGACTGGCCCCTGAGTCCAGTCGACGGCCGCGGCAATCACGTCAGCGTGAGACTCAAGTGTTCCGCACACCAGTCCAAAACCTCGAAGCCGCGGCTCATATCGCGGAGTCGATTCAGCCCTCCCAGTCGGAGGCTGGAAGAGGCCTTCAGCAGATCCGAGCTTTGCTCCGAACGGCTGAAGAGCAAAATGCGGTTGTCTCTCAGTCGCGCAACAGGATTCACAGCAAGTCGGTGGCTGCAGACACCGTATGGTCGGCCCATAGTCTGAGATCGCCCCTGAGGCGTGAGGAACATGACCCGCGGCATGACCGGCACCTGGGTCGGAACGATGACCCACTCGACCGTCGACACAGACGCAATGACCGCCGTCGAGTGACTACCCCTCCTCCGGGGAGTGGATCACACTCGCCTCCGCAGCACGTGGGCGTAGGATTCCCCCGGATCCCCGACGGCCGGGCTTCGACGCGAGGTCCATCCTTGTGCAGGGCCGGGTCGACCGTAACCGGGCGTCCAGGGACGAGCGAGTCGGAGACCAACCCTCTGGCAGCCGAGCGCCGGCCTCCGGGCCCGAGTGTTTCTGCAGCGCAATCAGGGCCGCAGAGATCCCTCCGAATTTCTGGCTGGCGGGCGGAGTAAGCAAATTCACCGGTGAGTCGAAGCTAGACACGTGGCTGGAGGACTACCGAGTGGCCGTGCAGATTGGAGGAGGCAACGACGACGTGGCCATGAAGCAACTTCCCTTGATTCTGGGAGGCTCCGCTCGGGCGTGGCTCAACTATTTAGTCCCCAGGAGCATATACAGTTGGGAAGAGCTCGCTCGGGTGTTCGTTCGGACCTTCGAAGGCACCTGCAAATGATCTGCCGGGCTCACCGAGCTTCAGCATTGCACCCAGAAGCCGAGTGAAACTTTGAGGGACTACATTCAGCGGTGGACCACTTTGCATCACACAGTGGAAAACGTCTGCGAGCACCAGGCGGTGTGCGCTTTCAAGGAAGGCGTGCGTAATCGGGAGTTGAATCTGAAGTTTGGACGAACAGGCGACATGTCCCTGTCACGAATGATGGAAATTTCCAGTCGGTACGCCAACGGCGAAGAGGCCGACCGGCTCCGTAGCGGCAAGAAACCAGTCGGGCAGGACGACCAGAATCACAATCGGAAGAACAAGCGTAAGGCCGACCCAGCTGCTCAGGGAGAGGCCGCGGTGGTCAACCAAGGAAAGGGCAAAGGGAAGCCCAAAGGCTCCTAGGCCCCCAAGAAAGGAAAGGGTCAGGCTAGAGATGATATGCTCGACCAGCCGTGTCCCATACACACTAAGAAGGATGATGAGGGGAACTTGGTATACCCCAAGCACACCACTCGACAGTGTCGACTCTTGATCCAGAGTTTCCAGAAGGACCAGTCCACTGAGAAAGAGAAGGAGTCAGAAGAGTCCGAGGACAAGGAAGGGGACGGAGGATACCCCCGCATCAAGTCCACCTTGGTGATTTTCGCAGACGTCGAAAGCAAGAGTCGACTAAAGATCATCAACAGAGAAGTGAACATGGTTGCTCCGGCGACTCCCACGTTCCTGAAATGGTCGAAGACCCCCATCACATTTGACCAGTCCAATCATCCGGCGCACATCGCCACCCCAGGGAGGCAGGCGTTGGTGGTCGACCCAGTGGTCGAAGGCACTCGACTGACCAAAGTCCTTATGGATGGAGGAAGTGGCTTGAATATCCTGTATGCAGCAACCCTCCGGGATATGGGCATTCCGATGTCCAAGCTAAGGGAAAGTAACATGAGGTTCCATGGGGTAATCCCCAGGAAGAAGGCCGACTCACTTGGTCAGATCTCACTCGACGTCGTCTTTGGGGAATCCAAGAACTTCCGAAAGGAGAGGCTGACTTTCGAAGTGGTGGACTTCAACAGCGCCTACCACGCCATCCTGGGTAGGCCGGCCTACGCCAGGTTCATGGCTCGACCGTGTTACGTCTACCTCAAGCTGAAGATGCCGGGACCCAACGGTGTCATAACCATCACTGGGAACCGGCAGAAAGCGGAAGAATGCTTCCAGAAAGGCTCGAAGATCACCGACGAGCAGATGGCAGCAGGAGGGATGGAGGAGTACCAGAAGTGAGTGGATCCAGGTGACCTGCTAAGGACAAAGAAGTCGGCTTCCGAGTCAGCCTTTCAGTCGACTGGGGACACAAAACCCATACACATCCACCCCACCGACCCCAACGCAGCGCCGACCCACATCTCCACCACCCTCGACAGCAAATAGGAAGAAGCGCTCATCTAGTTCCTCCATGAGAACTGGGACATCTTTGCATGGAAACCATCAGACATGCCAGGTGTGCCCAGGGGGCTGGCTGAGCACCATTTGCGACTCGACCCGAAGGTGAAACCAGTGAAGGAACATCTCCGTCGATCCGCTGCGGGGAAGCGAAAGGCGATTGGCGAAGAGGTGGCTCAACTCCTAGCAGCAGAGTTCATCCGCGAGATATACCACTCCGAGTGGCTTGCCAACGTCGTAATGGTCCCCAAGAAGGACAAGTCTCTCCGCATGTGCATAGATTTCAAGCACATCAATCGGGCCTGCCCGAAAGATCATTTTCCTCTTCCCTGCAGCGATCAAATAGTCGACTCGACTGCGGGATGCGAGCGTTTGTCCTTCCTGGACGCATATTCCGGATACCATCAGATCCGTCTGTGTGGGCCCGATGAAATAAAAACAACCTTCATCACCCCTTTCGGGTGTTTTTGCTATGTCACCATGCCTTTCGGCCTCAAAAATGCCGGCGCTACCTTCATGCGCATGATCCAGAAATGCTTGATAAAGCAAATCAGTCGGAACATCGAGGCATACATGGATGACATCGTGGTCAAGTCACGGAAAGGTTCCGACCTGCTGACTGACCTCGTTGAGACATTCGCGAACCTCAGAAGCTACGATATCAAGCTCAACCCGTCGAAGTGTACATTTGGAGTTTCCGGCGGCAAGTTGCTCGGTTTTCTCATTTCCGAACGGGGAATCAACGCCAACCCAGAGAAAGTCGGTGCCATCCTCCGAATGAAACGCCCCGACCGTATACACGATGTCCAGAAGCTTACTGGTTGCTTGGCCGCATTGAGTCGATTCATTTCTCGGCTCGGGGAGAAGGCACTGCCTCTCTACCGACTAATGAAGAAATCCGACAAGTTCGAGTGGAATCCCGAAGCCGAAGCAGCATTTGAGGAGCTCAAAGCCCTGCTTTCCACCCAGCCGGTGCTCGCTGCCCCAGTCAGCGGAGAGCCTCTTTTGCTGTACATTGCTGCCACCGGACAAGTCGTCAGTACTGTACTCACGGTCGAGCGGGAAGAAGAGGGCAAGGCATACAAGGTCCAACGGCCGGTCTATTACATATCCGAAGTTTTGACTCCCTCCAAGCAAAGGTGTCCACATTACCAAAAACTTGTGTACGGGATCTACTTGACTGCAAAAAAGGTTGCCCATTATTTCTCGGATCACTCAATCTCACTCGTCAGCGACGCCCCATTATCAAAGATACTAAACAACCAAGATGCAACTGGTCGAGTGGCAAAATGGACGATTGAACTTCTTCCGTTAGATATCAAGTTTGAAGCGAAGAAAGCCATCAAGTCTCAGGCCATTGCGGATTTCGTGGCGGAATGGATAGAACAAGAGCTTCCGACTCAAGTTCAGTCGGACCATTGGACTATGTTCTTCGACGAGTCCAAAATGCTGAACAGATCCGGTGCAGGCATGGTCCCGATCTCTCCTAGGGGCGACAAGCTCAGTTACGTCCTTCTGATCCATTTTGATTCATGAAACAACGATGCTGAATACGAAGCACTTTTGTACGGGTTGTGTATGGCCATCTCACTCAGCGTCCGTCGCCTAATGGTCTACGGCGATTCCGACCTAGTGGTGAACCAAGTAATGAAAGAATGGGACGTCAGGAGCCCGGCAATGACCAGTTATTGCAGTGCAGTGCGAAAGCTTGAAAAGAAGTTTGAAGGCTTAGAGCTCCATCATGTGCCTAGAGCAAAGAATCAGCTAGCCGACGATCTCGCAAAAATTGGGTCGACTCGGAGGTGCATACCCAAGAATGTGTTCCTAGAGCATCTGCACACTCCCTCTGTCAAGGAAGACCCCTTCACGGAAGAGCCCCCACAGCCAGTCAGTGCAACCGATCCGACTGAGGTCGAAGTGCCTGCCGTGGTCGACTTGATCATGGAGGTCCTAGTAATCACACCCGACTGGACTGTGCCATATATAGCGTATCTGCTTAGGCAAGAACTCCTAGAAGATGAAGAAGAAGCGCGCCAGATCGTCCGCCGATCCAAAGCTTTCACAGTCATTCAAGGTCAGCTCTACAAAGAAAGCGTCACTGGAGTCGCCCAGCGCTGCATCGATCCAGAAGAAGGTCGACTGATCTTGGATGAGATTCACTCGGGGACTTGCGGCCACCACGCTTCCTCTCGGACTATCGTGGCCAAAGCATACCGTGCAGGGTGTCAGTTCTACTCCAACATGTCACACAAGCCAGCATCCGCCCTCAAAACCATCCCACTAGTGTGGCCCTTCGCTGTTTGGGGCTTAGATATGGTCGGCCCCTTCAGGACAGGCAGGAGCGGATTCACTCACCTTCTGGTGGCAGTCCACAAGTTCACACCGTGGATTGAGGCCAAACCCATCAAAAACCTCGAGTCGAGCACCGCCATCAGCTTCATTAAGGAACTAATATTCAGATATGGGGTCCCTCACAGCATCATCACAGACAACTGTTGGAAATATGCCCTAGAGGCAATAATAAATTGGTTATTATTATTATATTTCCTTGTTCATGATAATTGTTTATTATCCATGCTAGAATTGTATTGATAGGAAACTCAGATACATGTGTGGATACATAGACAAACACCATGTCCCTAGTAAGCCTCTAGTTGACTAGCTCGTTGATCAACAGATGGTCACGGTTTCCTGACCATGGACATTGGATGTCGTTGATAACGGGATCACATCATTAGGAGAATGATGTGATGGACAAGACCCAATCCTAAGCCTAGCACAGATCGTATAGTTCGTATGCTAAAGCTTTTCTAAATGTCAAGTATCTTTTCCTTAGACCATGAGATTGTGCAACTCCCGGATACCGTAGGAATGCTTTGGGTGTACCAAACGTCACAACGTAACTGGGTGGCTATAAAGGTGCACTACAGGTATCTCCGAAGGTGTCTGTTGGGTTGGCATGAATCGAGACTGGGATTTGTCACTCCGTGTGATGGAGAGGTATCTCTGGGCCCACTCGGTAGGACATCATCATAATGTGCACAATGTGATCAAGGAGTTGATCACGGGATGATGTGTTATGGAACGAGTAAAGAGACTTGCCGGTAACGAGACTGAACAAGGTATCGGGATACCGACGATCGAATCTCGGGCAAGTACTGTACCGATAGACAAAGGGAATTGTATACGGGGTTGATTGAATCCTTGACATCGTGGTTCATCCGATGAGATCATCGTGGAGCATGTGGGAGCCAACATGGGTATCCAGATCCCGCTGTTGGTTATTGACCGGAGAGTCGTCTCGATCATGTCTGCGTGTCTCCCGAACCCGTAGGGTCTACACACTTAAGGTTCGGTGACGCTAGGGTTGTAGAGATATAAGTATGCGGAAACCCGAAAGTTGTTCGGAGTCCCGGATGAGATCCCGGACGTCACGAGGAGTTTCGGAATGGTCCGGAGGTAAAGATTTATATATAGGAAGTCCTATTTTGGCCATCGGAAAATGTTCGGGATTTTTCGGTATTGTACCGGAAAGGTTCTAGAAGGTTCCGAAGTGGGGCCCACCTGCATGGGGGGACCCACATGAACGTGGGTAGTGGGGGCAAGGCCCCACACCCCTGGTCAAGGTGCACCAAAATCCCCCCTTAGAAGGAATAAGATCATATCCCAAAGGGATAAGATCAAGATCCCTAAAAAGGGGGGATAACAATCGGTGGGGAAAGGAAATGATGGGATTTCTTTCCCCCACCTTTGCCAACGCCCCAATGGACTTGGAGGGCAAGAAACCAGCCCCCTCCACCCCTATATATAGTGGGGAGGCGCATGGGAGCCGCACCCCAAGCCCTGGCGCCTCCCTCTCCCTCCCGTGACACATCTCCCTCCTCCCGCAGCGCTTGGCGAAGCCCTGCTGGAATCCCGCTACTTCCACCACCACGCCGTCGTGCTGCTGGATCTCCATCAACCTCTCCTCCCCCCTTGCTGGATCAAGAAGGAGGAGACGTCCCCGCTCCGTACGTGTGTTGAACACGGAGGTGCCGTCCGTTCGGCGCTAGGATCATCGGTGATTTGGATCACGACAAGTACGACTCCATCATCCCCGTTCTCTTGAACGCTTCCGCTCGCGATCTACAAGGGTATGTAGATGCACTCCCCTTTATGCTCGTTGCTAGATTACTCCATAGATAGATCTTGGTGATGCGTAGGAAAAATTTTGATTTTCTGCTACGATCCCCAACAGTGGCATCATGAGCTAGGTTTATGCGTAGTATCTTGCACGAGTAGAACACAAAGTAGTTGTGGGCGTGGATTTGTCAATTTACTTGCCGTTACTAGTCTTATCTTGATTCGGCGGCATCGTGGGATGAAGCGGCCTGGACCGACCTTACACGTACTCTTACGTGAGACAGGTTCCACCGACTGACATGCACTAGTTGCATAAGGTGGCTAGCGGGTGTCTGTCTCTCCCACTTTAGTCGGATCGGATTCGATGAAAAGGGTCCTTATGAAGGGTAAATAGAAATTGGCATATCACGTTGTGGTTTTGGCGTAGGTAAGAAACGTTCTTGCTAGAAACCTATAGCAACCACGTAAAAACTTGCAACAACAATTAGAGGACGTCTAACTTGTTCTTGCAGCATGTGCCGTGTGATGTGATATGGCCAAAAGGATGTGATGAATGATATATATATATGTGATGTATGAGATTGATCATGTTCTTGTAATAGGAATCACGACTTGCATGTCGATGAGAATGACAACCGGCAGGAGCCATAGGAGTTGTCTTATTTATTGTATGACCTACGTGTCACTGAAAAGCGCCATGTAATTACTTTACTTTATTGCTAACCGTTAGCCATAGTAGTAGAAGTAATGTTTGGCGAGACAACTTCATGAAGACACGATGATGGAGATCATGATGATGGAGATCATGGTGTCATGCCGGTGACGATGATGATCATGGAGCCCCAAAGATGAAGATCAAAGGAGCAAGATGATATTGGCCATATCATGTCACTATTTGATTGCATGTGATGTTTATCATGTTTTACATCTTATTTGCTTAGAACAACGGTAGTGAATAAGATGATCTCTCACTAATATTTCAAGAATTATGTTCCCCCTAACTGTGCACCGTTGCTAAGGTTCGTTGTTCCGAAGCACCACGTGATGATCGGGTGTGATAGGTTCTAACGTTCGCATACAACGGGTGTAAGCCAGATTTACACACGCGATACACTTAGGGTTGACTTGACAAGCCTAGCATGTACAGACATGGCCTCGGAACACGGAAGACCGAAAGGTCGAACATGAGTCGTATAGAAGATACGATCAACATGAAGATGTTCACCGTTGATGACTAGTCCGTCTCACGTGATGATCGGACACGGCCTAGTTGATTCGGATCATGTATCACTTAGTTGACTAGAGAGATGTCTATCTGAGTGGGAGTTCATTAGATGAACTTAATTGTCATGAACAATAGTCTAAGTTGTCTTCGCAAATTATGTTGTAGACCAATAACTGCGTTGTAGCTCTTGTTTAATACGATCCTAGAGAAAGACTAAGTTGAAAGATATTGTAAGCAATGATGCAGACTGGGTCCGTAGTCCGAGGAGTGTCCTCACTGCTACACAGAAAGCTTACGTCTTTGATGCACCGCTCGATGTGCAAACCCCTACAGCGTTGTCTGTGGATGTTGTGAACACCTGACAGACACGTCCTGATGACTACTTGATAGTTTAGTGCACCATACTTTATGGCTTAGAATCGGGATTCCAATGACGTTTTGAACGCCGTAGAACATATGAGATGTTCTAAGAGCTGAAATTGGGATTTCAGGCTCATGCCCGTGTTGAGAGGTATGAGACCTCTGACAAGTTGTTTTGCCAAAAAGATGGAGGAGAATAGCTCAACTAGTGAGCATGTGCTCAGAATGTCTGGGTGCTAAAATCACTTGAACCAAGTGGGAGTTAATCTTCCAGATGGGATAGTGGTTGACGGAATTCTCTAGACACTATCACCAAGCTGCTAGAACTTCGTGATGAACTATGACATGCAAAGGATGGAGATGATCCCGGAGCTATTAGCGGTTCTTAAAACCGCAAAAGTAGAAATCAAGAAAGAGCATCAAGTGTTGATGGTTTAACAAGATCACTGGTTTCAAAAAGGGGCAAGGGCTAGAAGGGAAACTTCATGAATGGCAAACCAGTTGTCGCTCTAATGAAGGAACCCAATGGTTGAACCCAAACCTCGAGACTAAGTGCTTCTATTGTAAGGGGAACGGTCACATGGTAGCGGAACTACCCCAAATACATGGTAGATAAGAATAGATGGAAACTTCGACAAAGTATATTTGATATATGTATTATTGATGTGTACCTCGCTAGTACTCCTTGTAGCACCTGGGTATTGGATACCGGTTCAGTTGCTATTATTAGTGACTTGAAGCAAAAGCTACGGACTAAACGGAGACTAGCTAAGGGCGAGGTGACGATGTATGTTGGAAGTGTTTCCAAGGTTGATAAGATCAGCATCGCACGCTCCCTCTACCTTCGGGATTAGTGTTGAACCTAGATAAATGTTATCAGGTGTCTACGTTGAGCATGAATATGATTAGATCATGTTCATTGCAATACGGTTATTCATTTAAGTTAGAGAATAATGGTTATTCTATTTACATGAATAATACCTTTATGGTTATGCACCCAATGGTTTATTGAATCTCGATCATAGTAATACACATGATAATAATATTAACGCCAAAAGATGTAGAGTTAATAATGATAGTACCACTTTCTTGTGGCACTGCCGCTTAGGTCATTTTGGCATAAAATGCATGAAGAAACTCCATGCTGATGGATGTTTGGAGTCACTTGATTTTGAATCGCTTGACATATGCGAGCCATGCCTCATGGACAGGATGACTAAGATCCCGTGTTCAGGTACAATGAAACGGGAAAGTGACTTGTTGGAAATCATACATGCTGATGTGTGTGATCCAATGAGAATTAAGGCGTGTGGTGGATATCGTTATTTTCTCATCTTCACTGACGATTTGAGTAGATATCGGTATATTTACTTAATGAAGCAAAAGTCTGAAACGTTTGAAAAGTTCAAGCAATTTCAGAATGAAGTTAACAATCATCATAACAAGAAGATCATGTTCCTACGATCTGATCAAGGGGAGATTTTCTGAATTATGAGTTTGGCAATCACTTAAGACATTGTGGAAATGTTTCACAGTTGAAGCCACCTGGAACACCACAGCGTAATGGTGTGTCCGGACGTCGTAATCGAACCTTATGAGGTATGGTGCGATCTATGATGTATCTTACCGATCTACCGCTATTATTTTGAGGTTATGCATTAGAGACAGCTGCATTCACTTTAGATAGGGCACCATCTAACTCCGTTGAGACGACGCTGTCTGGTTTGGCAAGAAACCAAAGTTGTCGTTTTCTTAATGTTTGGGGCTGCGATGCTTATGGCTTCAGCCGGGAAAAAGCTCGAACCCAAAGCGGACAAATACATCTTCATAGGATACCCAATGGTAACAGTTGGGTATACCTTCTGTCTCAGATCCAAGGGCAAAAATGTTTGTCACTAAGAACGGGTCCTTTCTCGAGAAGGAGTTTCTCTCGAAAGAATTGAGTGGGAGGAAGATAGAACTTGATGAGGTTGTCGAACCCTCACTTCAACCGGAGAGTAGTGCAACACAGAAAGATGTTTCTGTGGAACCTACGACTGTTGAAGAGGAAACTAATGATAGTGATCATGAAGCTCCAGATCAAGTTGCTATCGAACCTCGTAGGTCGACAAGGATATGTACTACTCCTGAGTGGTACGGTGATCCTGTCTTAGAAGTCATGTTGTTGGACAACAATGAACCTACGAACTATGGAGAAGCGATGGTGGGCCCATATTCCGACAAATGGTTAGAAGCCGAAAAATCCGAGATAGGATCCATGTATCAAAACAAAGTATGGACTTTGGTGGACTTGCCCGATGATCGGCAAGCCATTGAGATAAATGGATATTTAAGAAGAAGACGGACGTGGACGGTAATGTCACCGTCTATGAAGCTCGACTTGTGGCGAAGAGTTTTTCACAAGTTCAAGGAGTTGACTACGATGAGATTTTCTCACCCGTAGCGATGCTTAAGTCCGTCGGAATCAAGTTAGCATAAGCTGCATTTATGAAATCTGGCAGATGGATGTCAAAACAAGTTTTCTTACCAGTTTTCCTAAGGAAAGGTTGTATGTGATACAATCAGAAAGGTTTTGTTGATCCTAAGGATGCTAAAAGGTATGCTAGCTCCAGCGATCCTTCCATGGACTAGAGCAAGCATCTCGGAGTCGAAATATACGCTTTGATGGAGTGATCAAAGTTTTTGGGTTTATATTAAGTTTGTTAGAAACTTGTATTTACAATAAAGTGAGTGGGAGCACTACAACATTTCTGATAAGTATATGTGAATGACATATTGTTGATCTGAAATGGTGTAGAATTTCTGGAAAGCGTAAAGGGTTGTTTGAAAGGAGTTTTTCAAAGGAAGACCTAGATAAAGCTGCTTACATATTGGGCATCAAGATCTATACAGATAGATCAAGACGCCTGATAATACTTTCAAAAGAACACACACCTTTGACATGATTTTGAAGGAGTTCAAAATAGATCAGTCAAAGAAGGAGTTTTTGCCTGAGTTTTAAGGTGTGAAGTTGAGTAAGACTCAAAGCTTGACCACGGCAGAAGAAAGAGGAAGGACGAAGGTCGTCCCGTATGCTTTTGTAATAGGCTCTATACGATATGCCATGCTGAGTACCGCACCTGATGTGTGCCTTGCCAAATGTCTGGCAAGAGGGTACAAAGGTGATCCAGGAGTGGATCACCAGATAGCGGTCAAAATTATCCTTAGAGGAATAAGGAAATGTTTCTCGGTTATGGAGGTGATAAAGAGTTCGACGTAAAGAGTTACGTCGATGCAAGCTTAACACCTATCCGGATAACTCTGAGTGGAGATACCGGATACGTATAATGGAGCAACAGTTTGGAATAGCTCCAAGTGGAACGTGGTAGCAGCATCTACGATATGACATAAAGTTTTTGCGAAGTACATAGGGATCTGAATGTTGCAGACCCGTTGACTACAACCTCTCTCACAAGCATAACATGATCAAACCCAGAACTCATTGAGTGTTAATCACATATTGATGTGAACTAGATTACTGACTCTAGTAAACTCTTTGGATGCACCTGGCGATGTGACCTGTGGGTGTTAATCACATGGCGATGTGAACTAGATTATTGACTCTAGTGCAAGTGGGAGACTGTTGGAAATATGCCCTAGAGGCAATAATAAATTGGTTATTATTATATTTCCTTGTTCATGATAATTTTTTATTATCCATGCTAGAATTGTATTGATAGGAAACTCAGATACATGTGTGGATACATAGACAAACACCATGTCCCTAGTAAGCCTCTAGTTGACTAGCTCGTTGATCAACAGATGGTCACGGTTTCCTGACCATGGACATTGGATGTCGTTGATAACGGGATCACATCATTAGGAGAATGATGTGATGGACAAGACCCAATCCTAAGCCTAGCACAGATCGTATAGTTCGTATGCTAAAGCTTTTCTAAATGTCAAGTATCTTTTCCTTAGACCATGAGATTGTGCAACTCCCGGATACCGTAGGAATGCTTTGGGTGTACCAAACGTCACAACGTAACTGGGTGGCTATAAAGGTGCACTACAGGTATCTCCGAAGGTGTCTGTTGGGTTGGCATGAATCGAGACTGGGATTTGTCACTCCGTGTGACGGAGAGGTATCTCTGGGCCCACTCGGTAGGACATCATCATAATGTGCACAATGTGATCAAGGAGTTGATCACGGGATGATGTGTTACGGAACGAGTAAAGAGACTTGCCGGTAACGAGACTGAACAAGGTATCGGGATACCGACGATCGAATCTCGGGCAAGTACTGTACCGATAGACAAAGGGAATTGTATACGGGGTTGATTGAATCCTTGACATCGTGGTTCATCCGATGAGATCATCGTGGAGCATGTGGGAGCCAACATGGGTATCCAGATCCCGCTGTTGGTTATTGACCGGAGAGTCGTCTCGATCATGTCTGTGTGTCTCCCGAACCCGTAGGGTCTACACACTTAAGGTTCGGTGACGCTAGGGTTGTAGAGATATAAGTATGCGGAAACCCGAAAGTTGTTCGGAGTCCCGGATGAGATCCCGGACGTCACGAGGAGTTCCGGAATGGTCTGGAGGTAAAGATTTATATATAGGAAGTCCTATTTTGGCCATCGGAAAATGTTCGGGATTTTTCGGTATTGTACCGGAAAGGTTCTAGAAGGTTCCGAAGTGGGGCCCACCTGCATGGGGGGACCCACATGAACGTGGGTAGTGGGGGCAAGGCCCCACACCCCTGGTCAAGGTGCACCAAAATCCCCCCTTAGAAGGAATAAGATCATATCCCAAAGGGATAAGATCAAGATCCCTAAAAAGGGGGGATAACAATCGGTGGGGAAAGGAAATGATGGGATTTCTTTCCCCCACCTTTGCCAACGCCCCAATGGACTTGGAGGGCAAGAAACCAGCCCCCTCCACCCCTATATATAGTGGGGAGGCGCATGGGAGCCGCACCCCAAGCCCTGGCGCCTCCCTCTCCCTCCCGTGACACATCTCCCTCCTCCCGCAGCGCTTGGCGAAGCCCTGCTGGAATCCCGCTACTTCCACCACCACGCCGTCGTGCTGCTGGATCTCCATCAACCTCTCCTCCCCCCTTGCTGGATCAAGAAGGAGGAGACGTCCCCGCTCCGTACGTGTGTTGAACACGGAGGTGCCGTCCGTTCGGCGCTAGGATCATCGGTGATTTGGATCACGACAAGTACGACTCCATCATCCCCGTTCTCTTGAACGCTTCCGCTCGCGATCTACAAGGGTATGTAGATGCACTCCCCTTTATGTTCGTTGCTAGATTACTCCATAGATAGATCTTGGTGATGCGTAGGAAAAATTTTGATTTTCTGCTACGATCCCCAACAACAACGGCTCCAACTTTGACTCGGACGAATTCAGGGCTTTCTGTGCTTCCCAAGGGACACGGGTCGACTACGCCTCCGTGGCACACCCTCAGTCGAATTGACAAGCGGAAAGAGCAAATGGGCTGATTCTCAAAGGCCTAAAGCCACGGCTCATGCCTGACCTCAAGCATGCCGCCGGGGCTTGGGTAACCGAGCTACCCTCCGTCCTGTGGGGTCTGAGGACAACTCTGAATCAGTCGACTGGCCGTACCCCCTTTTTCCTGGTCTATGGGGCCGAAGCTGTATTGCCGAGCGATCTATTACACAATGCTCCCAGAGTAGAACTCTTCTCCGAAGCCGAGGCAGAGCAAGCTCGTCAGGATGCAGTCGACCTCTTGGAAGAGGAAAGAGAGATGGCCCTGATCCGGTCGACCATCTATTAACAAGACCTGCGTCGATTCCACGCTCGCAACGTGAGGAGTCGAGCGTTCCAGGAAGGAGACCTGGTCCTCCGAGTGCATCAGAAACGTCTGCACAAGCTCGCCCCAGCATGGGAAGGCCTGTTCATCGTCACAAAGGTGCTACGCAACGGAGCTTACCACCTCTACAATGTAGAACAGAAGAAAGATGAATCTCATTCGTGGAATGCGGACCTACTCCGCCGTTTTTTCACTTGAAGCACTCGACGGTCGAGTTGTAATAAAGATTCCCCAATTTGTTTCAAAAGAAAGATAGCAATGATTTCCTAACAATTGGTGTCCTCTAAATCCCCCAGTGGGTGCTTAGCTGCGATCCTCCGAGCTACGCCACAAGTACAAGGCGGTTCGGTCCTCCGAACTCCGCCACAAGTACAACGTAGCTTGGAATCGCCTAAGTTATAAACATTCTACTCCGAGTGAAGAGCGACCCTCTCACTCGGGGGCTTAGCTGCGACCCCGTGACTCGCCTAAGTTACAACTACCTACTCCGAGTGAAGAGCAACCCTCTCACTCGGGGGCTTAGCTGCGATCCTCCGAGCTACGCCACAAATACAAGGCGGTTCGGTCCTCTGAACTCCGCCACAAGTACAACATAGCTTGGAATCGCCTAAGTTATAAACATTCTACTCCGAGTGAAGAGCGACCCTCTCACTCGGGGGCTTAGCTGCGACCCCGTGACTCGCGTAAGTTACAACTACCTACTCCGAGTGAAGAGCAACCCTCTCACTCGGGGGCTTAGCTGCGATCCTCCGAGCTACGCCACAAATACAAGGCGTTTCGGTCCTCC
>LR738711.1:202817371-202847628 GCA_902687465.1 Secale cereale
CTACGCCACAAATACAAGGCGGTTCGGTCCTCCGAACTCCGCCACAAGTACAACGTAGCTTAGAATCGCCTAAGTTATAAACATTCTACTCCGAGTGAAGAGCGACCCTCTCACTCGGGGGCTTAGCTGCGACCCCGTGACTCGCCTAAGTTACAACTATCTACTCCGAGTGAAGAGCAACCCTCTCACTTGGGGGCTTAGCTGCGATCCTCCGAGGTACACCACAAATACAAGGCGGTTCGGTCCTCCGAACTCCGCCACAAGTACAACGTAGCTTGGAATCGCCTAAGTTATAAACATTCTACTCCGAGTGAAGAGCGACCCTCTCACTCGGAGGCTTAGCTGCGACCCCGTGACTCGCCTAAGTTACAACTATCCACTCCGAGAGAAGAGCAACCATCTCACTCGGAGGCTTAGCTGTGATCCTCCGAGCTACGCCAAAAATACAAGGCGGTTCGGTCCTCCGAACTCCGCCACAAGTACAACGTAGCTTGGAATCGCCTAAGTTATAAACATTCTACTCTGAGTAAAGAGCGACCCTCTCACTCGGGGACTTAGCTGCGACCCCGTGACTCGCCTAAGTTACAACTATCTACTCCGAGTGAAGGGCGACCTTCTCAATCGAAGACCCGGCTACAGACGTCAACTCAAAGATTCCAAACAATCAAAAGAGGAGTGTCGAACCAAAGTATCAAAATCAAACAAAAAGCCCCGCAAGGTTTGGGCAAGAGTACTTGGTCCACAGACCCACCAGAGTTTAACAAGTACAAATCCTCGCGGCATTCCGCGGCAAATAAAGTCAATGTATCAAAGTTATGGATCGAGAGGAGGCGGGCTTGTAGGCGCGACAAATTCGTCCAAATCAATCCCGTCGGCGATGCGAGTGGCAGCCTCCAAGAAAGTCTCCATGAAGGTATGGAATTGGAGCTCCTTCGTGTTTGCGACCTTCAGCGCAGCAAGCTTCCTCTCCTTCACCTCCTTGCAGTGCACTCGGACCAAAGCCAGCGCCACATCCGCTCCGCCCCGGGCAGCCGACTTCTTCCATTCCTGCACTCGGTCGGGGACCTCATTGGGTCGAGTCATCAAAGACTCGAGGTTGTTCTCCTGCATGACTCCCCTCTAGAGCGCAGCGTCGATTCGGGCCATCGCCGCCTTCAGTCGTCCCAGATAATCGGTGGCCGCGGTGAGGCGAGACTCCAACCTCAGTATGTTCATGGAAACCTCGTCCTTCACGAAGGAGTTGGCAGGATCCAAGCCAGGCTCAACCCGGCTAGTCTCCTCTCCAAAGTTACGGCAGAACTCTGCACCAAAAACACCAGTCGAGTCAGCGGATGCAACACGGGTCGACCAACCCAATGTCAACCAATTTAAAGAGGACATACCTTCGAGCACGAGGTACCATTTTTTGGTGAGGTCACCCAAGTACGCCTCAAGATCAAGCCTCTTCCGAAACAGAGCCTCATACTTGTCGTTCAAGTCGGCCCTGGACTTCTTCAGCTGAGCCACCTCCTTGTTGGCCGTGTCTAGTGAACCTTTCAGTCGGGTGATCTCCGCCTCGAGTGCGCCCACAGAAGCCAGTTTCTGCTCCGCCAGCTCCGACTTCTCCTGGGCCGTCTGCTGCGCCGCCGCCAAGTCAAGGTCCTTCTGCTCTAAAGCTGCTCGTAGTTGTCCTACCAAGGCCGCCACTGGACAGATGAACATAAAGGAACACTCTAAGCAAAAAATCAGTCGACCAGGGTCAGAAGTAAGTTACCAGCCGCATCGTCCTGTGTCTTCTTCAGATGGTCCCGGGCCAACTGCAAGTCAAGATTGTGCTGGATCTGCTTCTGCTCAAGATCCGCAAACTTGGCCCCGAACTCGCAAGATTTCTGCATCAAAAAGACAAAGCAAAGGTTATAAGACTACAGTCGAGCCAGATCACTCAACCGCAGCCTCGGGGACTACACCTAGTGGGTGCACTGAGCGTGCCCCCACTGGTTTCACTCGGCCAAGATCAGTCTGTTGCGAGCCCCAAAAAAAAACAACACATGAAAGTCCTATAGTAAGACCATGGCCGACTGCAATCAGTCAACCACGGTCTCGGGGGCTACACCTAGTGGGTGCACTGAGCGTGCCCCCACTGGTCTCACTCGGCCGAAGTCAGTCCGGCGTGAGCTCCAAGAAGAAGAACACCCAGTGGGTGGGGTGATGCCTCACAAAGCAAAACAACAGAAAGTACTCCGACAACATACCTGGACGTTGGCCCGAAGAGCAGAGCTGGCGTCGTAAGCCGCCATGCTGGCCTCATACGCCGCCTTCGTTCGCCCCATCATCTCCTCCGCCTGGCGAACGGCCTCTCGTGCCGCCCCCACAAGGTCCTCCGGGAGGCGATAGGTGGAGAAAAGGATAGACGAAGCAGCAGGCGTCGAACCGGCCGCAGGCGCAGGCGCTGGATCGACGGCGCGAATCGGCGCTGAGTCGACAACTGGAGGGGGCGCTGGGTCAACGACCAAGGCGGGCGCTGGGTCGACGACCAAGGCGGGCGCTGGGTCGATGCTCGGTGCAGGCGGTGGGTCGACGACGGGCACGGTTGGCACAGGGACGGCGAACGAGGCCGCGGTTCGGGCCGCGTCCTCGGGTCGCTGGGCCTCCGAGCCAGAAGGCGCTTTCCGCTCCTTCCTCCTTGCGCGCCGGTAGTCCTCGCAAAGCCGCCCCTCGTCCTCGTCGTCGTCCAGCAGCTCTATGACAAGACGCGGCGCTTCAGGTCAAACATGGAACCAAATCAATCGACTATCGCCCGCGAAAGAAAAGAAGAACAAAAGCGAGTCTCATGGGGCTCATACCTGCTCGAGATGTCGCGGCGTCCGCAATCTCCTCGTCATCTCGACCCCGGTCGATGTCCATCGAGGTCATGGAAACGACAGCTCTGGAAAATTTGATCAAGAAATGAGTTGACCAAAACTGCAGTTGACCCCCAAGAAGCAAGGAAAGATAAGCCCGAGCGACTCTTACGTAGAGGCGATGGGTACATCCATCTTGATCCTTGGCAGAGCCTTCCGGGGCTTGGCGGGGGCGACTTTGGGCTGCTTGGGCGTCCTCTCAGCTGGCTCGGGGGAGATCGTACGGGTGCGCTTGGGTGTCCGAGACCCCGAGGGACCCACACGAGGTCGAGCGGCCCCTGGGTCGTTCTTCTCCTTGGAGCGGCGCTCGACACGGGGAGGTGAGTCGACCTCCTCCCCGCTGCTGTACTCCTCGCTCTCCTCGGTCTCCTCCTCCGATTTCCACTCGGCGGCGTCGCCTGTACCCTCCTCGACTCCTTGGTACAAGTCTCCGTTGGGCAGCGAATACATCTCCGTATATATCTGCAACGAAAGGAAGCTCACCAAATACCATTCAGAATCATCAACAAAGATCACGAATCAATCGACAGATGCACCACTCGGAAGCGGATGGCTCACCTTGTCCGGCAGGTGGTCAGCGTCGAATGGGATGATCCTCCCCGACCCCTTGGGGTTGTCCTTGTTTCCAGTGACACTCTTCAGGCACTGCACTACGTACTTCGGGTCGGCCGCCTATGGGTGGATCCGCGACGAGTTGTCAGGGCCGGAGTACAGCCACATCGGATGGTCCCGGGCCTGGAGCGGCTGGATCCTCCGCGAGATATACACCTCGAGCAAATCCATCCCCGTGACCCCCTCGCGGACTAACTGGACGACCCTCTCCATCAGCATGTCAACCTCGGCCCTCTCGGCCTTGCTCACTACCATCGAAGGAGGCGGACTGGCTCGACCTAGTGTAAACGGAGGAAGACCAGTCGACTGACCCGGAGTCGGACTGTCCCTGTAGTAAAACCAGGTCGACTGGCAGCCCCGGATCGAGTCTGGAAGGTTCATGGGAGGGAAGGCACTCCGGTTCCTAAGCTGAATCCCGAGCCCGCCGCATGCCTGAAGGACGTGCGTCTTACCGTCACTCGGGGTCGCTCTGTTAACGGTCTGGGAGCGGCAGGTGAAGATATGCTTGAACAATCCCCAGTGCGGTCGGCAACCGAGGAAGTTCTCGCACATGGAGACGAAAGCGGAGAGAAAGGCGATGGAGTTGGGCGTGAAATAGTGCAGCTGGGCACCAAAGAAGATCAGAAAAGCGCGGAAGAAAGGATGCGGAGGAGTTGAAAAACCTCGGTCGACGTGGGTGGCGTGGAGCACGCACTCGCCCTCCCACGGCTAAGGCTCGATCTCTCCTCCCGGTATCCGCCAGGAGCCGCCGACGATCAGCCCCTCCTCCTCCAGCTCCTGCAGATCCTCCACCACGATGGTGGAACGGATCCAATCCCCCTGGATCCATCCAGCGGGGAGCCCGGACCTCGACGACGAGCCGACCCGGCCGGCTCGCCGCCCCTTCCCTGACGCCGCCTTCTTGGAGCGCTCCATGGCGGCGGTCTTGTCCTTAACCATTGCTCGCGAGACGGCGGTTGCGGCGGAGAGAAGAAGGGGGGATTTGGGGCGCGGCGGAGAAGCAAAGGAGATGCGGAGAAGACAGGCGAACATGGGAAAGCTGGGCGCACAGTACCCCCCGCAGCAGACTCAGCGCGCTTTTATAACAAACCGGTCGAGTGGCTGACCGGTGGCCCCAGACGATCTTATCCGATCCCGTAACAGGCGCTGGAGCGATACGTGGCGAAAAAGGAGGCGCGAGAATCGAGGCGTTCGAACCGCACCCCTCCGATTGATGCGGCACGCCCCGTCACGCGCGCTTCCCCGGCGGACAGGGGGCAACTGATTCCGTCGAAAACAGCGCGCACTCAAGGCGCCCGACGCCCGACGCAAAACCCAGTCGACGCAAGACGTCTAGTCGACGCGAAGACAACTAATTCACCAACGGCTTCAGAATCGATCGAGGCGACCAAGACACAGTTGAGGGCCCGAGTCACAAGCTCCAAAGCGATCTGCCTCGAGAACGATGAGTCAGTACCTGAGCTTCCCTCAGCATCCCCTTGCTCAAGCCCCGATCCATTCGGGGGCTACTGACTAGGTTACAAACCTAGGGTAGGGTCATAGGCCTTACCTAAAGGCCCCTCCCAAGGTCACTATCCTAAGAGATCAAAAGACAAGACCTACGGCGGTGGAGACAGTCGACTGAGATGGTCCGAGGTGACACTTCACTCGACTGGCTCACATATCCAGGACGACTCAACTCCACTCGAGTGGATCAGGTACTCGACTCCCGAAGACTAAACGCCTCTAGACGGCAACGGTCATATATTTACTCACTGTAATGAACCCCATGACTACCCTTTAATGCAGGCGTTATCAGTAACACCCACCTTAATGTACCTTTAAATCCTTGGTAACGTGGAGCATGGCTGGGGTCTTGGCATACTATATAAGCCACCCCCTCCTCCAGTACAAGGGTTCGCACCTCTGTAACACATACATACATACATCACTCGACCAAGCCTCCGGGCACGAGACGTAGGGCTTTTACTTCCTCCGAGAAGGGCCTGAACTTGTAAAACACTTTGTGTACAACTGCGCCATAGCTAGGACCTCGCCTCTCCATTCCTACCCCCTACCCTCACTGTCAGATCTAGTACCACGACAGTTGGCCCTTCTCGGAGGAAGTAAAAGCCCTACGTCTCGTGCCCGGAGGCTTGGTCGAGTGATGTATGTATGTATGTGTTACAGAGGTGCCATAGCTAGGACCTCGCCTCTCCATTCCTACCCCTACCCTCACTGTCAGATCTAGTACCACGACAGTCGGCCCAATTGCATTGCTGATGTTGGGAAAAAGGTTTGCGTAGTACAGTACAACCTAACATGGCTACTCAGCCCACATTCAGCGACGCCGGAAAGGCCCAAACAAGGCTTCTGTACAACCTTTTGAAGTCACTGAGCTCAATTAATAACTTAAGAAAAAAGGTACATTACAGTGGAACCTAATTAAAAGCTGTCACGAGCAAAGAAATAATTCAACAGGTCCCACTTGTGCGTGTGTGTGTGTGCGTATGTGTTTGTGTGTGTGTTTGTGTCTGTGTGTGTGAGAGAGAGAGAGACCCATCGGTTGATGCTCGTAAATACATCTTTCAGCCATATGCATTACTGATGCTCAGTAAAAACTTATATAGTTGACACAATTATATAAAACATCATAGCACACTGAACTGGCATACAAAAATTTCATGCAGGCGGCACAATCAGGATGGAAGCAGTGGATCGCTACGGGTAGGGCTATGTTGAAACCAACGAACTCATACATAACAGTTCCTCCTCTTTATCGATGATAGGGAAATATCTTCAATGTTGTGCAAAGAAAACAAATAGACAACACAATAAGTTCTGCTAGCACATTAAGTTGATGTACATCCCTTTCTAAAAAAAGTTCAGGTACAAAATTAGAACAGGTCACAATCAAATGTACTGGCACATCAGTGCTTCACACCCATAGCTCGGATTTAACTAGTATCTGAAAAGATTCAGTTGTTATCTCAAATTAGAGCACATCCAGGCAGCCAGCCATGCCTCTTCTCCCAAAGAAGCTGAAAGTGCAACTAATCCCCGGGTGGTTTTGGCAATTAATAACAACATATATATCATTGAACTAATAGTTACTTGAGAATCATTTCAGAGAAGTTCAGTGATATGGGTATGGCAAGGACTGAAGAAGTGGACCCCTCAAAATGCTAAGGCAAGCATTGGCATAAGCTCAAGACTCCATTTTTGGTTTAGTGATCCAAGATCACATTGAGTCCATAGGAAAAGCCAATACTATTAAAAGGGGATGAGGTTATGATGATGGTCTGGTTGCTCAAGTGCTTAGTGATGTATCTCCTTAAACTATCAGCAACTTTCACAGCCATATACACTCATAAGTAATCTCGGTCCCACCGATTATCCAAACTCAGTCACACCGAGATGAACCACCTCAGCCATAAGCCAAACCCTAGAAAAATCGGATATTCCGAGTTTGAAATCGGTTTCACCGAAACATGGGCTGCCAAGCTTCTGTAACCTTCTGTCATCAAATCGGTGTCACCGAGATGATGAAGTCGGTCCCACCGAAACTGGCATGCTCTTGTCTTTGCTCAAATCGGACTAACCGAGATGGTATTTTCGGTCCCATCGAAAACCCCAACGTTCACATTATTTGAACTTTCGGTCTCACCGAGTTGTCCACTTCGGTCCCACCGAGATTGCTCAAATATGTGTGTAACGGTTGGATTTTTGTGTGGAGGCTATATATACCCCTCCACCCCCTCTTCATTCGTGGAGAGAGCCATTAGAAAGAACTACCACTCCTACCTTACATTTCTGAGAAGAGAACTACCTACCCTTGTGTTGAGATCAAGTTGCTCCACTCCTACCATATGAAACTTGATCTCTAACCTTCCCAAGTTGCTTTCCACTCAATTATTTCTTCCACCACAGCCAAATCAGTGAGGAGAGTTGAGTGTTGGGGAGATTATCATTTGAAGCACAAGAGCAAGGAGTTCATCATCATCTACAACATCTATTACCTTTTGGAGGGTGGTGCCTCCTAGATTGGTTAGGTGTCGCTTGGGAGCCTCGGTCATCGAGATGTGGAGTTGAACCAAGAAGTTTGTAAGGGCAAGGAGATCGCCTACTTCGTGAAGATCTACCCCGAGTAAGGCTAGCCCTCCGTGGGCGTAGGCCATGATGGAATAGACAAGGTTGCTTCTTCGTGGACCCTTCGTGGGTGGAGCCCTCCGTGGACTCGCGCAGCCGTTACCCTCCGTGGGTTGAAGTCTCCATCAACGTGGATGTACGATAGCACCACCTATCGGAACCACGGGAAAAATCATTGCGTCTCCAAATTGCGTTTGCTCTTCTCCACCTCTCTTTACTACATGTGCAATTTACTTTCCGCTGCCTATACTCTAGAATTGCATGTGTAGGGTGATGCTTGACTTGATCATAATTGTGAATCTACCAAAAATTGTTCTTTGTCAAAAGGCAGAATTTTTATACCTACAAGTAGTCTAATCACCCCCCCTCTAGACATACTTTCGATCCTACAAGTGGTATCAGAGCTTTGGTCTCCATTGTATTGGTTTCCATTGCATTAGACTCCATAAGCTTGGTTTCACAACCTAGGAGAGTATGGCGTCTAGTGAGGGTAATTTTCGTAGAGGTCCTTACTTTGATGGTACAAATTTTGCTAGTCGGAAGCATAAAATGAAAATGCATATTCTTGGTCATAACCCAGCCGCATGGGGCATTATTTGTGTTGGTATGCAAGGTGAATTCTTCGAAGAAGGAAAAGTTCCGGATCGCGAAGCTACACCGGAAGAATTGCAGATGTTGCAAAACAATGCTCAAGCTTGTGACATTCTCTTCAATGCTTTGTGTCCCGAGGAGTTCAACAAAATCAGCCGTCTTGAAAATGCAAAAGAGATTTGGGATACTTTGGTTGAAATGCACGAAGGTACCGAGTCTGTGAAGGAATCAAAGCTAGATATTCTTCAAGGTCAACTTGACAAGTTCAAGATGAAGAATGGTGAAGGAGTCGCCGAAATGTACTCTAGGCTTGCTCTCATCACAAATGAGATTGCCGGCTTAGGAAGCGAAGAAATGACCGACCAATTCATCATCAAGAAGATTCTCAGAGCTTTGGATGGAAAGTATGACACCGTGTGCACTTTGATCCAAATGATGCCAAACTACAAGACTCTCAAGCCAACCGAAGTCATTGGAAGAATTGTTGCTCATGAGATGACACTTAAGGATAAGGAAGAGCTTCACAACAAGTCGAGTGGTGCTTACAAAGCTACAAGTGATGCTCCCACAACCTCAAGTGACAAGTTAGTTTCCAATGAAGAGATAAGCCTAATGGTTAAGAACTTCAACAAATTCTACAAGAATAGAGGCAAAGAGAGAAGCTCAAAGTCTAGATCATATGATGAAAAGAGATCTTCTAGTCGTGATCGAAACTGCTACAATTGTGGAAGACCCGGACACTACTCAAATGAGTGTACGGCTCCCCACAAGAGAAGAGAAGAATCTCCAAGAAGAAGATCAAGAGATGAGTCACCTCGGAAAGAGAAAAGGAGTAGAGATGATCGTTATGAACGAAGACCCTCTCGGAGAAGCAAGGATTCGGAAAGGAAAGACAAGTCATCAAGGAGCTACACAAGAAGAAGACATCAAGCTCATGTAGGTGAATGGGTCTCCGGCTCCGACTCCAACGATCAATCCGATGGAAGCTATCACTCCGACTCCGACTACAGTCAAGATGAAGGTGTTGCCAGTCTTGCTCTCGTATCCTCCAACTCCAACTCCTACGACTTATTTGATTCACCAAATGAGGGAATTGGAAGATGCTTCATGGCTAAAGGCCCCAAGGTATCACACCCTGAATTCATTGACTTCAATATTGATGAGGATGACTTGCTTAGTGAAGATGAGCTCTTGCATGATAAATCTAGTGAGCCTAGTAACGATGAAAATGCTAGTAGTCTTTATAGTCGAGAAGAGTCGAATGACAATGCTATGAAGGAGATTGAGCGTCTAACTAAAGAACTAAACACTCTTAAGTTAGCTCATGAAACAACTCAAGAAGATCATAGAGAGCTCCTAAGATCTCATGAGAAGCTACGCTTCGAGAAGCTCACTCTAGAGCAAGAACATGAGTTTCTAAAAGCGATCAATGACGATCTTCGAAAGAAGAGTTCTTCATATCTTGCCAAACGACTTCTCTTGTCTAATTTCTTGCCACACATTAAGACTAAGAATGACAAGCATAAGAAAAATTCTTCCTCTAGTAGTAACAATAACCATGTTAAATCCAATGTTGTTGCTTCTAGTAGTTCTTTTGATTCCACTAACAATGTTTCAAGCCAAGTTACACTTGAGCAAGAGAATAGTTTATTGAAAGGGATCATAGAGAAAGGTGTCTACAAGAGCCTTGCCGGAAGCAAGAACTTTGAGGAAATTGTTCGCAAGCAAGGAAGGCACCGGAAGAATCAAGGAATTGGTTTTGAGCGAAAGTTCAACGCCGAAGGTGTTGAGTGGGAAGAAGGTCAATATCCTACTCCACAGTTTGTTTCTCAAAAGGAGAAGTATGATCCTACTTCTTCCAATGTGGAACAAGCTCAAGATGACCTTCCACCACAAGACCACAAGCTAAAAGCCAAGGACAAGCTTCAAGAGGAGATTGATGCATTCATTGAAGCACCTCACGCCATGGTCAAGTGGGTTCCCAAGGAAACGTCAAGTTCTACTTCGTCAAGCTCAATTACAACCCCAAGGATTCCCATCAAGATGATGTGGATCCCGAAGAAGAAGAACTAGAAAGTTCCTGAGGGTGACTCCGCCAACATACTTCACTCACATTTATTTTGGCAAGAACTTGTGCAATCAACTTCCACATCATGCACTAGTTCATGGAGTCACAAACCCTCTTGTTGGTAAGTCAAGGGACAAGGTAATCATTGCTTTCATGGACATCATCTATTGTGAACTTCAATCTATGTCCATGGATGTCCTTGTTTGTTCCTTGTGGGACTAACCCATGTAGGTATTGAAAGTGCCCTAATCCAAAGGATAGCTCCCAACTCTTGATGATCTCCATCAACATTGAGCATCCACATCTTCAACATCTACATGAAGTCTTCTACGACAACCCAAGGTTAGTTTGACCCTTTAAAAGGGGTTCTCACATCTAGGGGGAGCTTTGCTCTAAAAATTGAGCTAAAGCATCTTCAAATGATGTGAACACATCAATGCTTTATGTAAAAGGGGTAACCCCACTTGTGCTTAAACGATGAGTATGACCTATGATCAAATGTTCTCATTTGGCTCCTAAGTCAAAATACTCATATAAAGATGACCTAGTCATCGACAAATTGTGTGTTAGTAGCTAGAGTTTTGGTTGTGCATGTTTGACACATATTTCATTTGCTATCTTATTGTGTGAGCATGTTGAATGCATGATTTTATCCATTCGAGGACATCCATTTGTTGTTTTGGTTGTTTTGATTTTTCTGACCAAATGGATGGACAAGAATGCCTAAGTACCTCCCCTAGCTATCTATGCTTTCTTGTCTCAAATTATATTCATGCTTACATCACAAACTTTGAACAAGTCATTTTCGGACCCTCCGGGTGAGGAGCACTCGGAGCCACCGATCCGTCAAGGGCTAACCTCCAAAACCTTCTAAGTGATTTCGGTCAGACCAACTCACTCAAACTCGGTCAAACCGAAAGCATTTAGACTGATCTAGGTTTCATCTCGGTGAAACCGAGTTGTAATTTTCGGCGTGACCGAAGTGCATAACTACCTAGCAGTTATCCATCTCGGTGCCACCGAGTTTTTCAACTCGGTCCCACCGACAGCAAAGGGATATATATACCGAGGGTCGCGCGCGTTGATTTCTCCTTCAAACGTTTCGCCCCCTCATCCCTTGCTGTCGTCGCCTTGATCTCCGGATCGTCGCCGTCGTCGCCTGTGCGCCCTCGCCGCAGGTCTCCATCGCCGTCAACGGACTTCTCCTCCGCACCGTTGCCGCCGTAGAGAAACTCCACCAAGTTAGGGTGAGTTTTGATCCCACTCGTGCTCCCATCTCTGATTCAATGCACGTTTGGTTTGCCATATATCTTGCCACGATTGAAATCTTCCTTTACACCAGATTGGTTCGTTTGAACTAGATTCGAGGAAAAATTTTAGGGTTAGGTTTCCACGGAATACATCTCGGTAAAACCGATTTTAGAATTTCGGTGTGACCGATTTGGCCTCTGGCCATTGCACTGCACCCTTCGGTCCAACCGAGTTGTGCAAATCGGTGTGACCGAAATGTAGTTTTTGTGAAACCCTAGTGTTATCGGCAGGACCGAAACCCACTTCGGTCAAACCGAAAGTGGTGTGTAAAGCTTCTGTTTAACACTTCGGATTCACCGATACTCAAACTCGGTCTGACCGACATGTCTTCTGTGAAAACTTAAAACTAGAATTTGAACTCATTTTTTTTTGCAAAAACTTCTGCAGTTTATGATAACTCTTCTTCTCTGCCTATACCTTATCTATTCACAGGTTGTCAGCCATGTCAGATGCCAGTGACAGTCAGAACAGGTCAGAGTCACCTATTGCAGATATTCCTGAGGCACACACTAGTCCTGAGACTAGTATCCCATTTGATGATGGTGAGAGGAGTACACCAAGTGGCATGCCTCCTGCAGCCACCAGAGCAAGAAAGGAGAAGAATTCCGATGATGAGGATTCTGATTTTGTCGTTGAGGAAGAGGTGACCTCAAAGCCTAAGAGGAAGGTTGTTGCCAAAGAGCAACAAGGTCAGCAAACTAAGAAAGGCACCAGCAAAGTCAAGCAGTCAACTGTTGCCAAGAAGCTGAATTTGGGAGAGCCAGCTGCAAGCAAAGTGAAGAAAACCTCCGAGAGAAAGAGGGTAGTGTATACTGATTCTCATGCAGATGCAGCAGTCGAGGATGAATATGAGGAAGCACCCCAGCCTGCTCCTCAGAAGCAGAAGCTCATGGGTGATGCCATTAAGGCCGGAGCCACTTCAAAGCCCAAGAAATCTGCTCAAGCTAAGGCAGCTCCAGCAAAGCCTGCTGCCAAGCCCAAGAGGACTACCAGAAACATTCCAGCATCTGAGAAGAACAAGGATGATGTGCCACCAGCTGAGTCTGATGAGGAAGGACAAGTGTTGCTGAAACTCCGTCCAAAACTTCCACTTCACAATGATGCTCATCCTCAAGCCGAGGATATGAAGGCAAGGAAAGATAGAGGTCTCAGGCTATGGAGACAAGCTGACCCATATGCCGTGAGGAGAAGAACTGCTGTAGACCCCAGATTTCACACCAGAGAGCAGCAGGACTTCTATGAGACTGTGCTGATGGACAAGAAGCCCATAGTCGCAGACACCAGATATGTTGACTGGGAATACATTGACAGCGAAGAGCACAGAGACTTCTTTCCACATGTGCATGAAAGCTTCACTGCATGTGGCGTTGCAGAGTTTGTGGGTCAGAAATTGACCAGTTGGAACGATGAAATGATTATGCAATTCTATGCCACAGCTCACTTCTATCCTGATGGAAAGATCACCTGGATGACTGAAGGTCAAAGGTTCTCTTCTTCTGTTGAAGAATGGGCAGAAATTCTGAATGCTCCAGTGCAATGAGAAGATGATATTGATGTCTATGGGATTCCAAAGAAGAATCATGATTCCATGAAGAACATGTACAAAGAGATTCCAGCAGCGGATTTGGAAGTATGGAAGCTTGGCTCAGTCTACCATCTCCAGGCAGGCTTACCTACCACCAATACTATTTTGAGGCATACCTTGATGCCCAAGTCTGGAGATCATCGCATGATCAGAGGATATTCTATCAACATGCTGCATATACTTGATGAGAAGGCACCTTTCAAGGTGATGGACTTAATGGTAGAGACCATTAAGAGGACTGCAGCTGACCAGAAAAGGTCATGTGGATTTGCCCCACAGATTCAGATGCTTATCAATGCCAAGTTTGGCACGGGCAAATTCTTGTTGGATAGGAAACACTTACCCCTGCAGCTAGAGCATGAAGACAATGTTGTTGTGATGGACGAGGAGGATCCGACATCAGTTGAGGGTCAAGCCAAGATCGAAGCTGCTAAGAAAGCCAAAGCTGACAAAGAAGCAGCAGCAGCAGCTAAACCAAAGAGTTTCGGAGAGCAAATTCTTGAAGCTACTCAAAGGATTGAACAACGCCTGGCCAGCATTGAACAGTCTCAGGAGAGCTTAGAGAGGATTGTTGACGAGAAGATCCACGCTCTGGACGTGAAGCTGACTGAAATTCAAGTGACCGTCAACAAGCTTGAGGCAGACTTTGAGGAAGCAAAGCAGGACAAGGCAGAGCTTATGCAGGATGACTTAGTCCAGGACTCTCATCGACAGACTGCTCCGGTTCCCAAAGGATCCCGATCAGCTGCTATTCCAGTGACTGACACCAGGACTACAACTTCAGCACCTCCTACAGCTCCAGCAGTTACTCCAGCTACAGCTCCAGTGTCCACTCCTCCAGCACAGACATCAGCTGAAGTCTTCGCCGATGCCGTCATATCTACTCCGACATCAACCCAGACGGGAGCCGCCAGCAGAGCCCACAGTGACGTTTAGCTCTATGATTTTTCGAACTTTTTGGTAACTTGTTGCCAAAGGGGGAGAAATTGTATAGATCATAGGGCTTCGAGAGAGAGAGTGCTCTTTCGTTCTTTTGCGGTTTCTTTTCCGTGTGCTTGATACTCCGTTTGATGCTACCTTAATGAGTGCTTGGTCGTACTATGCTTTAATGTGTGCTTAATGCTTATCTTATGCTATTCCTATTTTGTATGACTATTTACTCATGTCTTGGTGATTGGGTGCATGCTATTCATTCTTATCATTTTGTGCGCTCCACCAAGATGTATGTGACATGGAAGAGTGACCCATGATCCTAATCGATTGTGCATTTGCATTCAAACGCAAATTTTAAATAATGCACAAATTTAGGGGGAGCTCTTGCTTATCACATACTTCTCAAAGCGACGATATTATTCATTGATTATATCTCTTGTCGAAGCTTTGATCTATATGTTGTCATCAATTACCAAAAAGGGGGAGATTGAAAGTGCAACTAATCCCCGGTGGTTTTGGCAATTAATAACAACATATATATCATTGAACTAATAGTTACTTGAGAATCATTTCAGAGAAGTTCAGTGATATGGGTATGGCAAGGACTGAAGAAGTGGACCCCTCAAAATGCTAAGGCAAGCATTGGCAAAAGCTCAAGACTCCATTTTTGGTTTAGTGATCCAAGATCACGTTGAGTCCATAGGAAAAGCCAATACTATTAAAAGGGGATGAGGTTATGATGATGGTCTGGTTGCTCAAGTGCTTAGTGATGTATCTCCTTAAACTATCAGCAACTTTCACTGCCATATAAACTCATAAGTAATCTCGGTCCCACCGATTATCCAAACACAGTCACACCGAGATGAACCACCTCAGCCATAAGCCAAACCCTAGAAAAATCGGATATTCCGAGTTTGAAATCGGTTTCACCGAAACATGGGCTGCCAAGCTTCTGTAACCTTCTGTCATCAAATCGGTGTCACCGAGATGATGAAGTCGGTCCCACCGAAACTGGCATGCTCTTGTCTTTGCTCAAATCGGACTAACCGAGATGGTATTTTCGGTCCCACCGAAAACCCCAACGTTCACATTATTTGAACTTTCGGTCTCACCGAGTTGTCCACTTCGGTCCCACCGAGATTGCTCAAATATGTGTGTAACGGTTGGATTTTTGTGTGGAGGCTATATATACCCCTCCACCCCCTCTTCATTCGTGGAGAGAGCCATCAGAAAGAACTACCACTCCTACCTTACATTTCTGAGAAGAGAACTACCTACCCTTGTGTTGAGATCAAGTTGCTCCACTCCTACCATATGAAACTTGATCTCTAACCTTCCCAAGTTGCTTTCCACTCAATTCTTTCTTCCACCACAGCCAAATCAGTGAGGAGAGTTGAGTGTTGGGGAGATTATCATTTGAAGCACAAGAGCAAGGAGTTCATCATCATCTACAACATCTATTACCTTTTGGAGGGTGGTGCCTCCTAGATTGGTTAGTTGTCGCTTGGGAGCCTCCGTCATCGAGATGTGGAGTTGAACCAAGAAGTTTGTAAGGGCATGGAGATCGCCTACTTCGTGAAGATCTACCCCGAGTAAGGCTAGCCCTCCGTGGGCGTAGGCCATGATGGAATAGACAAGGTTGCTTCTTCGTGGACCCTTCGTGGGTGGAGCCCTCCGTGGACTCGCGCAGCCGTTACCCTCCGTGGGTTGAAGTATCCATCAACGTGGATGTACGATAGCACCACCTATCGGAACCACGGGAAAAATCATTGCGTCTCCAAATTGCGTTTGCTCTTCTCCACCTCTCTTTACTACATGTGCAATTTACTTTCCGCTGCCTATACTCTAGAATTGCATGTGTAGGGTGATGCTTGACTTGATCATAATTGTGAATCTACCAAAAACTGTTCTTTGTCAAAAGGCAGAATTTTTATACCTACAAGTAGTCTAATCACCCCCCCTCTAGACATACTTTCGATCCTACAGAAGCAGTGGCCTCCGCTGCGCGATGGAGTAGGCCCTATGCCATCCATCATTCCGAGCAACACGAGGAAAGTCTGACGTTGACTCCTGTAATGGATTTCGTCAATGGACCCTGGCACCAACGGCGGCGGCAGGACTTCGATTGATGGATTGACCACTTCTTCGACATGCACGAACGCTCGATACAAGTACATCCCTAACGTGGTCCGTGGTGGCCTGTGTGGTGACGAATAGTACAACCCCGGTTCGTGCACTAGTATCTCAACACCAATCACCTTCGGCATGGTGGACGGCTTCTTCATCCATGCCATAACCATCAGAGCCCAGCTATCTGGAGGAACAAACATACTTACGAGCTCACCTCCAAGGTCATTGATCAGCTCATTCATGGACTCGCTGTTCCAAGCATGTCGAGGCATGTCGTGGAAGGTAAGCTTTGTTAAAAACTCAAGCTCAGAGGGCACCAAGCCCCATCCTGGGTGCCACTGATCAAAGCTCACCAGCGCGCCATCGCAGAACAAACGCCGAGAATATTCTAATACACGACTGCAGTCGAAAGTTGTCCGGAACCTGACGAAGAAATCAGCCGGTGTCGGATAGACTTGGACGAGCAAGTCACTTATTTGGATGCCGTGCACAATGCCAAGAGCTTTGACAAGGTCGTCCGGCGAGACGGGAGGCCGGTCGCCGTTGATGGTTACCATCAGCACTTTGTCGGCAAACTGGTCGTCAAGCGCCGCCATGCCACTGTTGAGCGACAACACGCAGCGACTGAAGGCAGGACAGGCCTCAGGATCTCCAGCTCGAAGATCTGTGTTGGCCGGCGACATGATAGTGAGCTTGAGTACAGGGAGTACAGGAGGGGGATTTGGGGGAACTGGAGTAGGAATCGAGATTCCAGAGGTGGGGGAGTGGCGGGAGATTGGGGATGAAAAGGTAGCTTGAATTTCGAACACACGCCAATATGCTCTCGGCGCGCAAGCGCACGAAAACACCGGTGGCGCCCACATGTCGGCCTAAGAGTCCTTATTCTTTCTTTTCTGGAGAGCCGGGCCTTTTTTAGGATATTTTGAGAGCCCGGCCTGTGAGTCATAATTCACCTGTTTGGCATTGCGTTACTACTTGGCCCATATTCAACAACACCTCACTGGCCCAAACAAGTGTACATCATCGAAAAGACACTGAGCTCAAATTATATAACTTGAAAAAAAGGAGATACACTCTGAACACTGGAGAATGGTGATGCCCTCATTTAGCCCACCAGTAGTTCGAGACAATAAATAGTTCGAAACAACGATATATACAACATTCAAACACTGACTAGTGACTACTACTGACATAAACAGCAAGACATGATAGTTCATAAGAAGTCTTGCTACACCACCAAAACGCACACATCTGCAGCGCTCAGACTCTCGTGATCCAGACGAGAATGACATTCTAAACAGAGCCAACTATTACATAGTAACTGTGACATAGACGAGGATGACCAAATGATAAGGAATATGCATAACAAAATAAAGAACTACCCATCCAGAACAAGCAGCAAAGACAACAAAGTCATTCGAAGAGATGATCCAACTCCATCATAATTTGTAGCCCCGCTTCAGCGACCAATGACCCGAAGACACCAGTACTCCACCCTTTCGACGCAACAGCCCAATTACCTATCAACCTGAAGGCTTGAACCACATCACTTCCTGTCGTAATTGAGACATCCAAGGATCAAAGTTAATCTGGATGCCTTTGTCATTCTCACCTTCTTTTGGCTGCAGTCTGCATCGTTGACAATCAGGGGAGTTTGCTCCCGAACTCCTAGGGCTCGCCGTGTAGACACAGTTTTCCATAGCAAACAGAACCTTTCTGCCATCAAGGTCCTTGCCAACGGTGATGTCCTGGTTAATCGGATAATTGAGTCCGAGAAACAGAGAGTGTGACCAAGGCAGTTTACCCGCCTCCGACTAAAAAATCCTGAAGGCCCCAACAAGCTGGTATCCTGCGCATAGACGTAACAGCCACTGTCCGGATACTCACATATTTCATGGTGCTTGTATACAGTGGGGTTTTTGCAATATAACTTTTCCGGCTCATGTGTCCGAATGATCATCAGTCTTTTGCCGTCGTCTGATCGAGCGAGGAACCAGTTGTGCTTATCTGTTTTTGGCAAAGGTGGTGTGATTACAAAGGGCTGTAACTGTAGGGACACTTCATCATATCAAAAAGGATAGGCATTGTTAATGTAAGATCAGCATTGTTCAGAGTATGAGTAGGATAATGCAAGAAACAGCATTGATATGTCCATGCTGGAACTGGGAGGAAAATACAGGGAAATGTATACTGGGTTCGAAAATATAGAAGTTCCATGCATGGTTATACTCATGTTATCTCGCAATCGATTCTTCACAGGAAACTACCATGTCATGCATGTTATGGAATCATGTTCTATCCTCACAAACAAATTCTTCAAGGTAACTAACAGACCATGCATTGTTATATACTCATGTTCTGTGGGCAAAAAATTTGTGAGGATATTATTCTAGCCATTGATTGCTGAAGGGCAAATATAGGTATGTACACATGGTAAGCATTACAAGATTTCACTACTTCCAAATATAGAGTTCTCCATATGCACATTTACTTCCCTAATGTATGGTTAGATGAAACCAACAGTGTGGTGCATGCTTCTACATCATGAAAATGAGGAAACTAACATGGCCATTGATACACACTCATACTTAGTAGTAGTATATAGATTACTGTAAAATAAGGAGAATATCCATATATTCCTAACCGTTTGATTATTCAGGGGTACAAATTGTCTTTAATGACATGATCACAATCGCATGAATTAACTCATTCCAAATATAGATGATTTACGGTGTCTCTAATACATTGCCATAGTTCTACTCAAATTCTGCTCAAGCAAGGATATGACAATCATCACAAAAAGTTCAAACAGTGTCATGGCGCATCATTAGCATGAGACGGAAACAACTTACACGCGTCGTCCCAGCAATACGTTGTGCCATCTGCTTTGTCGATCGGTAGATGATGCAATTTTGTTCAATAGCATCACAGAAGTGTGTATCAGCTTTGACGATGATCCATTGCGAGCTAAGTTGTCTCCAGCTAAAGAAGGCACGGGCGTAAAGTTAGGCGAGTCCGCGGTCGAACAAGGCAATTAGCTTGAAGTTTGGGTAATTCGCATGTCGTCTGGGCACTTGGCACATTACAATCTCTGCAAAACAAGGTCCGTCCAACTGACGTGCTAATCTAGATGACTAGGACCGCGATGGTAAAACTCTATATAATCCAGCGGAGGAAGGATAATCTCATGGGAGGTCTGGAAGTTCACGAGCACCAACTTTTTACCGTCTTCTCTGAAGGCAGCCATCCAGTGGGAGTTCATGCCGACCCAGGACATACCTGCCAAAAAGTTTCGGGCGATGGTGATCGGATCGAAGTCGAGGGAAATGATGTAGGGCGACCCACTACATACCTGCAAAGAAGTTTCGGCTAAAGGAGATCGGATTGAAGTCGAGGGGCATCATGTACGCCTCCGTATCATGGTGAGCCAATCTCGCAAGACCAGATAGCAGCAAGCAGGGTGTCTTGAAAAGCTTTGGCCTCTCTTCGATGATGGCCGTGTGCATGCCCCTCGAGCATGCAGCCAGTTGTAGGGCGCTCAACATATCCATGCACGAACAATAGAGGTCGAGGACGTCACTTAGGAGATTGCTCCAATCGCAGCTCATATGGATCCTGCGCAGTTCGCGTTCGGCCATGGTGGAGTTTGGAAGGTGGGGTTTTGGGGGGCTTGATTTACGGGGGAGAAGGCTGTCAGTGCTGGAGCGGCTAGCGAGGCAATAGTGGTACTGGGGGAGGCGAGCGAGGCGAGGGTATGCGGGGGCACAGTGAGATAATGAAGAGTGACCTCGGGATCTCCGGCGAGACGGAGATGGAGATCGAGTGGTGCTAGGGGAGAGGGAGACGAGGCGAGGCATGCTATATAGCAGCGGTGACAGTGACTGCACAGTGCATAAGGTGAGGCTGACTTTGGTAACCTGGACACGCCGCCTGGACTGGTGTCACCTCGGGCACAGGGTCTTGTCACTTCACTGTGAGGACCGGATGAATAATAGTATTTTGACCATCAAGTGTACCACAGTTGTACTATTACTAGTAGTAGGAGTAATAGGAACATGAGTAGTAATCCCATGCTAGCATGTCTCTGGGTTCACTTCATCCTCCAGGTATCATCCATATTGCGAGCAGAACCAAATTCTCATTTGCATAGGTCCCACCTATCAGGAGGGGTGCAGAAATAAAAACGAATCATAAAATGTCTCGCCACGGTGATTCGAAATAGTGACCTCAACTAGCCAGTGGCACATGTAGCGCTGGAAGGATGGGCACATACAGGGACAAGCCCCACTCCTCAGCATACCCGCGTAGCCTTTTCGTTTAGTCTACCTAGCCGTCTAATCAACTCCCTGCAGGCCACTTCTACCATTTACTTCTTCATCGGGAACCGATTTTCCTCGGCTTCTTCACTACTCCTTGATCTTCATTTCCATCCAAACCACACTGCATTCACATTGTTTTAACCTCTTCACATCCTCCTGGAGTAATTCCGAAGCCCCTATAAATAATCATCTTCTTCAGTTAGACTAGCCATCTAATCCTAATTCTCCAAACCATAGCTCTCCGATCCAGCGGTTCCAAATGGCGAAAGAGATCGAGATGCAGGTTTTTAGCGTCCAACATGTCCTCGTCGAAGGATCGTTGAGCATAGTTGCGACAGCCACCGACCACCCAAGGGTTATTCGGAAGTGGATCAATAATGTATCCAACTCCCTCCAAAAGGTGGTGATGAATGTCATCGGTCTCGACGCAGAGTACACGGAGCGTGCCACTGGGAAGGTCCAACGCGCCGCCGTCCTTTAGCTTTGCCTCGAAGATGATGTTTTGGTGTACCACAGCACACACGCACCCTCCATACCAGGTGAGCGTCTTGTCTCGGGAGGAAATATACTTCTGTGGGGCATCCATCGCAGGGGATAAATAGAAGTTGGAGCCGTACAACCTTGATTTGAAAAGCATCGCTGACCTACAAACCTAAATAAAAATTCCTATAGAAGATTGTGATAAACCGACACCATCCCTATTTGACGTAGCAAATTTTCTGCTAGGAATAAATCTTCAGAAGGGTGACGTGATTGGTATGCAATCCATGTGTCCGTAGACATGACAACTTGTCCATGGAAGTTCAACTACGGCGACCATCACGTTTCATCGACTGCCACTCGCGATTCCCACGACACCGCTCCAACCCACGGCACCACGTCCCCCGACGTGCGCCTCACCCCTCTCGGTCACACCACCCCTCTGCCTTTGTGTGCATGACATGTGGGGCACCTTAAATGGGGCAAGCATCAAGTTTCTACCACAGCCACACGCGATTCCCACGACGCTGCACGAACCCATGACACCACACGTCCCGCACCATCGAATTTTCATCCAGCGGCTGTGACACATTTCGTCCCGGGCATCAATCCTCAGCTAGAGTACTTCTGTACTACAGGTAGTACCCGCCAGTGTGGCCATCTACGCCTCGTAACACCCCGACGCCCAGCTGTGGCACCCTTGCCATGGCAACGCCACCACCGGCTGGTTCATCTCGAATGAGTGAGTCGCGAACCACACCACCGCCATGAGAATGACATGTGGGCTAGCCGCATTTAAGGTCCGCATGTCATTGTGTCAGGACCCCGATCCTAAGTCACACCGATCTAGCATGTAACACATCATATCACTTTGCGGCCTCACGCACGGTATAACCACGGGTGCCACCTTAGCTGGCCCCGGACCGTTTGTGCATTTTGGCTCACGTATATGATAGTGTCGCTAGCATCCATATGACAGAACCCGGGCCGACATGACTTGTTATAAACCAAAAGTGGCACTAAATTACAGAGACAAGCATACATGACCCAACAACGAACGTGTCGGTCATCAACGTATGAACCCAAGTCGTAGCAAGCTACAAGGACTTAAAGGAACAACGCATGACATTTCCCCTAAGGGACAGACACAGGAACAAAGAAGGGCACATGCCGGCCAGCCTAAGTGTTCCGGAGCCGTAGCAAGCTACCAAGGCTCAGTGGAAGCACTAGGAGGCATTTCCCTGTAAGATAGGCTACCAAGGGTAAACAACTAGGTGTCGGATCCCACACATAGCAATACACATTACACGTACGCATAACATGCAAGTATGTGCTGTACAACATGGCATCACAACAAAACTCAACAACTCATATAGATAAAGGCCTAGAAGAGCCATCATAGCATTTATTACAAACATGGGTCACATAACCCAACATACGGAGCATGCAGGCAACAGAAGCATAACATGTCTGAGTACGGACAACTAAAAAAGAAAAAGGCTGAGAAGCCTGACTATCTACAAGACCCTCCCAAGGGTACAAGACCGTAGCTGAGGTAACAACCTAAACGTCAAAGTCCACGCGGAACCACTAGTGAGGCTGAAGTCTCTCTGCAAAAACATAAATTAAGCAAACGTGAGTACAAATGTACTCAGCAACACTTACATCAGATCTAGCTACATATGCATCAGTATCAACAAAGAGAATGGTGGAGTTTGACTGCAGCATGCCAGCTTTGACTCGATGGCAATCCTGAACTACGACTGCAAGTAACTCTTTTGAGCTGGCGCATGACGATGTCACGGACCTAGGGTAGGGTCATAGGCCTGACCAAGGTGCCCTACCCAAGGTCGCTACCCCAGAAGATCAAAAGACAAAACCTACGATGACAAAGACAGTCGACTGAGACAGCCCAAGAGGACATCCCACTCGACTGGACATGGCCTACAAGACGACTCAACTCCACTCGACCAATCCAAGGCACTCGACCCCCGAACGTCAAAGGTCCCTCAAGACAATAATGGTCTAGTATTTACTCGCCATAGTGAATGCCTTTATTACTCTTTACTGTAGACATTAACAGTAACGTCTGCCTTAATATACATTGAACCCTTGGAAACGTGGAGCATGGCTGGAGTCCTGGCACACTATATAAGCCACCCCCTCCTCCTGTACAAGGGTTCGCATCCCTATAACTCACACCTATACACACATCAGTCGACCGCCTCCAGGCACCGAGACGTAGGGTTGTTACTTCCTCTGAGAAGGGCATGAACTCCTAAAACACCTTGTGTACAACGCCACCATAGCTAGGGCCTTGCCTCCTCATTCGTACCCCCTACTTGTACTGTCAGGCTTAGAACCACGACAGTTGGCGCCCACCGTGGGACAAGGCGTCTTAGCGACATCTGGTGAGGTTGCAATCTTTTCTCCGACCTCCTTCATCATGGTGTCCGGCTCGGCGCGCTCGTCTTCATCACCGACGACTCCGCATGGCTCCAGGAGGCCCCTCTCAACGTCGAGGCTCTACCCGTCCGCGGGACTGTGCACTTCCGCGCCAGCGCATAGGGCGTTCTCCTTCGGCAGCCGTCGACTCGGTACATGTCGATCCCTACATCGTACCCCATCCCCGCCGGACGCCGTCGCAAGCGATCCGGTCGCTCACGGCTCCAGCGGTGGGTGAAACACGCGGTGGCCCGCCAGACGGCCACCCCTCAAGTCGCGGCCATCGAGCCCGACGGTTACCTCTACGGGCCGGTCGATCCGTCGATTGAGCTCGTAGATTCTGTTTCCGAGTGCGGGAGCAGCGATCCCGCAATGGAGGTCCTCATTGTCAACTCACGCCGCAGCCCTCCGGGTTTTCCACGTGGTGGAGACGGCGGCAGCGGTGGCGGCTGTTCATACGACAACGACAGATACATTCCTCAACCCCTCACTGCCGAGCAGAGGGATGAGCTCTGTCGCCGCAACGATGACGCACTCTTCACTCCCATCGTGGGAAATTCTCCAGAGGCTCTGGCCCTGGAAGCCACGCGCTTGGCCACCATGGTTGAACACGCGCTTGGAAAATATCCAACACGCACTCAACGAACAGGCCCGCCGACTGGTCCCAGAGTCCAGTCGACGACCGCGGCAATCGCACCCGCGCGAGACACAGGTGTTCCGCACACCAGTCCAGAACCTCGAAGCCGCGGCTCGCATTGCGGAGTCGATTCAACCGTCTCACTCGGAGGCTGGGAGAGGCCTTCAGCAGATCCGAGCTTTGCTCCGAACGGTTGAAGAGCAAAACGCGGTTGTTTCTCAGTCGTGCAACAGGATCCATAGCAGATCGGTGGCTGCAGACACCGTTTGGTCGGCCCACAGTCCAAGATCGCCCCCAAGGCATGAGGAACGTGGCCCGCGGCAAGACCGGCATCTGGGTTAGAATGACGAGCAACATGACCGTCGACCCGGTCATCATGACGGCCGTCGAGTGCCTACGCCTCCTTCGGGAAGCAGATCGTTCTCGCCCCGGTAGCACGAAGGCAGGCGCCTGCGCGACGTCGAGCGGAGGATTCCCCCAGATCCCCGGAGGCTCGGTTTCCATGCGAGGTCTATCCTTGTGCAGGGACGGGTCGACCGGAATAGGGCGTTCAGAGAAGAGCAAGGCAGAGATCACCCGAGTGGAAGGCGAGCGCCTGAATCTGGACCCGAGTGTTTCTGCAGCGCCATCAGGGCCGCTGAGATCCCCCCGAACTTCAGGTTGGCGGCGGGGGTAAGTAAGTTCACCGGCGAGTCAAAACCTGAGACCTGGCTAGAAGACTACCGAGTGGCTGTACAGATCGGAGGCGGCAACGACGACGTGGCCATGAAGCACCTTTCTCTGATGATGGGCGGTTCGGCTCGAGCATGGCTCAATCAGTTGGCCCCCGGGAGTATTTACAGCTAGGAAGAGCTAGCTCGAGTGTTCATTCGGATCTTCGAGGGCACCTGCAAGCGACCTGCAGGCCTCGCGGAGCTTCAGCATTGCGCGCAGAAGTCAAATGAAACTTTGAGAGATTACATCCAGCGATGACCACCTTGCATCACACGGTGGAAAATGTGTCTAAGCACCAGGCAGTTTGCGCCTTCAAGGAGGGCGTGCATAACCAAGAGCTGAATCTGAAGTCTGGTCAAACAGGCGATATGTCCCTGTCTCGGATGATGGAGATTGCCTGTCGGTACGCGGCCGATGGGCTCCGCGGTGGCAAGAAACCAGTCGGGCAGGATGATCCGAATTCCAATCGGAAGAACAAGCGCAAGGCCGAGCCACCTGCTCAAGGCGAAGCTGCAGTGGTCAATCAAGGAAAGGGCAAAGGAAAGCCGAAGGGGTCCTGGGCCCCCAAGAACGTGAAAGATCAAGCTGGGAATGATGTACTCGACCAGCCGTGTCCCGTTCACACGAAGAAAGATGAAGAGGGAAACTTGGTATATCCCAAGTACACCACTCGACAGTGCCGGCTCCTGATCTAGAACTTCCAGAAAGATCAGTCGGCTGAGAAGGAAAAGGAATCAGAGGAGTTCGAAGACAAGGAAGGGGATGGAGGATACCCCCAGATCAACTCCACTTTGGTGACCTTCACAGATGTCGAGATTAAAATTCGACTGAAAGTCATCAATAGAGAAGTCAACATGGTTGCCCCGGCGACTACCACGTTTTTGAAATGGTCCAAGACCCCCATCACATTCGATCAGTCTGATCACCCTGCGCACATTGCCACCCTTGGGCGGCAGGCACTGGTGGTCGACCCAGTGGTCACGGGCACGCGTCTGACCAGAGTCCTGATGGATGGAGGCAGTGGCTTGAATATTTTGTATGCAGCAACCCTCCGGGATATGGGCATTCCAATGTCCAAGCTGAGCGAAAGTAACATGAGGTTCCACGGGGTCATCCCCGGGAAGAAGGCCGACTCACTAGGCCAAATCACACTCCACGTGGTCTTTGGTGAGTCGATGAATTATCGCAAAGAGAAGCTGATGTTCGAAGTGGTGGACTTCAACAGCGCTTATCACGCCATTCTGGGTAGGCCCGCCTACGCCAGGTTCATGGCTCGACCGTGTTATGTTTACCTCAAGCTAAAGATGTCGGGACCCAACGGCGTTATAACCATCACTGGGAACCGTCAGAAAGCGGAAGAGTGCTTCCAGAAAGGCTCGAAGATCGGTGACGAGCAGATGGCAGCAGGAGAGATGGAGGAGTACCAAAAGAGCGTGGATCCGAGTGATCTATTGAGGGCAAAGAAGCCGGCTTCCGAGTCAGCTTTCCAGTCGGCCGGGGAGACGAAACCCGTACACATCCACCCCCACCGACCCCAATGCAGCACCGACCCACATTTCCACTACACTCGACAACAAATAGAAAGAAGCGCTCATCCAGTTCCTCCGTGAGAACTGGGACATCTTTGCATGGAAACCATCAGACATGCCGGGTGTGCCCAGGGGACTGGCTGAGCACCATTTGTGAGTCGACCCAAAAGTGAAGCCTGTGAAGGAACATCTCCGTCGGTCCGCTGCGGAGAAGAGAAAGGCAATTGGCGAGGAAGTGGCTCGGCTCCTGGCAGCTGAGTTTATTCGTGAGATTTACCACTCCGAGTGGCTCGCCAATGTCGTCATGGTCCCCAAGAAGGACAAGTCTCTCCGCATGTGCATCGATTTCAAGCACATCAATCAGGCCTGCCCGAAAGATCATTTTCCTCTCCCCCGCATCGATCATATAGTTGACTCGACTGCGGAGTGCAAGCGTTTGTCCTTTCTGGACGCGTATTCCGGGTACCATCAGATCCGTCTGTTCAGACCCGATGAAATCAAGACAGCTTTCATCACCCCCTTCGGGTGTTTCTGTTATGTCACCGTGCCTTTCGGTCTCAAAAATGCCGGCACTACCTTCATGCGCATGATCCAGAAGTTCTTGATAAAGCAAATCAGTCAGAACATCGAGGCATACATGGATGACATTGTGGCAAGTCACGGAAAGGTTCCGACCTGCTGACCGACCTCGCTGAGACATTCGCAAACTTAAGAAGCTATGATATCAAGCTCAATCCGTCGAAGTGTACATTTGGAGTTCCTGGCGGCAAGTTGCTCGGTTTTCTCGTTTCCAAACAGGGAATCGACGCCAATCCAGAGAAGGTCAGCACCATCCTCCGAATGAAACGCCCCGAGCGTATACACAACATCCAGAAGCTTACTGGTTGCTTGGCCGCATTGAGTCGATTCATTTCTCGTCTCGGTGAGAAGGCATTGCCTCTCTACCGACTCATGAAGAAATCAGACAAGTTCGAGTGGAATACCGAAGCCGAAGCAGCGTTTGAAGAGCTCAAAGCCCTGCTGTCCACCCAGCCGGTGCTTGTTGCCCCAGTCAGCAAATAGCCTCTCCTACTATACATTGCAGCCACCGGACAAGTTGTCAGCACTGTACTCACGGTCGAGCGGGAAGAAGAGGGCAAGGCCTACAAGGTCCAGCGCCCGATCTACTACATATCCAAAGTTTTGACTCCCTCCAAGCAAAGGTACCCGCATTACCAGAAGCTTGTGTACATGATTTACTTGACTGCAAAAAATTGTTGCCCATTACTTCTCGGACCATACAATCTCAGTCGTCAGCGATGCCCCGCTGTCAGAGATCCTAAACAACCGAGACGCAACCGATCGAGTGGCAAAATGGGCGATTGAACTTCTTCCGTTAGATATCAAGTTTGAAGCGAAGAAAGCCATCAAGTCTCAGGCTACAGCAGATTTTGTGGCCGAGTGGATAGAACAAGAGCTGCCGACTCAAGTTTAGTCGGATCACTTGACTATGTTCTTCGATGGATCCAAGATGCTGAACGGACCCGGCGCAGGCGTGGTCCTGGTATCTCCCAGGGGCGACAAGCTCAGTTACGTCCTTCAGATCCACTTTGACTCATCGAACAACGAAGCTGAGAACGAAGCACTTTTGTACGGGTTGCGCATGGCCATCTCACTCGGCGTCCGTCGCCTGATGGTTTATGGCGACTCAGACTTAGTGGTGAACCATGTGATGACGGAATGGGACGTCAGGAGGCCGGCAATGACCAGTTATTGAAGTGCAGTACGGAAGCTTGAAAAGAAGTTTGAAGGTTTAGAGCTCCCTCACGTGCCCATAGCCAAGAATCAGATGGCCGATGACCTCGCAAAAATTGGGTCGACTCGGAAGCCTATACCCAAGAATGTGTTTCTGGAGCATCTGCACACCCCTTCTGTCAAACAAGACCCCTTCACGGAAGAACCCCCGCAGCCAGTCAGTGCGTCAGACCCGACTGAAGTCGAAGTGCCTGTAGTGGTCAACCTGATCATGGAGGTTTTGGTGATAACGCCGGACTGGACTGTGCCATACATATCATATCTGCTCAGGCAAGAACTCCCGGAAGATGAGGAAGAAGCACACCAGGTCGTCCGTCGATCCAAGGCGTTCACTATCATTCAGGGTCAACTCTACAGAGAAAGCGTCACCAGAGTCGCTCAGCGCTGCATCACCCCAGAGGAAGGTCGATTGATCCTGGATCAGATTCACTCGGGAACTTGTGGCCACCACGCTTCCTCTCGGACTATAGTGGCCAAAGCGTACCGAGCCGGGTTTTATTGGCCCCGTACCAATGAGATGGACAAAGATATTGTGGACAAGTGCGCAGGTTGCTAGTTCTACTCCAACATGTCCCACAAGCCGGCGTCTGCCTTGAAGACCATCCCGCTGGTCTGGCCCTTCGTCGTCTAGGGCTTGGATATGGTTGGCCCGTTCAAGACAAGCAGAAGCGGATTCACTCACCTGCTCATGGCAGTCGACAAGTTCACCAAATGGATTGAGGCCAAACCCATCAAGAACCTCGGATCGAGCACCGCCATCAGCTTCATCAGGGAGTTGATATTCAGATATGGAGTTCCCCACAGCATCATCATGGACAATGGCTCCAACTTTGACTCGGATGAATTCAGAGCTTTCTGTGCTTCCCAAGGAACATGAGTTGACTATGCCTCCGTGGCACACCCGTAGTCGAATGGACAGGCAGAAAGGGCAAACGGTTTGATTCTCCAAGGCCTGAAGCCACGGCTCATGCGTGACCTCAAGCATGCCGCTGGAGCTTGGGTAACCGAACTACCGTCTGTCCTATGGGGTCTGAGGACAACTCCAAACCGGTCGACTGACCATACACCTTTCTTCATGGTCTATGGAGCTGAAGCCGTGTTTTCAAGTGATTTGTTACATAATGCCCCCCGGGGTGGAACTCTTCTCTGAAGCCGAGGCAGAGCAAGCTCGTCAGGATGCAGTCGACCTCTTGGAGGAGGAACGAGAGATCACCCTGATCTGGTCGACCATCTATCAACAAGACTTGCGTCGATTCCATGCTCGCAACGTCCGAAGCCGAGCATTTCAGGAAGGAGACCTGGTTCTTTGAGTGCATCGGAAACGACCGCACAAGCTCGCCCCAGCCTGGGAAGGCCCCTTCATCATAACCAAGGTACTGCACAACGGAGCATATCACCTTTACAACGTCGCCAAGAAGAAGGACGAACCTTGTTCATGGAACGCGGACCTGCTCCGCCGCTTCTACACTTGAAGCACTCGAACAGTCGAGTTGTAATAAAGATTTTCCGATGTATTTCAAAGACAAGTCTGCAGCAATCCTTTAATGATTGTTGTTTTCTAAGTTGCTGGTCTTCAAAAGCCCCCAGTGGGTGCTTAGCCGCGAACCCGGTTTGCCTAAGTTCCAAAAATTACTCTGAGTGAAGAGCAACCCTCTCATTCGGGGGCTTAGCCGCGAACCCGATTCGCCTAAGTTACAAAAATTACTCCGAGTGAAGAGCAACCCTCTCACTCGGGGGCTTAGCCGCGAACCCGATTCGACTAAGTTACGAAAACCACTCCGAGTGAAGAGCAATCCTCTCACTCGGGGGCTTAGCCGCGAACCCGATTCGCCTAAGTTACAAAAATTACTCCGAGTGAAGAGCAACCCTCTCGCTCAGGGGCTTAGCTGCGGTCCTCCAAGCTGCATCATAAGTATAATGTGGCTCTGTCTTCTGAGCTCCGCCACAAATACAACGTAGCTTGGAATCGCCTAAGTTACAAAAACCACTCCGAGTGAAGAGCAATCCTCTCACTCGGGGGCTTAGCTGCGATCCTGTGACTCGCCTAAGTTGCAAACACCCACTCCGAGTGAAGAGCGATCCTATCACTCAGTGGCTTAGCG
>LR738711.1:202848378-202881320 GCA_902687465.1 Secale cereale
AGTTACAAACACCCAGTCCGAGTGAAGAGCAATCCTCTCACTCGGGGGCTTAGCTGTGGTCCTCCGAGCTGCGCCATAAGTATAATGTGGCTCTTTCTTCCGAGCTCCACCACAAATACAACGTAGCTTGGAATCGCCTAAGTTACAAAAACCACTCCGAGTGAAGAGCAATCCTCTCACTCGGGGGCTTATCTGTGACCCCGTGACTCGCCTAAGTTACAAACACCCACTCCGAGTGAAGAGCGATCCTCTCACTCGGGGGCTTAGCTACGGTCCTCCAAGCTGCGTCATAAGTATAATGTGGCTCTATCTTCCGAGCTCCGCCACAAATACAACGTAGCTTGGAATCGCCTAAGTTACAAAAACTACTCCAAGTGAAGAGCAACCCTCTCACTCGGGGGCTTAGCTGCGACCCCGTGACTCGCCTAAGTTACAAAAACCACTCCACGTGAAGAGCAATCCTCTCACTCGAAGGCTCAGCCGCGGTCCTCCGAGCTCCGCCACAAGCACAACGTCACCATCAAGGCATCGACTCAAAATCCAAGCGATCAAAAAGAGTCACAAACAAAGGAATCAAATCCAGATAAAGTCCCGCAAGATTCGGGCAAGAGTACCTAGGCCACGTGCCCACCGGAGTTTAACGATTATAGGATCACTCGGCATTCCGAGGCAAATTGTAGTAAAGTATCAAAGTTCACTCACTCCTCAGGAGGAGGCGGGCTTGCAGGTGCAACAAACTGGTCCAAGTCGATCCTATCGGCGATGCGGGTGGCGGCTTCCAAGAAAGTCTCGATGAACGACTGGAACTCGAGCTCCTTTGTATTGGCGACCTTGAGCACCGCGAGCCTTCTCTCCTTCACCTCCTTGCAGTGCACACGGACCAAGGATAGCGCCACGTCGGCTCCACTCCGGGCGGATGACTTCTTCCACTCCTGCACTCGACTAGGGATCTCATTGAGTCGAGTCATCAGAGACTCCGGGTCGTTCTCCTGCACGACCCCCTCCAGAGCGTAGTATTGATCCGGGCCATCACCGCTTTCAGCCGTCCTAGGTAGTCCGTGGCAGCACTAAGACGGGACTCCAGCCTCAAGATATTCATGGCAGCTTCGTTCTTGATGATAGAATTGGCTGGGTCGAGGCCAGGCTCGAACCGCCCAGTCTCTTCGTCGAAGTTGCGGCAGAATTCTACACCACAAGAAACAAGTCGAGTCAGCAAGCAAAATACGGGTCGACCGATCCAACTTAGCCCGAGCCAAAGGGACATACCTTCGAGCACGAGGTACCACTTCTTGGTAAGGTCACCCAGATAAGCCTCCAGATCGATCCTCTTCAGGAAGAGGGCCTCATATTTGTCATTCAGAACACTCTTGGCATTCTTCAACCGAGGCACCTCCTGGTTAGCTGCTTCGAGTGAAACCTTCAGCCTAGTGATCTCCGCCTCAAGCGCGCCTACGAAAGCCAGCTTTTGCGCTGCCAGTTCTGCCTTCTCTTGAGCCACCTGCTGCGCCGCCGCCAAGTCGAGGTCTTTCTGCTCCAAGGCCGCTTTCAGTTGACCTGCAAAAGACGTCACTAGACAGATGAACATGAGGAGACACAGAGCATACTTATCAAAGGCTAGTCGACGAATTGCTCGCGTCAGTTACCAGCTGCATCGTCCTGCGTCTTCTTCAGGTGGTCCCGAGCCAGCTGCAAGTCGAGATTGAGCTGGATTTGCTTCTTCTCAAGATCCACAAATTTAGCTCCCAACTCGCTAGATTTCTGCATCAACACAACAAAACAGAATTCTAAGACTGCAGTCGAGTCAAACACCCAACCGCAGTCTCGGGGACTACACCCAGTGGGTGCACTGAGCGTGCCCCACTGGTTCTCACTCGGCCAAGATCAGTCTGGCTCAAGCTCAAAAACAACAACAACAACAACAACAACAAGAAGAAGGAGGAAAGTTCTATCATCAGACCATGGCCGACTACCAGCAGTCGACCACGGTCTCGGGGACTACACCCAGTGGCTGCACTGAGCGTGCCCCCACCGGTTCTTACTCGGCCAAGATCAGTCTAGCTCGAGCTCAAGGGAAGTTGAAAGCAAACGCTAAAAGACTACACATCAAGAATCTCACCCAGTGGGCGTGGCATCATCTTACGAACAATGCAGTAGAGTTTTTTCAAACCGAAGACTATTCCAGTGCAGCAAGCCAATCAGTGGAGAAAACAAACCTGGACGTTGGTCCGAAGGGCAGAACTAGTGTTGTAAGCAGCCATGCTGGCCTCGTACGCTGCCTTCGTCTTCTCCATCATCAACCCCGCCTGACGAACGGCTTCTTGAGCTGCGCCCACGGGATCCTCCGGGAGGCGATAGGAGGAGAAGAGAAGGAACGATGGAGCAGGCGCTGGGTCGACGGCCGGAGCGGGCGCTGGGTCGACCGCAAGGGACAGGCGCTGGGTCGACGGCCCCTCCAGCTAACGAAGCAGGGCGTTCGGTCGACACGGGGACGGCGAAGGAGACCGTGGCTCGGACCGCGTCTTCCTGTTGCTGGGCCTCCGGGCCAGAAGGCACCTTCCGGTCCTTCTTCCCCGTGCATCGTCGAGCCCCTCCAAAGCGCTCCTAATCGACATCATCATCGTCTGGGAGCTCTATGACGTGGTGCGGCACTTCAAAACAAATAATTGTGAGGTTCAGTCGACCGTCAACCCTAACCAACGAAAAGTAAGACATGATCTATAACTCGCACCTGCGCGGGATGTTGCGGCATCTGCGGTCTCCTCGTCGTCCCGGCCCTTGTCGATGTCCATCGAGGTCGTGTAGGCAGCAGCAATGAAGAATTTCCTTGAAGATGAGTCGTCGAAGACATAGTCGACCTCTGAAAGGCGGAAAAGAACATAGCTGAATAGCACTTACGTAGAGGCGATGGGAACATCCACCTTAATCTTGGGCAGGGCCTTCCGGGGCTTGGCGGTGATAACCTTGGGGTGCTTGGGCGCCTTCTCAGATGGATCAGGAGTGGCCGTGCGAGCTCGCTTGGGCGCTTGGGAGCTGGAGGGACCCTTCCAAGGGCGCACAGCCCCTGGGTCGTGCTTACCCTTGGACCGCTTCTCATCACGGGGAGGTGACTCGACCTCCTCCCCACTGATGTAATCCTCGCTCTCCTCTTCGGTCTCCTCCTCCGACTTCCACTCGGAGACGTCGCCCACGCCCTCTTCGCGTTCCTGGACCAGATCCCCGTTGGGCAGAGAGTACATTTCAGTATAGATCTGCAGAAAAGGAAGATTAGCCAAACGTCAGTCGGACTCGTCAAGACAATTACAAGCCAACAACAGGAACACCACTCGGGAGATGAGGACAGACCTTGTCAGGCAGATGGTCAGCGTCAAATGGGAGGACACTCCCGGACCTCCTGGGGTTGTCTTTGTTCCCCGTGACGCACTTCAGGCACTGCGCCACGTACTTCACGTCGGCCGCCTCCGGGTGGACTCGCGACGAGTCGTCGGTGCCGGAGTACATCCACATCGGGTGGTCCCGATCCTGGAGCGGCTGGATCCTCCGCATGAGGTACACCTCGAGCAGGTCCAACCCTGTTACCCCCTCGCGGACCAACTGGATGACCCGTTCCACCAACATGTTCACTTCAGCCCTCTCGGCTCGACCTACGATCATTGAAAGAGGCTGCCTGGCTCGACCAAGAGAGAAAGGGGGGAGTCCGGTCGACTGACCAGGAGTCGTACTGTCCTTGTAATAGAACCATGTCGACTGTCAGCCCCGAATCGACTCTGGAATAATCATGGGGGGGGGAGCACTCCTATTCCTAAGTTGGATGCCGAGCCCGCCGCACGCCTGGAGGACATGTGTCTTCTCGTCACTCGGGTTCACCTTCTTGACGGTTTGCGAGCGACAAGTAAAGATGTGTTTGAACAAACCCCAGTGCGGCCGGCAGCCGAGGAAGTTCACGCACATGGAGACGAACGCGGCAAGGAAAGCGATGGAATGGGCGTGAAGTAATGCAGCTGCGCGCCGAAGAATATCAAGAAAGCACGAAAAAGGTGTGCGGAGGCATGGAGAAACCGCGGTCGATGTGGGTCACGAGAAGGACGCACTCGCCCTCCCGCGGCCGGGGCTCGAGCTCGCCCTCCGGCACCCGCCAGGAGCCATGAGCGACCAGTCCCTCCTCCTCCAACTCCTCCAATTCCTCCGCCGTGATGGTGGACTGGATCCAATCCCCCTGGATCCAACCAGGAGGGAGCCCGAACCTCGATGATGATCCGCTACGACCGGACCGCCTCCCCTTCCCCGTCGCCGCCTTCTTCGAACGCTCCATCGCCGCGGTCTTGTCCTTGCCCATGGCACGCAAGCCGGCGGTTACTGTGGACAAAGCGAGAAGGAGCATAGGCACGGCGGAGAGGCAGGGGCGAAAGAGCAAGGAATGGGCGCACAGTGCCCCCGCTTCGGGCTCGGCGCACACTTATAGCGCCCCGGTCGAGTGGCTGACCGGTGGCCCCGCGCGATCTTATCAAATCCTGCAACAAGAGCGGACGCGATATGTGGCGAAAAAGGTGGCGCGAGGATCGAGGCGTCCCGAGAATATCCGTCCGATTGCTGCAGCACGTCCCGTCCCGCGCACTTCCCCAAATTTCAAAACCCCGTGGAGTACGGCGACCAAAGAGCAACCAACCCCGCCGAAAACTGTGCATGCCAACGGCATCCGACGCCTAGCGCAAAGTTCAGTCGACGGAAGACGCAACCAACGCACTCGACGGTTCCAGAATCGATCAAGGCGACCAAGACAAGATTGAGGAGGACAGCCTAGTCCGCGAGCTCAAAGAAGACTACCCCAGGGGCGTCGAGCCAGAACCGGAGCTTTCCTCAGCACTCTCTCCATTCGGGGGCTACTGACGAGGTTACAGACCTAGGGTAGGGTCACAGGCCTGACCAAGGTGCCCCACCCAAGGTCGCTACCCCAGAAGATCAAAAGACAAAACCTACGATGACAAAGACAGTCGACTGAGACGGCCCAAGAGAACATCCCACTCGACTAGACATCGCCTACAAGATGACTCAACTCCACTCGACCAATCCAAGGCACTCGACCCCCGAAGGTCAAAGGTCCCTCAGGACAATAACGGTCTGGTATTTACTCGCCATAGTGAATGCCTTTATTACTCTTTACTGTAGACGTTATCAGTAATGTCTGCCTTAATGTACATTGAACCCTTGGTAACGTGGAGCATGGCTGGGGTCCTGGCACACTATATAAGCCACCCCCTCCTCCTGTACAAGGGTTCGCATCCCTGTAACTCACACCTATACACACATCAGTCGACCGCCTCCGGGCACCGAGACGTAGGGTTGTTACTTCCTCGAAGAAGGGCCTGAACTCGTAAAACACCTCATGTACAACGCCACCATAGCTAGGGACTTGCCTCCTCATTCGTACCCCCTACTCGTAATGTCAGGCTTAGAACCACGACAGCGCACACGAGTCCACAAATTCACCAATCAATACACCACTATGGATCCGCTCCCGTCTCCCTATGAGAAGGCCATCCATAGCACGCACGCTTATCTTGCGCATTTTAGAGTATCCACTTTCACTTGTCCATGAACTGTACAGGTAACCCAGAAGTCCTTTACCGCGGACACGGCTATTCGAATAGATCATGTTAAACCTGCAGGGGTGTACTTCTTCACACACGCTCTCGCCACTTACCGCCATGTACACGTCATGTATCTCAGCAACCTTCAAGCAGAAGCCTGGCGAGGTTGTCGGCCACGACCTGACTAACCACACAAGTCCCTAGTCCAGGTTTATCGCCTATTCAGGTTCCATCCGCAGGGAGTCCGGCCGAGGTTTCCACATACGGCCCCGAACGATGTGTACAGGGTTCCCGAGGCACCAAACGGGCGTCCCGGTACACCGTGCCACGTACCTACCGCATCATAGCCCACCCCGAGGGTCAGTTTTGCGTACGGCCTCCAGTATGCTACAAACACTAGAAACTAATTGCAACTCCTGGACAGAGGACAAGGGCGATTAATAAGTCGAGAGAGTCAATTAAGGATCGCAATGTGTGGTAGTAGTTGTTCATGGATCACTAACACAGAACTCAGTTCCTGAGGACGGCTACAATGAGACAACCCACCATGTACTCCTACATGGCCTCTCATCGCTACCTTTACCAAATCGTGTTCACACACTTAGCTCTCAACAGTAGGACATGTTCACATAACTCCAATCCATCCCTGATGAATCAGACCCGACACAACTCTAAGCATAGCAGGCATAACCAGAAAGCATGAATGAGTAGGCACATCATGGCTCAAACAACTCCTACTCATGCTAGTGGGTTTCAACTATTTACTGTGGCAATGACAGGTCATGCAGAGGAAAGGGGTACAACTACCGCAGCAGGTAACAGTTGAAGCGTTGTGGTCCTAATGCAGTAAAAGAGAGCAAGAGCGAGAGAGTGGGATTGTATCGGAATGCTCAATGGGGTTTTGCTTGCCAGGCACTTCTGAAGATAGTAAAGCTCTTCATCCGTGTCATCGAACTCATCGTCGGAACAGCGTATACGCGGTTCAGAAGAAGCAGACGGCGAGCTCGGGGAGGCACCGGAGGCGGCAAATCGACGGCGAGGATCGCCGGCACCCGAGGTCTAAAACGGCGGTGTTGGCGAGGCTTCATGTAATGCCCAGGATGGGACTATACCTCCTACGTGTCGAGGCACGACTTAAAGGTATAAGCCCATTCTGGAATGATCTCAAGTTTGGTATCTTTGCACGACTCATGTAAAGAGGGATTAAATTGCAAAAGGAGATAGTTGGCTTACACTCGCCACTTCACACAATACATTACTTAAGCAAAACATCATCCAAATAAACATCACAGCCCATCTAAGGGTAAGATCCAAAAGACAAGATACCAAACATAACGTTAAACCACAGGTCTAGATCGAATCCTAGTAGAAACCACTACTGAACGTTGAAACGTCACAAGCATACGGCCACTCTCTTCATCGAGCTCCCAGTGAAGTACTTGAACCAGCTCCTGCATCAATCTCGGCTGAACCTGCATCTGGTGTTGTAGTATCTGTGAGCCACGTGGACTCAGCAATCCCATAACCATGGGTATCAAGACTAGCAAAGCTTTATGGGTAGGAAGAGGTAAAGTGGTGAGGTTGCAGCAGGGACTAAGCATAATATGGTGGCTAACTTACGAGTACCAGAATAAGATGAGCATCTACGCAAACGGTCGCAAAAGTAGTGATCGCTAAAGAACCTGAACTACATACGAGTCAAACATAACCCCACCGTGTTCTCTTCTCAAAGTGAAAAGAGACAGTCACGGTTACTCACGCGGTGGTGTGTTTTACTTCGGATCCTCTGTCAAGTTTTCTACAACCGGACATTAACAAATTCCAATCTGCCACATAACCGCGGGCACGGCTTTCGAAAGATCATAACCCTGCAGGGGTGTTCCAACTTAGCCCATCACAAGCTCTCACGATTAGCTGAAGTGATAAATATAACATCATCACCCCTTATCTTAGGGAAAACCGATCAGGCTCGGCATCCCGGTAGCACAAGACATTTCGACAATGGTAAAAAAAGTCCAGCAAGACCTCCCGGTGTGTCGACACCCTGATAGTAGCCGCGCGTATCTCGTCTCAGGCCACATCCAGATAGGTGATCCTACAGGTTATACCAGATACCTCGGGTTTCCCCGAGGCGGCCCCGCAGTCTCCCCGTTTGGGACCAACACCCTCAGCACTGGCCCCCCCTGCTATGTAGAATTAAGAACCCGGGGACGCAACCCCCTATGCAAATTTAATTTAATTAATTAAGTTGTTATTATGAGGCATATTAAAACCAATGTTGGGCCTTGCTGGAGGAGTTTTATTCAAAGTCGAACTGTCAAGGGGTCCCCATCCACCCATCGTGTAAGGAATGCAAAATCAAGGAACATAATGCCGGTTTATCGGCGCCTAAGGTGGCGTGAGTGGAACAAAACACCGAGCAAAAGGCCAAGCCTTCCACGCATGCCTAGTATATAGGTGTGTTAATAATAATTATAGATATTGTGATATGCCAACAAGAAGTTCCCTCCTGGAACGAACTTCATCTTCACCTGCAACTAACAACGCTATAAGAGGGGCTGAGCAAGCGGGTAACATAGCCAAACAGTGGTTTTGCTAGGAAGGTGTCAAAGGTTAGAGGTTTCATGGCAACAAGGAGAGGGCTGACAATAAGATGAGTAGCGCGACATGTAACGATAGCATCAAGACAACTAAGCATGGAAATGGTAGTAAAGGTATCCAAGGGTATGATCATCTTGCCTGGGATTCCGCAACGGAGAAGAACAAGATCCATGAAGTAGACGGAGCAACATAGTCGAGCGAATCCTCACAACTCCGGAACGAATCCGAAGCTATCAAGAGAAGCAACCGGAAAGAAGCAAACAACACGGTAAACACACAAGCATAAACATGGCATACGATGCACAAGCAAGCATGATGCATGTCCGGTTTAAACATACATGGCATGGCAGAGTGCACAAACAAAAATAAATAACACAAGCACAAAGAAGCACACAGAAGAACCTGGAACATCTGGAATCTTTTGGAATATTCTGGGACGTCGGTCTTCGGGCGTCACACTTCATGGCGTCCGGCGAGGCGTGGCTCGGTGAGGGGGGTCGAGGACGACGTCACGGACCTCGTGGGAAGCTCCACGGGGCGAGGGAGAGGCGGTGGCCAAGGCAACAACGAGCGGCGGCGATGGTGGCGTTCGGCCGCGCGCGTGAGAGAGGGAAGGAGACGAGGGAGAGGGGAGAGAGGACGGGAGTGAGCGGGTTGGGATCGGGGACGTGCATGGTGTCGTCTAGACGCGTCGGGGCAGCGGCGGAAGCAGGAGGTGGCCGGGGTGCGTGCTGGCGCGCGTCAGCCACGCGCGCTGTCCTCCTGGCGCGGTGGAGACGACGACTGGCAGACGCCAGTGGGCTGGGCCGGCACAGTGCCAGGCCAGGTAAGTGGCCCAGGTGACTCTTTCTCTCTCACTCTTTTCTAATGCTTTTCTGTTTTCTATTTTCTGTTTTTGTTTTGCTTTATTAAAAATGCTAGAGCATTTTCATAAATCATGAAAATATTTGTGGGCACTGTCTGGATTAATTCCAACAGCTCTCATTTACTTACAAGATTATTTGGACATTTAAAACTATTTATAGCATTTTAAATGTCCAAATGCAAATAGTTATGACTTAATTCAAAGATCCAAAATGGCTCCCAAAATTATGAAACCATTTTTGCAGAGGTTTTAGCCAAGTCCAAAAATGATGAACATTTTGTGAAGGGCATTTTGGGTATAGTGAAAAGTATTTTTAGTAAACCCTAGTTGGATTAAAGGGGGTGCTGGGGTTTTCTGCCATCCCCATTTCAAGTTTCCTTTGAAAACAAACATGATGACATGATGATCATGCAGAGACAAACAAAGGCTAATCTAGGGTTGTGACAACTCACCCCCACTAAACAAGAATCTCGTCCCGAGATTCAAGCGTAGGGTAAGATGAAGGGGGGACGCAACTAACACAATCTTCACGATCCAGGTTGCACTTCATAGGAATGTTGATTGCTTGCATCATGTTGATCTTGACATCCTTGCTTTCAAGGTCTTTGTCCAACACGGTGACAATGAAAGAAACTCTACAAAATTGATCTTCTGAAAGATCGAGCAACTCAAGATCAACTCATGGAGTGAGACGTTGAAACATCTCTCGAGCTGAGACACGGAACACACATCCAGAGGGATGGAGTGAAACAAATGATGAAGGTTCACTTGGTAGGCAATAATTCCACACTTAAAGAAGATGGTGATCGATATCACCAATGGGCACCTTAGAGAAGGTGACTCGTAGAGTTATTCCCTTAGGTGGCAAAAAGAATTACTTTTGACATAGAGATCACTGAAATTCTCTATACCAGCCTAATGCAAAACTCAAGCGATCATTTGAAGGGGTCCAAAAGAATGACATAGTCGGACTAGGAATGATGATGTGAACTACCTTGTTGGAGACAACACAACGGATGATTTTTGCTCACCATCGGAAATGGATAGGACCCATGGCAAGTCCACTTTTGAAGATGATCCTCGACTACAATTACTGAGGTGCAAGCTGGGAACAAAATGCAAATGCTGGAATGTTCTAGCCATCATATCTGCTTGAGATTCAGATCTGGTTGGTAACAGGATATTTCAGACGTCATGTCTGGAAAGAAAGTTTGCAACACAAATCGATGGGATGACGTTGCGAGATTCTCGGAAGATGTACTACGATAGTAAGCTCCAAAACATGAGCTGACTCTACTACACACATGTTAATATATTGTCCCGGACAAGCATGACCACATGGTAGTCTTACAACAAAACACTACCAAGTTCTGGTAGGGAACCATCATCGAGGATGTCGAAGTCCTTACATAAGTCCAGATTAGCTCTTAAGAAGGAACTTCTTCTCCTTGAACAAATCAATCAGTGGCTTGGTGTGCTAGGGACACATATAGAATGGAGGCGGCCAACCTATCAAACCATAGAGTACTTCGCACATGCATAACTAACTTGGGATGGTACCAGAGGAACAAAAATAATCTTTCTCGAACTCACAGTGGCAACTTGCACCAAATGCACATGAATTCGAGGAAGTCACATCTTCCATCCAAGCATAAGCATCATGAACGGAACACGAAGGCATTGCTTACAAATTTCCCAACACTAGGTTGATGTTCAAGATGAATCATGGAGGAGACAAAATGCTGCTGATGGGCTCCACAGCAACTCATCGGAATTTTCCATATCACTGGAATTCCACCATTATGTGAACAATGTGATACTATTGGTCAGGCCAAAAGATGTAACGGTGTATGCTCGAGGGATCAACCACGAGCAAGACAATGTTACGAACATCATTGGTTCTGATTTGACTTGAGGATAGCCCACACTCAAATCAAAGTTTGGATAAGACGGTAGGTCCAGCAACTGAACATGAAGATCAATTGATGAACATATCATCTTTCTTTAACACACACACAAAGGACATCCCTTCAAAATAAACTATGTTAGATCAAGCTTTTATCTTCCAACTCTCCAAGTTGTTCTTTAGCTTAACCAACTAGCTCAGGATATCCAACATAGATTCTTGGAGAAGGGGTGGTTTATAAGAAACAAACTTGATAACGAACTCAATCATAGCGGTCAGGGAACAACCTGGTAATACTTCCGAGAAGATATTCGGAAAAATCACGAACCACCGATATGTTATGAAGCTCGAGAACAATCTTGCCTTTCAGGGCAAGATGGTAGGATCAAAAGAGAAAAGGATTGACACAATCTTAACTCATTGATCGAAGAGTGCACCAAGGAAGATGGACTAGGTAGCACGATCAATCTTAGAATGGTGATTCAATAACCAACACGGTAAGAATGAAATTATCGTCCATTTACTACTAAGGAACGAAGTTGCTAGGAGGATTGATTTCACACATCATGGTTCACATGTCGGCATTCCGGTTATGACAACACGGAGACCGAGGAATGAACGATAATGGTGAGAAGTATCACTGTATCAAGAGTTCATAGGAGGTGGTGCAATTCCCATGACATTCTGGACATAAAGGAGGGTAACACTCCAAGTAGAACAGAACAAGAGTCGGATTGGCATTTTGATCTGCTGAATACAACTGCTTTAACCCAATCATATACATGGATAAGGTACTGGGGTTTGTTTCTCCTAGTCATTCTAAAATAGAATGGATAGACAGACCATAAGAATAATAGGCATCGATAACACGAATGCACAACTACTCTTGACTATCAACTGATAGATAGGGGTCATAATACAACTAAAGGGGCAACTCAAAGGAACATTTATCTTTCTGAGTTGTGGATGCATAGGTTGGTATGTTGAGCGAAGATCAACATATTTCTTCCGGATAACGCATGCAGAAAGGTAGCATTGGCAGAGTAACAATACGGAGTGGAGAACTCATCAGGAGCACTCTGGTTGTGATCTTTTGGTTCAAACAAACTTCTGCCATGATGGTTCATGGTATTGGAATAATGATAACCACGGACCTCGAGGACTATCACAAGGTTACTAATATCCTAAAGGAACGAGCAAACACTATCAACATGAAGTAAGTAGGGTGAATCTCGGGTTTAAGAACCCAAGAGTAGAATGCCTACTAACTAAATGGCATCACCGGATGCTTTCGAGAATGATGGCCAGAATCATCACACTGGGAATATAAAGCATGGCTAGATTACTAGGTGACTCCCTAAAACACCTAGGGTCATAATAATAGTTCCAGCATATATGTCGAGGAGACGGAGTATCTCCACACACTGACTGGTGTGGTTAATCTGGCCTAAAAGGACCTCGGAAACGGGGAGAAGGGATTTGCAAATGCATCAGACTATTAGAAACCTGGGATGACTCGGACAGCATAACGGCTGTAAATGCCCAAAAATATTTTGAGATCCAAGAAAAAGGTAGCATAACCACTTAACATCATAATGTCAAGGTTCTAAGACCAACAGTTGAACACACAGAAGTAGTAGGAACTGAACTGAGGGTTGAATCCACTATTAACGTGATCCTGATAAATAGAATGAGAATCCTAGTTCTTAATCCCCGTAAAAGAAGAAGGTGACTCAGATCAGAAGATCATAAGGTAGAGAAGTAAAACGAGCCTTACATTCCCTTCCACAATCAATTCCCTTATTATAACTAAAGAGTTTCTAGACATGACTTCGACCAATTTGGCTTACTAATCCTACAGGCAGTCAGGCTCTGATACCAAAGCTGTCAGGACCCCGATCCTAAGTCACGCCGATCTAGCATGTAACACATCATATCACTTTGCGGCCTCACGCACGGTATACCCATGGGTGCCACCTTACCTGGCCCGGGACCGTTTGCGCATTTTGGCTCACGTATATGATAGTGTCGCTAGCATCCATATGACAGAGAACCCGGGCCGACATGACTAGTTATAAACCAAAAGTGGCACTAAATTACAGAGACATGCATACATGACCCAGCAACAAACATGTCGGTCATCAACGTATGAACCCAAGTCATAGCAAGCTACAAGGACTTAAAGGAACAACGTGTGACATTTCCCCTAAGGGACAGACACAGGAACGAAGAAGGACACATGCTGGCCAGCCTAAGTGTTCCGGAGCAGTAGCAAGCTACCAAGGCTCAGTGGAAGCACTAGGAGGCATTTCCCTGTAAGATAGGCTACCAAGGGTAAACAACTAGGTGTCGGATCCCACACATAGCAATACACATTACACGTACGCATAACATGCAAGTATGTGTTGTACAACATGGCATCACAACAAAACTCGACAACTCATATAGATAAAGGCCCAGAAGAGCCATCATAGCATTTATTTAAAACAGGGGTCACATGACCCAACATACAGAGGATACAGGAAACGGAAGCATTACATGTCTGAGTACAGACAACTACAAATGAAAAAGGCTGAGAAGCCTGACTATCTACAAGACCATCCCAAGGGTACAAGACCGTAGCTGAGGTAACAAGCTAAACGTCGAAGTCCACGCGGAACCACTAGTGAGACTGAAGTCTCTTTGCAAAAACATAAATTAAGAAAACATGAGTACAAAGGTACTCAGCAAGACTTACACAAGATCTAGCTACATATGCATCAGTATCAACAAAGAGAGTGGTGGAGTTTGACTGCAACAAGCCAGCTTTGACTCGGTGGCTATCCTGAACTACGACTGCAAGTAACTCTTTTGAGGTGCCGCACACGAGTCCACAAATTCACCAATCAATACACCACTATGGATCCGCTCCCGTCTCCCTACGAGAAGGCATAGCACTCACGCTTATCTTGCGTGTTTTAGAGTATCCACTTTCACTTGTCTATGAACTGTACAGGTAACCTAGAAGTCCTTTACCGCGGACACGGCTATTCGAATAGATCATGTTAACCCTGCAAGGGTGTACTTCTTCATACACGCTCTCGCCACTTACCGCCATGTCATGTATCTCGGCAACCTTCAAGCGGAAGCCTGGCGTGGGTGTCGGCCACGACCTGACTAACCACACAAGTCCCTAGTCCAGGTTTATCGCCTATTCAGGTTCCATCCCCAGGGAGTCCGGCCGAGGTATCCACATACGGCCCCGAACGATGTGTACAGAGTTCCCGAGGCACCAAACGGGCGTCCCGGTACACCGTGTCACGTACCTACCGCATCACAGCCCACCCCGAGGGTCAGCGCTGTGTACGGCCTCCAATATGCTACAAACACCATAAACTAATTACAACTCCTGGATAGAGGATAAGGGCGATTAATAAGTCGAGATAGTCAATTAAGGATCCTAATGTGTGGTAGTAGTTGTTCATGGATCACAAACAAAGAACTCAGTTCCTGAGGACGGCTTCAATGAGACAACCCACCAGTACTCCTACATGGCCTCTCATCGCTACCTTTACCAAATCGTGTTCACACACTTAGCTCTCAACAGTAGGACATGTTCACATACCTCCAATCCATCCCCTATGAATCAGACCCGACGCAACTTTAAGCATAGCATGTATAACCAAGAAAGCATGAATGAGTAGGCACATCATGGCTCAAACAACTCCTACTCATGCTAGTGGGTTTCAACTATTTATTGTGGCAATGACGGGTCATGCAGAGGAAAGGGGTTCAACTACCGTAGCAGGTAACAGTTGAAGCATTGTTGTCCTAATGCAGTAAAAGAGAGCAAGAGCGAGAGAGTGGGATTGTATCGGAACGCTCAATGGGGTTTTGCTTGCCTGGAACTTCTGAAGATAGTAAAGCTCTTCATCCGTGTCATCGAACTCATCGTCGGAACAGCGTATATGCGGTTCGGAAGAAGCAGACAGCGAGCTCGAGGAGGCACCGGAGGCGGCAAAACGACGGCGAGGATCGCCGGCACCCGAGGTCGAAAACGGCGGTGTTGGCGAGGCTTTAGGGCGTCCGGCGGGGTGTGGCTTGGTGAGGGGGGTCGAGGACGACGTTGCGGAGCTCGTGGGCAGCTCCAGGGGGTGAGGGAGAGGCGGTGGCCAAGGCAACGATGAGCGGCGGCGATGGTGGCAATCGGCCGCGCGTGTGAGAGAGGGAAGGAGACGAGGGAGAGGGGAGAGAGGACGGGAGTGAGCGGGTTGGGTTCGGGGATGTGCGTGGCATCGCCGTGACGCGTCGGGGCAGCGGCGGAAGTAGGAGGTGGCCGGGGCGCGTGCTGGCGCGCGTCGGCCACGTGCGCTGTCCTCCTGGCGCGGTGGAGATGACGACTGGCAGGCGCCAGCGGGCTTGGCGGGCACATTGCCAGGCCAGGTAAGTGGCCCAGGTGACTCTTTCTCTCTCTCTTTTCTAATTCTTTTCTGTTTTCTATTTACTGTATTTATTTTGCTTTATTAGAAATGCTAGAGCATTTTCATAAATCATGAAAATATTTGTGGGCACTGTCTCGATTAATTCCAGCAGCCCTCATTTACTTCTAAGATTATTTGAACATTTAAAATTATTTATACCATTTTAGATGTCCAAATGCAAATAGTTATGACTTAACTCAAAGATCCAAAATGGCTCCCAAAATTATGAAACCATTTTTGGCAGAGGTTTTAGCCAAGACCAAAAATGATGAACATTTTGTGAAGGGCATTTTGGGTACAGTGAAAAGTATTTTTAGTAAACCCTAGTTGGATTAAAGGGGGTGCTGGGGTTTTCTGCCATCCCCATTTCAAGTTTCCTTTGAAAACAAACATGATAACATGATGATCATGCAGAGACAAACAAAGGCTAATCTAGGGCTGTGACACATTGACTCATAGGCCGGGCACTAAGCCACTGAAGTTCGGTCCCGTGGGCCCCGAGAGGGAAATGTAACTCCTGCGGCAGGCATTGTGGTGCTCTCGCAATACGAGCTCGTGCCAAACCAGGAATTAGTTTCTTACTACTACCAACTACTAGTAAGGTACACGTGCATTGCACACATGAGATTCTGGTGGTTTCTACATTATGCTTCTACATGTGGAGTCTTCTAGATTCTACATGTGGCAGAATCTGGTGGAATGTAGATGATATCCATCAGCCAGTAGTGCTCGGATTTGCCATCTTTTATACCGTCAGATTGGCTTCATCGAACGACCAACTTTCAAAGTTATCGTCTGGTTTGCAGCCTAACACTACAAAAAAAATACACTTCCGTGATGATACGTGTTTGTCATAGTAGGTCACGTTTTTTGTCATGCATGTACATCCATGACAAATTTATGACAGAATCAAGATAGTCATACATGTGATGTTGTAGAAGTGTTCCATGACATTACCAAAATTATAATCACGGAAGTGTCCACTTCCATGACGATAAATTGCGCGTCATAGAAGTGCTTTCGTCAAGGGTGACCGACACGTGGCATCCATCGTAACGGAACGCCATTAAGCTATTGGGTCCGGTTTTGGATTCGATAACCCATTAACAGCCCCGACCAATGTGGATTTTCCATGTGTAAAATCATCACTGGCTGGGGGAAACACGTGTCGGCTCACCGTTCGGACAGGTGTCATCCACTCATTGGACACAAAGCGCCTATAATACATCGACACGTGGCACGACCCAATAAAGGCCCATTCATGTGAAAAGGCCGGCCCGTTTGACTTGGTCAAAAGGTGGCAGGCCGGCCCACGGCAAGCATGTTAACGGCTTGTTCGCATATAGCCCATTTGTAGCCCGCTTACCCAGGACCCGTTTACGGCCTATCCGAATTAGGCCCAGTAGCATCATCTGGGCCATCCAATATAATTCCAGCCTATTTTAACTTCTGGCCCATGTATGGCCCATGACGTCTTTTGGCCTATGATACATCGACACGTGGCATGGCCCAATAGAGGCCCATATAGGTTAAAAAGGCAGGCCCACTCAAAGGCCCATAGTACTTACCCAGGTACTAGTGGGCCATCCCAATAACGGCCTGCTTAATAAGGGCCCATTTACGGCCCGAACCCAGATCTGGCCCGTTAATTGTTCGTCGAATATTTGGGCCCATTTACGGCCCAAAGCCACATTTGGCCCGTTAATTGTTCGCCGAATATTTGGGCCCAATTACAGCCAAGTGACTTTCAGCCTGTTAGAGGCCCGATGTAGACATGGGCCCATTTTAGCCCAGTTTGACTTTCGGCCTGGGAATGGCCCGTGCTGCCAATGGGCCATGTATGGTCCGACAGGACATCAGGCCCACTAATGGCCCGTGATAAAGGTGGCAACAATTAAGCCCAATGTGACTTTGGGCCTCTTAAAGGCCCATCATAGCAGTGGGCCAACTAAGGCCCGAGATATGTTTCGGACTGTTAACTGCCCGTGATATAACTGGACCCAAAAGGGCCCCGTCTACATTTCAGCCTGCTGAAGGCGTGTCGACGACTGGTGAAAATTGAGGCCCAATATGCATTTCGGCCGGCTAAAGGCCCATGGTTTCATCTGGGCCGTAACAGGCCAGTACAATATTCAGCCTGTTAATGGCCCAACGCTACCTGGGCCAAACTAAGCACTGGGTCCACAAAAGGCCCAACTAAAATATAGGTCGGTGTAAGTTGTGGGCCTCGCGCAAAGTGTGAAGGCCCCAATGATTCGGGCCAAAGAAAGATGCAAGCCAGCGCAATTGTGGCCCGCTAAACACCAGGACCGTTAGAGGAGAATGTTTCGGCCCAGTTGACTACATATGATTTTTTTCAGATAGCGAATGATGGCAGTAACTATTAAGAATTAAGAACAAGCCTACACTATACAATAAAGGAATTATGGTATATTACATCCACTGGGCATCGAAGTTCGCCACCAGTGATCATAACGCGCAACGAAGAGGAAGATTACAAAAACTGGGCACCATTGCAGGGTAACAAAATAATACTGAACCGAGACCACTTCCAAGACAGTTCAAGAAAGGTTAGACTTGCACGCGAACTGCTGCGCAAGCTGCTGAGCAAGGCTGTGAGACCGGCCTAGCATGTCGGTCATAGCTTCCAGGTGTAGCTGTTTAGCGATGATGTTTTCATTGGTGTTCTCCGCAATCTTTCTTAGAGATGGAACTTCAAGTTGAAGTTGAGTTGCAGAATGCCGTTCTTCTAGAACTTGGGTCTAAAGAAGTCGAACTGATTCAGACAACGAATTCTGTGAGCTTGTCTGACTGCTAGTCTCAAGTAACTTGAACACTGCATCAAGACAAGACTTTGGGGTTGTCTCGCTATCTTCAAGATGTTTTGCCTTCTTTGTTGCAATATATGTTGGGTTTGTCTCACAGCCTTCAACAGACTTGTGCATGCCATCAGGCATATCACCCTAAAACAAAGCAGAGAGATGACAGGTTTTGCACGTGTATAAACAAAGATGATAACTGTGTTGTCAATTCCATCCAATTTGAAATTACAAAATAAAGAGTAAGTTCAAAATATCAATAGCATAATTTGGCATTGTTCATAATGCGGGGAGCTTCACCACACTACTGGATTACCATGTCAACATAACAAGCATAGTTGAAGCGCAAAGAAAATCATTGTATCCATTTTGGTTAATGTGCATGGCATGTTGTTCATATCATAAGCCACATCAGTAAGATAAAACAGGAGATGACAAGGTGCAAACCTGGGCTGCTTCACCACACACTGTATTATAGATCCATAAAAACAGGCATACATATAGGGAGTATTGTAATGTGCATGGTATGAATAAAGAATTTGGTTTTATAAGTAAAACTTAGAACTTACGGTTCTTGTGAACATGCATTTTGGTAGAAACAACAAACTAAACAGCGGTAAATGATAGGGAGTATGAGAAAATTAAAAAGCAGTTGAGGATAAAGTCTTTAGAAGGACTGACTTACATTAACAGTTAACACCGGCATTATAATGCCCTTCTCCATGTCAAGGGAAGGATAACTCAAGAATTTCAGCACATAATCTTCTTCATAAGCATTGCCTGTACTCTACATTTTGTAGAGAGTAATTATAGATATGATAATACTAGAAGGGATAGAGGATAATGAAGATAAGATGCAAATTGATGCTACATAATCAACTACCAATCCGTGGAAGTACAAGCATTACAGGACAAAATGTACTAACAAGAGCAATGGGCTACACTTCTGCACTGGCATTGTCTGTGTATTCTACTTTTTGATAAGATTAAATATAGATCTGATCTTTTTTTGTAAATGGTGGGCGAGGGAGATAAGATGCAGAATGCTACACAATGAACCAATCCCTCTTCCCATAATACAAGAGTGTTTTGAACACTAGTGTACTATACAGTATGTTCTTATATTATGGGACGGAGGGAGTAGCTATTAATATAAGTACAGTGATAGACGACGTTCAGTCCTTAAAAGAGGACTGCAGAGCTAAACCTCTTCAAAAGCATTGGGTTGATTATAAATTTATGTAAGAGTCCATGCGGATCTTATAATGTCCACCAAATGGACGATAACGAGGCTAACATGTACAGTGATGCTACATAATCAAATAGCTATGTAAGTAAGTATGGTCATACAGGGCAAGAGGTACTCACAAGAGCAATGCAGTGTGCAGTATAGTTGCAAGATTCTATGGTCCCTTGAGAATGAATGTTCTTCTGCTAACAGTTTTCGTACAAGTGAGATGTTAAGGAAAATGCAGAAATGTAGTTCAAATTGTGATGTGATATCATAGATAATACCTTACGCTCCAGCCGAGACCAATGTGTAACAAGATTATTCCAGTCACCGTCGGATAAATGTAGCACCGAAGACTTTACAGCAATTTCGTTTAGAGGCTTGCCATCAAAGTGCGCTTGCCTTAGGTAGGAACAATACTTCATCAACGAGTGCTTGAAAAGCGCAACCAACCCTTGCTCGTCTTCACAATCCAGTTTGGTCCTCGCCTATTTAAAATAATGAAATCTTGTGTCTTCTATCATCAGAAACATATGCAGCAATGACCATGAATAAACTTAGTACATTACTTACGCGTAAGTTGCAGAGGAAGACTGGAAATTCTTCTGTGTCTACGGTATAATATTTTCATGAAGGAAAGATGCGCACAAAGTTCATGACAACAATATAAGCTTTGTCTTCTAAACTGGGAAGAAATGGAACAGGGGTCCTATTTGCTGCAATTGGGGCTCTCTCTGGTTCAAAAAGGGATTTGGCAACTGGATTTGGTGTACTCGTTGCTGGAATGGGGGTTTTGCTTCGTAGAGCTGGTGCTATGTTAACTGGCATAATCATAATGTTTGCTGCAGTTGGGGTCTGCTGAGTTGGGGCATTAGAAATGACCAGTGTAGTAGGGCTAGAGTCTGCTAGAGTTGGGGTGTTTTGTGGGTCAGGTAATATTGCAACCACACCTAATGGGCTATTTGATTTATCAGGTGCCACTACCTTTTCCAAGTACTTTGCTTGTGCTCCTCCATGATCAGCAATCGCCCTCTTCCTTTTGAATGTCTGATACACAAGAACAACATTTGAATGGATAAATATGGTATGATGACAGATGGAATATGTACTGAAAATGGATAGGCAGGGCGTATTCACATACATGATGTGTAAACTAAGCTAATGGCAATTCAACAAAGTAGAAGCAATGCAAAGCATCAGTTGCAAGATATGTGCGACAAATATAACCTTGGAAAGTTAGAGCAAGCACCTTGATGGGTGAATAAGATAGGGCATCTTTCTCTGACTCCTCCACTAGGGAGCTACATTGACTTAGGTCTCCCTCTAGCTTAGAATCACTGTTAGGATCATATTCTGAGCATGAATCTATAGGTGGAGAGCGCTTGCATTGCATTGCATCTAGACTTGATTTCAGTCCCATAATGCCAACTTTGACAGCCATGGCATTGTTCTACTTTATTCTTTTCATGCGCGCAAGCTCATAATCATTATGATGCTGTTCAGAATCTGAGGTTCATGAAAACATAAAAAGTAGTCAGATTATCTATGGAATGCATTGTGGATTCAACTCAAAGAGTGTCTCCCTGTAAACCCCTGCATATGCAAAGTTCACCCCCCAACCGTGCTGACCAGACCACACACAGAAATACAAACCCCTTGTGTCTCTATAACAGGTAGACACACATTTCAAAACTGAAGTAGGAACATTAGAATCATATGAAATTCGTATTTGAACAAATAAACTAAGGAATTATGAGTGGCATAATGTTTAGCTTCAAGGGTGGAGTGTTGGTAGTGCGACACAAAGCAAGTAGGCAGATTGTATTCCATGTAAAAGATCGAAGCCCATGTAAAAGCTGGAAATGACACTTTCTTTCTATACAATGCACTGTTCGTTGCCCACACATGATGGAAGAGATCACATAGAGAAATACTATTCACTCATGTCTACGGTTGCAGTTGCTACTTCTTGAGCTTGCGTTGTATTCCCTCGAAGAGGAAAGGGTGATGCAGCACAGTAGCGTAAGTATTTCCCTCAGTTTTTGAGAACCAAGGTATCAATCCAGTAGGAGACCACGGGCGAGTCCCTCGCACCTGCACAAACAAATAAGAACTTTGCAGCCAACGCGATAAGGGGTTGTCAATCCCTTTACGGTCACTTACGAAAGTGAGATCCGATAGAGATGATAGTTTGATATTTTTGGTATTTTTTATATAAGAACAGAAAGTAAAAGCAGAAAAGTAAAGTAGATTGTAGATTGATATGTTGAGAATAGACCCAGGGTCCATAGTTTTCTCTAGTGGCTTCTCTCATGATAGCGATATTCTACGGCGGGTAAACAAATTACTGTCGAGCAATTGATAGAAAAGTGAATACTTATGAGACTATCTAGGCATGATCATTATACATAGGCATCACGTCCGAGACAAGTAGACCGAAACGATTCTGCATCTACTACTATTACCCACACATTGACCGCTATTCAACATGCATCTAGAGTATAGGAGCAGGGCTCAACGTCCTCACTGTCGAGGAATGACAAATGGTGCCTCCCACCTCCCACCTCCCACCCACCATTGACGGCGATCTCTTCACACCACCTCTAATCTGAGGTTTCACTCCGATCAACCTCCTCGGCGTCTTCTCCTCTATTTGGTGATATACTTTTATCATGGCGATCTCATCTGGATCAACCCTTGGCTTGGATTTCTCCAAGGGTTTTGAGTTTGCGGATAAGGTTTTCAGATCTACTGGTCTTCCCATTCATCCTACGGATGACACTGGTCATTTCATGATGGTTGTGTCCTTTGGGAGACATGATTTTCGTCTCTCGGAGGATTCTGTGGCGGCGGCTTTGGAAGCGGCCATTGGAGGTTCTGCCATTGAATTGGGTGTTTCATACATACGTGACAAGGTTTACTCTTTCAATGTCTCCTCTAAGCAAGTTGGATTTCTTGTTCTCAATCTTCGTTCATTTGCTTGCTTAAATTTCAAATGTTATTTCAACCTTTGGGGTCATGGAGGTCCTAATTGGGAACGTGAGTTCCATCGTTGGAATCTTGAATGTGATGCTGAATGGATCCTCATTAGTCCTTCCAAGAGGCGAGCTGCCCTTGGTATGTTAGCTATGCAACATCCTCCTCGTAAGTCCTCTCTTCAATCGGGTAAGGAAGTAAGGAAGAAGATTTCTTTTGCCACGTTGCAAAATTATGAAGCCTGCAAGGGATATAGATACCCTGCCACACAGGCTGAGATTGATTCCATAACAGAAGCGGGTTATGAGGTTTCTGCTCATGAGAGGGTGATCATCCACCCCTCACCGCCGATGAGCTTACGGTGGACGGCGGCGTCGCCGCCAATTATTTTTGGCACCGTTAGATCGGCGGATTTCTCTCCCCCTGATACTCCGGCAGGCTTATCGCAACCACAAGATTTGCATGCATGAGATCCGCTGCTGGCTTCAAACATGTCGAACCCGGGATCGTCGGCTCCCCATGTTGGGCCCGAATCTGCTGGGCCGATTGCGTGTAAGGAGATGCCACAGGTTGCTATTCCCTCGTCGCAGGAGGCGCGTACCCAAGTCGACGCCATGGTCGATGACATGGTGGCCCGTGTTTTAACTTGCACTAAATGTCTTCAACAGGGCCACATGTCAGCCTCTTGTCCTATTTGCTCAGCTTGCAATCGTTCTGGCCATCGACGCTTTCAATGCAAACAATGGGCAAGGGATAATGGGTTAGTTTGGAAAGTTACAAATATACCGCAAAATCTTGGTAAATCGACGGAGGTGGAATCCACACCCGCCACGAGTCCTCCTTCTATTCAACAACCACGGGACTCCTCGGTTTTAGAGACGACTACCCACGCGCATACGCAACGCATTGTCATATCGCAGCCGTCCTCTCCTGTTGGCCAAGCTCCTTCCTCACCGCCTCCACCATCAATGGCCAACTTTGCTCTCGATCCTTTAAAGTTCATCCCGCCGGGGTTTCATCTCATTGATGGAGGACCAACCCGGCTTCCTCGGACTTTTCTGTCCCCTGCGGTTACTCCAGACCAACGACATGAGTAGTACGCTATTGGTATCGTCGAGCCTCCGCCGCCACCTGGTCAGATTCAACAGTTTTGTCAGCTGGTTAGTGATTTCGTCATGACTCTGCTGCATCGTGATGTTCTTAATGATCAGCATTGGATTGAGGGTGTTGGCTTGTTTGAGTTTCGAAGTGCTGCTTCTAGACATGCTATCATGGATCATCCACCTTACAATCTTGGCAATGGTCATTTTGTTTGCTTTATACCGCACAACCATGGCATCAATCATCGAGCAATTCATGGTTTTCGTAGAGGTTGGATTATGATGTTGGGCATTCCGCTGGACTATCGCACCACCCAATACATATCTGATGCAGTTAGCACTTTTGGCCGTTTTCATCAATGGCACCAAGAGGATCCTCGTATGGTCCGCACTCTGGTTTATGCCTCCTTTCCCTGCCCTGAACAAGTTCCTCGAGATGTAGTCTATCGCGAATATGCTGATTTCGGCGCCACTTGGATTTCTTGGACTGCACCTGTGTATGTTCTATCAGCAGAGTTTGCAGATATTCTACCTGTGGATGAGGAACAGATGCCTCTCAATGGCAATCCACATCCTCTCCCTGGTCATATGTTGTTTGACAATGTTAACTTTGTTATGCCTGAATACCCTCAGTTAGGCTAGAATGACCCACCAGAGCCGCCACAACCTATCAATCATCCACTCCAGCATGAACAGCATAACGATGAGGTTTTGGTTGAAGATTGGGTTCAGGACAATAACCCGCAGGCTATTTCTCAGGAGTCAGTCGTAATGCAGAATTCTGGGCCAGCTTCTAGTTTTGAAGATGACAGTCAACAAGCACTAGCAGAATTCAGCCGCCGATCTTTGGCGGCCGTGTGCTTACTGCCTTTGGGCCTGAGATTCCTCCAGAGATGCTATGGTCTTGGTGTTCTGCCAGTATGATGCCATTTGTTGAGACTTTGCAGATTCCCAAAGGTATGCCACCGCTCAGCCCCTTCAAGCCGATCGTCTTATCAAAGAGATCTTGGGAAGTTTCGTTTTCGCACACACATCTCTGCAACAGATTGAATTTCAATCCAACCCCACAGTGCATATCTGGGACAGCTCGCTCCATGCCCAGTGTGGTTCCTTCTCTCTGCTTTGATTCAGTTGCGCCAATTTTGGATTCATGCGATGAAGTGGCTTCTTCAGACTTGCCACTTCTGTCAGACGTTGAGATGGCTTCATTCAGTTTCACTGCCACGGCCAAGAGACCACGACGCCATAAGATCAGTGCTGTTGTGGTTGAATCTGAAGTACGACGCAGCGCTAGGCTATCTGCTCTTCGGGATGGTTTCAAGCAGGGTGCGCCAAAATATGTCCCTCTCAAGAAACCTTCAGCCAAGCCTCTCAAGAAACGTAGAATGCAGCATTCTTTCTCGGATCATGGGCCCGAGGACTCACAGGATGTAGTTCCTCCTCCTACCTCGATCAGAGTGCTTCAGCAAATTGGAGGTCATCTTGGCATTGCCCCAGAGAAGCTCACCGCAGATCAGCTTAACGCGGAGCCGGCTTCCTCTTCCTCAACTCCTTTGGCTGATGATGTTTAGCTCGCTAGCTATTTCGGGTTTATGGTTAACCCCTGCTAAAACCATTTATCTAGATCGTTTTTTATTTTCAGTCCTACATGTTAAGTGCAACTTGCGTCAGTTTGTGGATCACCATTGTGTGGTGATCATTTATGTTTCTCTTATTTTGGTTTGTAATGGACCGAAGAACCTTTAGAGACTGGAAAGTGCTCTGCTGGAATGTGCGAGGTCTGAATTCAGAAAATCGCCAACATGATGTTCGTCAGAAATTCGATGAAAGTGGTTGTTCAGTAATTTGCTTGCAAGAAACAAAATGTGAGGCTATGGATCAGCGCTTCATTCGTAAATTTTGTCCGCGACGTTTTGATCATTTTGTCTTTGTTCCATCTGTTGGGGCATCTGGTGGTATGATTGTTCTATGGAATTCTGCACTCTTTTTTGGGAAACTGATAGAATCTTTAAGCTTTGGTATAGCTGTAGAATTCCAATCCAAACATAACTCTGATATTTGGACTCTGGTTACGGTTTATGGGCCGTGTCAGAACCCTGCTCGAGATGATTTTATCACATGGCTTCATAATCTAGTTATACCTATTGATGATAACTGAGATTTCAACTTTCTAAGATCCATGGACAACAGAAATAGGCCAGGTGGAAATGTTAATGACATGCTTTTGTTTAATGAGGTTATTGGGCATTTAGGTCTTATTGAACTACCTTTGAAGGGCAGAAGATTCACTTGGTCTAATATGCAAGTTGTCCCTCTTCTGGAACAAATTGACTGGTTTTTTACTACTGTCAATTGGACATCTCACTATCCCAATACCATGGTGGTTCCCTTGGCTAGGTCAACTTCAGATCATACACCCTGTGTGGTAACCATCAAAACTATGATCCCTAAGGCCAAGATTTTTCGTTTTGAGAATTATTGGGTAGATTTGTCTAGTTTTATGGAGTGTGTCAAACAGTCTTGGTCCAAGCATGTGCATAGAAAATCATCTACTGCTGTCATATCTACAAAATTCAAAAATCTCAGGCATGCTCTTAAAGTTTGGCACACAAATCTTTCCAGGATCAAACTGCTTATTAATGACTGCAACAACGTTATTATGTACCTTGATACTCTTGAAGAGCATAGGCCTCTATATTTACCTGAAGCTAATTTCAGAAGAATTGTGAAGCTCCATTTGGAAGAGGTGCTTAGAATGCAATTCATTTACTGGAAACAAAGATGCACAATCAGGAATATAAAAGTTGGGGAAGAGAACACCAAGTTTTTTCATCCCATGGCAACTGAAAGATTCAGGTCAAACACCATATCTAGTATTATTGTGGATGATGATCTAATAACTGACCATTCTGCTATGTCAGCTTTATTTCTGCAAGACTTCAAGGATAGAATGGGTTGTTCCAATGATATTCAAATGGGGTTTGACCTTGCCACTCTTATTAAAAGCGTGGAGGGGCTTGATGATTTGACAAAGCCTTTTTCCACTGCAGAAATTGATCTGGTTATTAAGCAAATGCCACCTGATAGAGCCCCTGGGCCAGATGGTTTTACTGGACTCTCTTTAAAAAGGTGTTGGGATTTCATTAAAGAGGATTTCATGTTATTATTACAAGAATTCTATGATGAATCCTTGGACTTGGAATGTATAAAAACATCCTTGATCACTCTGATACCTAAGAAAATCAGTCCTAAGACTTTGAATGATTATAGGCCAATTTCACTCACCAACACATGTTTAAAGTTTCTAACCAAACTGCTAGCTAACGGGCTTCAAAAAGTGATCCTATCTTGTCTTCACAAGAATCAGTATGGGTTTTTGAGGTCCAGATCTATTCAAGATTGCTTGGCTTGGTGTTTTGAGTATATACACCAATGCCGGGCCTCTAAAAGGCCTATTGTGTTGCTAAAATTAGACTTCACCAAAGCATTTGACACTATTGAGCATGAGGCTGTCCTCAGAATCATCAGATACAAAGATCATAATGAGCAATGGATTTAGTGGATCAGAAATATACTATCCTCTGTATCTTCCTCTATCTTACTCAATGGGGTACCAGGCAATCACTTTCATTGTAAGAGAGGGATCAGACAGGGAGACCCCATGTCTCCTTTGTTGTTTGTTTTAGCTGCTGATTTGCTACAGTCTGCGGTTAATGACATGTGCAGCAAAGGAATTTTAACACTGCCAATACCCACAAGTTGTCAGGACTATTCCATAGTTCAATATGCTGATGACACACTCATTGTTTTACCAGTAGTGGATCAACAACTTATTCCTTTGAAGGGCATGTTAGATATTTTTGCAACATCCACTGGCTTATCTGTTAACTTTCCTAAATCCATGATGGTGCCTATCAATATCTCTGTTGAGGAGGCCAACAGGTTGTCCAATGTTCTAGGCTGTAAACTGGGATCAATGCCTTTTACTTACCTAGGACTGCCTATGGGTATCACTAAGACTTCTGTGCAAGGTTTACTGCCTTTAGTACACAGAATTGAAAGGAGGCTTTCTGCCACCTCCTGCTTTCTCAACCAAGGTAGCAGACTGCAGCTGTTACAGTCTGCATTATCCTCCATGCCCATTTATTTCCTCTGCACTCTAGAAATTCCACCTGGTATTTTGAAACAAATTGAACAAATACAGAGGCAATGTCTTTGGAGAGGGAACTCTGACACCCCAAGACAATCCCTTGCTGCATGGAACCTTGTTTGTTTGCCCAAAAATAAAGGTGGTCTTGGTGTTCTTAATCTCAGAATTCAGAATGAAGCGTTACTGATGAAATTCCTTCACAAGTTCTATAACCATCATGACATACCTTGGGTCAGCTTGGTCTGGGACTCATACTATCATAACACTGTGCCTCATTCAACTATTCTTTGCGGGTCATTCTGGTGGCGTGATGTCTTCAAGTTGTCCTCCAAATACTTAAACCTTGCAAAGCCTTGCCTTGGTAATGGGAGGTCTATTCTTTTTCGGAATGATCCTTGGATCCTTGATCTCAATGGGACCACACTCAGTCATAGTTTTCCATGATTATTTTCATTTGTCATAGATGGGCAACTTTCAGTTGCTCAAGTGATGGATCATGATATCATGGAGAGTTTCCATCTGCCTATTTCCACGCAAGCTTTTGATGAGCTTCGGTCTCTCAAGGTTGTTTTGGACACCCATCAGACTTCAACAAATAATGATAGTTGGATTTGACCTTTCAATAAAGGGAATTTTAGGCCTAAATCTTACTATACTCAGGTGCATCAGAACATTGTGGTCGATCCTATATTTCCATGGATATGGAAAAGCTCTTGCATAATGAAGATTAAAATGTTTGGCTGGCTGCTGCTTAGGGACAGGCTGAACACCAGAGACATGCTTCAATGTAGGCATTGGCATGTGGATGATCTTACTTGTGTTCTCTGTCCTCGTCTTATTCATGAAGATGTGAGTCATCTTTTCTTCTCCTGCCTTTTCAGCCAAAGAGTTTGGAATTATTTACAAATTTCTTGGGAACCTCTGCCTGGTATGACAACTTACCAAATGGCTTCACAAGCCAGGTCTAAATTTGGCAAGCCTTTTTTTACTGAAGTGGTTTTCACTGCTGCATGGAACATATGGATCATTAGAAATGGGAAAGTCTTTAGAAATGAACAACCTTTTTCAGGAGGTGGAGACACAATTTCATCCATGACATGACTCTTTTATCTCATAGGATAAAATGTAAATTCAGGGATAGTTACATGGACTGGCTAGCTAACATTCCTTAGGTCTTTTGTATAGATAACATGTGATGTAAGTATTTCTAACTGTAGATGTACCTAAACTTTGTATTTCTTTACCTTTTATGCTATTAATAAAGAGGGCTGTGAGGCTTTTGCCTTGTAGTATATAGTCAAAAAAACATGCATCTAGAGTATTTAGTGCATAAGAACAGAGTAACGCCTTAAGCAAGATGACATGATGTAGAGGGATAAAATCAAACATAGTGATATAAACCCCATCTTTTTATCCTCGATGGCAACAATACAATACGTGCTTTGCTGCCCCTATTGTCACCGGGAAAGGACACCACAAGATTGAACCCAAAGCCAAGCACTTCTCCCATTGCAAGAACTATAGATCTAGTAGGCCAAACCAAACCAATAATTCGAAGAGACTTGCAAGGATATTATAATCATACATAAAGTGTTCAGAAAAGAACCAAATATTTCTCATAGATAATCTTGATCATAAACCCACAATTCATTCGGGTGTGCACGAGTGAGGACAAAGTGCGCAGAAAAGACTAGTATTGATATATGGGGCCAGTCTATATCCCGTCAGGAGTAACGACCACCGGCAGGTGTGTCCGAGTCGTTACAAATTGGTATCAGAGCCGACCCTCGCAGTTACACGGATTTTTGCGTACAGGTGCTCGATCATGTTGTTCATGACATTTGTGACCCATCGTGGCACACGGCATGGCACATGTATCGGACTGGATGCACAGACGTTTGTGCCAAGAGGGAACGATCCTGTGGCCCGACGAGGATGTTGGTTCCTCTGAGTGGGGATGTATGTGATGGCCTGGCTTATTAGGGATGATAGACTACTCATATCAATAAGGAATTCCTTCTTTTCCGGAAGCACATTCAGATAGAACTCCAAAGTTAAGTGTGCTCAGCTTGGAGTAATTTAAGGATGGGTGACCGACCGGGAAGTTGCTCCTGGGTGTGGACGAGTGAGGACAAAGTGCGCAGAAAGGACTAGTATTGATATATGGGGCCAGTCTAGATCCCGCCAGGAGTGACGACCACCGGCGGGTGTGTCCGAGGCATTACACGTTGGATATCAATCCAACGGCCATTGTGTTTCTTCAATCTCTGATCTTCTTGCTCCAGCCGCCAAATGCAACGCCGGCGGGACCGCATGCTCCCACCTCCCATGCAGGCCTCACCGCCCCAACTACTCCCACCGCTGGCCAGGGCATCCCTCTACTCACCCACACCCCATGTTATTCTGCAGCGATGGCAGCCTCACATCGCAGCCGAACCAGTGAACCCTTGTACTCCTCTCCACGTGGGCATCCACTGCTGCGTCTTGCCCGGCTCCGCATCGTCCCCTTCCTAGGCCTCGCCGTCGTCCACCGCCCTGGTGCTCTCGGCGCGGCATGGTCAACGTGGTCAAGGAACGACTTCCATCGGGAGAGTACTGTCGTGGAGAGGCTGACAGCTGGGTCCACGGCAGCCGCAAGGAAGTGCCTCCTTATTACGCGAAAAATAATTATTCCTCCACTTGACAGTAGGGACCCACCGGACGGGCCACCGTATTTGGCGGAAAAAACATTTCCACCCTGACTGCTGGGACCCACCGGACGGGCCACCGTATTTCGCAAAAAAAAAGTTCCCCCTGCTGTCAGCTCGGACCCATCGGAAGTGCCTCCTTATTACGCACAAAAAAAATGGATACACCACCTGCTAGCTGGGACCCAGTATAGTGGGAGGCTGACTTGTGGGCCTACTAAGTTGACGGGGACGGAGGGCTTTGTCAACTTAGTCAATATGCACGATTCTAGCTCCATTGACCAGACGATGTCCATCCAACGGCTGTAGTGCTTCTTAAACCTCTGGTCTTCTTGATCCAGCCGCCCAAACCAGCGCCGGTCGTGCCTCGTTCTCCTGCTTCCCGTGGCCGGCTGCGATGCCGCGGAGGCCTCACCGCCCCCTACTACTCCCATCGCTGGCCAGGTCATCCCTCAACTCATCCACACCCCCTGTTATTCTGCGGTGATGGCAGCCTCACACCGCAGCGAACCAGTGAACCCTCATACTCCTCTACACATGGGCATCCACTGCCGTGTCTTCCCCGGCTCCGCGTCGTCCCCTTCCTAGGCCTCGCCGTCGTCCACCGCCCTGGTGCTCTCGGCGCGGTGTGGTCAACATGGTCAAGGAACGGCTTCCATCGAACGTGGACTGTACATGGAGAGGCTGACAGCTGGGTCCACGACCGCAGTAAGGAAGTGCCTCCTTATTACGCGCAAAATAATTATTCCTCCACCTAACAGCGGGGACCCATCGAATAGGCCACCGTATTTTGCGAAAAAACGTTTACCCCCTGACTGTTGGGACCCACCGGACGGGTCACTGTATTTTGCGAAACAAAACGGTCCCCCCATTATCAGCTTGGACCCACCGGAAGTGCCTCCTTATTACGCAGAAAAAATGAATACTCGCCCTGCTTGTTGGGACACACCTTGGTGGGTGGCTAACTTGTGGGCCTACTAAGTTGACGGGGATGAAGTGCTTTGTCAACTTAGTCAATATGAACGATTCTAGCTCCAGTGATCGTACGATGTCCATCCAACGGCCGTAGTGCTTCTTCAATCTCTGGTCTTCTTGCTGCAGCCGCCCAAAGCAGTGCCGGTCGTGCCACATGCTCCTGTCTCCCGTGGCCGGCTGTGCTGCCACGGAGGCCTCACCGCCCCTACTATTCCCAACGCTGGCCAGGCCCTGCGGCGACGGCAGCCTCACACCGCAGCCGAACCAATGAACCCTTGTACTCCTCTCCGCGTGGGCTTCCACTGCCGCGTCTTCCCCTGCTCCGCGTCGTCCCCTTCCTAGGCCTCGCCGTCGTCCACCGCCCAGGTGCTCTCGATGCGGCGTGGTCAACGTGGTTAAGGAACGACTTCCATCGGAAGAGTACTGTACGTGGAGAGGCTGACAGCTGGGTCCACGGCCGCAGCAAGGAAGTGCCTCCTTATTACGCGCAAAATAATTATTCATCCACCTGACAGCGAGGATCCACCGGATGGGCCACCGTATTTTGCGAAAAATTTCTTTCCCCCTAACTGCTGGTACCCATCAGCTACATCCTCGCATGCAAGGAAGTGCGTCCGGGCAAAAAAGACGATTCGCCCCCCTGACTGCTGGGACCCACTAGCTACATCTTCGCAGGCAAAGAAGTGCCTCACAGTCGGGACCCACCTGGTCAAAGCGTACATAGCGTTATCATTCTGGTCGCGAACGTGTATGTACATACTGGTCCATGTAGAGGCGCGCACGTGTCGTAGTAGAGGCGCACACGTAGCATGTACACGTACCTACAGCGGCAAGTGTGCAAGAAAGAAAATACGGCCACTTACGTACATACGGGCAGGGTCACGAACGCCTACTCGCGCATACGTACGGCCAGGGCTCGTGTACATGGCTGGGTCGGAACGGAGAAACATCGTCGTCGTCGTGTTCATGGGGAGCCAACTGGCTGGGTCGGAACGGAATGCGTCGTCGTGTTTCTTGGGAGGGCTTGGATGGAACAACCGATGGAAACGAGGCATGGCGTACCGCAGAACGAAGGAAACGGCCTTGTGTTCGACCAGCCACGTTCGAAACGAGATCCTATTCATCGGGAGGGGTCTGGCGTACCGCAAAACGGAGGAAACGGACCTCCTATGGTCGAAGCGGGGGTCCTGTTGATCGGGAGGGGTGTGGCGTACAGCAAAATGGAGGAGACGGACTTGTGTTGTAGCGCTACGGTCGAAACGAGGGTCCTGTTCATTGGGAGGGGTGTGGCGTGCCGCAAAATGGGACTCCACGGGATATTGTTCAACACCACCGTCGACCCCCTCCAGCCTCCACAGGCTACTGTTCATCCACCGTCGACCTCCTCCAGCTTCCACCTGCGACTGTTCAGCCTCCACCGTGCGCTACTCCACCGGCTACTGTTCAACCAGCCCTCTCCATGGGCTCCTGTTCAACCACCCCTCCACAGGCTAATGTTCATCCAGCCCTCCACAAGGTGGTCCTGTTCATCCAGCCCTCCACATGGTCCTGTTCATGCAGCCCCAACCGGCTCGATCGATCGGGGTC
>LR738711.1:202881361-202928081 GCA_902687465.1 Secale cereale
CCCCCAAGTAACGCTCACTGTTCATGCAGAGGCAGCATCAATCGGCTTCAGTTAGCTGAAGTAGCGAAGGAATCGCTCGATCGGGTTCAGTTAACAACCATCGATCGATCGCTCGGGTTCAGTAACGCGTAGCCTGCAGTGCAATCGCTCGGGTTCAGTTAGATCCCAATGCCTCACTCGGGTTCAGTTAGAGCCAAATGCCTCGCACCCACGCGCGTGCGTGTACGAGAGAAACGCTCATCGCTCGGCCCCGACCACCTACCGTAATCGGGAACACCCCGATATTTTTCCTCGCCCTCGCTTCTACCATGGTTTTTTCTGTCATGGACGGTCCAAAGAATGTCATGCAGCTGCGTCTCCGGCCCGCCCAAGATGAAAAGCCCATTTTGTGTCATGATTTTTTGTCATAGAAGTAGGACCCCACCACATCTATGATGATACCAAGTTTTTTCACAATTATCATCATAGAAGTGTCATAAGTATGACAGAAAAAAGTTTCGTTCGGCCCAAAATGTCACGGATGTGTCTTTTTTTTGTAGTGTAAGGTTGTCACGCCTAAGCTTAGGCGTGCCACAAGTGTGTTTGGTTGCATTCTCATCTCAGCATAGTTGTTCCCTCTTCATGCATGCTCAACTCAACACCCCTCTTCATGTATGCTCTCTTCATGCATGCTTCTAGTGTATTTTTGCTAATCTAGTGTGGACTCATGCACCCTCCATACACTCTACCAAACACCCAAAAATGGGACGAGAAGGGAAATCTTGGGATCATGCACCCTTCATACACCCTACCAAACACACCAGGCATGTGTTTGGTTCATTGCTACACTTGTGGCTTGCCACACTTTTCTAGCTACATGGTCCACATGTCATAGACTCAACTTCTTGCCAAATCTTACCACACTTGTGGTGGCCATTTTGTTAGCCACATTTTTTGTGGCAGACACACTTTGCTTAAGCTTAGTTGTGGCAAAGTTAGTCATGAATGAAGTTCAACCATGGAGTCTTCTAGATTCTACATGGGGCAGAATCTGGTGGAATGTAGATGATATCCAACGGCCAGTAGTGCTCGGATTTGCCATGTTTGTACCGTCGGATTGGCTTCGTCCAATGACCAACTTTAAAAGTTATTCACATACTATATAGGGGGTATAGATATAGATGTGTCGGCCCATTGCAATGGATCCAAAGTATATCTGTTTAGTGGAGTGCACTCTAAACACATTATTTATTTATTTTTCTCTAACCTTTTGTAGCCATGCAACCAAGCCACATAAGCTTCATGGGTGCCCCACACATCATATTATTCATACTACATTGACAGAAAAAAGATAAATCACCCAAAACAATATCTTCCCATTTTTTGTTCGTACGATGTTGTATCGTGCACGTACCTACTAGTTGTATAGTGGTAGTACTAGTCGTATAGTACAAACTTGGTACTAGTAGGAGTAGAGTAGTACGGAATGCTCCCACTCTATCAACGAGCCCCATCTGACACCAAATTTCTTGACTTTTGTGCTATAGCTAGATCTTCCCCTCATTTTTGTTTTCCAACCCGGCGGCGGGCGGGGTGCGGTTTGCCAATAGTCGGTTTGCTCAATGGCGGTCCCACATGAAAGTGAAAATGCTAGGCAACATGCCTTCCCTAAGCTATGTGTCGTGCCGGACGGGCCGTGGAGTACTCCCGATTCCCGGCCGTGTGGGGGGGGAGTGCGACGCGAATGCGGCAGGCCTTTTCCTTTTACTAGCAATGTGCACGTGCGTTGCGACGGATCCAAAGTAGTAGAATAGTAGTAATTGTTCACAAACTTGAAAGAAATCACTCTTGTTTTGATATACTCCTAATATATTACTCCCTTCGTTCCTAAATATTTGACTTTTTAGAGATTTCAAATGGACTATCATATACGGATTATATAGATATATTTTGAAGTGTAGATTCACTCATTTTGCCCGGTATGTAGTCACTTATTGAAATCTCTAGAAGGACAAATATTTAGGAACGGAGGGAGTACTTTTCACTCAAAATATATTTCTCGGGCTGTTTTGATGAGGTGAGGGAGGGATGTGGTTGCTTTCAAGATAATAAGGGATTTTCTGCAAATTGGAGCAGAGAAGTGGGCTATTGTTTCAAAAATGCCACAACTTACCTCACAGTCGTTAGATGCAGATCTAATGGTCAGAAACGACGGATGGCAGACACACCACCATCACCAACTGAGTCTTTTATAGGAGTATATATATATTTCTTAGGCTGTTTTGATGAGGTGAGGGAGGGGTGTGGTTGCTTTCAAGATAATAAGGGGTTTTCTGCAAATTGGAGCAAAGAAGTGGGCTATTGTTGCACAACTTACCTCGCAGTCGTTAGATGCAGATCTAATGGTCAGAAACGACGGATGGCAGACACACCATCATCACCAACTGAGTCTATATATATATATATATATATATATATATATATATATATATATAGGGTGGGTCTATTCTCATAACACCCCTTAAGACATTATTCTCCTAACAAAAAGCTTATTCTCCTAACAACCAACTCGTCCACTCCCCGCCTCCTAGCGCCCAACGCCGGCGTCCTCCCCCACCCCTCCCCGCCTCCTAGCGCGGGAGCGCCCAGACGGCCGGCGGCCAGCGTCCTCGCCAATCCCTCCCCCGCCTTCTAGCGTGGGAGCACACGGCGGCCGGCGGGCAGCGTCCTCCCCCACCCCTCCCCGCATCCTAGCGCGGGGGCGCACGGCGGACGGCGGCAGGCGTCCTCTCCCCACCCCTCCCGCGCCTCCTAGCGCCGGAGCGCACGGCGGCCGGCGGCCGGCGTCCTGCACCTCACCTCCACCCCCTCCCGCCGCCTCGTAGCGGCAGCGGAGCGCCCGCCAAAACGGCCGGCGATGCAGTCCGTCGGGGACGAAATTTCCGCGGCGGCGTTTAGGAAGCGACGCCGCACCTCACCTTCGCCCCAACAACACCTGGAGGATCCGCCCCTGAAGCATCCAGCCTCAGCCATGCATGACAGGGGGAAGCGAACTGCAACGTTGACTACTACATCGAATTCGTCATGGATGCGAACTGCAATGGTTCACGTCCAGCCTTCTCCCGCAACAATGGCCAAGGTGGAAAAAGCGCATGAGTTCCTGCAGCGGAGGTGGACTGCACGACAACAGCAGCAAGAGCTGCATCTGCAGAAGGAGGGAACTGCATATAAGGTAAGAAAATCAACATACCAACCCCCCCCATCCAGTTTGCAGTGCCGTTTTTATACACATGCAGTCCCCCATCTTGCGTCGACTGCAGTCACGTGTGTCTCCAAAAGTAGAAAATCAAAAAAGGATAGTTCGAAAAATAAAATACGCTGTATGGATCAAAATTGCAGTCCACATTGACTAAAAAAGTAGAGCGCTGTTCCTAGAGCTGAAGTGCATTCTTTCTTCACGTTAACTAGCAGTGCCCCTGCTGTAGAATGACACATTGAAAGTGCAAATCCTTACCGTTTGCAAAAATATAATGATATATAGAACGAAAGATGCAGTTCATTTCATTGTTGACCTGCATAAAAAAAGCTTTGGCTTAATAACCTGCAGGAATTCGCTATGCCTCAAAAACAGAAGATGCCTCGAATCATTTACGACCCTGAGCCCCTGAACTGCATTGGAAGAGAAGAGTGGGAGATGCCTGGATGGATAACACCTGAATTACCTAGGGGTTTCTTTAACACGACAAACAGAACTGCCTACTCCGTGGAGGAAGATGTAGAGGATAAAGATGAAAACAGCGAACCAAACATCATTCGAGATGGAGAAGGCCGTGAAACAAGAAAACCGCAGGATGAAGAGGAGGACGACGATGATCTGGTCTTCATGGGTGAACACGCGCAGAAAAATGATGAGGACGAGGATGATGACGAGGAGCAAATCATAACAGTTATGCAGCCAAGGTACACGCGTGTCTTTGAAACATTTGGTCAGCAGATCAGAACGGATGATATAGCACCTCCAGAAGCCGATGTTGAAACCCAGCAAGTTCGGCAGGTCCATGTGCAAACGATTCGTCTACAAAGGGACAGTGGAATTCCACCAAGGCCGCCTACTGCCCAACAAAAGAATCGGAAGCAGAATCAAGGAGGGCCGCAGGCAACCAAAAAAGTAAAGTTCTCCACACTCCTGCCTCCTCGCGATCCTCAATTACACAGGTCTGTTGTCACCCCTCCATGCCCAATAAACATCGGTGAGCTGCAAACACCGTTAGAAGAAAAATAGTACACGCACGTAAGCATCCTTGCCTGACTACTGCAGTTCAGTTATTACGCATAGTTTCAGCTTGTGCATTCTCATTAACAAAAAAAAGAAACATTCCATGTTGTATGTGTGCAGGATGAGAACATGCTCCAAGAACTTGTGCCTGTGAAAGGTATGCAGTTCACATCAGAAGATGCGGCGCGAGAATTCTACAACACGTAGGCGAGGCATGCAGGCTTCGGCACACGCAAAAACGGCGGATACAGAACAAACAGATACATCGTGTGCTCAAAGGAAGGCAGAAGCAAACAAACTGTCACTGATTATGACAGAAAGCGGGAAAAACATCAAAGAGGACTGGCTGCAAGGCGGGGATGAGATTGAAAAAAATAAAGGATGTGTTTGTGATAGCAGAGATTGAGCTCAATCACAACCACAGGATGATTGACAGCCCGGCTATGCTTCTGCACATGCACTCGCATAAGGCGGATGACCCGTTGCTCGATAAACTAGTGAAGGACATGCAGAGCGACAACCTCACGCACACGCAGATGATGTTAACCCTGTCGAGGATGTCAGGAGGACTGCACTTTATGGGGCGCACCAGCCGTGACTGGGTGAACAGGTACGTTCACTAAAACAAAAAACGATATCTCGTCTATTTCATGCAGTTCGCTTTGTGCATTTTCTGTATGTCCCTAATGCTGCAAGTATATTATTATTTCGAACTGCAGGAAGCACCAATTCGCGAGGTAGGAAACAAAGGACGATGTGAAGAAACTCCTGGCTTTCTTTGAGAAGATGCAGCAAATAAACCCAGAGTTCTTCTATGATTACGACAAAGATGTCGATAACCGTGTGCGCAACATATTCTGGGCGAACGCCAGCTGCAGGGGATCGTACGAAGATTTTGGAGATTGTGTCACATTTGACACGACATACAAGACCAACAAGTTCCACATGCCTCTGGGCGTCTTCGTTGGAGTCAACCACCACCTCCAAAGTACAATATTCGATGTGGCTCTCATCAGAGACGAAACAATACCGACTTTCGAGTGGGTGTTCCGGACGTTCTTGCGTTGCATGAACAACAAGCGGCCAATCTGCATACTCACAGGTATACTGAAAAAAAAGAGTGAACTTAAATAACAATGCAGTTCACTGCAAAGTTTTGTAGTACATTTCTTACATCCAATGAAAAAAATGAAAAAAAGCAGAAAAAGGATATGCAGTTCTCTCAATAACTCGATGCTTGTTTTTTTTCAAAAACATGCAGATCAATGCCCCTCCATGGATGCCGCGATAAAAAGTACGCTCGTAGGCACGCTGCACAAGTTATGCCGTTGGCATATACTGAAAAAATACAAGGATCACCTGTCCTTGCTGTACAAAGCCTATGAGAAATTCAAGGATGAGATGACCTCCGTTCTCAACCACCCACTGATGCCATCAGAGTTTGAACGCGCTTGGCGTGAGCTCATGGGAAAGTATAACCTGCAAAATGATGAGATTATGAAGGCGCTGTGAGCAGATAGAAAAGAATGGATATCGGCTTACTACAAGGAGGTGTTCTGTGCACGGATGACGTCGACACAGAGAAGTGAAAGCATGAACCGGATCTTGAAGAGGAACTTTGTCAAGGAAAGACACGACCTGCACATCTTTGCGTCCCAGGTGGACAGGTGCATCCAGACAAGGAAGGGCGTCGAGCACGCGGAGACCATAGCTAACGAGGTATATAAAACAGAACAAAATTTTCAGAGATGGATCAGCAATTAATAAAAACAAATACTCGCTTTCTTGATTTTTGCTGCAAAAAAGACAACTACTTTACTGGTTTTCTTTGTTTCACAGACGGAGATAAAGACTACTACTCAGTTTGGATTCGAGGTTCAGCTCTCCAAGATTTACACCAGGGCGGTCTTTGCTAACTTCAAGCAAACGCACTACCGCAGCACAGCCTTCAGATCAGAGCAGTCCACTGACAACCCGACGAAATATTTGGTGCGCCACTACAACCGGTCTGATGATTTTGATTGGGCAAGACACGAGTTCCAGGTGGTTGCTGATGTGACGAACGGTATCTACGAATGCGAATGCAAGCTGTGGACACACACGGGTAAGTGATACAGGAAAACAAAAAAAAATAAGCACACGTAAAACAAAATGAAGTTCACTTATTGCTCGTAGCAAAAAAAAAGAGATTAAAAACAAAAAAATATATAGTGAGATTCACTATAGCAGCAGACACAGGACCTATTTATAATGCAGTTCACAAAAACCAAAAAAATTAAAAAATGTTGCCTATTTATGTGAACTTTGCTGGTACGAGTAACCCAAAAAATTTCTTTTGCTGCAGGCCTGTTCTGCGTGCACATCATTTGCATGTTGGATCAGCTGCGGGTGGACAAGATACCTGAACAGTACATATTGAAGAGATACACACGGAACGCACGCCAAAATCCAACTTTTGACCGCAGAGACTATGAGCAAACTGCTCCGGATGGGAGTTCGATGTTCTGCCGTAGGAGACTACTTGCAGAAACTGCAATGGACCTGGCGAACAGAGGTGTCAAGTCGGATAGAGGTTACAATAGAGCTTTAGCTGGGATGAGAAAACTCATACAAGAAGTGAACGTAATAAATGAAGAAGAAGAAGAGGCAGAGAAGATAATGGATGCGCGGGGTGAAGTCCAAGGAAAGGAGCAGGAACATGCTGCTGATGGTGCAGTTCATAATATGGATGACACAATTCTTCCCCCGCCTGTTTCAAACACAAAAGGGAGAAAGAAAGAGAGCAAGTCAGCCAATAAAAAAGCTACAGCAAATGAAAAAAGCCCTAGAAAAAATAGCAGGCCTGAGCCGAAACTGGACAGCGAAGGAAGACCACTGGGGGTAAGGATGTGTAAATCATGCAATAAGATTGCGGGACAAAACTCAAGAACATGTGAGGAGAGGCTGAAACAAATCCAGGCTGAAAATGCCACCACAAATCACCAAGCTGACCAACAAGATGATACGCCAAAGAGAAGACTATGTAGCGTCTGCAACAAGAGAGAGAAGCATAACGCGAGAACTTGTCCAAATAGAACAGAGGAGAAAGATGAAGAAGATAACGAAGAAGATGACGAAGAAGATGCTGACAGAGAAGAGAGTGAGGAAGCGAGCAAAGCTGATGAAACCGAGGAGGAAGATGAGGAAGAAGAAGAAGAAGACGAGGAAGAAGAAGAAGCAGATGAAGAGATCGAAGAACCATCATCAAAAACGAAGGGGAGAGACAGAACACATAATCCAGCGCGTAGGCAAGCGTCGCGGTCGCACGGTCCCGTTACGAGGGGTAACGCGAACAACAAGAGCAAGACAGAAGCAGCAACAACCGTTGAAACAAATGCAGTGCACAATCTGCGAAGAAGCACCAGGAAAAGGGCGTAGATCAAAACACATATGCAGTTTTGCATTTTAAAAAAACATATTAACTTCATCATTTATATATATCCTTATCGTGTAATAATATACAGTTCTCTTCTATATGAAAAAAGAAAATAAGATGAGAATTCCACTCTCATAATGCGGTTCTCTTCTGTATGAAAAACCCGACATCGGAATGTCATTTTGAGAAATGCAGTTCTCTTGCTCGTATAGAATCTGACCATGAACGTGAATCAGTACAGAAAAGCAGATAGAAAAGAAAAAAATGTAGAGTCAGGCTAGGATAAACAAATACACTGCAGTGCGTGCGTGGTGCGTTTAAAAGCTTCAGTGCAGTAACCTTCGAGTACACAGTGCAGTGCGCTTAGTGCAAAAAAATGTAAACAAAAACGATTCCGCTTCTGAAGCGATGCAGTTCGCTTACGGGAAACGATTACGCTTCTGAAGCGATGCAGTTCGCTTACGACGGACGATTCGGTTCGCCTGCCCTAAAATAAATGCGCCCACTATCGCCCGAAGCGCCCGCGCCCCGCCCCTCCTCTATCCCGACGGTTGCACGCCGCATGAACGCCAGGATCATCACGAACCCACGATCGCCTACACGGTTGGGAGAAGAGATCGTGTCCTCAGCAGAAGTTGCTGTCGCTCCCATTTAAATCCCGCGCTCCATCGAACAGGCCGTCCGCACAAAAAAACACGACGTTGCGCCTTCCTCCTCCTCTTCGTCCTCTTTGCAGCAATGGGGTTCAGCAGGACCTACGACGCTGTGCATGCGCACGGGAACACGAAGCTGAAGGTGATCTACACCACCGAAGTCGCCGCCATGGCGACGTACGTCGAAGAATTCAAGACACTTCTCCAGCGGCACCGCCAGAAGATCGTCGGCATCGACGTGGAGTACACACCCGACCACCGCAGGGCGGCCGTGGTTCAACTATCCATCGGCAAGTACCAGCCAGTGCTTGTTTTCCAGGTATGTGGTACATTGGGCGAGAGATGCGTCCCCTTCGACAGGTTCCTCGACGACCCAAGGTAAGCAATTCTCTCTGCCGAGTACGCGTTGCAGTTCTATATGCCCGTGTATGCAGTTCCGAAAGGTATAACTTGCGATTCACTTTCCCTAGGTTCGAGTTCGCTGGCTTCGCCATCGAGCAGGACAAGTAGAAGCTCGCAGCCTGCGACCTCCACGTCGCCAACTTCGTCGACATCCAGACGAACTGGAGGGTGCCTGATGGAACGAAGCCACTGGACTCGCTGGGCGATGTAGCTGCTGCGATCATCGATGACGAGTACGCAGACATGAAGATGAAGATGACAGACCACGACCACAGCCTGTGGACTTCCATTCTCAGCACCAAGCACGTCGAGTATGCTACCAAGGACTCCTACGCTGCGTTCGAGATATGGAACAGAATCAGCACCATGAAGAAAGGTCTCGCGCGCGCTGAAATAGAGAAGACCAGGAAGCGCCCGAGGTCTTCCTGGAAGCCGTGGGGCAAGGGAGTATCAACTTCCACCTCCAACTCCAACGGCTGGAACTAGTGAAGCAGTACAGATGCTGAAAAGCCAAGGATTACTGTCGGAAGTGCTCGATTAGTTTCCTTCTGCATATGTAGATTAGTTTGCTTTCGTTCTAGTTTGCTTTCGGACAATGTTTGCTTATGTTGCATTAGTTTGCTTCATGATGTAGTATGTTAATTATGACCCCAGAACCGTAGTTTCTATCTATCAAATATATGCAGTTCTCAGTACTCTGTTTTCATTATGTACATTGCTTCAAAACCGCTGATGTAGCTAGGATACACATAAAAAACAAAACTATCAGAGCAGTTCACATAGAGAATTCTTTCACAAAACTGCTCCTGTTAAAGAAGGTTGATGCAGTGCTCTTTTATTAAAAAAACTATAGTTCCGTATGTGGGTTAAAAAAGAGGAAAAGCTCGGTGGGGGTTTCCAGAATGCATGTTCTTCAACTGCTGCTGCACATGAAAAACTATATATAAAAAAGAGCACTTCACTTATGCTCAGAATTCTCATAAATAAAATACACCAGAAGCAACGCAAAAAAAGCAGTCCGCTGATGTAGATATATATATTGCTCAGACTGTTTTGATGAGGTGAGGGACGGATGTCGTTGCTTTCAAGATAATAAGGGGTTTTCTGCAAATTGGAGCAAAGAAGTGGGCTATTGTTGCAAAAATGCCACAACTTACCACACAGCCGTTAGATGCAGATCTACTAGTCAGAACCGACGGATGGCAGACACAGCACCATCACCAACTGAGTCTTTTATAGGAGTAGGAGTAGAGAAACATGTATAAATTGTAACATTTTGGCTCTGTTCCTTGGCACGATCGATAGATAGAAATAACGATTGGAAATGCTAGGGCGGGGCTATTTCCGCCAGATAAGCAGTGTACATAGTAGCTAGGTTGGCGCGTCGTCGGTTTGGTCACACGTGGTCCGACATGTTCTAGTGTTTCTAGCAAGATGCCCGCGCGTTGCACGAAGTTGATGGAAAAGGTAAGAACAACTTATAAATTGACGGATGGAGTACTAGTTACAGTGATGCATATAATTAATCAAAGGGATCACACATGTCGGTATTGACTGGAACGAGAATGCAACAACACAATAAGAATTAAGGCCACAATGATGCTGCGATCGCAGTGGTGGTTACGGAAGGCAAGAAGGAAGATGCATCCATTAACGTACGACCTCCTCCTCCTCAACTTAGTGCGTCGGGCCACCGACCGGCGGCTAAGGAGCGACGGCTTTTGTGGCGAGTTTGAGGTGCTTCTCAGCAAAGGCATCCAAGGCTTCCAGCCGCTTGAGGAAGGCCAACGTCGTAGCGTCCTCACTGGCCTTGTAGATACCTATGTACACGATTTGCTCGTACACGTGGATGTGTAGGTCGATGAATTCTTGCAGGGCGAGGCGCCTCGCGACGAGCGCGACCTCCAAGTGGACATTCTTCATGGCATCGGCGGGCCGTCGCAGGGCCACCAGTGCTTGAAAGAGGTTCCGGTCATGGAGGCCGATTAGGGTGGCAGGCAATGAGGAGCCCGGGTGCGCGGGCTGAAGGAGTACAGCGATGTCGTCTGCAAGCTTCTTGAGGACGTTGAACTTGTTGGTGGTGGCAACGATCATCTGGTCCAACTGAGAGTCGTAGTTGGCGTCGACGGCGGCCATCCACCAGCCGATCTCCAACACCGTCTGGAGACGATCCTCGGCGCCATGCCGCAGGCCGACGTCGTGGACCATCTAGCACAGCCGCTGGCCGCTCGTGCGCATCGTCGCCATGGGTCTGGAGCGAGCTCTTTTGCTCTTAGTGTAGGTGCTTAGGAAAATTCTTAGGTGCGTACGATGTGGTAGATGCATTGGAATGGAGGGGCGCCTTTATATGAGGGCAAACTGCGTTGCATTCACATCGTGCAGCCTCTATTCCCGGTCCTCCTCCTATTACTTCCCTCATGCATTAATTGAAGGTGGATGCATTGGCCGTTCAACATTTTGGGAACCCCTACTTCCTCCCTTGTCTGCATTAAAGCTGTATCGGGAACTGCGCCGCCCGTTGCCAAATCGAATAGTACTGCACCGCCTGCTACACGCTCGGCTGAACACGCCTCCTCGCATCCATCAAACCCCTTTGTTAAACCCGTATGCAAACAGAGAAACCTATTCCGGCCACATGTCTGTTCATGAGCGGGCCGGAATTAAACGCAACACCGGCCGAGCTCCTCCCGTACGGCCTCAGTTTAAACGAGGCCAGACGCCGGCCAAGCTCCTACCGTCCACCCTCTATTTACACGAGGCCAGACAGATAGCGGGTAAGAATCGCACCCCTCCGCCGGTCCCCCATCTCCTCCTTCACCATTTTCTCCACTCTTCCAATGGCTTCCGAGGAGACGTTCTCCGGCATATTACCCGGCTGGGTGGCCCGCCGAGCCCTCCGGATACGGGCGAGGCCGCTCGGTGCTTCACCAACCTCACTTGGCCCGATGGATCCAGTTGCCGCCCCAAGCAGGCGTGTGGCTCAGCAACTCGCCGCTCCAGTTCAGCTCGATGAGGAGTGGCGAGTTGCTCCATGCCGTCACGCTGGCGAGCACACCAGTACGGGCGTCATTGCTGCCGCATCGTACCGCGCCACCAGTGTCTGCGGTGCCGCGCCTCCCGTGTCTGTGGGTGCGCCTCCCGTGCCTGCGGCAGCGCCATGCAGGCAGAGACAGAAGCCGGTGGTATCTTTGCTTCTTCGTCTCTTCCGAGGACCTTCGTCGACCCCGCAAAGTGTCTGCCGGACATGAGGAAGACAAAGGGATCCGCGGGCGGCCATTACTATTATGTACTCCCTCTCCAGCTGGCGGGAAATTTTTGTTCTAAAAATGGATAAATTGTATGTATCTATAACTAAAATAAGTCTAGATACATCCATTTCTAGGACAAGTATTTCCGGACGGAGGGAGTATTTATTATACCAAGAGAGCTGGATTGGCACCGCTTAGTTCTGTAAATCCAATTGAAAGTGCAGTATATCGACTAGAGGGGGGTGAATAGGCGATTTTTATGAAATGCTTCAAAACATGGTAGTTTCGAAGACAAGCGATAAGCTCAAGCCTATTAGTATGCAGCGGAAAGTGGACTACACTAGATAAGCCATAGTCATGTATTCAATGAAGTGAAAGCATGAAGACTAATAGCAACTAGGCAGTAGTGATCATAAAGGAAGAAGGAATGAAGCCAATCACAACAAGTAGATACTCAGTGAAGACAATCAGATAAGGCAAGCATGCTATGTCTTCACAACACAGAGCAGTAAGTAAAGGGAAGGAAACGATAGAACCAGTAGCTCGAGGAAGACAGTTATTTGTTAGACCAGTTCCAGTTGCTGTGACAACTGTACGTCTGCTTAGGGAGGCTGAGATTTAACTCAGAAGACCGCGTCTTCACCTTGTTCCCCTTGAGCTAAGGACACCTAGTCCTCGCCCAATCACTCTGGTAAGTCTTCAAGGTAGACTTCCAAACCTTCACAGACTTCGTTCACCGGCAATCCACAATGACTCTTGGATGCTCAGAACGCGACGCCTAACCGGCTGGAGGAAACACAGTCCTCAAGTGTAATAAGTCTTCAGGTCACACAGATAGAAAGACTTCAGTGATGCCTAACACTCTTTGGCTCTGGGTGTTTGGGCTTTATCCTCGCAAGGATTTCTCTCTCAAATGCTTCGGAGGTGGGTTGCTCTCAAACGACAAAAGCCTTGCAATAACTCTGAGCAGCCACCAATTTATGGTGTAGGGGGTGGGCTATTTATAGCCACTGGGCAACCCGACCTGATTTGTCCGAAGTGACCCTGGGTCACTAAGGAACTGACACGTGTTCCAACGGTCAGATTTCAAACACACACGGCAACTTTACTTGAGCTCCAAGTAAAGCTGACTCATCCGCCTCTGGATAAGATTTGCTCTCATAGTCTTCGCTCGAAGACATAGGATTTGGTTGAGCATCACTTCAGTCACTCTGACTTAGTTCACTTGGACCCCACTTAACAGTAAGGTGGTTCCTATGACTCAACAAAGAAGAAAAGGAAACAACGAAACTTCTACGTCTTCGCTCTCCATAGTCTTCACACAATGTCTTCTCATGTCATAGTCTTCAATATGATTATCTTCATATACCACCACTGATATCAATGTCTTCATACATTTTTAGGGGTCATCTCCGATAGTTTAACCGAATCAATGAGGGACTACTACCTGTGTTATCCTGCAATTCTCACAAACACATTAGTCCCTCAACCAGGTTTGTCGTCAATATTCCAAAACCACTAGGGGTGGCACTAGATGCACTTACAATAATGAAATCCATCATGTTTATATGAAGATCCGGCTTTTTTATACGAAATCCTTCATGCTTATATGAAATCAGTCCGTGTTTGCATGAATTTCATCTGGTTGGTTAGAGTTGTGAAAATGTATGCCGCTGGCGTTTGATGTCGTCCTCCACGAGAGGAAGCGAGAGGAAATTTGCCAGCTGCCGTTAGCGATGCTCTTATGCTGGAAATAATATAGTGACATCCAATCCATTTGAGTTAATTGCGTGTATGATTGTCCCTCTATAAAAAGTTAATTGCATGTACAGTGTACACGTGACTTCCAGGGTGGCTACAGCTTTGTACAGAAAGTTAAAAAGAAACAAGTCCATCCTTAATCTTGTATTCTAAGTACTCTGTGGGTTCCACTGTCAGTACGGTAGTGAAACAAGTATATATTAAATAAGTAATATATAATATCAAAATCTAAAGTTAAAGACAGAATTTGAACTCATGTCATCGCGTTGCGAGCATCCGGCGCTAACCAGTCCAGCACATTTTTGTTGTAGACCATGCTAGAGATATGTCTCCATGTCTACTCTTATACTCCATTCATTCCTAAATATTTGTATTTATCAGATTTCAAATGGACTACCACATACGGATGTGTATGTAGACATATTTTAGAGTGTAGATTCACTCATTTTGCTCCATATGTAGTCACTTGTTGAAATCTCTAAAAAGACAAATATTTAGGAACGGAGGGAGTAGAAAACAGAGTTGGTGATGATGGTGTGTGTGCCATCCTGCAATACAGGCCTTCGGATTTATATCTAACGGATAGGAAGAAAACTATGGCAACTTTGCAAAAATATACCCACACCCCTCTGCATGTTCACAAATACGGCCTTCCCTCTTTCATCATTTTCTCTCGCAAGATAAACTACTCATACAAATGCATCTTGATGTTCCGTGCAACACACGGCCATCTAGCTAGTTTCTTTTAAAATAGTTAGTGCGATAATTGGGTTGAAGTGATATATTTTATGTCTGCCCCGAATGATTTTAGATTCACTAGTAGTAACAAAGAAAAGGTTGCCTTGTTAATTAACAGAAAACAGGGTGAAAACTATCACATGAGGCCAGTAAAAACAAGGCACAATGGGTTCAACATCATCGTCACTACAGCTATGCGCGCGCGAGAAGTCTACATATCAAGGGGCTACTAAGCGAGGCACAAAGACACAATGTTCGAGAGAGAAACCAATTGACATATTACGATCAGATCAAGTTGTCACCCTTCTGCTGTCATTGTTGGGGTGGGGGGAGGGGGAGGGGGAGAAAGACGTATCGAGAGTGTGCGCGGTAGGCACAGAGGCACAACTAGCGAGTGTGTGTGTATGTGTGTGTGTGTGTTTGAAAGAGGAGTAGATAGATTACTATCAAGATCGTGGTGCCGCCCTACTCCTTCGGTGTCGGGTAGTGTGTATGTGTGTGTGTGTGTGTGTGTTTGAGAGAGAAGCCAGTCGATAGATTAGTATCAAGATCGAGGTGTCACCATACTCCTTCGGTGTTGGGAAGTGTGTGTGTGTGGTTGTGTTGGTGTGGATGTGTGTGGGGGGGCAGTGACACTTACATATCCCTACTCTTATAAAAAACAGAGTTGGTGATGATGGTGTTCCTGCCATCCTGCAATATAGGCCATCCGATTTATACCCGACGGATAGGAAGGAAACTATGGCAATGTTGCAAAAAGATACCCACGCCCCTCTCCGCATTTGCAAATAAGGCATTCCTTCATTCATCCTTTTCTCCCACAAGATAAACTACTCATACAAATGCATCTTGATGTTTGGTGCAATGCATGGGCATCTTGCTAGTAGGGAGAAAGAGTTTGTGTGACACATATCTAGCTATATCAAGTGATAGGTAGATAGCATTTGTGCGAGGCATACTTAAAGCATCACAAAGATAAACAAAATTGTGCGCATGCAAGTGCCGGAAAAAATGAAGCGAGAAACAATGTGTGTGTGTGCGCGTGCGCGCGTGTGTGTGTGTGTGTGTGAGAGAGAGAGAGAGAGAGAGAGAGGGAGAGAGGGAGAGGGAGAGAGAGAGTGAAATCTCAAAACAAAAGGTGCTCTGTTGGAATCCCAATGTAAGTATTCATATGGTTCCGGAACTCGAGTTAACCTTAGGCATATGTGTGAGCGACATTATTATACTTTGAGACATTAGTGGATGTGGGTGGGCGGAATTAAAGGGGTGGGCATGTTCAATAGAGAGAGCGTGTGTGTTTCTGTGTGAGAGACTTGTAGGACGGGGTAGAAAGATGAATTCTAACCTTGACAGAGGGAGAGAAATACATGAAGTGCGCGTGTGTGATTCCGATGCCCACAGGGAAATGAGATATGTATGCATGTGAGAGAGATTTCAAAATTCATTCACGTGTCACTATCTAGCGATCGTGGACATGCATCGCTTGAACATAAATCAATATCTACTTCGTATCGTGGCCAAAGGTACAATATCGATTCAACGCTATAAAGATTGGACACTCACATATCACATTTTTTTCTATTTAAATAAACCTTTTCAGTTGTGCATGCCAAAGTTACAGTGATGTTTCTTCGAACAACTAATGTAGCTATCATGTACATGCACCATTGTTACTCTTGCATTCAAAATCATTAGTCTTGGATGATTTAAGGTTCTATTATGAAGTAATATATGTAATATCCATATATGAATTCAACGGGTACGCATTTTATGAAATGGAGGCTATGTAATCATATGAGGTAACACTTTTAAGTAGCGGACTACAATATCCATTTCTTTTTGTGTGCATCTACACTAACACGTCAATGCATTATGTTTAAAGTAAATAACCAATTGCACTAAATTATCTATTTACACGAGAAATACATAGGCTGAACGTTTGATCCCTTTTTGTGAACACGCCACTACACTCGTACGATTGGTCGCGCCCGTGTGGATGTACAAGTTATCGGTGCATCATCCCGAGTTATTGTCTTTTTTCTGGGGTGGACTTCACAGCAGTTATTAACTGCTGAAGCGTGCCCCGTGTACATAGTCTCGCATGACCTTCCCGCTAGGACGGTCCAAAATTAGTTGAAACTGGATCCGAACGATCCCGCGGGCGGCAAAATCTCCCGCCTCCTTCTAAAAATTTCCGCCACCTTAGTCTTTAGCATGCAAAATTCCCTTTTTGTCCTTGGTGCACGGAGACCAACAGTTACAATACTGCCCTGATCTACATAATAGGTCGGGGCTGCTTTGGTAACTTCCGGTTCCTCCCACTACACGGCACCCCCATTTCCTCTTCCCCTCCCGCAAAAACGACTAACTCCACAGCACCAGAGCATCTCACATCACGCCATCCGTACTTCATCGGCCTTTCTCCCCTCCCCTCTCGAAACCCTAGACTGCTCATCCACCGGCGTACCAGAGCCCATTCACTGCCAGCAGCGTCCACCTCGCTGGATCTGCTTCTGCGGCCGCATCTACCCCTCCCGCCTCCCCTAGAAACAAGTAGACTGCTCATCCACCACTGAACCACAGCCCATTCAGTGTCGGCCTTGTTCATGGCGCCGGATCTGCTTCGCCGGTACTTTCGTCAACCGCAGCGCATCTGCAGCGGCTCATTCGTACTCCCTACCAGAGACGCTTCGTCCACACCACCCCGGAGCCGCCCCACCGACGCCCCGGTCGACGGCCTCTGATCCACTTCGCTGACATCTTCCTCAACCCTACCAGAGCCGCTTCGCCGACACCATCGTCAACTCCACCGGAGTAGCTTCGCCTATACCATTTTAAACCCTACCGGGGCCGCTTTGCCAACTCAAAAGTCCACGGCCTCAGATCCGCTTCCTCGCACCCTCAGCCAACCTACCGGAGCAGCTTCTGACACCTCGTCCATGGCCGCAGATCCGCATAGTCAACAACATCCTTAACCCAACCACCAAAGCAGCTTCACCTACGCCCTCGTCCACGGCCACAGATCCGCTTCGCCCACACCGTAGTCCACCCTACCGGAGCCGCTCCACAAACACCCTACTCGACGGTTCTAGATCTCCTTACCGGACCCCGATAGCCAGTGCACCATCATCAACCTTGACGTTTCTAACCTCATTCTCACCGTCTGGCAAGATGCCAAGCACCCGCCACAGCCTAGGTACTTGTCACCTTTAAATCCGTCCAGCATCACCTACCCGATGTACTTCAAATATACTAACAGGTCGCTGTTACCTGTTATGCAGCTGGCAAAAACTACATGGACGATGTTTCTTCTGGATCTAACAGCTTGGCCAACCAAGATCCTAGACCGAGGCATTGCTATGATCTTGTAAGCGTGTCTCTCTCTCTTGTATTATTCTGTGCCTGCCAGCGTGCTTTGCTAGGATTTTTGACCAGTAATTCCTTTGTGCAGACAATGATTTCTACTACTGGCTGCTTAATTAGATATGTAGATGTCATACATGATACTACCTCGTACCTCCGTTCCTAAATATAAGTCTTTGTAGAGATTCCACTATAGGCTACATACGGAGCAAAATGAGTGAATCTACACTCGAAAATGCATCTATATACATCTGTATGTGGTCCATACTAGAATCTCTACATAGACATATATTTAGGAACAGAGGCAGTACATTATACAAAATCGTAGGTGGCATGTAGGAATTCCAGTACACTACATTAGGCTCCCTTAGAGTGCCTGCTAGTCCAGCACACAGAGTGATGGCTAGTTTATGCTACGCACACAATCATTAATTGGTGGTTTAAATATGCGCAAGGGATATGCAATGTATTATCATGTAGAGATGTCTGAAATTAGCCGTGTCAACTTGCAGATAGGGCTACACAATGAAAAAGTACAAGATGTATGTGGCAAGTTCATGGAACATCGCAAAAAAAGGAGAGCCGGCGGTGAGCCTATATAGTGTGCTATGGTACGTCACTCCTCCATTGAAATCATCGTGACATGTTATTTGTATGTCACTTCTATTGGCCAAGTTTCCTAGGGACAGTTATTATGAGTTATCCTAAGAAAATAAGCACCTGTGAATATAAGCTCCATGTAATAAGCCAACTAGTTCTTTTCATTGCATTTTCATCTTATCTTTGGTATGATCAGTGAAAAGTCTAGATTGCATTATATTTTTTCATTTTGCTTCCCATATGAAAATTAATTTGGCTTGCAAACATCACAAATTGAACCCAGTGCAGTAATTAATATGATAGGAAAACAGACCATCACTATTTGCTCAAAATGCAAATACAAAGATACCATCTACTTGGCACAATCTACTTTGGTCAATGTTTTCCATAGAGATCCCATTGCCTAATTTAAACGAAAAACGCATGACCATCACTGTTTGCTTTGATTACTTGTTGTTCTTGACCTAACACTCTAACATAGCTTGTCAACGATTTAGACGCTAAGGGCTGCTGTAGTGGGGCCTTTTCTAACTCATAGGCGACATAAAGGTTTTTATGTACACTAAAGTAGGCTCTCCAAGAGTACCTGGAGATCCAGTTCAAAGGTATGCCTAGTTTTTACATAGCGCAGACATAGTAAATGCTCATTTCATTGTGTGCAAGTGCAAGAGATGCGGCATGTTTCATTATGTGGTGTTGTTTTGTTATAATCTCATCCTTTTGTGTTCGCAGACTGGAAAGTATGCATATTTATCTTCCAAGGAGATGAGTAACTAGTTTGTGTCACCTTGCAGAGGGGGTGCAATGAAGATAAGATTGAGGATTTCCAAGTACAAGATGTTAGGAAGGAGCCTTGCAAGAGAAGTAGGAGTTGCCCTGAGCCTCTTCAACATGTTAAGGTAAGTCACTTTATCCAACTCAATAGTTCAATTCCTTGTTTGTTTCAGGCATAGTTAATTTCCTCTTTTCAATTGCTTTATTTGTCCTCGGTTAATGAGATGCCCAAAGAATGATGCCTGATGTTGGGTACTTGTATAAATATTAGTTGACATAATTAAAGGCCTTACCATTTAATTACTCTGCCGAAGTGTTCCTAAAGCTTTGAAGTCTATTAACCAACTATTATTGAATGAGGCTCACAATCTAGTTTATACTAGGATAATGATTGCATAGTTTTGCTTGTTGTAGTATGTTTGTATGAAATCCTTTGCTGTTCATTATGCTCCCTAAGACTCTAATTCAGCTATAGAATGGCCAACTGCTTGCTTACTTCTATGCAACGTGTTGTCTAAATTTGTAACTTGTCTGTGTTTTGGATTGGGCCCCAACATCATGCTCCTCTGGTGAGCTAAGAGAGATTTCTGTATGCAGGCTGCACAGACTACCTTTTTTATAATTTTTAAAATATCACCTGCTTATGCTTCATGACGTGTAGCATTATTGTTAGTCCTGTTTTGCCATGTACAAAATAGTCTGTCTTGCTCGCTTCACTGTTGTAACTATATTTTTGCCCTAGTCATGTGTACTTACGGAAACATTTCAGGATGAAGTGTCATCAACACAAAGATCTGCAAGCAGTGCACCGTGGCCGTTAATGAATGATTATGGATTGGAATTGGAATGTGCTGATGTTCTCGAGCATCAACTAGAGGTGGCAAGACAACGTGTACATGATTCTGAATGTACAATCAACAAGTTGAGACTGGACATGCATGTATTAGATGCAGGAGTCAAAAAAAATGAAACAATACATTGAGGTAATAATGAAGGAATTTGAGATTTTGCAGACTGAAATTTGTGCTATCTAAATCCGGCCAATTCTATTTTCTGATGAGATTATAGTTCAAATGGTAAGTTATGTTGATGCGTGTCCATGATGTATGAGCTGTATTTGCCTAGTGTATGTAATTTGCCGTTTGTGTATGAAGGAAATATGCCCTAGAGGCAATAATAAAGATGTTATTTGTATTTCCTTATATCATGATAAATGTCTTTTATTCATGCTAGAATTGTATTAACCGGAAACTTAGTACATGTGTGGATACATAGACAAAACAGTATGTCCCTAGTATGCCTCTACTAGACTAGCTCATTGATCAAAGATGGTTATGTTTCCTAGCCATAGACATGAGTTGTCATTTGATCAACGGGATCACATCATTAGGAGAATGATGTGATGGACAAGACCCATCCGTTAGCATAGCACTATGATCGTTTAGTTTTACTGCTATTGCTTTCTTCATGACTTATACATGTTCCTATGACTATGAGATTATGCAACTCCCGAATACCGTAGGAACACCTTGTGTGCTATCAAACGTCACAACGTAACTGGGTGATCATAAAGATACTCTACAGGTGTCTCCGAAAGTATTCGTGGTGTTGGCATAGATCAAGATTAGGATTTGTCACTCCGAGTGTCGGAGAGGTATCTCTGGGCCCTCTCGGTAACACACATCACAATAAGCCTTGCAAGCAAAAGACTAATGAGTTAGTCACGAGATGATGTGTTACGGAACGAGTAAAGAGACTTGCCGGTAACGAGATTGAACTAGGTATAGAGATACCGGCGATCAAATCTCGGGCAAGTAACATACCGATGACAAAAGGAACAACGTATGTTGTTATGCGGTTTTGACCGATAAAAGATCTTCGTAGAATATGTAGGAGCCAATATGAACATCCAGGTTCCGCTATTGGTTATTGACCGGAGATGAGTCTCGGTCATGTCTACATAGTTCTCGAACCCGTAGGGTCCGCACGCTTAACGTTTGATGACGATCGGTATTATGAGTTTATGAGTTTTGATGTACCGAAGGTAGTTCGGAGTCCCGGATGAGATCACGGACATGACGAGGAGTCTCGGAATGTCCGAGACATAAAGATTGATATATTGGACGACTATATTCGGACACCGGAAGTGTTCCGGAAAAGTTTCGGATTTAACGGGATTGCCGGAGGGGGTTACCGGAACCCCCTACGAGGGGGGATGGTCCATAGTGGGCCTTAAGGGTAAGAGAGAGGCAGCCCATAGGGCTGGCCGGCGCCCCACCTAGGGTTCCTAGTTGGACTAGGATTGGGGGGGCGCCACCTCTCCTTTTTCCTTTCCCTCTCTTCCTTCTTTTGGTGATTCCTACTAGGAATAGGATTGCAATCCTATTCCTAGTAGGATTGCAACCCTAGCCGCACCAAACAAGGGCCGGCCGGCCTCCCCCCTTGCTCCTTTATATACGGGGGCAGGGGGCACCCAAAGACACACAAGTTGAATTGTTTTAGCCGTGTGCGGTGCCCCCCTCCACAGAAACACACCTCGGTCATACCGTCGCGGTGCTTAGGCGAAGCCCTGCGCCGGTGAATACATCATATCCGTCACCACGCCGTCGTGCTGACGAAACTCTCCCGTGAAGCTCAACTGGATCAAGAGCTCGTGGGACGTCATCAAGCTGAACGTGTGCTGAACGCGGAGGTGCCATATGTTCGGTGCTTGATCGGTTGAATCGCGAAGAAGTTCGACTACATCAACCGCGTCACTTGACGCTTCCGCTTCCGGTCTACGAGGGTATGTAGACACACTCTTCCCTCTCGTTGCTATGCATCCGGTAGATAGATCTTGCGTGATCGTAGGAAAATTTTAAAATACTACGTTCCCCAACAGTGGCATCATGAGCCAGGTCTATGCGTAGATGATATGCACGAGTAGAACACAATGAGTTGTGGGCCATACTAGTCATACTGCTTACCAGCATTCATACTTTGCTTCGGCGGTATTGTGAGATGAAGTGGCCCGGACCGACATTACGCGTACGCTTACGCGAGACTGGTTTCACCGTTACGAGCACTCGTTGCTTAAAGGTGACTGGCGGGTGTCTGTCCCTCTCACTTTAGCTGAATCAAGTGTGGCTACGCCCGGTCCTTGTGAAGGTTAAAACAGCACATACTTGACGAAACATCGTTGTGGTTTTGTATGCGTAGGTAAGAACGGTTCTTGCTAAGCCCGTAGCAGCCACGTAAAACATGCAACAACAAAGTAGAGGACGTCTAACTTGTTTTTGCAGGGCATGTTGTGATGTGATATGGTCAAGACATGATGAGTTATACGGTTTTGTATGAGATGATCATGTTTTGTAAAGTTATCGGCAACTGGCAGGAGCCATATGGTTGTCGCTTTATTGTATGAAATGCAATCACCATGTAATTGCTTTACTTTATCACTAAGTGGTCTACGAGGTCGTAGAAGCAATAGTTGGCGAGACGACAATGATGCTACGATGGAGATCAAGGTGTCGCGCCGGTGACGAAGGTGATCATGACGGTGCTTTGGAGATGGAGCTCAAAAGCACAAGATGATGATGGCCATATCATGTCACATATTTTGATTGCATGTGATGTTTATCTTATTATGCTTCTTATTTTGCTTAGAACGACGGTAGCATTATAAGATGATCCCTTACTAAATTTCAAGGTATAAGTGTTCTCCCTGAGTATGCACCGTTGCGAAAGTTCGTCGTGCCGAGACACCACGTGATGATCGGGTGTGATAAGCTCTACTTTCAAATACAACGGGTGTAAGCCATTTTTGCACACGCAGAATACTCGGGTTAAACTTGACGAGCCTAGCATATGCAGATATGGCCTCGGAACACTGGAGACCGAAAGGTCGAGCGTGAATCATATAGTAGATATGATCAACATAAGATGTTCACCATTGAAACTACTCCATCTCACGTGATGATCGGACATGGTTTAGTTGATTTGGATCACGTGATCATTTAGATGACCGGAGGGATGTCTATCTAAGTGGGAGTTCTTAAGTAATATGATTAATTGAACTTTAATTTATCATGAACTTAGTCCTGGTAGTATTAGCATATCTATGTTGTAGATAAATAGCTCGCGATGTTGCTCCACGTTTATTTTTTATATGTTCCTAGAGAAAACCAAGTTGAAAGATGTTAGTAGCAATGATGCGGAATTGTTCCGTGATCTGAGGATTATCCTCATTGCTGCACAGAAGAATTATGTCCTTGATGCACCGCTAGGTGACAGACCTATTGCAGGAGCAGATGTAGACGTTATGAACGTTTTGACAAAAGCTCGATATGATGACTACTTGATAGTTTAGTGCACCATGCTTTACGGCTTATAACCGGGACTTCAGAAACGTTTTGAAACGCCACGGAGCATATGTGTAATGCCCAGGATGGAATTATACCTCCTACGTGTCGAGGCACGACTTAAAGGCATAAGTCCATCCTAGAATGATCTCAAGTTTGGTAATCTTTGCACAACTCATGTAAAAGAGGGGATAGTAAACTTAAAATAGACGGCTTACAATCGCCACGTCACAGAATAACAGTACAAGTCTCAAACATCATACAATAAGATCACTACAACCCTCTAAGGGCAAAAGCCAAATGTCAAAGTACCAAACTCAGATAAATAAAACAACCACAGGCGGATCGAATCCTAGTAAGAGACTCCACTACTGATCGTCCGGGTAGCGCACGTAGTAACGACTACGCTCCTCGTCGTACTCCCAATCCAGCTCGGTGCCATCACCTGGATAGCTCACAGCTGGACCTGCATCTGGTGTATGAAGTAACTGTGAGCCACAGAGGACTCAGCAATCCCGTTCCCGGGTAACAGAACTATCAAAGCCTTTAGGTGAGGAAAAGGCTGGAGAAAGAACAAGAGGTGAAGGAACAACAAAGAGTCTGCAGCAGCAACTAGCGCTAACTTACGCAAGAGAGAGCGAGAAGAGAAGGCAACGCGAGAAGTGATCACGAAGTGATCCTAGCTACAAGCTCACAAACATAACCCCTCCGTGTTCAACTCCCGAATCCCTATTCGGAAATTGACAGTCCGGAACACACGCTGGTAGTGTATTAGTATCATTGTGTCAAGTTATCTACAACCGGAATTAACAAGCTCCCATCTGCCACATAACCGCGGGCACGGCTTTCGAAAGTTCAAACCCTGCAGGGGTGTTCCAACTTGACCCATTACAAGCCCACGATCCGCGGAGTCGCAACTCCAAAGTGGGAAGACCCGAGTATCCTCGGAATCCCGTGCTCAAGTTATACCGAACTAAGGTAAGGCTAATCCAGCAAATCCTCCCGGCGTGCCGACACCCTGATAGTAGCCGCGCGTATCTCGTCTCAGGCCACGACCGGATGGGACAAGCTACAGGTTTTTACCAAACCTTGAGTTTCCTCGAGGTGGCCCCGCAGGTTGCCCGTTTCGGACCAACACTCATGTGGAGCACTGGCCCGGGGTTGTTGATTAAGAAAGAGGGTTAATTACTCCCTTATGCATGTTTAGTTTGTTATTAGGCAAATAGTACCAATGTTGGGATTTGCTGGAAAAGACTTAGCACTTAGCGGTTTATCGAGGGGGTCCCATACACCCCAACCGTGTTAGGAACGCATAATCAAGGAACATAAAACCGGCTTATACGGATCCTAACGGCATGAGTGGAACAAAACACCAAGCAAAAGGCTTAGCCTTCCACCCTTGCCAATATATAGGTGATTTCAATTAAAGCATTTATATAGTGTGATATAACCCAACCAAACTTCAACATGGAGCAAGCATCTTCACTTCACCTGCAACTAGCAACGCTATAAGAAGGGCTGAGCGAAGCATACTTAGCCAAGCAACGGTTTGCATAGGTAGGGTGGTTAAACATGGCATTTGGTTACAAGTAGGAGGCTGACAAGAAGAACATGGGCATCGAGGCAAAACTATAGATCGAGACTACTAGCAAAAGGCGAAGATAGTAAAGTTATCGGGGTTCGGTCATCTTGCCTGAAGAGAAGACGTTCGGATCGAAAGAAGGGTCCTCGTGCTCAAACTCGTTGGAAACCTCGTGCTCAACCTCGTTGGAAAACTCGTGCTCAACTTCCGGGTCTAAACAAGACAAACACACCAAGCACCAATCAACACGATGCAATGCGCACTCGAAAAACATGAATGCATGATGGATGCACTAGTGATGCACATGGAGCACGGAAAACATCACTCAAGCAAAACACCTCAAAACAAGATAACAACCTGATATTATTAATCTACACAGAAAATCACCCAAGTTTGATATAAGATTCGCTGAAATCGGAGTTACGGGCTAAAAGTTATGCCCGAAACAAGATTTGAGCGAAATCTGCAAATTACAGCAACATAGCAACTTGGGAGCTCAAAATAATTAATCTACAGCACCCAAAAAGCATGGCAAAGAACTTGAACACAAACTAGATATAATGTACAGCAACTAGGTCCAAAGTGCACCCGCAACGGAGTCACGGATCAATAGCAATGATCTTGGACATATTGAACTTTGAAATAAAATTCTGGCAGCAGAATTTTATTGAAAGTTTGGAGCAAAAGATAAACATGCTACAGCCACTCAAATGGACATGTGAGGACATGGATGTAAAGACAACAATATATACTTCAAGGAACAATCAAAATCCACCCCAAAACTATCATGCTTTGTCCTACAACATCACACGAACATGGCATCGGAACGTTACAGATTTCAGACTTAGTGAAATTTCACTAAGTCCCAAAACAGCAACATCATCATAGCACACAAAAGAGCATGTTTGAGTCACCTCGAAACTAAACATGGCAAAGGGTAAGCACCTCATCAAAATACATATGACGGTGATCCCGAAACACACAAGCATGCATCAATGTGGTGAACACACCGATTACAACGAGCTCAACAAGATGGCATTTCATAACAAGTTAAAACACAACATGTGAACATGGCACTTTGCAACGATGATAACAAGGAAACAATACATCTACCATGCAACCTATCACACCCAACACGTAGTTCATGGCAAGACGAACACGTGGACATGTCATTTGCATCGTTTGGACAAACGAGCTAAAAGTTATCACAAGTCAAAGGTGGCATGAAAATAACACATAACAGCAGTTTATATCATCATGCACTCTTGTAACAGCAAAACATGTGTCAAGAAGACCTCTAACATGCATGACTACAACAGGTAAAACGTAGAGGGCATCTCCACGAACATCTGGACATGCTACACGCGCAAAACGGAGCAACAGGCACCAAACTAGAGCAGTTTAAAGATTGCATCTCAGATCAGGAATAAAAGGACTTAGAGGGATTTAGGTCAACCTAGATCCAGATCTGGGCTGAGATGAACAGTGCGGCGGCCTGGAGGAACAGTAGCGCGGCCCGATCCGGCGCGCGGGGCGGCCCAGGCGCGCGGCGTCGGTGGCGAAGGGGCGGCGGCCCACGGGGGCGAAGCGGCGGCGGCCCGCCGCGGCCGACGGAGGAGGAAGGAGGCGAGGCCCGCTAGGCGGCGGTGCGGCCCGGCTCGGCTCGGGAGTGGAGCCCGGTGGAGCTGGCCCGCGCGCGGGGCGGCGGCGACTTGGGCCGAGCCCAGGCGCTCGCGGGGAGGCGGCTGGAGGCCTGCTCGGGCGCTCGCCTGGCGCGGCTGCGGCGCGGCCCGGAGACGCGAGGCGAGCGGGGACCAGATCGACGGAGGGAAGTGGCCTGGATCGCTGGCGCTGACCCCGGCGCGGACGAAGCGAAGGCCCGGTCGGTCGATCTCCTGGCGCGCTGACTTGGCCCGAACGAGGAATCGGTCGGGGCGCTCGATCTGCGGCTTCGACCGGATCTCTCGGGATCCGGGGAGAAAACAGAGGGAGGTCTTTGGGATCTGAGAAGAAAGGGAAAAAAAAGAAAGGAGAGGGGAGGAAGAAGAAGGGAATGCCAACATAGACTAGGGGTCTATATATAGCGATTTAGACTAGGGTTTGGAGATTAGGGATGTTTAGGAGCCCTCCGATCTGATCCAACGGATCCGATCGCGGGAATGATTTAAAAGGACCAGACGGAGATGAAAGAATGCAACAGGGGTGTTTCCGGGACACGAAGTAAGGGCACTTCGGACCCACACGTACAACGGAGGGAAAAGTCAACGGAGTCCAAACGAGACGAGATTTGAGAGGCGGGTTGCTCACAACAAAACAACAACACACAACACAACCTCACGGCACACCGGTAACGAAAAACGCCCGAACAACAAAGTAGGCCTACGGGACGTCACGGACACGTGAGGGAGCTCCGGAACACGAAACGGACAACGGGAAGAAACGCCACGAACCGGATGCAACCCACAACACAAATGCAATGCAATGCACATGTCTACATGATATGAATGAAAGCCACACACTCACACAACAAAACGACGAAAGCCCGAAAGACGAAGAACCCGAAATGGAAATAGATGAAGCCGGAGATATATTATAAGCCCAAAAGGGAAAGTATTACATCCGGGGCATTACAAACTCTCCTCTACTACAAAAAGATCTCGTCCCGAGATCTAGGACTGGAAAAAGGAAGGGTACTCGGAACGAAGATGATCTTCTCGTTCCCAGGTAGCTTCTCGGTCTGTGTGATGTGACCACTTGACTTTCAGAAACTTGATGGTCTTGTTGCGAGTCTTGCGTTCGGTTTCTTCGAGAATTGCAACTGGATGCTCTCGGTAGGAAAGGTCTTGTTGAAGATCAATCTCCTCAAACGGAATCATACGCTCAGGTGCCTTGAAGCATTTGCGAAGCTGAGACACATGGAAGACATCATGAACATTTGCAAAGTTGGAAGGGAGCTCGAGCTGATAGGCTAGATCGCCTCTTTTGCCAAGAATTTTGAAAGGCCCGACGTATCTAGGAGCAAGCTTTCCTTTGATACCGAACCTCTGGGTTCCTTTCATCGGAGAAACTCGGAGATAGACATGATCACCGATGTCGAAAGCCAAATCACGATGCTTTCCGTCATAGTAACTCTTCTGACGCGACTGAGCGGCCTTGAGATTCTCACGTATGACTTTGCACATTTCTTCGGCTTCAGAGATCAAATCATTGCCAAGAAGTTGACGTTCACCTGTTTCAGACCAGTTGAGAGGGGTACGGCACTTTCTGCCATAGAGAATTTCAAACGGTGCTTTGCCTGCACTTGCTTGAAAGCTGTTGTTGTAAGAGAATTCTGCAAATGGAAGACAGTCCTCCCATTTCATGCCGAAGGAGATGACACAGGCTCTGAGCCTATCTTCAAGGATCTGATTTACACGCTCGACTTGACCACTAGTCTGAGGGTGAAAGGCAGTGCTGAACCTGATCTTCGTGCCCATGGCGGACTGAAAGGAGTCCCAGAACTTTGATGTGAACAAACTGCCACGGTCTGAGGATATCACTTGAGGAATGCCATGAAGGGACACAATTCTGGAAGTGTACAGCTCTGCAAGTTGAGCTGCATTGATTGATTCTTTGACTGGAAGAAAATGAGCAACTTTGGTAAGCTTGTCAATCACCACAAAGATAGCATCATTGCCTCGCTTGGATTTAGGAAAGCCAGTGACGAAGTCCATTTCAATATGGTCGAACTTCCACTCAGGAATAGGAAGAGGTTGGAGAAGACCGGCTGGACGTTGATGTTCTGCTTTCACTCTTCTGCATACATCACATTCATTCACGAATTGGGCAATCTCCCTTTTCATGCGTGTCCACCAGTAAGATTGCTTGAGGTCTTGATACATCTTGGAACTGCCAGGATGAATGGAAAGGAGAGAATCATGAGCTTCTTCCATTATGAGCTTCCTGAGATCACCTTTGGGAACAACGAGTCTGTCCTCGAAGAACAAGGTATCTCTCTCATCAACACGGAAGCACTTATATTTTGGAGTGCCCTTTGCAATGCCATGTTTCACCTTCTTCACCATGGTATCACTGAGCTGGGCCTCACGGACTTGATCTTCCAAGGTAGGAGCAATCTGGAGATTAGCAAGAAAACCCTGCGGAACAACCTGAAGGTTGAGCTTCCTGAAAGCTTCACAAAGCTCAGGCTGGTGTGGCTTGATGAGAAGGCTGTTGCAATATGCCTTTCTGCTCAAAGCATCTGCAATCACATTCGCCTTGCCTGGAGTGTACTCAATGCTGGGGTTGTACTCTTGGATCATCTCGACCCAACGAGTCTGGCGGAGGTTCAGATGCGGCTGCGTGAAGATGTACTTCAAGCTCTTGTGATCAGTGAAGATGTCGACCTTTCTGCCCAACAACAGATGTCTCCACGTAATCAGAGCATGTACCACAGCTGCTAGCTCGAGATCATGTGTGGGATAGTTCTTCTCAGCTGGCTTGAGCTGACGAGAAGTGTATGCCACAATTCTCTTCTCTTGCATAAGCACACCACCAAGGCCTTGAAGAGAAGCGTCACAGAACACTTCATAGGGCTTGGATTCATCTGGAGGAATCAGAACTGGAGCTGAGACAAGCTTCTCTTTGAGTGTTTTGAAAGCCACTACACACTCGGGAGACCAAAAGTATTTGACATTCTTCTGGAGGAGGTTGGAAAGAGGCTTGGCAATCTTGGAGAAGTTCTCCACAAACCTTCTGCAATAGCTGGCAAGACCCAGAAAACTGCGGAGCTGCTTGACGTTCTGAGGAGCTTCCCAGTTAACAATTGCTTCAACTTTCTCGGGATTAACCGCAATACCGTCAGCTGAGATAATGTGGCCCAGGTAGAGAACCTTATCGAGCCAAAACTCGCACTTTGAGAACTTGGCATAGAATTTGTGCTCTCGGAGTCGATCAAGAACCAGACGCAAGTGCTTTTCGTGATCTTCTTCATTCTTGGAAAACACCAAAATATCATCCAGATACACTAGCACAAATTCGCCTGTATAGGGGTTGAAGATGTAATGCATCATCCTTGAGAAGGTAGGAGGAGCATTGGCGAGGCCGAAGGACATGACGGTATACTCATATGAACCGTAGCTCGTTCTGAACGCCGTCTTGGGAATGTCTTCCTCGCGAATGCGAATTTGATGATAGCCCATTCGGAGGTCAAGCTTAGAGAATACTTTAGCTCCTTTGAGCTGCTCAAAGAGTTCATTGATGTTGGGGAGCGGGTACTTGTTCTTAATCGTCTTCTTGTTCAGTGGCCGGTAGTCAACACAGAGACGCTCCGTGCCATCTTTCTTCTTGACAAATAAGACACCACAGCCCCACGGAGATGTACTCGGTCTGATGAGACCCATACGCTCCTGTTCATCCAACTGTTTCTTCAATTCCTTCAATTCATCTGAAGAGAGCTTGTATGGACGCCGACAAACAGGTTCGGTGCCCGGCTCGAGTTCAATGACAAACTCCACCTGACGGTGTGGAGGCATGCCTGGAAGTTCTTCTGGAAAGACGTCTTGATATTCATTCACCACTGGAATTTGCTCTATGGCATTAATTTCACCCTTATCATTAAGAGAGAAAAGCCGAATAGTATTATCCCTGGAGGCGAAGATAATCACATCTTCATCAGAATGAGTCAATTTGACTTCCTTTTGAGCGCAATCAATGTGAGCATCATGCTGAGAAAGCCAATCCATTCCGAGAATGAGGTCGATGTCAGAATGACCAAGAATCACCGGTGAAGCCAGAAAACGATAATCACCCATGCGAATAGAAACATCCGGAGCCACCATACTAGAACTCAATCTCTTGCCAGGTGATATGACACTCAAAGGTCTTGGCAAGGCTTCAGAGTGAACATTATTCTTGGATGCAAATGGATATGACATAAAAGAGCAAGAAGCACCCGAATCAAATAACACTTTAGCTGGGATAGAGTTCACTGGAAGGTTACCCAGAATGACATCAGAAGAAGCCTCCGCTTGTGCTGCATTCATCAGATTGACCCTTGCAGCCTTTGGATCATGCCTGACAATAGCTGAACTCACAGGTGGTGGAGGAGGAAGACGCTTCGGATTCGGACATCTGTTTGCATAGTGACCTTTCTGAGTACATTTGTTGCAAGTCACTTCTGAGAGAGGACGGAACTGAGAGCCACTGGACTTAGAGCCTTGAGACTGAAACTGCTTCTTCGACTGGTTGCTTGGGTTGGGTGGGTGGGAGAAACCACGGCCACTAGAGTTCTTGTTGTTGGAGTTGTTGAAGTTGCTGGAGTTGTTGTATGGAGCTCGAATCATTGGAGGAGGAGGAAGCCAGAATTTCTGTTGTTTCGCAGCCAACTGAGACGATGAGGTAGAGTGAACAGCATCTCGAATTCTCTTCTTAGAAGCCTCCATCTTAAGCTGAGCTGCTTCTTGTTTCAAAGCCATATTATAGAACTTATCGAAATCGTCTGGCTCGAACAGAGTGAGAGCAAGCTGAAGTTCATCTTTGAGACCTCCACGGAACTGATAGATTTTGCTCTTTGCATCAGGTATGTCTTGCTTTGCATAGCGAGCGAGGTTTTGGAACTTGACATTATACTGATAGACTGTCATGGAGCCCTGCTTGAGGTTGCGGAATTGCTCACGCATACCCTCAATGACACTTGTAGGAATGTGATGCGAGCGGAAATCCTTGCAGAAATTCTCCCATGAGATCACTTGACCCGGCCTTGAGTCTTTATACTGCTGCCACCAATCAGCTGCTTGATCTTTCAGTTGGAAGGCTGCAAACTTCACATAGTCATCTTCTTTCACGTTACTGCACTCAAAATGCTTCTTGATATCAGTCAGCCAATCCTCAGCATCAAGAGGGTCGACACAGTAACTGAAAGCTTTAGGATTGTTGGCCAAGAACTGGTTGAGAGTAGCATGGTGCTGCTGGAAGAAGTTGCCTTGGTTCATTGGAACGCCCTGATTAGCTTGATTAGCTTGATTAGCTTGCATCATATGCATCATCTGCATCATCAACTGAGTGTTCTGAGCAGTAGTCTGCATAATTGCTCTCCAAGCCTCAGGCGGAGGAGGAGGAGAAGGAGGACGCTCTGGGACCTCTTCCACCTCTGGGTTGGCATTCGGAACCTTTTTCGGAGCCATCCTGTAAGAGATGACCACGAATCAGCAATTGATTGACAAAAGGAATAAGCGGAATCAATGGAATGAATTGCAACAAGTCTTCACAATAATCATTCGAACAATAAGAACGAATGAAATCATCCGAACAAGAGGAACGAATGAATTTCTTAGTTAAATGATAACATCAGTCTTCACGAGAAGCCACATAGGGATCAAAAGGATAAAATAATAAAACAACAAGGTACGGAAAGGAACAAACACAAGAGAGGAGTTTCGTTCTAACATCTTTGTGCTGAAAGCATATGAACGCGTTACGAAAAGGTTTTGCAATCCCCGGATCAGCATAGCCAAGGACCCTTTAAGATGCAACTCCTGATAGTAACCTCGGTCATGTAACTCCTTCACTCAATGTCGAACCCCGAACTCACTAACCTGCATTCGTTGGAAGAATGCCTACGATCTACTGGATAAAACCCACCTATAGCTTTCCGAAAGATTCCAGTTATGCAATCAGGTGTTGGGGATACACGGGAAGCACCGCGCAATCAACTCTAACCTACATCCAGGTGTATCCATCCTTCAACACATAACCAGTCTTTCTCGGAAACTGTGTACCTCGGACCTTCGAAAAGCATCCACTATAACAAGCTATGGCAATACTCCCGAACTACCTCCCCAGTACTGGGTGATGTCGGGGTTATCTTGCCACTGGCCGTATAGGGGAGATTTTCGATGTCGGCCGTCTTAAGTATTTAGTACTGCTGCGATATGCTTGTTACAATGATACCCCGAAGCTCAACTCCTCGGTAACAGGAGGCATCGAGAACAATATCCTTGTCACAAGAACATCGAAACAATCCCAGAATACTCGCGGGATTCCTAAAAAAAATTTTGTGCAAATTTTGAAGATAGGAGAGACAAGAGTAGACGTCAGGAGTCCTCACCAGAGAGAAAGGGGATGGGAAGCAAAGAAATCCTACTCTCCGATATAATATAGGACTCAAAAAGTTTTCAGTGTGTGCCTAGACTCAACCGTCAACGGTTCGATCAAACAGTGGGGGCTCCTAGGTCGGAGAAGGCTCTGAATACCAACTTGTAATGCCCAGGATGGAATTATACCTCCTACGTGTCGAGGCACGACTTAAAGGCATAAGTCCATCCTAGAATGATCTCAAGTTTGGTAATCTTTGCACATCTCATGTAAAAGAGGGATAGTAAACTGAAAATAGTTGGCTTACAATCGCCACGACCGGATGAGCACAGCGTACAGTGGCCGAAATACCCAAGTTGCCAAGGGGGGCCCCGCACACGACTCTAGTTTGGACCAACACTCAAAACGAGCACTGGCCCAGGGGGGTTGAATTAATTAAGCCTCGGGTTAATTACTCCCTCGGAAAGGTTTTAGTTGTGTTAGGCGAATAGTACCAATGTTGGGACTTGCTGGAAAAGACTTAGCACTTAGCGGTTTATCGAGGGGGTCCCATACACCCCAACCGTGTTAGGAACGCATAATCAAGGAACATAAAACCGGCTTATACGGATCCTAACGGCATGAGTGGAACAAAACACCAAGCAAAAGGCTTAGCCTTCCACCCTTGCCAATATATAGGTGATTTCAATTAAAGCATTTATATAGTGTGATATAACCCAACCAAACTTCAACATGGAGCAAGCATCTTCACTTCACCTGCAACTAGCAACGCTATAAGAAGGGCTGAGCGAAGCGTACTTAGCCAAGCAACGGTTTGCATAGGTAGGGTGGTTAAACATGGCAATTGGTTACAAGTAGGAGGCTGACAAGAAGAACATGGGCATCGAGGCAAAACTATAGATCGAGACTACTAGCAAAAGACAAAGATAGTAATGTTATCGGGGTTCGGTCATCTTGCCTGAAGAGAAGAAGTTCGGATCAAAAGAAGGGTCCTCGTGCTCAAACTCGTTGGAAACCTCGTGCTCAACCTCGTTGGAAAACTCGTGCTCAACTTCCGGGTCTAAACAAGACAAACACACCAAGCACCAATCAACACGATGCAATGCGCACTCGAAAAACATGAATGCATGATGGATGCACTAGAGATGCACATGGAGCATGTAAAACATCACTCAAGCAAAACACCTCAAAACAAGATAACAACCTGATATTATTAATCTACACAGAAAAACACCCAAGTTTGATATAAGAATCGCTGAAATCGGAGTTACGGGCTAAAAGTTATGCCCGAAACAAGATTTGATCGAAAACTGCAAATTACAGCAACATAGCATCTTGGGAGCTCAAAATAAATAATCTACAGCACCCAAAAAGCATGGCAAAGGACTTGAACATAAACTAGATATAATGTACAGCAACTAGGTCCAAAGTGCACCCCCAACGGAGTCACGGATCACTAGCAATGATCTTGGACATATTGAACTTTGAAATAAAATTCTGGCAGCAGAATTTTATTGAAAGTTTGGAGCAAAAGAAAAACATGCTACAGCCACTCAAATGGACATGTGAGGACATGGATGGAAAGACAACAATATATACTACAAGGAACAATCAAAATCCACCCCAAAACTATCATGCTTTTTCCTAGAGCATCACACGAACATGGCATCGGAACGTTACAGATTTCAGACTTAGTGAAATTTCACTAAGTCCTAAAACAGCAAAATCATCATAGCACCAAAAAGAGCATGTTTAAGACACCTCGAAACTAAACATGGCAAAGGGTAAGCACCTCATCAAAATACATATGAAGGTGATCCCGAAACACACAAGCATGCATCATTGTGGTGAACACAACGATTGCAACGAGCTCAACAACATGGCATTTCATAACAAGTAAAAACACAACATGTGAGCATGGCATCTTGCAACGATGATAACAAGGAAACAATAAATCTACCATGCAACCTATCACACACAACACGTAGTTCGTGTCAAGACGAACACGTGGACATGTCATTTGCCTCGTTTGGACAAACGAGCTAAAAGATATCACAAGTCAAAGGTGGCACAAAAATAACACATCACAGCAGTTTATATCATCATACACTCTTGCAACAGCAAAACAAGGCCCTAGATGATCTCTAACATGCATGACTACAACAGGTAAAACGTAGAGGGCATCTCCACGAACATCTGGACATGCTACACGCGCAAAACGGAGCAACAGGCAAGAAATTAGAGCAGGTCAAAGTTTGGATCTCAGATCAGGAATTAAGGACTTAGGGAAAAAAAAGGTACCTCTCCAGATCTGGATCTGGAGGAACAGTGCGGGCCTCGGGTGAACAGTACGGGCCCGCGAGGAACAGTGCGGCGACGGCAGCGCGGCCCACGGGAAGAAGCGGCGGCGGCCCAGCGATCCGGCCCGGAGCGCGGAGAGGAGAAGGACCCACGGCTGGGCGGCGGGAAGCAGGCCTGCGGCGCAGCTAGCGAAGGCGGCGGCCCAGCTGGGCGCCCCGGCCCAGGCGAGCAGCGGCGCGGCGAAGTGGCGATCGGCGCGGTACTGGGCCGGCTCGAGCGGTGCGAGGCCCGACGGGGCGAGCGGTGACGCGAGGCGAGCGGGAGGCGAGCTGGGCCGGCTCGCGTTGATGTGGTCCAGCGGAGCTGCGCGGCCGGCCGAGTGGTCCCCGATGCGGGCCGGTCGTCGAAGCGGGCGACGGCGGGAGACCTGGGCCGACGCGCCTCCTGGCGAGAGCGCTCGGTCGCGGACAGATCGGCGAGGCGCCGTTGACTTCGGGCGCTGCGGCGGCTCGGCCAGTAGGATCTGCGGGCTGCGGCGCGATTGCTTCGAAGGAAAAAAACTGGATCCCCTCGGGATCCGGTGGAGGAGAGGATTGGATCTGAGATCTGAAATTTAGGGAAGAAGAAGGGGAATGTCCAAATAGACTAGGGGTCTATTTATAGCAGTTTTAGACTAGGGTTTGAAGGCTAGGGTGTTTAGGAGCCCTACGATCGTGATCCAACGGATCCGATCGCGGGATGTTTTAAAAAGGATCAGACGGAGATAAAAGACTGCAGCAGGGGTATTTTCGGGACACGAAGTAAGGGCACTTCGGACCCACACGTACAACGGAGGGAAAAGTCAACGGAGTCCAAACGAGACGAGATTTGAGAGGCGGGTTGCACACAACAAAACAACAACACACAACACAACCTCGCGGCACACCGGTAACGAAAAACGCCCGAACAACAAAGTAGGCCTACGGGACGTCACGGACACGTGAGGGAGCTCCGGAACACGAAACGGACAACGGGAAGAAACGCCACGAACCGGATGCAACCCACAACACAAAAGCAAAGCAATGCACATGTCTACATGATATGAATGAATGCCACACACTCACACAACAAAACGACGAAAGCCCGAAAGACAAAGAACCCGAAATGGAAATAGATGAAGCCGGAGATTTATTATAAGCCCAAAAGGGAAAGTATTACATCCGGGGCATTACAAACTCTCCTCTACTACAAAAAGATCTCGTCCCGAGATCTAGGACTGGAAAAAGGAAGGGTACTCGGAACGAAGATGATCTTCTCGTTCCCAGGTAGCTTCTCGGTCTGTGTGATGTGACCACTTGACTTTCAGAAACTTGATGGTCTTGTTGCGAGTCTTGCGTTCGGTTTCTTCGAGAATTGCAACTGGATGCTCTCGGTAGGAAAGGTCTTGTTGAAGATCAATCTCCTCAAACGGAATCATCCGCTCAGGTGCCTTGAAGCATTTGCGAAGCTGAGACACATGGAAGACATCATGAACATTTGCAAAGTTGGAAGGGAGCTCGAGCTGATAGGCTAGATCGCCTCTTTTGCCCACTCTTCTGCATACATCACATTCATTCACGAATTGGGCAATTTCCCTTTTCATGCGTGTCCACCAGTAAGATTGCTTGAGGTCTTGATACATCTTGGAACTGCCAGGATGAATGGAAAGGAGAGAGTCATGAGCTTCTTCCATTATGAGCTTCCTGAGATCACCTTTGGGAACAACGAGTCTGTCCTCGAAGAACAAGGTATCTCTCTCATCAACACGGAAGCACTTATATTTTGGAGTGCCCTTTGCAATGCCATGTTTCACCTTCTTCACCATGGTATCACTGAGCTGAGCCTCACGGACTTGATCCTCCAAGGTAGGAGCAATTTGGAGATTAGCAAGAAAACCCTGCGGAACAACCTGAAGGTTGAGCTTCCTGAAAGCTTCACAAAGCTCAGGCTGGTGTGGCTTGATAAGAAGGCTGTTGCAATATGCCTTTCTGCTCAAAGCATCTGCAATCACATTCGCCTTGCCTGGAGTGTACTCAATGCTGGGGTTGTACTCTTGGATCATCTCGACCCAACGAGTCTGGCGGAGGTTCAGATGCGGCTGCGTGAAGATGTACTTCAAGCTCTTGTGATCAGTGAAGATGTCGACCTTTCTGCCCAACAACAGATGTCTCCACGTAATCAGAGCATGTACCACAGCTGCTAGCTCGAGATCATGTGTGGGATAGTTCTTCTCAGCTGGCTTTAGCTGACGTGAAGTGTATGCCACAATTCTCTTATCTTGCATAAGCACACCACCAAGACCTTGAAGAGAAGCGTCACAGAACACTTCATAGGGCTTGGATTCATCTGGAGGAATCAGAACTGGAGCTGAGACAAGCTTCTCTTTGAGGGTTTTGAAAGCCACTTCACACTCGGGAGACCAAAAGTATTTGACATTCTTCTGAAGGAGGTTGGAAAGAGGCTTGGCAATCTTGGAGAAGTTCTCCACAAACCTTCTGCAATAGCTGGCAAGACCCAGAAAACTGCGGAGCTGTTTGACGTTCTGAGGAGCTTCCCAGTTGACAATTGCTTCAACTTTCTCGGGATTAACCGCAATACCGTCAGCTGAGATAATGTGGCCCAGGTATAGAACCTTATCGAGCCAAAACTCGCACTTTGAGAACTTGGCATAGAATTTATGCTCTCGGAGTCGATCGAGAACCAGACGCAAATGCTTTTCGTGATCTTCTTCATTCTTGGAAAACACCAGAATATCATCCAGATACACTAGCACAAACTCGCCTGTATAGGGGTTGAAGATGTAATGCATCATCCTTGAAAAGGTAGGAGGAGCATTGGCGAGACCGAAGGACATGACGGTATACTCATATGAACCGTAGCTCGTTCTGAAGGCCGTCTTGGGAATGTCTTCCTCGCGAATGCGAATTTGATGATAGCCCATTCGGAGGTCAAGCTTAGAGAATACTTTAGCTCCTTTGAGCTGCTCAAAGAGTTCGTTGATGTTGGGGAGCGGATACTTGTTCTTAATCGTCTTCTTGTTCAGTGGCCGGTAGTCAACACAGAGACGCTCCGTGCCATCTTTCTTCTTGACAAATAAGACACCACAGCCCCACGGAGATGTACTCGGTCTGATGAGACCCATACGCTCCTGTTCATCCAACTGTTTCTTCAATTCCTTCAATTCATCTGAAGAGAGCTTGTAAGGACGTCGACAAACAGGTTCGGTGCCCGGCTCGAGTTCAATGACAAACTCCACCTGACGGTGTGGAGGCATGCCTGGAAGTTCTTCTGGAAAGACGTCTTGATATTCATTCACCACTGGAATTTGCTCTATGGCATTAATTTCACCCTTATCATTAAGAGAGAAAAGCCGAATAGTATTATCCCTGGAGGCGAAGATAATCACATCTTCATCAGAATGAGTCAATTTGACTTCCTTTTGAGCGCAATCAATGTGAGCATCGTGCTGAGAAAGCCAATCCATTCCGAGAATGAGGTCGATGTCAGAATGACCAAGAATCACCGGTTTAGCCAGAAAACGATAATCTCCCATGCGAATAGAAACATCCGGAGCATAAACACTAGAAGTCATGATCTTGCCTGGAGAAACAACTTGCAACTTCTGAGGCAAATTTGAAGTGGCAATATCGTGCTTGGATGCAAAAGGTTGAGACATGAAAGAGCATGATGCACCCGAATCAAATAACACTTTAGCCGGAAAAGAGTTCACTGGAAGGTTACCCAAAATGACATCAGAAGAAGCCTCTGCTTGTGCTGCATTCATCAGATTGACCCTTGCAGCCTTTGGATCATGCTTGACCATAGCGGTACCGACAGGAGGAGGAGGCGGAAGGCGCCTTGGGTTGTTGCACTTGTTGGAATAATGACCTTTCTGGCCACACTTGTAGCAAGTCACCTCAGAAAGCGGACGGGTAGGAGGAGCATTGGACTTGGAGCCTTGAGACTGAAACTGCTTCTTCGACTGGTTGCTTGGGTTGGGTGGGTGGGAGAAACCACGACCACTAGAGTTCTTGTTGTTGGAGTTGTTGAAGTTGCTGGAGTTGTTGTATGGAGCTCGAATCATTGGAGGAGGAGGAAGCCAGAATTTCTGTTGTTTCGCAGCCAACTGAGACGATGAGGTAGAGTGAACAGCATCTCGAATTCTCTTCTTAGAAGCCTCCATCTTAAGCTGAGCTGCTTCTTGTTTCAAAGCCATATTATAGAACTTATCGAATTCGTCTGGCTCGAACAAAGTGAGAGCAAGCTGAAGTTCATCTTTGAGACCTCCACGAAACTGATAGATTTTGCTCTTTGCATCAGGAATGTCTTGCTTTGCATAGCGAGCGAGGTTTTGGAACTTGACATTATACTGATAGACTGTCATGGAGCCCTGCTTGAGGTTGCGGAATTGCTCACGCATACCCTCGATAACACTTGTAGGAATGTGATGCGAGCGGAAATCCCTGCAGAAGTTCTCCCACGAGATCACTTGACCCGGCCTTGAGTCTTTATACTGCTGCCACCAATCAGCTGCTTGATCTTTCAGTTGGAAGGCTGCAAACTTCACATAGTCATCTTCTTTCACGTTACTGCACTCAAAATGCTTCTTGATATCGGTCAGCCAATCCTCAGCATCAAGAGGGTCGACACAGTAACTGAAAGCTTTAGGATTGTTAGCCAGGAACTGGTTCAGAGTAGCATGGTGCTGCTGGAAGAAGTTGCCTTGGTTCATTGGAATGCCCTGATTAGCTTGATTAGCTTGCATAGCCTGCATTTGCTGCATCATCTGCATCATCAACTGAGTGTTCTGAGCAGTAGTCTGCATAATTGCTCTCCAAGCCTCAGGCGGAGGAGGAGGTGAAGGAGGACGTTCTGGAACCTCTTCACCCTCTGGGTTGGCATTCGGAACCCTTTTCGGAGCCATCCTGTAAGAGATGACCACGAATCAGCAATTGATTGACAAAAGGAATAAGCTGAATCAATGGAATGAATTGCAACAAGTCTTCACAATAATCATTCGAACAATTAAGAACGAATGAAATCATCCGAACAAGAGGAACGAATGAATTTCTCAGTTAAATGATAACATCAGTCTTCACGAGAAGCCACATAGGGATCAAAAGGATAAAATAATAAAAACAACAAGGTACGGAAAGGAACAAACACAAGAGAGGAGTTTCGTTCTAACATCTTTGTGCTGAAAGCATATGAACGCGTTACGAAAAGGTTTTGCAATCCCCGGATCAGCATAGCCAAGGACCCTTTAAGATGCAACTCCTGATAGTAACATCGGTCATATAACCCCTTCACTCAATGTCGAACCCCGAACTCACTAACCTGCATTTGTTGGAAGAATGCCTACGATCTACTGGATAAAACCCACCTATAGATTTCCGAAAGATTCCAGTTATGCAATCAGGTGTTGGGGATACACGGGAAGCACCGCGCAATCAACTCTAACCTACATCCAGGTGTATCCATCCTTCAACACATAACCAGTCTTTCTCGGAAACTGTGTACCTCGGACCTTCGAAAAGCATCCACTATAACAAGCTATGGCAATACTCCCGAACTACCTCCCCAGTACTGGGTGATGTTGGGGTTATCTTGCCACTGGCCGTATAGGGGAGATTTTCGATGTCGGCCGTCTTAAGTATTTAGTACTGCCGCGATATGCTTGTTACAATGATACCCCGAAGCTCAACTCCTCGGTAACAGGAGGCATCGGGAACAATATCCTTGTCACAAGAACATCGAAACAATCCCAGAATACTCGCGGGAATCCTAAAAAAAATTTGTGCAAATTTTGAAGATAGGAGAGACAAGAGTAGACGTCAGGAGTCCTCACCAGAGAGAAAGGGGATGAGAAGCAAAGAATCCTACTCTCCGATATAATATATGACTCAAAAAGTTTTCCAGTGTGTGCCTAGACTCAACCGTCAACGGTTCGATCAAACAGTGGGGGCTCCTAGGTCGGAGAAGGCTCTGAATACCAACTTGTAATGCCCAGGATGGAATTATACCTCCTACGTGTCGAGGCACGACTTAAAGGCATAAGTCCATCCTAGAATGATCTCAAGTTTGGTAATCTTTGCACAACTCATGTAAAAGAGGGGATAGTAAACTTAAAATAGACGGCTTACAATCGCCACGTCACAGAATAACAGTACAAGTCTCAAACATCATACAATAAGATCACTACAACCCTCTAAGGGCAAAAGCCAAATGTCAAAGTACCAAACTCAGATAAATAAAACAACCACAGGCGGATCGAATCCTAGTAAGAGACTCCACTACTGATCGTCCGGGTAGCGCACGTAGTAACGACTACGCTCCTCGTCGTACTCCCAATCCAGCTCGGTGCCATCACCTGGATAGCTCACAGCTGGACCTGCATCTGGTGTGTGAAGTAACTGTGAGCCACAGAGGACTCAGCAATCCCGTTCCCGGGTAACAGAACTATCAAAGCCTTTAGGTGAGGAAAAGGCTGGAGAAAGAACAAGAGGTGAAGGAACAACAAAGAGTCTGCAGCAGCAACTAGCGCTAACTTACGCAAGAGAGAGCGAGAAGAGAAGGCAACGCGAGAAGTGATCACGAAGTGATCCTAGCTACAAGCTCACAAACATAACCCCTCCGTGTTCAACTCCCGAATCCCTATTCGGAAATTGACAGTCCGGAACACACGCTGGTAGTGTATTAGTATCATTGTGTCAAGTTATCTACAACCGGAATTAACAAGCTCCCATCTGCCACATAACCGCGGGCACGGCTTTCGAAAGTTCAAACCCTGCAGGGGTGTTCCAACTTGACCCATTACAAGCCCACGATCCGCGGAGTCGCAACTCCAAAGTGGGAAGACCCGAGTATCCTCGGAATCCCGTGCTCAAGATATACCGAGCTAAGGTAAGGCTAATCCAGCAAATCCTCCCGGCGTGCCGACACCCTGATAGTAGCCGCGCGTATCTCGTCTCAGGCCACGACCGGATGGGACAAGCTACGGGTTTTTACCAAACCTTGAGTTTCCTCGAGGTGGCCCCGCAGGTTGCCCGTTTCGGACCAACACTCATGTGGAGCACTGGCCCGGGGTTGTTGATTAAGAAAGAGGGTTAATTACTCCCTTATGCATGTTTAGTTTGTTATTAGGCAAATAGTACCAATGTTGGGACTTGCTGGAAAAGACTTAGCACATAGCGGTTTATCGAGGGGGTCCCATACACCCCAACCGTGTTAGGAACGCATAATCAAGGAACATAAAACCGGCTTATACGGATCCTAACGGCATGAGTGGAACAAAACACCAAGCAAAAGGCTTAGCCTTCCACCCTTGCCAATATATATGTGATTTCAATTTAAGCATTTATATAGTGTGATATAACCCAACCAAACTTCAACATGGAGCAAGCATCTTCACTTCACCTGCAACTAGCAACGCTATAAGAAGGGCTGAGCGAAGCGTACTTAGCCAAGCAACGGTTTGCATAGGTAGGGTGGTTAAGCATGGCAATTGGTTACAAGTAGGAGGCTGACAAGAAGAACATGGGCATCGAGGCAAAACTATAGATCGAGACTACTAGCAACAGACAAAGATAGTAATGTTATCGGGGTTCGGTCATCTTGCCTGAAGAGAAGACGTTCGGATCGAAAGAAGGGTCCTCGTGCTCAAACTCGTTGGAAACCTCGTGCTCAACCTCGTTGGAAAACTCGTGCTCAACTTCGTGCTCTAAACAAGACAAACACACCAAGCACCAATCAACACGATGCAATGCGCACTCGAAAAACATGTATGCATGATGGATGCACTAAAGATGCACATGGGGCACGGAAAACATCACTCAAGCAAAACACCTCAAAACAAGATAACAAGCTGATATTATTAATCTACACAGAAAATCACCCAAGTTTGATATAAGATTCGCTGAAATCGGAGTTACGGGCTAAAAGTTATGCCCGAAACAAGATTTGAGCGAAAACTGCAAATTACAGCAACATAGCATCTTTGGAGCTCAAAATAATTAATCTACAGCACCCAAAAAGCATGGCAAAGGACTTGAACACAAACTAGATATAATGTACAGCAACTAGGTCCAAAGTGCACCCCCAACGGAGTCACGGATCAATAGCAATGATCTTGGACATATTGAACTTTGAAATAAAATTCTGGCAGCAGAATTTTATTGAAAGTTTGGAGCAAAAGATAAACATGCTACAGCCACTCAAATGGACATGTGAGGACATGGATGGAAATACAACAATATATACTTCATGGAACAATCAAAATCCACCCCAAAACTATCATGCTTTGTCCTACAACATCACACGAACATGGCATCGGAACGTTACAGATTTCAGACTTAGTGAAATTCACTAAGTCCTAAAACAGCAACATCATCATAGCAACAAAAAGAGCATGTTTAAGACACCTCGAAACTAAACATGGCAAAGGGTAAGCACCTCATCAAAGTACATATGACGGTGATCCCAAAACACACAAGCATGCATCATTGTGGTGAACACACCGAATGCAACGAGCTCAACAAGATGGCATTTCATAACAAGTAAAAACACAACATTTGAACATGGCATCTTGCAACGATGATAACAAGGAAACAATAAATCTACCATGCAACCTATCACACACAACACGTAGTTCGTGACGAGACGAACACGTGGACATGTCATTTGCATCGTTTGGACAAACGAGCTAAAAGATATCACATGTCAAAGGTGGCATGAAAATAACACATAACAGCAGTTTATATCATCATGCACTCTTGTAACAGCAAAACATGTGTCAAGATGACATCTAACATGCATGACTACAACAGGTAAAACGTAGAGGGCAACTCCACGAACATCTGGACATGCTACACGCGCAAAACGGAGCAACAGACACCAAACTAGAGCAGTTTGAAGATTGCATCTCAGATCAGGAATAAAAGGACTTAGAGGGATTTAGGTCAACCTAGATCCAGATCTGGGCTGAGATGAACAGTGCGGCGGCCTGGAGGAACAGTAGCGCGGCCCGATCCGGCGCGCGGGGCGGCCCAGGCGCGCGGCGTCGGTGGCGAAGGGGCGGCGGCCCACGGGGGCGAAGCGGCGGCGGCCCACCGCGGCCGACGGAGGAGGAAGGAGGCGAGGCCCGCTAGGCGGCGGTGCGGCCCGGCTCGGCTCGGGAGTGGAGCCCGGTGGAGCTGGCCCGCGCGCGGGGCGGCGGCGACTTGGGCCGAGCCCAGGCGCTCGCGGGGAGGCGGCTGGAGGCCCGCTCGGGCGCTCGGCCTGGCGCGGCTGCGGCGCGGCCCGGAGACGCGAGGCGAGCGGGGACCAGATCGACGGAGGGAAGCGGCCTGGATCGCTGGCGCTGACCCCGGCGCGGACGAAGCGAAGGCCCGGTCGGTCGATCTCCTGGCGCGCTGACTTGGCCCGAACGAGGAATCGGTCGGGGCGCTCGATCTGCGGCTTCGACCGGATCTCTCGGGATCCGGGGAGAAAACAGAGGGAGGTCTTTGGGATCTGAGAAGAAAGGGAAAAAAAAAGAAAGGAGAGGGGAGGAAGAAGAAGGGAATGCCAACATAGACTAGGGGTCTATATATAGCGATTTAGACTAGGGTTTGGAGATTAGGGATGTTTAGGAGCCCTCCGATCTGATCCAACGGATCCGATCGCGGGAATGATTTAAAAGGACCAGACGGAGATGAAAGAATGCAACAGGGGTGTTTCCGGGACACGAAGTAAGGGCACTTCGGACCCACACGTACAACGGAGGGAAAAGTCAACGGAGTCCAAACGAGACGAGATTTGAGAGGCGGGTTGCTCACAACAAAACAACAACACACAACACAACCTCACGGCACACCGGTAACGAAAAACGCCTGAACAACAAAGTAGGCCTACGGGACGTCACGGACACGTGAGGGAGCTCCGGAACACGAAACGGACAACGGGAAGAAACGCCACGAACCGGATGCAACCCACAACACAAATGCAATGCAATGCACATGTCTACATGATATGAATGAAAGCCACACACTCACACAACAAAACGACGAAAGCCCGAAAGACAAAGAACCCGAAATGGAAATAGATGAAGCCGGAGATATATTATAAGCCCAAAAGGGAAAGTATTACATCCGGGGCATTACAATATGAGATGTTCCAAGAGTTGAAATTAGTATTTCATACTCATGCCCGTGTCGAGAGGTATAAGACCTCTGACAGTACTTTGCCTACAAGATGGAGGAGAATAGCTCAACCAGTGAGCATGTGCTCAGATTGTCTGGGTAGTACAATTGCTTGAATCAAGTGGGAGTTAATCTTCCAGATAAGATAGTAATTGACAAAGTTCTCTAGACACTATCACCAAGTTAGTAGAACTTCGTGATGAACTATAATATGCAAGGGATGACGAAAGTAATTCCCGAGCTCTTCGCGATGCTGAAATCGGCGAAGGTAGAAAACAAGAAAGAGCATCAAGTGTTGATGGTTAACAAGGCCACTTGTTTCAAGTAAAGGGCAAAGGGATAGAAGGGGAACTTCAAGAAGAATGACAAGCAAGTTGTCACTCCCGTGAAGAAACCCAAAGCTAAACTCAAGCCTGAAACAAGTGTTTCTACTGCAAAGGAAATGGTCACTAGAAGTGGAACTGCCCTAGATATTTGGCGGATAAGAAGGATGGCAAAGTGAACAAAGGTATATTTGATATAGAGATTATTGATGTGTATTTTACTAATGTTCATATCAACCCCTCGGTATTTGATATTGGTTCAGTTGCTAAAGAGTAGTAACTCGAAATAGGAGTTGCATAATGAACAGAAACTAGTTAAAGGATGAAGTGACGATGTGTATTGGAAGTAGTTCCAAGATTGATATGATCATCATCGTACACTCCCTATACTTTCGGGATTAGTGTTGAACCTAAATAAGTGTTATTTGGTGTTTGTGTTGAACATGAATATGATTTGATCATGTTTATTGCAATACGGTTATTCATGTAAGTTAGAGAATAATTGTTGTTCTGTTTACATGAATAAAACCTTCTATGGTCATACACCCAATGAAAATGGTTTGTTGGATCTCGATCGTGTGATACACATATTCATAATATTGAAGCCAAAAGATGCAAGGTTAATAATGATAGTGCAACTTATTTGTGGCACTGCCGTTTAGGTCATATTGGTGTAAAGCGCATGAAGAAACTCCA
>LR738711.1:202932651-203031370 GCA_902687465.1 Secale cereale
GAACCATGCCTCATGGGCAAGATGACTAAAACTCCGTTCTCCGGAACTGTGGAGCGAGCAACAGAGTTGTTGGAAATCATACATACTGATGTATGCGGACCAATGAGTGTTGAAGCTCGCGGCGGGTATCGTTATTTTCTGACCTTCACTGATGATTTGAGCAGATATGGGTATATCTACTTAATGAAGCACAAGTCTGAAACATTTGAAAAGTTCAAAGAATTTCAGAGTGAAGTGGAGAATCATCGTAACAGAAAATAAGAGTTTCTACGATATGATCGTAGAGGTAAAATATTTTGAGTTAGCGAGTTTGGCCTTCAGTAAAAACAATGTGAAATAGTTTCACTACTCACGCCACCTGGAACACCATAGTGTAATGGTGTGTCCGAACGTCATAACCGTACTTTATTAGATATGGTGCGATCGATGATGTCTCTTACCGATCTACCACTATCACTTTTGGGGTTATGCATTAGAGACAACTGCATTCACGTTAAATAAGGCACCATCTAAATCCGTTGATACGACACCTTATGAACTATGGTTTGGCAAGAAACCAAAGTTGTCGTTTCTTTAAGTTTGGGACTGCGATGCTTATGTGAAAAAGTTTCAACATGATAAGCTCGAACCCAAATCAGAGAAGTAAATCTTCATAGGATACCCAAAAGAAACTGTTGGGTACACCTTCTATCACAGATCCGAAGACAAGGTCTTTGTTGCTAAGAGTGGATCCTTTCTAGAGAAAGAGTTTCTCTCGAAAGAAGTGAGTGGGAGGAAAGTAGAACTTGATGAGGTAATTGTACCTTCTCCCGAATTGGACAGTGGAACATCACAGAAACTAGTTCCAGTGATTCCTACACCAATCAGTGAGGAAGTTAATGATGATGATCATGAAACTTCGGATCAAGTTTCTACTGAACGTCGTAGATCAACCAGAGTACGTTCCGCACCAGAGTGGTACGGCAACCCAGTTCTGGAAATCATGTTACTAGACCATGATGAACCTACGAACTATGAGGAAGCGATGATGAGCCCAGATTCCGCAAAATGGCTTGAGGCCATGAAATCTGAGATGGATCCATGTATAAGAACAAAGTGTGGACTTTGGTTGACTTGCCCGATGGTCGGCAAGCCATTGAAAATAAATGGATCTTTAAGAGGAAGACTGACGCCGATGGTAATGTTACTGTCTACAAAGCTCGACTTGTTGCGAAAGGTTTTCGACAAGTTCAAGATGTTGACTACGATGAGATTTTCTCACCCGTAGCTATGCTTAAGTCTGTCCGAATCATGTTAGCAATTGCCACATTTTATGAAATCTGGCAAATGGATAACGAAACTGCGTTCTTTAATGGATTTATTAAAGAAGAGTTGTATATGATGCAACCAGAAGGTTTTGTCAATCCTAATGGTGCTAGCAAATTGTGCAAGCTCCAGCGATCCATCTATGGAGTGGTGCAAGCATCTCGGAGTTGGAATATATGCTTTGATAAGTTGATCAAAGCATATAGATTTATACAGACTTGCGGTGAAGCCTGTATTTACAAGAAGTGAGTGGGAGCACTACAACCTTTCTGATAAGTATATGTGAATGACATATTGTCGATCGGAAATGATGTAGAATTTTCTGGAAAGCATAAAGGAGTATTTGAAAGGAGTTTTTCAAAGAAAGACCTTGGTAAAGCTGCTTACAAATTGAGCATCAAGATCTATAGATATAGATCAAGACGCTTGATAAGACTTTTGATGAGTACATACCTTGAATAAGATTTTGAAGTAGTTCAAAATGGATCAGTCAAAGAAGGAGTTCTTGCCTGACTTGTAAGGTGTGAAGTTGAGTAAGACTCAAAGCCAGACCACGGCAGAAAAATATAGAGAAAATGAAAGTCATTCCCTATGCCTCAGCCATAGGTTCTATAAAGTATGCCATGCTGTGTACCAAACATGTTGTGTACCTTGCCATGAGTTTGACAAGGAGGTACAATAGTGATCCAGGAGTAGACCACTGTGCAGCGGTCAAAATTATCCTTAGTAACTGGATGACTAAGGAACTCGATTATGGAGGTGATAAAGAGTTCGTCGTAAAGGGTTACGCCGATGCAAGCTTTGACACTAAATCCAGATGACTCTAAGTATCAATCTGGGTGCGTATTGAAAGTGGGAGCAATTAGCTAGAGTAGCTCCATGCAGAGCATTGTAGACATAGAAATTTGCGAAATACATACGGATCTGAATGTGACAGACCCGTTGACTAAACTTCTCTCACAAGCAAAACATGATCACACCTTATTACTCTTGGGTATTAATCACATAGCGATGTGAACTAGATTATTGACTCTAGTAAACCCTTTTGGGTGTTGGTCACACGGCGATGTGAACTATGGGTGTTATTCACATAACGATGTGAACTATCGGTATTAAATCACATGGCGATGTGAGCTAGATTATTGACTCTAGTGCAAGTGGGAGACTGAAGGAAATATGCCCTAGAGGCAATAATAAAGATGTTATTTGTATTTCCTTATATCATGATAAATGTCTTTTATTCATGCTAGAATTGTATTAACCGGAAACTTAGTACATGTGTGGATACATAGACAAAAAGTATGTCCCTAGTATGCCTCTACTAGACTAGCTCATTGATCAAAGATGGTTATGTTTCCTAGCCATAGACATGAGTTGTCATTTGATCAACGGGATCACATCATTAGTAGAATGATGTGATGGACAAGACCCATCCGTTAGCATAGCACTATGATCGTTTAGTTTTACTGCTATTGCTTTCTTCATGACTTATACATGTTCCTATGACTATGAGATTATGCAACTCCCGAATACCGTAGGAACACCTTGTGTGCTATCAAACGTCACAACGTAACTGGGTGATCATAAAGATACTCTATAGGTGTCTCCGAAAGTATTCGTGGTGTTGGCATAGATCAAGATTAGGATTTGTCACTCCGAGTGTCGGAGAGGTATCTCTGGGCCCTCTCGGTAACACACATCACAATAAGCCTTGCAAGCAAAAGACTAATGAGTTAGTCACGAGATGATGTGTTACGGAACGAGTAAAGAGACTTGCCGGTAACGAGATTGAACTAGGTATAGAGATACCGACGATCGAATCTCGGGCAAGTAACATACCGATGACAAAAGGAACAACGTATGTTGCTATGCGGTTTTGACCGATAAAAGATCTTCGTAGAATATGTAGGAGCCAATATGAACATCCAGGTTCCGCTATTGGTTATTGACCGGAGATGAGTCTCGGTCATGTCTACAAAGTTCTCGAACCCGTATGGTCCGCACGCTTAACGTTTGATGACGATCGGTATTATGAGTTTATGAGTTTTGATGTACCGAAGGTAGTTCGGAGTCCCGGATGAGATCACAGACATGACGAGGAGTCTCGGAATGTCCGAGACATAAAGATTGATATATTGGACGACTATATTCGAACACCGGAAGTGTTCCGGAAAAGTTTTGGATTTAACGGGATTGCCGGAGGGGGTTACCGGAACCCCCTACGAGGGGGGATGGTCCATAGTGGGCCTTAAGGGAAAGAGGGAGGCAGCCCATAGGGCTGGCCGGCGCCCCACCTAGGGTTCCTAGTTGGACTAGGATTGGGGGGGGGCGCCACCTCTCCTTTTTCCTTTCCCTCTCTTCCTTCTTTTGGTGATTCCACCTAGGAATAGGATTGCAATCCTATTCCTAGTAGGATTGCAACCCTAGCCGGACCAAACAAGGGCCGGCCGGCCTTCCCCCTTGCTCCTTTATATACGGGGGCAGGGGGCACCCAAAGACACACAAGTTGAATTGTTTTAGCTGTGTGCGGTGCCCCCCTCCACAGAAACACACCTCGGTCATACCGTCGCGGTGCTTAGGTGAAGCCCTGCGCCGGTGAATACATCATATCCGTCACCACGCCGTCGTGCTGACAAAACTCTCCCGTGAAGCTCAACTGGATCAAGAGCTCGTGGGACGTCATCAAGCTGAACGTGTGCTGAACGCGGAGGTGCCGTATGTTCGGTGCTTGATCGGTTGAATCGCGAAGAAGTTCGACTACATCAACCGCGTCACTTGACGCTTCCGCTTCCGGTCTACGAGGGTATGTAGACACACTCTTCCCTCTCGTTGCTATGCATCCGGTAGATAGATCTTGCGTGATCGTAGGAAAATTTTAAAATACTGCGTTCCCCAACAGTGTATGCTTTATTATCACTGTTGCCGAACCATAATGCCCAATGGGTATAATCGGCTGTAATTTCTTTATTATATAGTGTAGGATTATTCTACGTTTCTATGCCCTAGTCTCTTTATTGTATAGTGTATGTTTTTTAGAGGTGATAGTATAGAGTAGGATAATTCTTTGAATATGCTATATCGTTCAAACGGGGGCCAACTTGCCCAAACGTTTTAGTGACCATGGCCCTCCACAGGCAGTACGATCCATGGGCCATCTACGGGACGGACGATCCATGGCCTTCTATGGCCGTCGGATTCATGGGCCTTCTATGGGCTGTCGGATCCGTGGGCCTTCTATCGGCTGTCGGATCCATGGGCCTTGTATGGGCCAGCGGATCCATGGGCCTTCTATGGGCCATCGGGTCAATGGGCCTTCTACATCCCGTAGGATCCATGGGCCTTCTACGGGCCGTCTCATCTACGGGCCTTGTATGGGCCGTATAAGGGGCCGTAAGCGGGCTAGAGTGGAAATCGTATGTTTTATGGGCTGACCATAATTGGTCATTAATAGGCCGTATTTGATGATGCTATGAAAATGGCCCAACAGATTAACGGGCCACAAACGGGCCGACTCTATCCACGGGCTGAATTTGGCCCACAAGCAGAAAAGGCCAGTAACAGACCGTAAGTAACCGAATGCTGGAAACGATCCCAAGAATAAATGGGCCCTCAGAAGGCCGAAAGGTAACACGGGATGGAAACAACCCAATGGAATAATGGGCCGCTAATGGGTATAAAGCGATACACTGTTCATTACGGGCCGGTTTCACCACGTGCCATTAATGGGCCAAGAGTTACGAAGGGACTCATATGGGCCGAAATACGTCATGGGACATACATGGGCCGGAAGTTAAAATGGGCTGGAATCATATTGGACAGCCCAGATGACGCTACCGGGACTAATTTGGATAGGCCGTAAACGGGCCCTGGGTTAGCGGGCTGTAAATGGGCTATATGCAAACATGTCGTTAACAGGCTTGCCGTGGGCCGACCGGCCACCTTTTGACCAAGTCAAACGGGCCGGCCTTTTCACAGGAATGGGCCTCTGTTGGGTCGTGCCATGTGTCGATGTATCATAGGCACTTTGGGTCCAATGAGTGGATGTCATCTGTCCCAACGGTGAGCCGACACGTGTTTCCTCTGGCCAATGATGATTTTACACATGGAAAATCCCCATTGGTCGGGGCTATTAACGGGTTGTCAGATCCAAAACCGGACTCGGTAGCTTAACGGCGACCCATTACGGTGGATGCCACGTGTCGGTCACCCTTGACGAAAGCACTTCTGTGACGCGCGATTTATCGTCATGGAAGTGGACACTTCCGTGATGATAATTTTGGTAATGTCATGGAACACTTCTATGATAGCACACGTATGACTATCATGATTCTGTCATAAATTTTTCATGGATGTACATGCATGACAGAAAACGTGACCTACTGTGACAAACATGTATCATCACGGAAGTGTATTTTTCTGTAGTGCATCCACCCCACTGCAATGATAGCAGCGTTCCAGTCCAACATGCGTAATCATCGGATGCGTTCCAAGATGAACGTTCGATTACCCAAGACTATGAAGGAGCTTTAGACATTGGTAGACAAGTGTGCTCGGGTGGAGGAGGGGAGGAAACTCCCTGGAGAAGAGAATGGCGTCGACATCGACTCAGAGGATGACGACAATGCCACCAGTCAGAATAAGAAGAACAAGAAGCGCAGCCAGAAGCATAAGGATAAAGAAGTGATGACAGTTGAGGGAATGAGCACACCTAGTATCGTAAAGAAGGCTAAAGCTGAGGGGCCCGGCAAGGAGGTTGCCGCGTGCAACGATGGCCGGGAAGTTGTAGCTGCCGAGAAGGCTCGGAAGAGTGCTGGCCCGTACTGCAAGATCCATCGGACCAAGGGCCACGATCTCCAGAAGTGTGATTAGGTTGAGCAGGTTGTCAAGAGGCAGAGGGCTGAATATGAGAAGCGAGATAAGGAAAAAGTTCAGAATGGCGCTGGCGGAAAGGGTCGGGGCGGTGAGGCAAACCGCCCCGGCAAGGCTCCTAGGAACCAAGGGAAATCTGCCAGGGGCCGTGAGAAGAAGGATTGCAATGGAGAGAGTGATATAGGGGATGAAGAGAAAACCAGTGAGCAGGAGTTCCAAAAGGCCAATGACACCATGTGCATTGACGGGGGTGCATCTCTGCATTCCTCTCACCGCCAACTTAAACAGTGGGCACGTGAGGTCAATGTAGACGAGCCAGCAGCAGAATTTTGGAAGCCCCTCAAGTGGTCTCGCACACCCATCATCTTTGATGAAGAGGACAACCCTGGCCGCACTACCGTGGTAGGGTGCTTGCCATTGCTGGTCTCACCAAAAATCCGCAACCTCAAGGTCACAAAGATGTTGGTTGACGGTGGGGCCGGGTTGAATCTTATTTCCACTAAGGTCATCAGCAGACTCCAGATAGTAGAGGAAGAGTTTGAGGTTACCGACACATTTCAAGGAGTTAACTCCGACAGGAGCCATCCTAAGGGAAATATCACATTGCTGGTAATGTTCGAGGGAGAGTAGAACTACCGGACTGAGAAGATTGTGTTTGATGTGGTTGTTCTCTCCCTCCCTTATAATGGAATACTTGGACGCCCAGCTCTGGCCAAATTCATGGCGGCATCCCACTATGCCTACAACACCTTGAAGATTCCGGGGCCAATGGGGGTCCTCTCCATTCCATCAGAAGAGAAGGACGCAATCATTTGCGTGGATAAGATGTACATGGATGCAGTTGCGGCAGAGGCCACAGAGATCGCTAGTCCCGCCAAGGAGAGCAAGAAAAATAAGAGAGCTGTTAAGAGCCCTGTTGGGGAGCCCGTGAAGCACGCCTCTCCGGAATGCGCTATGCCCGTTGATGACTTGCCGCAGAGCTCTAACAGCAAGAGATCCAAAGTTGATGCGCCTGCTGTGAAGAAGGTCCCGGCAGGGCTGGATGGCACTGATGGTACCTTTACTATCACTGCCACCCTTGACGACAAATAGGAAAGCACGCTCGTTGCCTTCCTGCGGGTGAATATCGGTATGTTTTCCTGGCAACCATCTGACATCCCTAGTGTTCCCAGGGAGGTAATCGAGCACCACCTTGTTGTCTGCCCACATGCCCGGCCCGTCAAGCAGAAGGTCCGGATGCAAGCTTTGGAGCGGCATCAGTTCATTGTCGAGGAGATCAAGAAACTTGAGGCAGCTGGTTTGGTCAGAGGAGTATTGCATCCAACATGGTTAGCAAACCCAGTGGTCGTACGCAAGGCTAATGAAAACTGGAGGGTGTGCATAGATTCCGCTAATCTGAACAAGGCCTGCGCGAAAGACCCATTTCCCTTGTCGCGCATCGACCAGATCGTGGACTCCACTTCAGGTTGTGATCTTCTTTCTTTCTTGGATGCATATTATGGGTATCATCAAATTTTTATGTCCAAGGAAGACGAAGATAAGACCTCATTCATCACCCCATGTGGCACATACTGCTTCATGCGCATGCCTTTCGGGTTGAAGAGTGTCGGGTCTACTTTTGCAAGAGCAGTCCAGATTGGTTTTGAGTCACAGCTGCACAGGAACATTGAAGCCTATACTGATGATATTGTGGTCAAAACCAAGGACAGATCAACCCTCATCCAGGATTCAGAAGAGACATTTTCCAATCTGCGCAAGATCAATTTGAAGCTGAATACAGAGAAGTGTGTGTTTGGTGTTCCCTTTGGCAAGCTACTTGGTTTCCTTGTGTCCCACCGTGAGATAGAGGCCAACCCCGATAAGGTCAAGTCTATCGAGCAGATTTAGGCACCAAAGACGGTTAAGGATGTCGGGCGTTTGACAGGCTTTCTCGCCGCACTCAGCAGATTCATCTCCAAGTCTGCCCGAGCGTGCCTTGCCGTTCTTTAAGATCTTGAAGAAGGCAAGTCTCGTGAAGTGGACTCTGGAAGCATATATGGCACTACATGATTTGAAGACCTACTTGTCCTCTGTGCCTACCCTGGTTGCTCCCAAACCAGAAGAGTCGTTGCTGCTATACCTAGTGGCAACTAATCAAGTGGTTAGTGCAGCACTAGTGGCGCAGTAGGAAGTGGAGGAAGAAGCAACCTCAGTTGGTGTCCCTCCCGGGAGGAGAATGAGAACAGCTCGGCACGATCAGATATGGGTCAAGACAAGGAAGAGCACAATAGCGGAGACAACCCCAATGACACGGCAAGGAAGAAAGTGGTGCAACGCCAAGTGTGCTTCGTCAGCTCCCTGTTGCGGGGGGCTAGATCCAGGTACTCTGGCGTGCAGAAATTGATTTTTTTTCTAGTCATGGCCTCAAGGAAACTACGCCACTACTTCCAAGCCCATGAGATCATGGTTGCCACACGCTTCCTATTGTAAAGGATACTCCGGAACCCAGATGCTACCGGCAGGATAGTAGAGTGGACATTTGAGTTATCCAGCTTTGGCCTGAAGTTTGAAAGCACATCAACAATACAAAGCAGGGCATTGGCAGAGTTTATTGCAGAATGGACGCCAACCCCTGATGAGGAAGTGCTGGAGAAAGTTATTCCCGGCAAGGAATCCCCCAAGAATGGATTATGTATTTCGATGGTGCCTTTTCCCTACAAGGTGCAGGGCATGGCGTGCTTCTCATTGCTCCTTCCGGGGAGCACTTGAAGTATGTTGTCCAGATGCATTTTCCCCGGGAGGAGGCGACCAACAATACATCAGAGTTTGAAGGGCTCCTTGTCGGGCTCGGGATCACCACGGAATTGGGAATCAAGAAGTTGATCACCATAGGAGATTCATAACTTGTGGTGAGACGAATCAACAAGGATTACCAAAGCCCATTGATGGAGGCATACGTCGAGGAAGTGAGAAGGTTGGAGGAACACTTTGATGGATTGAAAAATAGAGCACATACCCCATGCGGAAAACAGCATTGCTGATCATCTGTCAAAGTGTGCTGCACAAAAGCTTCATGTGGGACCAGGAACTTTTGTTCTCCATCTTACTCAGCCCTCTGTATCCCCAGCAACAATGGTCCGAAAGAGGAGGAAACTGAACTCCGGTAAGCCTCTCCTAGTAGAGCCCTCCGGGGCACCTGGTAGGGACCCTGCCAGAAACAACTCCCATTAGCTTGCCGGGTTGCACCCTCCTGCCGAGCCTTAGGTCCCCGCGGTCGAGGATCGCGCCACGAATGCGGAGGTGCCGCTAGTCCTCGCTGGCAAGCCCAGGCTTCAACTTGGGCAAGGCACATAGTCCACTTCCTCCAAACCGTAGAACTTCCCAAAGAGCAAGAAGAAGCTGAAAGAGTAGCCTGGAGGGCTAGTATTTATCAGTTTCTCGACAACACTCTATACAGAAGAAGACCCAACGATGTGAAATTGAAGTGCATTTGCCGGGAAGGAGGAAAGGAGCTGCTGGCAGAAATACACAAAGGCATGTGCGGCTCCCACATTGGATCAAGGGCATTAGTTGGGAAATCATTCCGGCAAGGATTCTATTGGCCCACAGCCCTCAAAATGTAAGGCCTACCAGTTCTATTCCAAGAACATCCATCTTCCTGCCCAAGCTCTTCAGACATTCCTTTGTCATGGACGTTTTCAGTCTGGGGGCTCGATATCCTCGGCCCTTTCTCCCGAGCTGCCGGGGGCTTTGAATTCTTGTTCGTTGCCATCGACAAGTTTACAAAGTGGCCGGAAGTAGATGTCGTGAGAAAGGTGACTGCTCAGTCAGCTATCAAGTTCTTGAAAGGATTGGTGAGCCGCTTCAGGGTCCCTGCCCGGATCATCACCGACAACGACACCCAATTCACGAGTCGCGCCTTCATGCAACATGTTCATTCCCTTGGAAGCACGATATCATTTGCCTCTGTTGCACATCCCAGAAGGAATGGACAATCTAAGAGGGCGAGCGCTGAAGTGTTGCGGGGCCTCAAGATGAGAACATTTGATAAGCTGCAGAAGTGCGGCGGGCGATCGATCGATGAGCTCTCAGTGGTTCTCTAGTCCCTCAGAACGACACCAAATCGAGCTACTGGGCAGACTCCCTTCTCCTTTGTCTATGGGAAGAAGCATTTATTTCCATGGAACTCATTTACGGGTCTCCTCGAGTGCTTGCCTACAATGAAGTAGCGTAGGATCAACACCAGCATGACGACACTGTGCTTCTTGAGGAGAACCGTCTTCGAGCTGCTACGCATGCCGCACACTACCAGCAAGCCCTGTGTCACTATCACAACCGCAGGGGTCATGCCCGGTGTTTTGAGGAAGGCGACCTTGTACTTAGGCGCGTTCAGTCCGGCAAGGGTGCAAACAAGTTATCGCCAAAGTGGGAAGGCCCTTACCAGGTGGTACGAGTCACCAGACCTGGCGTAGTCCGTCTGGAGATCGTAGATGGCATTCAATTGCAAAACTCATGGAACATTGAGCATCTCCGGAAGTACTACCCATAAGGCGCGGCTGTCGGGCCCTGCCCGGCTGCCACCCTGCCTTGCCTCAGTTGCATGTAACCCCTTGTACAAAGCCAGGTGCAGACCCTGAGCAACACAGAAATGAACGAAGCATTGAGAGGGGGGGGCCTGACAAGTTTCATGCATGCACAACCATATCATGAGCATCTCATGTTCATGTAGATAAGATTGCATTTGGCATTATTTTCATCTGCAGAAACCACAGGTTCCTCCCGTGGACTTGGTTCCCCAAGAAGAGATGAAAGGAGAAGCCAACATTGTAATCTCCGGCAAGCCAAAAAGATAAGTCTTTTCCTTTATCCGTACATGCTCTGTAAGGACTTGTGCATAAGAAAACCCCATTACCTTTCTAAATTGAGGTGCTCCCATCCTTTGACCCAAAAGCTGCTTCGATTAGGATGGTCGCAGTGGCCTTTGACGAACAAGGATTGGCGGGGGGCTAGTCCCTCTTCATGACTTGTGCCCAATAAGCCTAGTTCCGCGGCAACAAGGCTGAGGGTACCGGCAAGGTAGTCTGATGGGGGAAACTTGTTTACTTGGAATTATAGAGGCATCCCACCTGTGCATGGACACATTACATGCACGACTCCCCGACAAGGTTCATCTTTTTCATTAATGTGCTGACTAACAAGTACAAATCTTACAGAAAACAAACATGGATAATAGGAATTACATTTATTTGAATTAAAGTTTGGCAAATGACTATAAGTTTAAGATTGAAAAAAGATAAGTGCCCCGTAATCCCTTTCTCCGCCCCTCTTTTTGCCAGGCACTGTGGTGGGAGGAGAAGAAGGTGGAAGGAAGGCCCGACTAGGGTCCAGCGCCTCCCCAGGATCAGGGAGCACCATATCCCAGCTAGGAGGAAGGAACCAGAAGGCAGGTGCCTACAAGTTTAAGATTGAAAAAATATAAGTGCCCCGTAATCCCTTTCTCTACCCCTCTTTCCCCTAGGCACTGTGGTGGAAGGAGAAGAAGGCGGAAGGAAGGCCCGGCTGGGGTCCGCCGCCTTCCCAGGATCAGGGAGCACTGTATCCCAGCTAGGAGGAAGGAACCAGAAGGCAGGTGCGGATGGTGGCGCTGTCGAAAGCATGGTTGGGAGCGGCGGAGTCACCAGTAAACACGACTCGTCGGAATGGTCGTCCCCGTTCTTTACGCGTCGTGGGTTGCCGTCTCCTTCAACACCTCGGACACCCGAAGCCCCTTTTGTGGCAGTCGACTCGGGCACCATGCTCTTCAGACGATTCCACAAAGAGCATTGTCGTCCCCGACGGCCCGGAGATCAAGGACCACATCACCTTGAAGGAACGTGTATAGGGACAAGGAATTCCCCTGTACACCAAGCAAGCAGTGCCCGGGAAGGTTAGGTTTGCCTGTGCTGGCGATGGGCCCGTTCTGCAACTTTCGACGGATGCCACAAAAGGAAGAGGAATAGACCACGATTGATTACCATACCTTGCGCCCATTGCTATCCTTGGCGTGGTATCGTTTGCGTCGCCCCTCACTAAAATTAAAGCCACGGATGGCTCGGCGATGAGCACACCGGAGACACCACCACCGATGCTACCGCCAGGCCGTCCGCGCATCCTCCCAAGGCTTGCGGGAGGATGAGGAGGGGGACTCACTCCCCAAGCTTCAGTGCAAGCATTCGACGTCACCAGCCACAAGCTACTGCCTGTGGCCTGGCCCCAGGCTCTCCCCTTCAACATAAGCAGAAGAGCAGGGAATGTAGGAAGAGAGGAGTATGGATGAGTGCCTCCGCTCATTCATCGCTCCCCCCTTTTTATAGGCAAGCTGGGGGTGGGGGCTGATTCCTCGGCGGGTAACCAACGCCCTCCTCTACCAATCCAAGAAGGCCTGGTCCCTGCCTTGGCACTCTCCCTCACCACGCGCCTCCGTTACCTACCCCACTCAATGCATGGAACATACGTGGCTAAGGATAAGGGCATGGTGGGAAGAGTGAATTGGCAGTTACTCCCCCGTGCGTTAAAGTCATTCACGGGCCATTGCAAGAATGGCCCCACCAAGATTGGCGTTACACGACACGCGGGAGATGCGGAAACTGGCTTGGGCTCAAGTTAATGAAGAAGCAAAGAAGATCTCAAGGGAGGCAAGCCGCTCCTGCACCTTTGCCTATGCAGTGGTTAGAGCCTACCCCGACGATGCCCATCGGCGCGACCGTGCCAGGCTCGGGGGTGGGTGTCGGTGCAACAAAACCTGGGTCCGTTGCTAGTGCATAGGCCCAAGGACAAGTTTGCAACACCAAGATCAGATCAAGGCTCGAAGGGATCAGCTCCCTGAGGAATCAGAGAGCTGGTCAAGAAAATCAAGACAACCAAGACCAGCCGAAGAGGAAAGATACCACCAGAAGAAGAGCCTTCCTTTCCGGGCATACAAGTCTGGCGGGGTTTGATCGCCTCGGAAGCAAGCCTCCAACATCGCCCCGGCAGGCCTGCCGGGGCTGGCGAAGGCAAACCACCACCTTACAACGACGCACGTCGTCAATTAGTGCGGTGTCAAGCTCCTTATTGGCTCAGTGGCAGCCTCCTGCCACATGGCAGCCACTTCCTACAGAAAGAACCTCCAAATGACACCCATCCTGAGACGTGTCAAGCAAGCAGGCACGAAGCTAGAAAAACGGCCCGGCAGGGCCTGTCGGGCGAACCATGATGTGACACTCAGCGGCGCATTTAATGCGCTCTGTCAGCCTGTAGAGTTAGGTATGATAGCACTGGTTGCTATCTAATCAAGATGGAAAGACAAATTTGCCAGTGTGGTGGCCCCTTAATCTATGAAAGGAGGCCCATGGCAAGCGTAGAAAGGATTCGGCCATTCGAACCCACACACACTCATACGCGTGCGACCGCTCTCGCCCCGGGGCAACCTTGCCGGACAAGAGCGTCGTGCTCTTTTCCACCATTCCACCATCAATCCACCAAAGTAGAAGTAGGGTTTTACGCCTCACGGCGGCCCGAACCTGGGTAAAAACTGCTCGTGTGATCTCTGCTATGCTGCGCTACACTTCTCCGCTCTTTGTGCAATGTGCGAATCCCCCCGCAGAACCAAAAAGGGACTCATGTCCCATAGGTGGCCCTGGTTTTCCTGTGACACTGGGGGTAGGGAAAAGTGCAGGGCGAGGAGGAGAGGGGCGAAAGTGGGTGGGGGAAAGCGCGGGTTGAAAACCGCTCCCGCTATATACAGCGCGCCGATGGGCCGAGAGGGGAACCCGCGTTTTCGCAGGTCGGGACAAGAATTATGCCGCACCCCACACAAAAAATTACGGGTCCGATGTGTTTGCGGGGTCGCTGAATTTCCCACACGAACCCGTATTTTGGTGGTTATTTTAAGGGTCGCGGCGTTATACAAGGTCTGCTAGAGATGCTCTAATGGAGCAAGCTCTTCACAAGCGCATCTGCACTGCCGATCGATTCAGCGGGGAGGGGGTAGCAAACGTTCTACCACAACTCTTGAATCTGTTGCAATTGTTGTATTGGTTAACTCAGTTTATATATATGTATGTTCAGGCTCGGTTCTTTTTCCAGCAGCTAATATCCGGAGTTAGATATTTGTTTATTTCCCACACTATACTACTACTTGGTTTTGCCTTTCTACAGTGTCATGTGCAATTTCCATTAATCTGTTGTATGCATTCCTCAACCAAGTATGCATCCTAACAAAAAATATCAAGAACACATTGCTATGCTGGATGGAAGCACCGCTCCTTGTGTGAAGATATGGGGCTTTGGCTATCAGAAGATACTTATGTTAAAAAAAGGGAAAACTTTGTTTTTGCCACTCCAGCTTTTGCCTACTTTTCTTATGCCGCTATAGAATTCGACATATCACTTTTGTCACTCTTAGTTTTTGACAATACATCACAAATGCCATTCCGTGGCAAAAGCAATAACTTTTCATTTCACTTTTGCCACTCTTAGATTTTGACAGTGTATCACAATTGCCACCCTAAATTATTAATTTTGCCACGGAATGGCAATTTTGATGTATTGTCAAAAATGAAAAGTGGCAAAAGTGAAATTTCAAATTCTAGAGTGGCATAAGCAAAGTGGTCAAAAGCTAGAGTGGCAAAAACAAAGTTTTCCCTCAAAAAAAAAATTGAGGCAAACATTGCATGCTTATGTGATGGGTATTCTTCACAATGGGAACGGGCCAACGTTACCCACTGAGACATTGGGCTGGCCCATATTTTCAAGGTTGATGGGTCCTCTAGGTAACCATCGGCCCACCAAGAAAATCAGGTCGACCCAAATCTTATTGCCTAAACTATGTCATTACAATGTACATGCTGTTGCAAGGTTGTTACCATTGTATTTATATGAAAATTTTAATTATTGGCCAACCTTATAATGCAAACGATTCATGGTAGAAGCCGAAACGATTCCTTTAAAAAACAAATCCCAACATCTAAATGATGCTAGTAGAATAAATGTGGTTGGATAAATGCTTCTTGTTTTTGTGCAATATTTGCTATTCATTAGTCAGAATTCGGGGTTCCTATATAGCGCGTACCGCGCCGGCGAGCGAGGTAGCGCGTACCCCCCCCCCCCTTCGCTCCTATGGGCCGGCCCATTTCGGGGTTTAACCCCAACCGCTTTTGGGAAGGTTCTAGAACCTTCCCTGAACCGGGTTTCTATGCTTTTCTTTTGGTTTTGGTTTTTCTTTTTTCTTTTTTTTCTTTTCCATTTTCTGTTTTCTTTTATTTTTTCTTTACTTATATGTTTTCATTTTTATTCTTGTTTTTCAATTTCCGAAAATATATTAATTCGCAATTTGTTCCTAAAATCGTATTTTTTTTTAATGATGAACATTTTTTCCAAAATCGTGGTTTTATTTTTACTAAATCGTTACTTTTAAATCATGATTTTCTTAAAATGTGAACATTTTTTAAAAACTCATGAACATTTTTTGGGAAAGCATTAACAATTTTTTCTAGAAATTTGTGAACATTCTCTTAAGTCAAGAACATGTTTTTCAAATCATGAACAATTTTTGGAAATAATGAACATTTTAAAATTAAAGACTACCTTTTCAAAATCATGAATATATTTTTTCAAATTCATGAACATTTTTAGAATTAGCGAACATTTTTCTGAATCGTGAACATTTTTTCCAAATTCGTGAACATTTTTTTGAATCATGAACGTTTTCTCCAAATTCGTGAACATTTTTCAAATTAGCAAACTTGTTTTGATTTTCTATAAATTGTGAACTTTTTTAATGTTGTGAACATTTTTTTACAAATTCATGAACAGTTTTTGAATTCCAGAACATTTTTCTGTAATCATGATTTATTTATTTTGAAATCATGATAGTTTCATTAAAATTAGCAAATTTTTTGATATCCCGAATTATTGAAAAAAAGGAAAAACAAAAAACAGAAGAAGAAAGGAAACAGGCAGCGTCCCGGCCCGCACATATAGGAGCTCTCGTCAGTATTGGACCATTCGGCCGGCTCCATGTCCTCGAACAGAATAGAGGGCCAACATGACCAGGTCTCCGGGCTAGAGCGGGCCGGCCTATTCTCATCCTGATTAAATATCACGTCTTAAATCACGACAACAAAAATGAATCCTATTACTGCAGTCGTGTTGTTTTAAGTGAATACCAGATTTTTAAGTGAATTGCGGTCGTGTTGTTTTCTACTGTATTCTACAATTCTTGTTTCTTCGTTCTCGGCTAGAATCAAAATGAAATGTTGGACCTGAAGTGCTTTAAACTGTCTCCTGTGTACTCTGTCATTTGCTGCCTGACTTAATTCACTTTGCTCGGCCATAAAAACTTTACGCGCTTCCTGAACCGTTCATTGGCATGAGTAGGCCAGGCCGTGCCCGTTTTTTCCGTTTCCTTTCTCTTTCCGCAGTCGTTTAGTTGCTTTTGTACAGACTAGCGCTCTGTCGCTGCTTCTTCTCATAATGCAAACGCAATTCACCTGCGCTTCATCAATAAATAAACAAATTATTAGCACTTGAGCCAAAAAAAACAGAAAGTATTTAAATGGTTACTCCTCAAGGCCGTGCACCACTCTCGCAGCATCAGGTGACGCCCCCCGCCAGAACCCAAATTGCTAACTCATCCATAACCCACTCCAGCACCACCGCGACTGACCGCTCGACCTCCTTGAAGATGCGGCCGTTCCTCTCGAGCCAAATTGACCAGACGATGAGGAGAGCGACCGATCGAGCTCGCCTAGGCCTAGCTGAGCTCGAGCTAAGGTCTTCTAGCCAGTCATCCGTTGCCCGGAAAGGCCTCGAGGAACTTGGAAGGAAGGAGGCTATGCCGAAACAGCCAGCCGCCGCCTCCCACAGTTTCAGCGACCACGGACACTCCCTGAATAGGTGATCCGTCGTTTCCAGGCTGCGCCAGCATAGTGGGCAGAAGTAGGAGTTTGGCCACGCCCTGGCCATGAGACGGTCTGCCGTGAGTAGCCGTTTGATGGAGAGGAGCCATGAGAAGAGCTTGATCTTCGCCGGCGCCCAGGCGCGCCATACGGACTTCATGATAGGCGTAGAGGTCGACCCTATAAATTCCAGCCGGTATGCCGAGGACGCCGAGTAGGCGCCTGAGGCCTCAAGCTTCCAAGTGATCACATCATTTTCAAAAGGAGATTGCGGATGTGTGGATGTGGTGACCCTTTAGGTCTTATTACGCGATGGCCCAGGGGAGGCTGCTGAGCCGCGTGGATCGGGAGGGGTTAGTGGGGATTAGAGTAGTTTGGCCCGTTTAATCACTTCGAATCAAATGGGTTGATGGGGTTTCTTGAGGATTTTGGGCCCTACGGGGATATTTCTCTCTAATCCTCTTCAAACCTCTTTCATCAAACGAGGCCTTATGTATTTGGTGTCTAGTGCCTACCCTTTCAAGGATCCAGAAGATCCCAAGTCAAAATAACAATTCAAGTTGTGTCAGGACCCCGATCCTAAGTCACACCGATCTAGCTGTAACACGTCATATCAATTTGCGGCCTCACGCACGGTAACCCCACGGGTGCCACCTTACCTGGCCCGGGACCGTTTGCGCATTTTGGCACACGTATATGACAGTGTCGCTAGCATCCATATGACAGAGAACCCGGGCCGACATGGCTAGTTATAAACCAAAAGTGGCACTAAATTACAGGGACATGCATCCATGACCCAGCAACGAACGTGTCGGTCATCAACGTATGAACCCAAGTCGTAGCAAGCTACATGGACTTAAAGGATCAACGCGTGACATTTCCCCTAAGGGACAGACACAGGAACGAAGAAGGACACATGCCGGCCAGCCTACGTGTTCCGAGCAGTAGCAAGCTACCAAGGCTCATTGGAGACACTAGGAGGCATTTCCCTGTAAGATAGGCTACCAAAGGAAAACAACTAGGTGTCGGATCCCACACATACCAAGCATTTCAATCATACACGCAATATGCTCAATATGTGCAAATACAACATTGCATCACAACAGAACTCTATGACTCAAAGTACTTTATTTAAAAGGCTCCAAGAGCCATACATAACATATCCATACAGGTAGGGGTCACATGACCCAACACTCAAGTCATACAGTCATACAAGCACAAGCGGAAGCTACATGTCTGAGTACAGACAACTTAGAAAATAAAACAGGCTTGGTGTAGCCTGACTATCTACAAGGCCCTTCACAAGCTCCAGATCTCCGTCTGGGTGTCAAGCTACTCGTCGACGTCAACGTCTATGTAGAACCCATCAGCAGGGGCAGGGTTCTCCTCTGCAACAGTTATTAAGCAAACATGAGTACAAAGGTACTCAGCAAGTCTTACCACAGAACCTACCATACATGCAACATTATCAAAGGGAGGTAGTGGAGTTCATAGCAGAATGCCAGCTTTGACCTTGGCTAACCTATACTACAACTCTCAACGGATTGCGAGATGTTATTACGAACACGAGTCCACTACTCACCACATCAATACACTACCGAGGATCCTCTTCCGTCATCCTACGGAAGGGCCATCCACGGCACTCACACTTATCTTGAGGCTTTTAGTAGTATCCATCAACTTGTCTATGAACTGTAAGAGCAACCAAGTAGTCCGTACCGCGAACAACGGCTATTCGAATAGTTTGATAACCCTGCAGGGGTGTACTTCTTCACACATGTTTTCACCACTTAGCGTCTGCACACGACATGTGCTCGGCAGACTTCAAGCGAAAGCCGACGTGGGTGTAGACCACGACCTAACCAACCACTCAAGTCTCTCGTCCAGGTTTATCGCCTATTTGGGTTCCATCCGTGGGGAGATCCGGCCGGGGTGTCGCTCACGGCCCCAAACGATGTGTACAGGGTTCCCGAGTCACCAAACGGGCAACCGGTACACTGTGCCACGTACCTGTCGCATCACAGCCCACCCCGAGGGTCAGCGCTGTGCACGACCTCCAGTAAGCTATAAACACCAGAAACTAGTTGCAACTCCTGGACAGAGTACAAGGGCAGTCAATAAGTCGAGCGGGGTCATATTTCAGGGCCCAATGTGTGGTAGTAACTGTAACTTGAATCACACACACAGATCTCGGGTCCTATGGACGATTCCAATGAAACAACCCACCATGTACTCCTACATGGCCTTTCATCGATACCTTTACCAAGCGTGTTCCACACTTCCCTCTCTTTATCGGTATGATCATTTCACTCTGATCGATCACCCAGATGAACCAGACCAGACACAACTCTAAGCATAGCAGGCAACATAAACAAATAGCATGGTGGATCACACATCACATGGCTCAATCAACTCCTACACATGCTAGTGGGTTTCAACTATTTACTGTGGCAATGACAGGTCATGCAAGGGATAGGGTTCAACTACCGCAGCAAGTAGCAGTTCACACGTTGTTGCCTTAATGCAGTAAAAGAGAGCAGGAGCGAGAAGATTGGGTTTGTATCGGAATGATCAATGATTGCTTGCCTGACAAAGTGGTTGTCGGGTACTGCTCTTCAACTGGATACGCAGCAGTATCCTCGGGAGCAGGACCTAACACAGAGAATACCGGCGCTACAAGCATTAACAAACAAATGCAACAATATGATGCATGCTCATGACATGGCAAGATGCATGTGTGTTGGCTAATGCAACTAAAACCAGAGGGGTTTGAACCTATTTGAATCAAAGATTCAAATTGGAGTTCAAACTATTATTTAAATAAGTGCATTATCATGTTTTTGATGTATACAGCAAGTTAACTTGTTCAAACATGCATGAAACCAGTGCCATTGGAAAGATTGGATTTTTCTGATCATTTTTCATATATAAATCTTTTCCATCTGAGCTATGGTTGATTTTATATGATTTTTAGAAGTTTTGGGTATTTTCTGGAATTTCCTGAATTATTTTTAATCTAAAAATCCCAGAAAACCTTTACTGCGTCAGCATGACATCATGCTGGCGTCAGTCAGTCAACAGGGCCAGTCCAAGTCAAACCTGACCAGTGGGACCCACTGGTCAGTGTCACAGTTAACTAATTAACTAATTAGAATTAAATTAACACCTAAACTAGGTTTGACTTGCGGGCAGGGCCCACATGTCAGTGACCCAGGGGGTCAAACCCGTGGTCAAAACAGGTCCAACTCGCCGGCGTTTAGCCGCCGGCGAGGCCAAACACGGCGGTGGGGTGCGGGTTTCGTGCTCCGGCTGCCAAATCGACGGCGGAGCACACCTACGGGTAGCTGGAGGCAAACCGCATCTAGTGGAGGTGGTGGCTGGCCTCGGGGTCGCCGGAGATGACGCCGGCGACGAGCCCAGCGGCGGCCGGAGTTCGGCGAAGTCGAAAACGACGGTGCGGTGCTCGTTGAGGAGCGTGAAGTAGTCCTACAGCATCTACGTGTGATGGTGAAGCTGATAGGCACGATGGCCGGACCAATGGATGGCCGGAGCCTCGTCGGCGACGAGCTCCGCGGCGGTGCGTGCAGGTGAGCTTCGTGCGGTGCGTTCCAGGGCAGACGAGAGCCAATGGAGAGGGGGAGGACGAAGCTGGGCTCACAGGGGTTGCAGCAGGCGCCGGAGCGAGCTCGGGGGTGGTCGGAGCTGAGCGGAACGGAGAGGGGGATCTCCGCGGCCGGAGTAGGGGAAGAAGAGGTCGGGGGCGTCTCCAGGGCGGGCGAGCGCTCGGGGCTCGGCCTGTTCGAAGTAGTCGAGGACGGCGGAGACGACGGACACCAAGGCGGGGCTCAGGGACGACGGTGGGCGCGGCTTCTACGACGGTGCGAGCACGACGGCATCGGCCATGGCGCGGGGAGGGCGAGGGAGAGGAGCTGGGGAGAGGGGAAGGTGTCTGCGAGGTCGGGGGCGACGTGTACGACCGATCCAGCCCTCCAGGACGGCGAGGGGAGGAAGCAGGGCAGCGGGCAGCTGCGTGGCGCGCGGTGCGGTCGCCGTCGAGCACCTTCCTGCGTGCCTGGCCGAGCCAAGCAGCTCGCTGGAGCGGCAGCTGGGCTGGGCCGGCAGGTGGGCCGGGTGGGGCGCCAGGTAAACTTCTTCTCTCTCTCTCTCTTTTTTTCTATTTCTTTTCCGTTTCTTTTGTTTTGCAACTTTGTTTAATTAAATAAAATGCCAGAGCATTTTTATAACTCATAACACTTGTCATACCTACTGTATATAATATGAACAGTAGGAAACATTATAGTTTATGATTATTTGAGCATTTAAAATATTTTATAGCATTTAAATGCCCAAATTCAAATACCATATGATTTAATCCAGTGACCTTGGATGTCCTAGAAAATTGTGCACCATTTTTAGCAAAGGTTTGAGACCAAGGCAGAAATGATGAACATTTTTGAAGGGCATTTTGGGTACATTGGAAAATATTTTATCAAACCCTAGTTGTTAGAAGAGGGGTGCTGGGGTTTCTGTCATTCCCATTTCAAATTTCTTTGAAAAGTAAACATGATGCACACACCAACTAACCCTAATGCAAGTGCTAACTAGGGATGTGACAACTCACCCCCACTTAAAAGAATCGCGTCCCGAGATTCGGGTTCCTCCGGAAAGAGGGTGGGGTACTCAAGTCGAAGACGATCCTCCCTTTCCCAAGTAGCTTCACTCTCGGAATGATGTGACCATTGAACCTTGAGAAATTTGATATTGTGGCGTCGAGTGGTGCTCTCGGTTTGATCAAGTATACGAACGGGGTATTCTCGATATGTGAGATTGTCCTGGAGATCAAGCGTTTCGTGGTCCACTCCGCGGATAGTATCCGAGAAGCAACGCCTGAGTTGAGAAACGTGGAAAACATCATGAACTCTTGATAGGTGCGGAGGTAGTTCCAATTGGTAGGCAACTCCTCCTCGTTTGGCAAGAATGCGAAAAGGACCGATATAACGAGGGGCCAATTTGCCTTTGATACCGAAGCGATGGGTTCCCTTAAGAGGAGTAACCCGAAGGTAAGCCTTATCGCCGACTTCAAAAGTCACAGCCTTATGATGACTATCATATTGGCTCTTTTGGCGAGACTGGGCTGTTTTCAATCTCTCACGAACGGTGCGAACTTGTTCCTCTGCTTCCTGGATCATATCCGGGCCAAAGAATTGTCTTTCCCCGGTCTCTGACCAGTTAAGAGGTGTTCGACACCTTCGTCCATATAGAACTTCGAAGGGAGCTTTGCCCAGGCTGGCTTGATAACTATTGTTATAAGCGAATTCGGCAAATGGAAGACATTTTTTCCATTCCATACCGAAAGAGATGACAGAGGCTCGAAGCATGTCTTCCAGAATTTGATTGACTCGTTCCACTTGACCACTTGATTGGGGATGGAAGGCGGTACTGAAGGAGAGATAGGTTCTCATAGCATTCTGGAAACTTTCCCAAAATCGGGAAGTGAAAAGACTTCCACGGTCCGAGTTAATCTCCAACGGCACACCATGAAGTGATACTATTCGAGAGACATATAAGTCTGCTAGCTGGCTAGCGGTAATACTCTCTCGAACAGGCAGGAAATGAGCTACTTTAGAGAGGCGGTCGATAACGACGAAGATAGCATTATTCCCTTTCCTGGTCCTGGGAAAACCGGTAATGAAGTCCATACTGACTTTATCCCATTTCCATTCAGGAATAGCTAAAGGTTGAAGGGTGCCAGCAGGCCGTTGATGCTCTGCTTTGACTCGACGACAAACGTCACAGTTAGCAATGAATTGAGCGATTTCTCTCTTCATCCTAGTCCACCAGAATCTCTGACGTAGGTCCTGATACATTTTGGTACTACTGGGATGAATCGTGAGAGGAGATTCATGAGCCTCCTTAAGGATTAACTGCCGTAGATGGTGGTTCTTAGGAACCACTACACGGTTCTCAAAGAAAACAACACCTCGATCATCCATAGAGAAACTTTTAGCGAGTCCGCTAGCAATGTTCTCTTGGAGTCGGGATATACCTTTATCACGCTTCTGGGCAGCTATAACTTGATCCATAAGGGTAGGTTTCGCCACCAAGGTGGAAAGGAATCCTCGAGGAACAATGTGAAGGTTAAGCTTACGAAATTCCTCGTGGAGAAGTTGTTGACTTTGTTGTAACATTAAGTTGTTACAATATGACTTACGACTTAGTGCATCAGCCATGACATTGGCCTTTCCAGGAGTGTAAGTGATTCCTAAGTCGTAGTCTGTGAGCAACTCAACCCAACGTCTTTGCCTGAGATTCAAATCCGGTTGGATGAAGATATACTTCAAACTTTGGTGATCAGTGAAGATTTCACAGCGATTACCAAGGAGGTAATGTCGCCATGTTTTGAGTGCATGGACTACAGCTGCAAGCTCTAGATCATGAGTAGGATAGTTATCCTCGTGTGGACGCAACTGTCGAGATGCGTATGCAATCACTTGACGATCTTGCATGAGAATGCAACCTAATCCTTGTCGCGAGGCGTCGCAATAGATTATAAAATCCTTAGAAAAATCTGGTGGTACCAGTACAGGTGCAGATGTCAGGCGTCTTTTCAGTTCCTGAAAACTGGACTCGCACTGTGGGGTCCACTCAAACTTTTTATCTTTCTTGAGGAGTTCGGTTAGAGGTTTGGCAACTTTGGAGAAATTCTCAACGAAGCGTCGGCAATAGCTTGCTAAGCCAAGAAAACTCCTAACTTGCTTGACCGATTCAGGGGGAGTCCAATCAAGGACGGCTTGAACTCACTCGGGATTGACAGCAATACCCTTGCCAGAGATCACATGACCTAGATAGGTTACTTCTGGCAACCAAAATTCACATTTAGAGAATTTGGCATAAAGGCGGTGCTCTCGAAGTTTCGTCAATACCAACCTTAAATGCTCGGCATGATCTTCCTTGTTCTTGGAATAGATGAGTATATCATCGAGGTATACCACGACGAATTTATCCAAATACTCCATGAATATAGAATTCATTAACCGAGAAAAGGTAGCTGGGGCATTGGTTAACCCGAAGGACATAACGGTGTACTCATACTGGCCATAACGAGTAACAAAAGCCATTTTAGGAATGTCCCCGTTCTTGATTTTGATTTGATGGTAGCCCAACCTCAAATCCATCTTAGAGAAGACTGAGGATCCAGCAAGCTGATCATACAGGTCGTTGATCCTGGGAAGCGGATACTTGTTCTTTATGGTGACTAGATTGACCGGTCGGTAATCTACAACCATCCGCTCCGTTCCATCCTTCTTCTTGACGAAGAGGACGGGGCAAGCCCAAGGGGAAGAACTAGGACGGATGAAACCTTTTTGCAAAGACTCATCGAGTTGTTTCTTTAGCTCAGCTAATTCTAGTGGTGCCATCTTATAAGGTCTCCTAGAGATTGGGACAGTTCCAGGGATAAGATCTATCACGAACTCGACATCTCTGTCAGGTGGAATTCCTGGCAGTTCTTCTGGAAAAACATCCGGGAAGTCACGGACTACCGAGATATCTTCGAGTTCTGGTAGAGGGCTGGCATTAAGAGAGTAGAGCTGACGCTCAGCCATTCGAGTCAAGACATTGACTATCTTGCCGGATGGATGTGTAAGTTGAACGGTCCTAGTAAAGCAATCAATTTTGGCGTAATGAGTTGTCATCCAATCCATACCCAAAATGATGTTTATGTCCGAGGACTTGAGAGCGATTAGAGAGGCAAGGAAAACAAGTCTATCGACAAGGATTTCATTTCCATGGCTTACCCTAGAGGTTTGCCACTTTGAACCAGGAGTTTGAATAACCATGGAAGTAGGGGTGTCACAAAAAGTCATGTTGTGCAATCGAGCATAGCTCTCAGATATGAACGAATGGGATGCTCCAGTATCAAAAAGAACAGATGCCGGATGGCAGTTGACGAGGCGTACCAAGGACGACGTTAGGATCTTCATAGGCATCCTCAGCAGAGACATAGTTGACATGACCACGTGCAGTGGGGATTGGCTTGACATAATTCACCTTGCCGGTTGGCTTACCACGGCCAACGGGTTTTCCTGGTTGGTTCTGAGGACACTCACGCATGTAGTGCCCCAGTTCTCCACACTTGAAACATGTCACAGTGGTGGTGCGTGGAGCAAAGTTGGAAGGTGGTCCTCCATAGGTCTTAGCAGGTGCAAACTGTTGAGTTGGGCGAGGTGCCTCATAGGATGGCCTCGGTGTGTACTTGGGTGGCAGAGCGGTGTTAGGAATCCACACACGGCGCTTGTGAGAACCAGAGCCGGATGAGGAACCAAAGTCTCGAGTATGCTTGCGGGTGGCCTCGAAGTCGGTCTGGCCTATTTCAGCACTGATAGCCTTGTTTACCAACTTCTGGAAGGAAGTGCACTCGTGCAGACGTAGATCTCGGCGGAGTTCAGGGCTGAGTCCCTTGCGGAACCTCGCCTACTTCTTGGCATCGGTGGATACTTCCTCAGGTGCATAGCGTGCCAAGTTACCAAACTCGCGGCTATAGCCATCCACAGTTAACCGGCCCTGGGTGAAATTGCAGAATTCCTCCCGCTTGCGATCCATGAGACCTTCCGGAATGTGGTGTTCACGGAATGCCTCACTGAACTCAACCCAGGTAGTGACTTGGCTAGCAGGACGCATAGCTTCAAAGTTTTCCCACCAAAGACTGGCAGGGCCCTCAAGATGATAGGCGGCGTAGATAACCTTGTCAGCTTCGGCCACACGGGCAGAGTGTAGCTTGTGGGTAATACTACGTAGCCAGTCATCAGCATCCAGAGGTTCAGTGGAGTGATGGAACTTCGGTGGACACATCTTGATAAAATCGTGGATTGACACCATGTCATTCCTCTGACGGAACCCAGTGTTCTGCTCTATGCGTTCCAGCAGACGGTTGGTCTCTCTCTTGTTCCGTTCTGCTTCAAGCATAACTTCCGCCAATGAGGGTGGCTGGGGCAGATTCCCATCTCTAGCCCCACTAGCCTCACCCTGCTCCTGAGCAGCAGGAGTGTTGCGAGTGTTGACCATCCTAGGAAAACAAAACAACGGTTTAGACAAGGATGGCAAAATTTGACATAGAAGTGCAGAATGTAATGGATGACACGAAATGCAAAGATGTTCATCCGTACGACATGGTAATATAGGAACTGCTATATATACACCAGTGGTCATACACACCATACAAAGTTTAGTACAAGCCAAGGCTAAAGTACAACTGCGGTGAAAGACGATACATCCCATCAGAGGCATTCCAAGCTCCTATACATTATTTAACTACACCTCCGGAACTCAGTACACACTAAGTCATATTCCACAAGACGCGCAGGACTGTGGAAACACAACTACTACAATACTACTACAACCACGGTCTAGCTCAGACATTCGCGTAGTAATCCTCGTAAAGATTACCACCGTAGCCTGGAAGTGGAACAGATGGATCTTGGAACTCGCGAGCACTCGAAGGCTGTGGACCATAGGGACATGGATGTGGCCTCGGTCCCGATGCTGGTGGTAACCGACACCCACGTGGAGGCGTAATACCCCCAACGTCACGCCAATCCATGCGATCAGGCAGACGAGTCCGCACGGGGTACAAATCCCGCATGTCCAGAAATCCGGCGTGCACAGCAGGTGCAAGCCGTGTCAAAGTAGTCCGGTGGGCGGCTCGAGTGTTATACAGCTCCATTCGGAGGGCACGGACCTCACGGTCCGTATCCTCCAACATCTGAATAGTAGTCTGAAGCAGTGGCTCTTCATGAGCAGCATCAGAATACAGACCAGTGTAGTAGCCTTCCTCCCCGGGAAGTGAGGCTGGCATGTAACAGAACTCAGTGTTCAGCAACAGGGCATGCCTAGCACGGAGAATGGTCATCATCGAATAAGCGGCATCCTGCACTGCCATCTCGATGGTAACCCCGAGTCCATAAGACCAATGGATGGGGTCATTAGCTCCAGGATATGAGGGGTATATCCGGACTGTGCAGAAATACTGACTCTGATTAAAATCCCGGTACTGTTCCTCCGCGGTGTATTCAGGATACCAGCGATAACCGGTCTCAGTCAGCACATGGACTAGCATGGCCGTGTGACCGGGCACATTAATGCACCGAGTCAAACGAACCACTTGGTGAGGGATGCGGCCAGACATCTGAAACATGTTATAATGTAAAGGCATTAGTGTTTCTGAAAGAAATCGGGCAGCATAACAACTGTAAATGCTCAAACAAAGATTTGAGACATCATACAAATGATAACATAGCCGCTCAACAATCCATATCAAGGTTCCGGTCCAACAATCATCATACTAAAGGATAGAAACTGAGCTGAGGCTTGACCAACAATCCTAAGAGTCTACGGATTAGTAACACGTGAACCTAATAAGGATAAGAGGCCTAGTCCTAAATCCCCGTAGAAAGAATAGACTGACTCAGATCAGAAGGGCATAAGGTAAAGGAGTAAAAAGAGCCTTACGTTCCCTCCCACAATCAATTCCCCTACATATAACTAAGAATTTTTCTAGACTCAACATCGACCAGTTTGGCTTGAGAAACCTACAGGCAGTCCAGCTCTGATGCCAACGCTGTCAGGACCCCGATCCTAAGTCACACCGATCTAGCTGTAACACATCATATCACTTTGCGGCCTCACGCACGGTAACCCCACGGGTGCCACCTTACCTGGCCCGGGATCGTTTGCGCATTTTGGCACACGTATATGACAGTGTTGCTAGCATCCATATGACAGAGAACCCGGGCCGACATGGCTAGTTATAAACCAAAAGTGGCACTAAATTACAGAGACAGGCATCCATGACCCAGCAACGAACGTGTCGGTCATCAACGTATGAACCCAAGTCGTAGCAAGCTACATGGACTTAAAGGATCAACGCGTGACATTTCCCCTAAGGGACAGACACAGGAACGAAGAAGGACACATGCCGGCCAGCCTACGTGTTCCGAGCAGTAGCAAGCTACCAAGGCTCATTGGAGACACTAGGAGGCATTTCCCTGTAAGATAGGCTACCAAAGGAAAACAACTAGGTGTCGGATCCCACACATACCAAGCATTTCAATCATACACGCAATATGCTCAATATGTGCAAATACAACATTGCATCACAACAGAACTCTATGACTCAAAGTACTTTATTTAAAAGGCTCCAAGAGCCATACATAACATATCCATACAGGTAGGGGTCACATGACCCAACACTCAAGTCATACAGTCATACAAGCACAAGCGAAAGCTACATGTCTGAGTACAGACAACTTAGAAAATAAAACAGGCTTGGTGTAGCCTGACTATCTACAAGGCCCTTCACAAGCTCCAGATCCCCGTCTGGGTATCAAGCTACTCGTCGACGTCAACGTCTATGTAGAACCCATCAGCAGGGGCAGGGTTCTCCTCTGCAACAGTTATTAAGCAAACATGAGTACAAAGGTACTCAGCAAGTCTTACCACAGAACCTATCATACATGCAACATTATCAAAGGGAGGTAGTGGAGTTCATAGCAGAATGCCAGCTTTGACCTTGGCTAACCTATACTACAACTCTCAACGGATTGCAAGATGTTATTACGAACACGAGTCCACTACTCACCACATCAATACACTACCGAGGATCCTCTTCCGTCATCCTACGGAAGGGCCATCCACGGCACTCACACTTATCTTGAGGCTTTTAGTAGTATCCATCAACTTGTCTATGAACTGTAAGAGCAACCAAGTAGTCCGTACCGCGAACAACGGCTATTCGAATAGTTTGATAACCCTGCAGGGGTGTACTTCTTCACACATGTTTTCACCACTTAGCGTCTGCACACGACATGTGCTCGGCAGACTTCAAGCGAAAGCCGACGTGGGTGTAGACCACGACCTAACCAACCACTCAAGTCTCTCGTCCAGGTTTATCGCCTATTTGGGTTCCATCCGTGGGGAGATCCGGCCGGGGTGTCGCTCACGTCCCCAAACGATGTGTACAGGGTTCCCGAGTCACCAAACGGGCAACCGGTACACCGTGCCACGTACCTGTCGCATCACAGCCCACCCCGAGGGTCAGCGCTGTGCACGACCTCCAGTAAGCTATAAACACCAGAAACTAGTTGCAACTCCTGGACAGAGTACAAGGGCAGTCAATAAGTCGAGCGGGGTCATATTTCAGGGCCCAATGTGTGGTAGTAACTGTAACTTGAATCACACACACAGTTCTCGGGTCCTATGGACGATTCCAATGAAACAACCCACCATGTACTCCTACATGGCCTTTCATCGATACCTTTACCAAGTGTGTTCCACACTTCCCTCTCTTTATCGGTATGATCATTTCACTCTGATCCATCACCCAGATGAACCAGACCAGACACAACTCTAAGCATAGCAGGCAACATAAACAAATAGCATGGTGGATCACACATCACATGGCTCAATCAACTCCTACACATGCTAGTGGGTTTCAACTATTTACTGTGGCAATGACAGGTCATGCAAGGGATAGGGTTCAACTACCGCAGCAAGTAGCAGTTCACACGTTGTTGCCTTAATGCAGTAAAAGAGAGCAGGAGCGAGAAGATTGGGTTTGTATCGGAATGATCAATGATTGCTTGCCTGACAAAGTGGTTGTCGGGTACTGCTCTTCAACTGGATACGCAGCAGTATCCTCGGGAGCAGGACCTAACACAGAGAATACCGGCGATACAAGCATTAACAAACAAATGCAACAATATGATGCATGCTCATGACATGGCAAGATGCATGTGTGTTGGCTAATGCAACTAAAACCAGAGGGGTTTGAACCTATTTGAATCAAAGATTCAAATTGGAGTTCAAACTATTATTTAAATAAGTGCATTATCATGTTTTTGATGTATACAGCAAGTTAACTTGTTCAAACATGCATGAAACCAGTGCCATTGGAAAGATTGGATTTTTCTGATCATTTTTCATATATAAATCTTTTCCATCTGAGCTATGGTTGATTTTATATGATTTTTAGAAGTTTTGGGTATTTTCTGAAATTTCCTGAATTATTTTTAATCTAAAAATCCCAGAAAACCTTTACTGCGTCAGCATGACATCATGCTGACGTCAGTCAGTCAACAGGGCCAGTCCAAGTCAAACCTGACCAGTGGGACCCACTGGTCAGTGTCACAGTTAACTAATTAACTAATTAGAATTAAATTAACACCTAAACTAGGTTTGACTTGCGGGCAGGGCCCACATGTCAGTGACCCAGGGGGTCAAACCCGTGGTCAAAACACGTCCAACTCGCCGGCCAAACACGGCGGTGGGGTGCGGGTTTCGTGCTCCGGCTGCCAAATCGACGGCGGAGCACACCTACGGGTAGCTGGAGGCAAACCGCATCGAGTGGAGGTGGTGGCTGGCCTCGGGGTCGCCGGAGATGACGCCGGCGATGAGTCCAGCGGCGGCCGGAGTTCGGCGAAGTCGAAAACGACGGTGCGGTGCTCGTTGAGGAGCATGAAGTAGTCCTACAGCATCTACGTGTGATGGTGAAGCTGATAGGCACGGTGGCCGGACCAATGGATGGCTGGAGCCTCGTCGGCGACGAGCTCCGCGGCGGTGCGTGCAGGTGAGCTTCGTGCGGTGCGTTCCAGGGCAGAAGAGAGCCAACGGAGAGGGGGAGGACGAAGCTGGGCTCACAGGGGTTGCAGCAGGCGCCGGAGCGAGCTCGGGGGTGGTCGGAGCTGAGCGGAACGGCGAGGGGGATCTCCGCGGCCGGAGTTGGGGAAGAAGAGGTCGGGGGCGTCTCCAGGGCGGGCGAGCGCTCGGGGCTCGGCCTATTCGAAGTAGTCGAGGACGGCGGAGACGACGGACACCAAGGCGGGGCTCAGGGACGACGGTGGGCGCGGCTTCTACGACGGTGCGAGCACGACGGCGTCGGCCATGGCGCGGGGAGGGTGAGGGAGAGGAGCTGGGGAGAGGGGGAGGTGTCTGCGAGGTCGGGGGCGACGTGTACGACCGATCCAGCCCTCCAGGACGGCGAGGGGAGGAAGCAGGGCGGCGGGCAGCTGCGTGGCGCGCGGTGCGGTCGCCGTCGAGCACCTGCCTGCCTGCCTGGCCGAGCCAAGCAGCTCGCTGGAGCGGCAGCTGGGCTGCGCCGGCAGGTGGGCCGGGTGGGGCGCCAGGTAAACTTCTTCTCTCTCTTTTTTTTCTATTTCTTTTCTGTTTCTTTTGTTTTGCAACTTTGTTTAATTAAATAAAATGCCAGACATTTTTATAACTCATAACACTTGTCATACCTACTGTATATAATATGAACAGTAGGAAACATTATAGTTTATGATTATTTGAGCATTTAAAATATTTTATAGCATTTAAATGTCCAAATTCAAATACCATATGATTTAATCCAGTGACCTTGGATGTCCTAGAAAATTGTGCACCATTTTTAGCAAAGGTTTGAGACCAAGGCAGAAATGATGAACATTTTTGAAGGGCATTTTGGGTACATTGGAAAATATTTTATCAAACCCTAGTTGTTAGAAGAGGGGTGCTGGGGTTTCTGTCATTCCCATTTCAAATTTCTTTGAAAAGTAAACATGATGCACACACCAACTAACCCTAATGCAAGTGCTAACTAGGGATGTGACAGGTTGCCAGCCGTTCAGCTTCGCAGTTCCACAAGTTGTACTTATAGCCCTACAGGTAAATACAGAGTTTTCGTCAAAAAAGTTAATATTGAACTCAAGTTGCAGAAAATATGGGTGTTCAGTACTAGTAGATACATCCTGAAACTCACCCGCAAAAAAGAAAGATACATCCTGAAACTGTAGTGCGAGCGCCATGTTTTAGTTATTTTTTCCCCTTGCTTTTTTTCTTCTTCTAGGCTATCACACGTACGTGTTTCATGCGGGCATGCGTTAGCCGAAAAGATTTTCGTCTCGTTTTATATATAAAGCAAAGATCATCAACAATTCGGTACAACGCACACCATCAGAACACACACACCCAACGCAGGATATATAATCGCTGAGCGCAACAACAACACCTCTAGTACTACCAGAGCCACCGGGGGTCTCATCCGTGAACACGCCACCTCGAAAAGAAGAAGCTACATACGACGCACCGTGGCCTCCAAGGAGGTGCCTACTGGAAGGTTACGACACCAGAGCGCCGTCACCGCCCGACCCAAGGATCAGAGTTTCCCCCGGAGTAACACGACAGGCAGTGAGAGCCGCGGCGACGCCTTCAAGAAGGGAACGAGCTTCGCCACTGCCGGTTCGTCCGAAGATAGAGCAGATTTTCATCCCGGCCAATATTCACCGCCACCGAACACCACACCCTGGCTACCATGCTGCCCACACGGCCATGGCCACCAAGCAACACCAAGCCACGGGCTTTGACCAGGAGCACCGCGATACCACCACCAGGGCCGCCGCCTGGGCATTCAGGACCTTGACGCCACCTCACCCGCCACCCACCGCTACCCCAACCAAAGAGACGAGTGGAACGGAATCGCCTTTCGCACCCCTGAGCTGTCCCCAACGTCGAGACCCAATAGGCCGGCCAAAACTGGCCACCATCGACCCGTCCTACCGCCGGGCGCGAGACGAGCTTGGTCCTGCCGCCGGGCATGAGATAAGTCAGGTCCTGCTGCTGGGCGCGTGACGATCTTCGTCCTGCTGTCGGGCGCGGGACGAGCTCTGTCCCGTAGCCGGGCGCGAGACGAGCGATGGGCGCCGCTGGGAGAGGGCCAACCCTCCGATGAAGGTAGCGCCCGAACGACGGGGAGAGGAATCGAAGGTCAACAAGGGCGCTCACCGACAGACAAATGCCGAAGAAGTCCAGCCGCCACCGTGAAACAACTCAAACCACCGTCACCATGGGGCCCACCATGCCATGGCAGCTTACATCTATGTCGGGACCCCGAGGGGCACTCCCAAGCCAGCGCCACCACCCTCGCCGCCAACGGCTGCCGCACGCAAGGTAGGCCGAAGCCCACACCACCTCCAACGCCACCACCAGCACGAACCACCAGCACCACTATCACCGCGCCGCCGCCGCTACCTACCACTGGAGGGTGGCCGCCCACGGCCCGCGCCGTCACAGAGCCGAGCAAGGAAGCCCGCGTCCACCTGCCCGGCTGGACGCGCACCAACCACCGCCGCCGCCACGCCCCGCCACCACCACACATGCGCCTCCAGGCCCTAGCTAGAGCCTCCCAGCACCCCGCCACCCCACATCGGAGCAGCCGAGCCGTCAGCCGCCACGCCACTACCTAGCCTGGCCGCCGGCTATCCCCAAGGGCGTCAGCCGCCGCCGCCCCTGGATTTGGGCGAGGCACCCATATCCACCACCAGCAAGGCCCATGCCGCCCACCCCGGAGCCTCACGAGGAGGGGCTGGGGGGAGAGCACCGCCGGCACACCAAGATGCAGGGGGAAGGAGCCGAGCCCGAGGACGACCGAAGACCGTCGCCGCCGACACGGAGGGCCGCACAACGCGCACCTCCGGGGAGTGGGAAGAAGGAGCCCCACCGCCGCCTACGCCGCGCGGCCTTTGGCCGGTGACGCCACGCCGGCGGAGGCGAGAGGGGAGGGGGGCGCTAGGGTTGGCTCCCAGAGTCGCCCACGGGAGCGACTCAGGAGCGAGACCTTTTCACTCATTCTCCCGCATTTATCTTATGGAGGCGCTTTCTAAGATTCATGCTTCGGGCAATGCATTATCCTAGGCACTTGGTCATCTTGCAAATTAGTAAGAGATCAAAAACCTGTTCTTTTTCTTTTTCTGGTTCTGTAGTTAGTAATACTATGCTGCGGGATTGTGTGCTCCTCCACTCTACTCCGGTGAAGAAGGGTTAACATTTGAGGAATCATATGTTTTCCTACACCCCTTTATCTAGCCATCCATTTCTGCATCGTGATCTGTGCAAGTACATTTATCTTTTTTGTTTCTCTCAAATAGAACAAGATATGGACTTCAAACTTTACACGATAACAAAACATTATTACTACAATGTGGGAAAAAACTTTCAGATTTTTTCGTCGGACATAAATATACAAAATGAGATTTTTTTTAGTAAAAAAATAATATTTACTATATATGATTCAGAAAAGATCTGAAAGTTTTTTCCCACATTGTAGTGTTATGTTGTTCTGGAAAGTTCGAAGTTGATATGGTGTTTCGTTTTGAAGAAGAAAAAAAATCATGTAGTAAGCTAGTTGTGTAGCACACATCTCAAAGCAATATTAAAAGGTATAGATAAGAGGTGTCTGAAAGCTTGAGCTTCGTAAATCCATGTTCGCTGAAGAAGAGGGTAGAGGAAAATGACGATGCCGCAGCAACCGGAAGCACAACAACGTCTAAAAACAGAAATTAGATGCATAAATGTGTTATGTTTGGTTGAGCTTTAGGCACACCCATTTTTCATTTTCTATGTTTTCCTACGGTGCACCGCCGGGTGGCACCGTTGTCAGGGAGAGCGATACGTGTTGGGAAATGATAGGTACACGTACAGTCGAAGAAGCGTGCATGCTGCTGTTCTGCCTACGGTTCTCTAGGCCTGAAAACTCGAATCAAAGTGCTTCCACACGCCCTGCATCGATCATCTCTCCCAGCACGCACAGAACCACGTACGCTCAAGCACAAATCAGTGCATTTGTTTGTGTTATCATTACAGGTTCCCACGGCAGGTTTCTTCATCTCGGAAACACACATTTGTTTGTGTTTGTAATTGTATACCAATTAAGAATCATATATATATTATGATCAGCGGTTCGATCGAGAGGCCGAGTCCATTCATCAACAAAAGCCTCCTCTTCCTCCTCCTCTTGGTGACTTGTCTTGTACTCCCTCTGTAAACTAATATAAGAGCGTCTAGATCACTATTTTAGTATTCTAAACGCTCTTATATTAGTTTACGGAGGAAGTAGTTTTCACAAGTCAACCCAACACCTTAAACCACTCACATTAGGCACCCAAAGCATGCATCTACCCATGCATTACACATCGCATATAGAAACAAGACCCAAAAGTCAGACACACACTGCCATGCATGTTGGACACCGAAAGAGAGTACACGCATGAGCTTATAAAATACTACCGCTACACAGATACTTTCTTGACTAATTGCTCATTCATTTATAATCCCCATTACATTGCAGGGTTCAATCTTCAAAGTCGTCCTCTGAATATCAGTAGACCCTGGCTAGTAAGATCGATGAAGAACTTTACATATCTATATTACTGCAGCTAGTGCTAATTAAGTAGTAGTACGGGGTATATAAAGATAGTAGCTAAGCTTGAGTCTGACATTAGAGTCAACAAAGCCATGGGAGATCACACAAAAACACACACCGATCGATACACTTACGCCGCAAAAGCAATTGACTAGTAGCAACTGATCAACGTACTCCGGCCTTAGCTTATAGTAAACCAAGCTTTCCGTAGCTATGGCTGATGCCCAAAGCATCTAAAACATCATGCTTATAACTGCCTGGATGTTTGGCTGGTCAAGCAAGCTCCTGGTTCTTCTCCACCACCCTCACCTCCTTGGCCGACCTCAGCACGCTCGCCTGCATCAATATATGGTTGAGTCGTTCATGTATGCCATCATCAGGGTGTAATAGAAGATTCATGTACAGATGACCATGTATGATGGATCGATGTACATTCATGTGAGGTCATAGGTCGGGCAGGAGACCTGAGTGTCGGTGATCTCGACGGCGAATCCGTCGACGATGGCGAGTGAGGACTTCTTCCAGTAGGTGTCGGGCTGGAGGAGCTTGGCGAGGAGCTTGTCGTGCTTCTGGCTCAGGTACGCGTCCAGCGTCGCCGACCCCTGCTTCGTCCTGCACCCAACAAGCCATCCATCAAAACCGCGCACATATATGTATTGCATACGAAGATGCAAGCCATTATATTTATGTGTAAGGTATACAGACCGATCGGCCCTTAGGCGCTCGTAGACAGGGTCGAAGTTCATGAACACGAAGTACACCTCCTGCTGCGGCTTCGCCATTGCTCGCACTCGTTGGATTCTCTCTTCCTCGAGCTAGCTACACGGAAAGCTAGGTAGCAGTACTAAGGTTTTCAGTGCGGGTAATGAGTAATGATATGAGTGAGAGAGCAAGTGATTGGCTTGGTTCCATATCATTGCGATGGGCCGCTATTTATAGCCCGGGGGGAGGAGAGGAGGTGGTCACATGCCGATGAGCCGATCATGTCACCGGCCGGGAGGGAGCTAGCTTGCACCCGCAAGCTTTCTTACTGTGTCCAGATTAGCCTAGATCTAGAGTGATTAGTCAAATTAGCGAAAGCGCGACGCAACTAACAAACATGCAGCCAACTGCGCGAGCTTAGGCCGGCTTGAACTTGGTCAAGGGAATCTCACCTATAAAAAGCGCACGCACATGCATATGCGTACGTCCAGCCACTAGTTAACCAACCCTTACTTGTCCATATAGCCAGCTTGCTGCAGGTACTGTGGCGCGCATGTATATTATATGTGGGTTGCAGTTGGGTTGCTGGAGAAGATAGAGTATATACATACACATTTTTGTATGGCTCGATCGTGAGCAATATCCAATAGAATGTCTTTGATGGTTTGGGCAGACGGGAGGGGGCATGGGATGGTGACGCAGGCCTGCATGCAGGCGCAGTGGATATGTACGTAGCATGGAATCTCGCACAGAGCTGGAAGAGGTCAAGGACTCGAGATCTCTGCGCTGCACCTGGGACTCAGAGAGAGAGAGGCTGGAGACTGGCCGGATTGTACGCATGCATGTCGTCGCAGCTGGTGCTGGTCAGTACCAGATCCGGATGGGATGGGGTGTGAGCAGAGCGGGCAGCTCGCAGTACGTACGGTCGCCTGCATGCGTGCATGCGACGCAGAGCTGGCGACTGGCCGGCTGCTGCGTGCATGGCCAGAGCGATAGGAGAGGAGAGGGCCCGGACGGATCGGATCCGGCGCATGGACGGCACTGGCCGGCGAGGATCTCGGCGAGGGGCCGAGATCGATCGAGCTAGCTGCCATGCATGCACATTTTTGGTAATGCTGTACACTTGTATGTTTGCATCTCTAGAAACATGACCGAGTCGCTGATCATGCATACATGCATTACATTTACACCATGCATGCTAAGCTTGTCTTGTACCCTTTTCTTCTGGAGGTAGGGTCATTGCATCCTCGGATGTATTGAAGGCAATCAAAGCTTGAGTGCACCATATTATATATTTTTTGCACTGTGTCACTTCGTAGACCGCTGGAGGCTGCAGCCTAATGAGTTTAATTAGTACGGGACACGACGTTTGAAGCAGTGGGGAGAAAGCATGTCTGATTTCTTTGCAGTACTCTCTCTCTTTCTCTCTGTGTCCGTTTTAATTTACTATGCATATTAGTTTTGACTGAAGTCAAATTTTATGAAGTTCGATCAAGTTTATAGGAAAACAATATAAACATTTACAATAATAAATATATACGACGAGAAAATATATGCAATGAGCTGAAACACAGTAACACACAAGAATCCACACACGCTCGCTGCAACAACACACATCTCGCCCCCGCGTCGCCTTTCTGGCGGCTCGGGCGGACAGCCACCAAGAGGCCACCGGAACCCCTCCTCGCGCCCCCTCCCCTGCCCCGCCGTAATCGAAGGATGCCGCCGGGCTAAGCCCGTGTGGCGGACGGCGGCAGCAGGGCTCTCTTCCCTCTTATGGGGACACGCTCCTGGTGGGGAAGGCTTGGCCCCTTCTGCGGTGCCGTCGCGCGCGTGTGGAGCTTCGGTCGATTGCTCCTTTTCGAAGGCCAGGGCTGGCTGGCCGCCCCCCTTCTGCCTGGAGTTTCGCGCGGGTTGGCTCGGCCGGCGGAGGCTTGCCAGATCCGGCTGGCTAAGGCCAGATCTAGCCCTTCCGCGGCGGTTGCGGTGGCCCGAGCATTCGGCTGCTCCGCTCAGCGGGTTCGAGCGAGGTGGCTTCCTTCCGCTTGCTTCTCACGTCGGTGGTGGTGCTCTCTGGTGGTAGGCACCAGAGGTGGCTCTGGCCTATCTGCCTAGGCAGTTGGCGAGGCATGCGGTGGATCTGCGCAGCGAAGGCACATTCGCAGCGGCGGAGGTGTGTGGGCTAGTGGATGCCTGCGTGGGAGTGTTGGTCGTGCTTCTCCGGGCGTAAGCCTTGCTGGTGCTTGCCAACCGGCAGTGGCGGCGCATGTGGGCGTCGCTATTCCTTCTTGGAGGAGTTGTCGTGGAGTTTGTGCTACCTCAACTCTCGGGTCACGTTCTTCGGGCGAAAGTCATGATCTGTTGGGTCGGACGGTGACTGCGTGTTCTAATGTTGTTTTCCCTCTTGGGGCGCCGTTTGGAAGAACTTGGCTCCGTTTGGGCTTCTTGCGGGCTAGACATGCACGTCATCATGGTTGGCAGGTGCCTGACCAGTGGTGTGGGAGGTTGTAGCGTCGTGACTTGTGTGGTGACAATGATGGTGGCAAGATGTGCAGGGTTGCGGCTTGTCTTTGTCCTCGATGGTCGGCATGTTCCTGAGCGTGAATTCGGAGCTGCGGCATTGCGGGGCGACACGGTGGCAACGATGCCAGCGATGGGCAGTTCGGAGTCCGTCGGTGCCAGACGGGCTCCTTTTCTCCTGCAACGCTCGTCATCAAAACCGGAGTTGCCTAGTCCTCGACGTCGGCGGTCGATTGTTTCGCTTTTGCTAGTAGGGCCCTCGTGTCTCGTTCGTCCGGTGGGCCTTGGCGGGACGTCAGCGTTGAAGTCGGTATCACTTGCTCTTGGAGAGGTGGTGATGATGACATTGCAGCCAACCTCAATGGTGTCCTCTCCTCGGTAATGTGTCTGGGTCTTTGTGGGTGCCAGGTCGGCCGAGGTGCCCTCAATTTTTGAGCATGTTGTAATAGTTTTCGGCTGGTTTTTCGCAAATTAACCGGGCAACTCTCTTTTGCTTTTTTAAGAAATCGAGATCCTCAGGGGCCGAGTTTTGAAAAATAATAATATATGCAATGATAAATCCAATGGTATTAATTTGGTGGTGTATATGTTAATATATTTTGCTACAAAATTGCTAGAATTGTATAAAGTTTGATATTTTAGACAAACCTAATATGCGGAGTAAATAAAAACGAAGGAAGCACTGATGTTGATATTTGGCGACCATCTGGAGTGCCCAAGACCTCATATCACTCAATGAGTTTGGCTTTGAGCAACGTACGTACTGGCTAGCTTTTTTCATTTTCTCTTTTCTTTTAGACAAACGTACTGGCTAGGTAGCAGTGTAGGGAAAGTGATCGACACCGGGCCGGCCCCGGGCATTGATGAGGCCCACGTGTACGTCTTGGACACCTGCCGTCCAGCGAAAGGTCGTCGGAGCTGTGGGGGACTGGTTTCCCGCCGGGGCATCACATGCTCGCTACGCTGCCCGCTTCCACCACCTCCGTCCAACTTTCGGGGTCATTTCCGGGGTCCTACGCTGAGCCAAGAGAAAGACTTTGTTGGCGCCTCTCCCTTTGTCGTTCCATGGATGGATGCCTCCACGGCAACAAACTCTGTGGACTGTGGACATGAATGCATGCAGCGTACGGCCTCAACTCCTGAAAACAGCTTGCATGCAGGGAACAGGCACGTGCATGTTTGTGCCTAGGCCTGGCTAGTGTAAATCTTGCTTATGCTACGTTTGAAATCGGGGAGCCTTTCCAAAATCGCTTCTAGGCATTTTCACCCACTCCGAACTGTGACTACCCGGCATACCTATTTTTCTCTTCCAACCAATCTAACTCTTTCTCAATTAATTACTCAGAGGACGGGGCGTTGACCCGTTGACTGGGCAGCTGCTATCCCGCCCAGAGTTCGAGCCTTGGCTTTGACGTGCAGCGCCGAGAAGGGAAAGGGCACGCGAGTTGTGAGTTGCGGCACTAAGTACTGCTGAATATGAGATGGGCTTTGGGCCCATTTAGCAATTACAGAAAAATCCCTAAGGGCCCATGCTGCCTAGCAAGTGGTGGGAGTTTAGTCCCACATTGCTAGTTGAGAGAGATGTACACCAACTTATAAGGTGAGACATTCTCCCACTAGTATGAGTTGGTGTGAAGGAAGGAGAGGTGTTCCACACGCGCGCTCCTCCTCCTCCTCCGCGCGCTCGCCGAGCCGATGTGTTCTTTTTGTCACGCATGATTGGAAGTACGGCCGTTACCAGAATTCATTATGTGCGTTTATGCTGAACCGTTTGTCTCCTCCTCTGCGCCTATATAAGAGAGGTCACTCCTCTCCAGAGAAAAACACAGATCACATCTGCTCTGCCACCACCACCTCTGTCGTTCCTCTCGCTGCTGCTGTCGCCGGTGACTCCATCCCGTCTTCCACGTACACGGCCGACGGGAGAGCAGGCCTCCGAAACCCCGCCTCTCCAGATCCTGTACGGGAGAGGGGCGATTAGGTTTTTGGGGAGCGTCTTCTACGCGACTGCTCGCCTCGGTTCGACTGCTTCCTCTACGTCGACTACATCTTCGTCCGCGTCGCCTTCGCCTTCACCATGAGCACCAGTACCGACGCTGACAAGGCTGCTGCCGACAAGGCCGCCTCCGACAAGCGCATCGCCGACGAGGCCGCCGCCTCTGCTGCTGATCCGGCCAACTGGCCTACTGGAGGGTATAACATGCTTACCCTTATCCTGATTATTTCCATGTGTGCAGTACTAGTGGTTTGCGTAGATGTTTCTACTATATGTCTAGTATGTGCGTACATCATGAATTTTCAGTATGTCATTAGCACTGTCTATATCATGTTCATGATTTATTCTTGGATTAAATTAATCGAACCATTGCTTAATTTCTCAACAATCCAAAAACCTAATCTGTGTAGGCAATTTTCGATCCATGGTTTTGCTGCTGCACTGAAACCTGCCCCGTTTACGGGGACGTACTTTAAGCGTTGGCAGACCAAAACCGTCTTATGGCTCACGACGATGAACGTGTTCTGGGTCGCCGGTGTGACTCCCATGGGAACGATTGCTCCTGAACAGGAGAAGGCGTTCAGGGAGGCCACCGTCGTCTTTGTTGGATGCGTTCTGAGCGTGATCGGAGATAAGTTGGTTGATGCATATTTACATATGCGGGTTGCCAAGGACTTGTGGGAGGCGCTCGAATCTAAATTCGGCGCAACCGATGCTGGAAGCGAGATGTATATTATGGAGCAGTTCCACGATTACAAGATGGTTGAAAACCGTCCTGTATTGGAACAGGCTCATGAGATACAGTGCATCGCTAAGGAACTTGAGGTTCTGAAGTGTGTGCTGCCGGGCAAATTTGTCGCGGGATGCATCATCGCTAAGCTACCCAATTCCTGGAGGAATTTTGCTACCACTCTGAAACATCAGAGGCGTGAATTCTCAGTTGAGGATGTCATTGGCCATCTGAGTGTTGAGCAGAACTCGAGAGCAAAGGACTCGAATGGAAAAGGGAACGAAGGGACCTCTGTCGCCAACATGATGCAGAAGAACTTCAACCCCCACAAGCCCAAGGGAAAGACTGGTGTCCAACAGAATACCGAGTTTAAGAAGAAGGGCAAGAAGCCTTTCAAGAAGGATAAGAAGAAGGGTGGCTGTTTCACTTGTGGTTCTGATGAACATTGGGTTGTCAAGTGCCCACACAAGTTCAAGAAGCCAGGACAGGACTCCAAGACTGTCAAAATGATTGTGAGCAACAATGAGAGTGGGCCATCTGGGTATGGTAATTTGTTTACTGTATTTTCAGTTTGCCAGTCTACCGATTGGTGGATTGACACAGGTGCAAATATTCATGTGTGTGCTGACATTTCATTGTTTTCTTCTTATCAGGCCACAGGAAACGGGTCCGTACTGATGGGGAATGGCGCGAGTGCTTCTGTTCATGGTGTTGGCACGGTCGATCTGAAGTTTACTTCGGGAAGGATCGTGCAACTGAAGAACGTGCAACATGTCCCCGCCATCAAGAAGAATCTCGTTAGTGGTTCCCTTCTATGTAGAGAAGGGTTTAAGCTGGTATTCGAGTCTAATAAAGTAGTTGTTACGAAATATGGACTGTTTGTTGGAAAAGGTTATGAATGTGGAGGTCTATTCCGCTTTTCCCTCGCTGATTTTTGTAATAAAGTCGTGAACAATATTCATTCAAATGTTAATGAAACAGAAGTTTGGCATTCACGTCTTTGTCACATTGGTTTTGGTTGTATGACGCGGTTAGCAAAGTTAAATTTAATCCCAAGTTTCACTTTAGCCAAAGGTTCTAAGTGCCATTCGTGTGTGCAAGCAAAGCAACCTCGCAAGCCCCATAAGGCTGCGGAGGAGAGACACTTGGCGCCATTAGAACTCATACATTCTGATCTTTGTGAGATGAATGGTGTGTTGACTAAAGGTGGAAAGAGATACTTCATGACACTAATAGATGATTCTACTAGATACTGCTATGTATATCTTTTAAACACTAAAGATGAGGCTCTACACTACTTTAAAATCTATAAGGAAGAAGTTGAGAATCAACTTGAAAAGAAAATAAAACGAGTCCGGTCAGATCGTGGTGGAGAGTATTTCTCTAATGAGTTTGATTCCTTTTGTGCGGAACATGGTATTATTCATGAGAGGACGCCTCCCTACTCACCTCAGTCAAATGGGGTTGCCGAACGGAAAAACCGTACTCTAACTGATTTGGTTAACGCCATGTTAGATACATCGGGTTTATCCAAGGCATGGTGGGGGGAGGCTATATTGACATCATGTCATGTCCTGAATAAAGTTCCGACAAAAGACAATGAGATCACTCCCTATGAACAATGGGAAAAGAGAAGAACAACACTCTCATACTTACGTACTTGGGGCTGTTTGGCGAAAGTCAATGTGCCGATCCCCAAAAAGCGTAAGCTTGGACCAAAGACTGTGGATTGCGTTAATTTGGGCTACGCTAAGAATAGCGTCGGCTATAGATTTCTGGTAGTGAAATATGAGGTACCTGACATGAAAGTCGGTACGATTATGGAGTCTAAAGATGCTACATTCTTTGAGGATATTTTTCCTATGAGAGATATGCAAAGCACTTCTAGACTGGAATCTGATGAGACTCCTGAACCTGCCATTCCGATGGAATATTATGAACAAACACATGATGAAAATCCTGAGGAGGAGGACAAGGAAACCCTTGGTAGGGGCAAGAGACAGAGGACTGCAAAGTCCTTTGGTTATGATTTCCTTGTGTACCTTGTGGATGATACTCCCACTTCTATTTCAGAAGCTTATGCGTCTCCAGAATCTGACTACTGGAAGGAAGCGGTCCGTAGCGAGATGGATTCCATCATGGCTAACGGGACATGGGAGATTACTGATCGTCCCTATGGTTGCAAACCATTGGGATGTAAGTGGGTGTTCAAAAAGAAGCTTAGGCCCGATGGTACGATTGAAAAGTACAAGGCTAGGCTTGTGGCCAAGGGCTATGACCAAAAGGAAGAGGAAGATTTCTTTGATACTTATTCACCTGTGGCCAGACTGACCACCATTCGAGTATTACTCTCGTTGGCGGCCTCGCATGGTCTTCTCGTCCACCAGATGGATGTTAAGACAGCTTTCCTGAATGGAGAGCTAAACGAGGAAATCTACATGCAACAGCCAGATGGCTTTGTGATAGATGGTCAGGAAGGAAAAGTGTGTAGGTTGATAAAATCTTTATATGGCCTGAAACAGGCACCTAAGCAATGGCATGATAAGTTTAATACAACACTGACATCTGTTGGCTTCATCGTTAATGAAGCTGACAAATGTGTATACTATCGCCATGGTGGGGGCGAAGGAGTTATACTGTGCTTGTATGTTGATGACATACTGATATTCGGAACCAACCTCAAAGTAATTGAGGAGGTCAAGTCGTTTCTATCTCAGAACTTTGAGATGAAAGACCTTGGTGTGGCTGATGTTATCTTGAACATCAAGCTACTGAGAGATAATGAGGGTGGGATTACACTTTTGCAATCCCATTATGTTGAGAAGGTGTTGAGTCGTTTTGGATACTCGGACTGCACACCATCTCAAACACCATATGATCCTAGCGTGTTGATTCGAAAATCCAAAGGCACGGCTATAGATCAATTGAGATACTCTCAAATCATTGGTTCACTGATGTACCTAGCTAGCGCTACGAGGCCTGACATCGCTTTTGCTGTGAGCAAACTGAGTCGGTTTGTATCAAAACCGGGTGATGTACATTGGCATGCTGTTGAATGAGTTATGCGTTATCTAAAGGGTACTATGAACTATGGACTTCACTATACCGGATACCCGTCGGTACTTGAAGGGTATAGTGATGCGAATTGGATCTCTGATGCTGATGAGATGAAGGCCACAACTGGGTATATGTTTACTCTTGGAGGTGGTGCTGTTTCCTGGAAGTCTTGCAAGCAAACGATCTTAACGAGATCGACAATGGAAGCAGAATTAACAGCATTAGACACATCTGGTGTCGAAGCGGGATGGCTTCGAGATCTCTTGATGGACTTGCCATTGGTTGATAAACCGGTTCCGGCTATCCTTATGAACTGTGACAATCAGACCGTCATCACCAAGGTGAAGAGTTCAAAGGACAACATGAAGTCCAACAAACACATAAGAATGAGATTAAAAGCTGTCAGAAAATTGAGAAACTCCGGGGTGATAGCGTTGGAATATGTCCATACGGCTAAGAATCTGGCAGATCCCTTTACAAAAGGGCTATCACGTGTTGTGATAGATAATGTATCGAGGGAGATGGGCATGAGACCCACATGAGTTGCCATGGTGGTAACCCAACCTATGTGATCGGAGATCCCGTGAAGTAGGACCTGGGAAAACAAGCCAGTGGTGAACTGAGGAGAGTAACTATACTAACCCACTCCGCTGGAGATGCAATACTCTCAATACTGTATGGGAGGATGACTACTGTCTTAATGTGTTCCAAGGCTTATATGTATAAGCAAGATGCTATCCTACAGAGCGATCTTTGGAGGAACACACCTATATGAGCCCGACTGCTGGTCACAGTCTATGAGATTGGGGTGATCTCTAGTAAGCTCATGAACAGGCCAGGAGTGTGACTTATATGCTCCACCCGAGGGGTCAGCCTTCGGCAGCCTAGTATCAGTAAGACATGTGGTGAAACTTCTTTACGCCAAACTGATAATTCAAGGCTTAGTCCATTGATCAGTTGTGGAGGGGTGTAGCTATTTGCTCTAGGTGGATGTTCAATCTTAATAGGTCTCCACTGAAATACTGGTATATCAAAACAGAGTTTGGAACAGAGGACAACACCATGGGCCTTTGGGATCTGGTGGGGGATTGCTGAATATGAGATGGGCTTTGGGCCCATTTAGCAATTACAGAAAAATCCCTAAGGGCCCATGCTGCCTAGCAAGTGGTGGGAGTTTAGTCCCACATTGCTAGTTGAGAGAGATGTACACCAACTTATAAGGTGAGACATTCTCCCACTAGTATGAGTTGGTGTGAAGGAAGGAGAGGTGTTCCACACGCGCGCTCCTCCTCCTCCGCCGCCCGCTCGTCTCGTCACGACGCGCCGCGGGTTGCGGGAATCTCGCCGAGCCGATGTGTTCTTTTTGTCACACAGGATTGGAATTTGAACAGTCAACTGAAAACGATCAATGGAAAATGAATACGAGATGAAACGTTTCGTCTTAAGTACGGCCGTTACCAGAATTCATTGTGATTCATTATGTGCGTTTATGCTGGACCGTTTGTCTCCTCCTCTGCGCCTATATAAGAGAGGTCGCTCCTCTCCAGAGACAAACACAGATCACATCTGCTCTGCCACCACCACCTCTGTCGTTCCTCTCGCTGCTGCTGTCGCCGGTGACTCCATCCCGTCTTCCGCGTACACGGCCGACGGGAGAGCAGGCCTCCGAAACCCCGCCTCTCCAGATCCTGTACGGGAGAGGGGCGATTAGGTTTTTGGGGAGCGTCTTCTACGCGACTGCTCGCCTCGGTTCGACTGCTTCCTCTACGTCGACTACATCTTCGTCCGCGTCGCCTTCGCCTTCACCATGAGCACCAGTACCGACGCTGACAAGGCTGCTGCCGACAAGGCCGCCTCCAACAAGCGCATCGCCGACGAGGCCGCCGCCTCTGCTGCTGATCCGGCCAACTGGCCTACTGGAGGGTATAACATGCTTACCCTTATCCTGATTATTTCCATGTGTGCAGTACTAGTGGTTTGCGTAGATGTTTCTACTATATGTCTAGTATGTGCGTACATCATGAATTTTCAGTATGTCATTAGCACTGTCTATATCATGTTCATGATTTATTCTTGGATTAAATTAATCGAACAATTGCTTAATTTCTCAACAAGTACATCTCTATCAGATCCGCTAAACCGTGTTCTGTATAAAAACAGCATACAGTAGCCCCTTAAATGAATTTGCGTGAATTTACCGTACATTTTAGATGTGGGTAGAACAGATCATGTATAAGATAAATTAATTTACAAAAGTATCCCCAAAAAATAGCACAAAACACCCTCACACATAAAAAGGAAAAGTATTCAGATCCTTCGTGCGCAGCGGCTAGGGAGCCAGCTAGCTGCAGCAGCGGTCAGTCAGCTGCGAGCTCACTCGCTCGCGCGGCCAGCGACGACGGCTAGTCATGGCAGCGGCAGCAGCCCGCGGCGTCGGCTCCGGCTAGCGCGGCGGCGATAGCTCACGGCAGGGAGGCAGCTCGCGCAGCGGAAGACCGTGCCAGGAGCTGAAACTTCCCCCCCCCCCCCAACCGTTTCTACATTTTTAAGGTCCATGTAAGGAAGAGCTCAAATCCCTTAGGTATGAAGGGAATGGAAACACGGATTCAGTATCCCATAATAAAAATGTCGGGATGACCGAATTTGGGGAATCTATTCGGGCCAGGAAAACCCCATCTGTCCTGCAAACCGGCGATTATTTTGCACGATGACCTAGTTTACAGGATCTGCTAGAGATGCTCTAATAGGGTGAGCCTTTGCCCTCCAAGACTCACTAGGGGTGTAAAAGCCTACCAATATCACCCAACACGATAGTGCAACCAGTTCAAGAGATACATGTCTTAGAAGGGATACAACTAGAGCGACTAAAAGACTAAAGCTTCCAGAAAAAACCTCAATAGGGAACTGATAGGATCTTTTTGTTGCATGCTTTCTGACTTTGTGTTTAAATTTTTGGCATGTTTAGGGCAGTGGCACCCGATACGTAGGTAGCGGGACATGGACAAGTTAAGCATCATGATGAATGATCTACTGGTGGCAGGTTGCCAACTTGTTTCGCCGCCCCCCTAGTTGTTGATATTTTGGCTCTCAGGAGTTGTGTATCATTTTTTCACTTTTGGACATGTTTGTGTTGTTTTTTACCTCGGAACCGTAGAACAATTTTGTTCTACGGTGATTTTCATTAATAACTAAATATGTACAAAGAAAGAAATGAAAAATTAGAATACAAGCGAACTATCTAACTGCCGTTTTCTCTAACATTGGAAATAATTAACTGAGATAAGAGAGAGATCATCCATTGCTCTCGACAGGCATGTTCTTTCTTTTAGTTCTATGCCTAACTAGAGAGAGATCATGGTGTAGTCCATGCTTCTAGGCTTCCAAACTCGGGGAAGTGTTGTGATTTTTTTTCATTCCTTTGCATCCATATATTCCAACATCCCATGATAACAATGTCCATGGCGATCTGTGGTGGGAAAGCTTGTTTGAGGAAGATGATGTCATCAAAAGTAAATAGCCGTCTGTGTCTATTTGGGGCAATGGTGTCCCAACATGATAGTGCAAATTGACAGTCCTAGAGTAAGTGTAAGGAAGTTTCTTCAACTTGTTCTTGGCAGAGTGTACACTCATAGCTCTGTAACAAGAAATTCTTTCTTTTGCGGAGATTTCTAGAGCTGATTATGTCATATAGTAACAACCAGAAGAAAATTTTGTGCCTGATTCTGCTTGCTGCCTTCCACAAGTCCCTAATCAGATGGTGCACTTTTGAGGGCCCTATCATTTGCTTATACATCTTACTGACAGAAAATAGATCAGATCTCCACTCATAGTTACACATATCAGCAGAGTTTCCAAGTTGCTGCACAATTGGTGTTAGTACATTTAGTTGCTGGAAAGCAATGGCAGAGAGGGGTGTGTGGAATTGTTCCATGATATCAATCGATTGCTTCACATGTGCCACTTAGCATTGATCATGAAATGCAAAAGAATGTAACCCAGGATATTCTTCAGCTAGTGCTTTGTGTTGCCATTTGTTTGTCTAAAACATAGTTGTGTCTCATGTACCAACTATGCAATGTGCCACTTCCTTGAAGAGTGGTATCAATTTCAAGTGTGATTTCCACCAGAAAGAGCCCTCCAGTCCATCCTCGGGTGGGGAAGCTGAGTAATATGTTTCCCACAACAGCATGACCCAATGGAGGTTCTGCTTATTAAAGAACTTACGTAGGTTTTTAATTAATAGAGCTTTGATGTGCAGCTGGATGTCAATTACTCCGAGACCTCCGTGAGATTTAGGTTTGCGGAGTGTCTCCCATGGAACCATAGCTTTTCCAGCTTCATCAGATCCATATTTTATCTAAAAGCAGTGCCTGAGGTATTTGTTGATCTGATCAATTACCTCAACTGGGAGGGCAAGGCAGCTCATGAAGAAGGTTGGTAGGGAGGAGAACACTGACTTAATTAGTTGGAATCTTCCATCATAAGAGACTAAGGTGGAGCATCGAGCTATTGTTCTTTCAATTCTTTGTAACATAGGGCTAAAATCTTCAATCATGAGCTTGTTGATACTGAGAGGAAGTCCCAAATAAGGGAAAGGGAATGATCCTTCCTTACACTAAAGAATGCCGAGGATCATTGATTGGGATCACAATTGACTTAATGTAATTAACTTTAAGTGAAGTTTGTGCAGCAAAGTATGACAATAGGCTTTTTATTTGCATCAGCTGCCTATGATCAGCAGGCAAGTCAACAATAATGTAATCGACATATTGAATGACTGGAAAACCAGAGCAACTGCTCACTTGTAGGGGAGGAGATAGAATCATGTTCCTCAGGGCCTCATTAATGATGGAGTGCAATAAGTCTGCAGCTAGCACAAAAAGCAGGATGAGAGGGGACATCCTTGTCTTAGACTAGCCACAATGGGTAGTAACATAGAGTAGTAACATGCCCATGTTACTACTCTATGTTACTACCTCTATAGTGGGGAGTAACATATGTGTGGTAACATTGAAGACTTCATTTATTAGGCTATAGACTCATCTTACCTTGATATGTGTGATGTTACTCATACTAGTAGTAACTAGCTATGTTACCACATGCCTCTCTTTCTTCATTTATTGCTTGCCACATCATCTATTTTATCTAGATATGTGTGATGTTACTACCTATGTTACTCCCACTGTGGGTAGTCTTACTCCTATTTTGAAGTGAAAAACTTTCCCAGGTATGTGATACGTCCAAAACGTATCTATAATTTCTGCTTGCTCCATGCCACTTTTGGGTGATATTGCTATGATATTTATACACTTCCATACACTTTTGATCATATTTGGACTAACCTACTAATCCAGTGCACCCCAGTGCCAGTTTCTGTTTTCGGTTGTTTTTGTATTTCAGGTTTTCACATTACGAGAACTGTCAGGAAAAATCCAGAAAAATTATATAAAAAATCAGCGTTCCAGAACCTACCTTGCGCCCGAAGTACAGCTGGGGGGGGTGGGGGCACCAGGGCCCCAGGCGCCCTGGCGGCGCTCCCCCCCTGGGCCGCGCCGGGGGGGCGCCTGGGCCCCCCGAGCCCCGTCTGGTGCCCCCCTTCGGCATATATTTAGAGCGTCCTTCGAAACCCTCAGGACGGGAACTCTTTTTCGAGATCTCATCTCTGTTCCGCCGCCGCCACCGCTTCCAAGATCGGGAGCACCAGGAGAACTCTTCCCGGCACCCTGCTGGAGGGGAGGATCACCATCGGGAGCCTCTCCACCACCATGGACGCCTCCCGGATGAGTTGTGAGTAGTCTCCCTTGGACCATGAGTCCATGACCAGTAGCTATGTGATGTTCTCCTCCCGTTCTTGTGCTTCACTAATTAGCCCTCGTGAGCCGCCCTACATGATCGAGGCACATATGTAATCCTTATGCTGTTGCTATGATGAGTTTGCTAGGATCCGACGGATTATGAGATTATGTTCAGATTGTGATTGAGTAATATATTTGATCTACCTCTTTTATATTTATGTTCATAAGTAATTCTTGCATGTTCTCCGTTGTTATTTATTGCTTTGGCCAAGTAATACGTAGTGACTCCAAGAGGGAACGTTATGCTCGATTGTGGGTTCATGCCCCTCGATGACTAGCTTGAGTGACAGAAACATGAGTCTAGGGGATGTGCTGTTGCCACTAGGGGGAAAACAACGGTGCTTGTGCCCGCGGGTGCAAGGATTGTTTACTTTACGCAAAGTTCTTTTAATGCAATTTTCTGTTGCTTTGAGTTTACACTATGGGTGGGGCTCGCAACTTAATACCAGCGAGATGTTCTGGATAGATATATCAAGGTGGATGATTAGTAGTAGATATTGATGGATTTCGGTCTACTTACTTTGGCGTACCGCCCATGCTTTGAACCTCAACCTTTCTTGCAATGTAGTCAGCATTGGTTTGCGTTCGTGGTCCTGTCAATTGCCCAGCTGTAATTCGTTTACCTCACATAGCTGTTTTATCGTCTTTTGGGAGAGAGACATCACTAGTGAACATCATGAGACTCCGGTCCATATTACCATCATTGATCACATCCGCTATTTACTTTTCGCTATTATTTACTATTGCAAACATTATCTATCACTACTATCATTTGCATTTAATCCTTTGTAAACTACAAGGCCGAAGGGATTGACAACCTCTCTGTACTCGTTGGGAGCAAAGTTCTTTGTATCTGTGTGCAGGTCCACGTTGATTGCTAATATCTGGCGCCGTTAGCAGTTGACACCTACTTGTTGAACCTAGGAGTCTCTGGGGATTCGATCCTTGGCATCTTTGCTAAGGGAAAAACTTCCACAACACTGCAGCTCACACCTTCCACTTGGGGTAACCAACGAGGGGTTAGAGGCCCATCAAGGAGTTTTTCTGGCACCGTTGTCAGGGACTCCACTCTTCAGGATAGGGGAGTTGCATGCTATCTTTTACCTTTGCTTTTAGTCTTGTTAGTTTACCTTTCAGTTTTTGCTTTAGTACCTTTTATCGAAAATCAAAAAAATAGTTATCTTGCTTGCTTGCTACTATGGGTTCCACCGAGAACACCAAGTTGTGTGACTTCACTAGTCACAACAACGATGACTTTATCAGCACACCTATCACTACACCTGCCACTTCAGCACCTTCGTATGAAATTAAACCTGCTTTACTGAACTTAGTCATGAAAGATCAATTCTCCGGTGCTGGAGATGATGCTGCTTTACACTTAAACAACTTTGCTGAACTTTGTGATATGCAAAAGTACCACGAAATAGATGGTAATATTGTTAAGCTTAAGCTTTTTCCTTTCTCCTTGAGAGGAGGAGCTAAAATTTGGTTTCAGTCTTTGCCTAGAAATAGCATAGATTCATGGGACAAGTGCAAAGATGCTTTTATCGGAAAATAATATCCACCTGCTAAAATTATCCAACTTAGAAGTAACATAATGAATTTTAAACAATTGGATAATGAACATGTTGCCCAAGCTTGGGAACGTATGAAATCTCTTATCAAGAACTGCCCTACTCATGGTTTGACTACTTGGATGGTTATCCAAACTTTTTATGCAGGCTTGAACTTTACCTCGCAGAACTTGTTAGATTCGGCCGCGGGAGGAACTTTTATGTCAACTACACTTGGTGCTGCCACAAAGCTTCTCGATGAGATGATGACCAAGTATTCCCAATGGCACACCGAACGCGCTCCAACAGGTAGGAAGGTAAACTCTGTCGAGGAGATTTCCTCCTTAAATGAAAAAGTTGACTTGATCATGTCTCTACTTTCGAAGCAATCTTCTGTTGATCCTCGCGATGTTCCTTTAAATTCTTTGATTGCTCAAGAACAAGTAGATGTGAACTTTACCTCTAGAAACAATTTTAACAACAATGCTTATAGGAGTAACTTTGGTAGCAATCCTAGACCGTTCCCCTCTAATTCTTATGGGAACAACAATGCTTATCCTATCACCAAGAACTCTACTACTGAACTAGAGACTATGCTTAAAGATTTCATCACTACCCAAAAAGCCTTTAATAAGAGTGTAGAAGAAAAACTACATAAACTAGGTGATCTTTCTTTTAAGGTAGACCATTTAGCCAATGAGGTAAAATTGCTAAAAATTAAAACTTCTCCTCTTGAGGAGAGGGAAGTCACTCCTATAAATGCTATTCAAGTGCAAATTAATGAAAACATTAGGATGATGGCTAAACTTAAATAAAGATGGGCTAGAGAAAGGGAGGAAGAAGATAGAATTAAGAGCCTTCCTACCCACCACACTATTGCTACTATCCAAGTTGTTCAGGATGTTCAAACTCTTAGCACCCAATGTACTCCTGGTCCCATTGGACCTATTAATGGTGATGCTATGACTATAGAAACTACCAAACAAGTGAACCTAAAGGACACCACTACCACTATACTTGATGCTCGTGACCTTGATTTTGATAATTGCACTCTTACCGAAGTTATTGATTTCCTTCACAAGATGTCTAGAGACCCCCGCACTAGCACGCTTAATCTTGCCTTTACAGAGCATATCACTAATGCTCTCATCAAAGCTAGGGAAGAGAAACTTAGAGTAGAAGCCTCCATACCTAGAAAGCTAGAAGATGGTTGGGATCCTATGATAAAAATTAAGTTGAATGACTTCTCTTACTATGCATTATGTGATGTTGGAGCTAGTACCTCTGTTATGCCCAAAAGAATATATGATATGCTTAAATTGAAACCTTTTGATTCTTGTTCTTTTGGTGTTCGTCTCGTTGATTCTTCCATAAAGAAACCTTTGGGGAGGATCAACGATGTTCTTATCGTTGTTAATGATAATTATGTTCTTGTTGATTTTACTATTATGGATATTGAATGTGATCCTTCATGTCCAATTATTTTGGGACGTCCCTTTTTACGCACCGTTGGTGCTATCATTGACATGAAAGAGGGTAATATAAAATTTCAGTTTCCTCTCAAGAAAGGGATGGAACACTTCCCTCGAAAGAAGATCAAGTTACCTTTTGAGTCCGTTGTACGGGCTAGCTATTCTTTTACTCTTGATAAAACTTGATCTATATGCATTATGCCTAGCTTAAAGGCATAAAAGAAAGCGCTTTTGGGAGGCAGTCCACATGAATAAATTTTTATATTTTGCTTTTGTTGTGTCTTGATGTTGTTTACTACAGTAGCATCATCATTGTATCTTTGCTTTTCATATTTGTGCCAAGTATAGCCTCTGATTGCTAGAAAGTTCAAAAGTTGAGGTGCTGTCCAGGAAACAGATTCTGTCCTTGGATAGAAAAATTCGTATAAAATCACCAGATCATCTTTTTGGTCTGAATTTTTTCGACAGCGTTCTCTATACAATTGTCTTTGGTGCGTCTGTTCTGAGTTTTTTGATTTGAGTTGCAGAAGTACCCCGAACAAATCAATTACTACCTGCTGTTCTGTTTTTCACAGATTCTGTCCTGTTTTGCCTTTCCTTCATTTTGCAAACCAAGAGCTTGCTTTTTCTTTGCAAAAACCTTTTGGCAATCTTGAGAAACAGTAGAACTTCAATAATATCTTTATTTTCAGCAAGGAACAATTATTTTATTAAGGGTACTAACCTCGCTAATCAGATTATGATGAGTTATGTATGAAGGGAGTTTTCAAGTGTGCGAGGGAAGATGATAAAAAGATTTAGGAGTGTCAAGCGCTCAAGCTTGGGGATGCCCCCGTGCACCCCCAATAAATATTCAAGGAGACTCAAGCGTCTAAGCTTGGGGATGCCCCCATGCATCCCCTTCTCCATCAACATTATCAGTTCGTCTTTCGTTCCGCTATATTTTTATCACTTCATGTGTTATGTGCTATGCTTGGAGCGTCTTGCTTTTAGTTTTTTTTTTTTTTTTCATAACGAGTCGGAACTCAGCTTTCTTTATGTGGGAGAGAAACACGCTCCACTTCTACCTAGAACATAACATAGAATTTGCATGTCTATCTTTGCTGTGTGTGTTCTTTCTCTTTTAATAGCTACTATCATGTTCAGCTCTTAGTATTCATGCTTATCTTTTCAAAGAGCTTTTGTTTAGTTGGTTGCTTGAACTCTCTTTAATTACCATGCTCACCTTATTAAGAGAGTTTGCTTCCGTTGCATTGGTTAATATGTCTATGATAAAGATGCTACGTGTATAATGGCGCTTAGTAGTCCAGGTTTTCTTATGGTTAGTCTCAAATAGCTGGGGGTTTCCCAATGTGTTATTGGAGTACCAACATGATTTGTTTGCCTATGATGTGGTATGGTTTAGTAATATCTTCCTTCGAGAATTTATTTTGATTGACTTGGCGTATGCTCACGCATATTTAAGACTGTAAAGAAAGTCTGTCAAGCCTTGATGATCTTTTATTTCTGAGTAGCGATATAACTACCATGCCTGATTCAATGTTGCTTTGTCGCTCTGCATGATTATGACCGTCATTGCTCTCTTAGTTGGTCGCTCCCAGTCTTTTGCTAACCTCCACCTGTACTAAGCAGACTAACTTTGCAATACATAGCTCATGAGAAAGTAGCTTAAAAACTATTGTGGTAAAGAATATGTTGCCTATGTATCTTATTTCTTATAAGTTGCTTGCTGAGCGGTAACCATGTTTCTGGGAACGCCATCAACTGTCACACTTTTGTTGAATATCATGTGAGTTGCTATGCATGTTCGTCCTGTCTGAAGTAAGGGTGATTTGCCATGGGTTGAATGAGTATGCATATTGTTAGAGAAGAACATTGGGCCGCCAACCAAAGCCATGTATCATGGTGGAAGTTTTAGCTTGGACATTAATCCTCAATCTCTTATGAGAATATGCTTATGCATTGAAGATGAGTCCATTATCTATTTTCTATGTTGTCCCGGTATGGATGTCCTCAAGTTGAGATCTATCAAAAACGAGAAATCAAATGCGATTTATCTCCTTGGACCTTTGTACATGTGGCATAGAGGTACCCCTTTGTGACACTTGGTTGAAACATATGTAATGCAATGGTAACCCATGGAAATCCGAGCTAATTAGGACAAGGTGCGAGCACTGTTGGTATTCGATGCATGAGGCTTGCAACTTATAGGATGTCTTATGCATGACACATATGAAGTACTACTACCGTTGACAAAATTGCTTCTATGTTTTCAAAATAAAAAGCTCTAGCACATAACCATTCTTTTACTTTTTGAGTCTCCACCTTCTTTCTTCAAGCACCAACTACTGAGAGCATGATTGTCATTCTAAGTGTAATGTGCATTGTTCCAAAGTAGCATTGTCTTTTGCATGATTGTGATATCGTTTATTTTGAAATCATTGTATCTAGTCATCACTTAAACCTTGAAGGTGCCCCTGCATTTATGTTTTGCTTCACTAAAGGGGGCAAGCTAGATATCACTTTATCATATTTGCACATCATGTTCATTGCAAATCTATTTGATGCTTCAGTGTCATGTTGTAAAACTTTCAGTCCTTTGTGATTTTCTCATGAGGCAACTTAATTACTATAGAATCATTGTCTCAGTAAGCTTTTGTCATATGACTATAAAAAGTCCTATATGGTTAATAGTATGTCACCACAGAAATTATTCTTGTTATCATTTACCTACTCGAGGACGAGCAGGAATTAAGCTTGGGGATGTTGATACGTCCAAAACGTATCTATAATTTCTGCTTGCTCCATGCCACTTTTGGGTGATATTGCTATGATATTTATACACTTCCATACACTTTTGATCATATTTGGACTAACCTACTAATCCAGTGCACCCCAGTGCCAGTTTCTGTTTTCGGTTGTTTTTGTATTTCAGGTTTTCTCATTACGAGAACTGTCAGGCAAAATCCAGAAAAATTATATAAAAATCAGCGTTCCAGAACCTACCTTGCGCCCGAAGTACAGCCGGGGGGGGGGGGGCACCAGGGCCCCAGGCGCCCTGGCGGCGCGCCCCCCTGGGCCGTGCCGGGGGGGCGCCTGGGCCCCCCGAGCCCCGTCTGGTGCCCCCTTCGGCATATATTTAGAGCGTCCTTCGAAACCCTCGGGACGGGAACTCTTTTTCGCGATCTCATCTCTGTTCCGCTGCCGCCACCGCTTCCAAGATCGGGAGCACCAGGAGAACTCTTCCCGGCACCCTGCGGAGGGGAGGATCACCATCAGGAGCCTCTCCACCACCATGGACGCCTCCCGGATGAGTTGTGAGTAGTCTCCCTTGGACCATGAGTCCATGACCAGTAGCTATGTGATGTTCTCCTCCCGTTCTTGTGCTTCACTAATTAGCCCTCGTGAGCTGCCCTACATGATCGAGGCACATATGTAATCCTTATGCTGTTGCTATGATGAGTTTGCTGGGATCCGATGGATTATGAGATTATGTTCAGATTGTGATTGAGTAATATATTTGATCTACCTCTTTTATATTTATGTTCATAAGTAATTCTTGCATGTTCTCCGTTGTTATTTATTGCTTTGGCCAAGTAATACGTAGTGACTCCAAGAGGGAACGTTATGCTCGATTGTGGGTTCATGCCCCTCGATGACTAGCTTGAGTGACAGAAACATGAGTCTAGGGGATGTGCTGTTGCCACAAGGGGGAAAACAACGGTGCTTGTGCCCGCGGGTGCAAGGATTGTTTACTTTACGCAAAGTTCTTTTAATGCAGTTGTCTGTTGCTTTGAGTTTACACTATGAGTGGGGCTCTCAACTTAATACCAGCGAGATGTTTTGGATAGATATCTCAAGGTGGATGATTAGTAGTAGATATTGATGGATTTCGGTCTACTTACTTTGGCGTACCGCCCATGCTTTGAACCTCAACCTTTCTTGCAATGTAGTCAGCATTGGTTTGCGTTCGTGGTCCTGTCAATTGCCCAGCTGTAATTCGTTTACCTCACATAGCTGTTTTATTGTCTTTTGGGAGAGAGACCTCACTAGTGAACATCATGAGACTCCGGTCCATATTACCATCATTGATCACATCCGCTATTTACTTTTCGCTATTATTTACTATTGCAAACATTATCTATCACTACTATCATTTGCGTTTAATCCTTTGTGAACTACAAGGCCGGAGCGATTGACAACCTCTCTGTACTCGTTGGGAGCAAAGTTATTTGTATCTGTGTGCAGGTCCACGTTGATTGCTAATATCTGGCGCCGTTAGCAGTTGACACCTACTTGTTGAACCTAGGAGTCTCTGGGGATTCGATCCTTGGCATCTTTGCTAAGGGAAAGACTTCCACAACACTGCATCTCACACCTTCCACTTGGGGTAACCAACGAGGGGTTAGAGGCCCATCAATATGCCATTCAGTAGCAATGCAGAGGTGCCAGATTTGAAAATCATATCAATCCAGTTTATCCATCTATCTCCAAAACCTCTGGCCTTTAGAATATCCAATATAGTTTGTTGTCACTAGTGCAGAACCGGGATATATCACCAGTTCGGAAGGGCCTTTAGTGTCGGTTCTGTAACCGGCACTAAAGGGTGGGGACTAAAGGTCCCCCCTTTAGTACCGGTTCAACACGAACCGCCACTAAAGGGCCACCACGTGGCACGAGCCAGCGCCGGGGCGGGGATCCCTTTAGTACCGGTTGGTATATATATATATATATATATATATATATATATATATATATATATATATATATATATATATATATATATATGTATATGCCCTCCCGAACTTCCCAAACTGCCAGCTCCCGACAGAAAAACACCTGGCCCCAGATCCCGATCTCGAGCACCAACAGCCCCCTCGTCACGGCTCCTCCCCTCGATCCCGAACCTCCCACCTCGGTTTGTGGCTGAACTTCGCCAGATCCGGCGCCTCCCTTCCCAACTCCAACACCTAGACGACCGGATCTGGCACCTCCCCTCTGTCTCCACCTCCTGGCCGACCACCGGCGCGGGCTAGCGAGCGACGACAGACGCCGGCGCAGGGAGCCCGCGTCGCCTGGAGGCAGCGAAGCCGCTGGATTTTTGAGACGAACGTTCGCCATGGACTTCCGGATGCCTCGATCCATCCTCAACGCCCAACGGACTAGAAGAACATATGACGGTCCCGATGCAAGCTACAACGAAGGACACGGCCAAGGAAGCATCTGGGCGGCGGAGGCCGCATCAGCGACGCCTTCAAATCTACCAAAGGTAGATGAACTTCCTCACTCTGCTTACCTTCTCCTTCAATCTTCCCTTGCCTGACCTTCTTTCTTCGTGCAGATGAACTTCGCGCCCTTTGCAAGACAAGGATTTCCATGCAATTTCTCTCCTAGCTCGCCGACGAATTGCTCTCAAGGTGGCCTATCTACTGCTGGAAAATGGCTGGCCGAACTTCTAGCCAGGGTATGGTTGAACTTCCTTCTGCCTGTTATTTTCTTACAGCCATATGAAGTTCTGGTAGTGTGAAGTTCAGCTAGTAAGTGAGCTTCAGTCCAGGCTACAAAACAGAAGAACCCTTGCCTGCATTCACATGTGAATAGCCATGTGAAGTTCAGCCAGTAAGTGAGCCTCAGTCCAGGCTACAAACAGAAGAACCCTTGCCTGCGTTCACATGTGAAAAAGCCATTGTGAAGTTCAACTAGTAAGTGTGCTAGAGTTCAGGTTGGTACGTAGCTGGTTGTGTGCAAAAAATAAAAGGAAAAACATACATATGATCACATTAAGATCAGGTTGGTATGCACTAGTGGTTCAAAGAATTCAAAGTCATGAAGGTTCAGTCTTTTGTTTTACTGTAGGCAGTATTTCCCCTTTGCAAACAAGAAGTCCAGGGTGTCGATAATGCTCAGTTCAGGAGCATATAAGTAATCAAATAGTGTAGAATTGACAGAATGTGAGGTTCATTCTGTCAATGATGCTAAGTTCAGGTACAAAAGTACTAGCAGATGCTTAGATCTGTTAAGTGTGTGATGCCTGTCCTAGGGAAATAAATATGTACATGAACACCAGTTTTGTATGAGAAGTTCAGGCTGTGAAAAATGCTAAGTTCAGTTACAAAGGTATAGGAAGATGCAACTTGTGTGCTGATAAACATTTTTTTCTTTTGTGTCAGCAAGACGAGAGACGAATGAAGAAGCTTAGAAGTTCCCAGCACCAAGCACACAATCCTAAGCCTGTACGCGTTGCACCACCCACTCAATGGGTCGCGCCACAAACGCACCAACATCATTTCCAACCTGCTCCAGTTCAAAAATGGAAGACACCCGAAACACATGGAAACTTCCAAGATGTTGGGTCACAACCCTATCCGCACAACTTTGTGCCTCCACCAAACTGGGTGACGCCAGAAATACCCCACGGATTCTTCGTATCCACGAGCAGACTACAAAGCACGCCCATGGAGGAGGGGGTTGGCTCAAGTCCTGCGTGTAACTCTGGAGGTTATCCTGGTGTGCCTGATCAATGGCAAAGCAAAGCAACTAAGCAGGATCCCAGCACAAATCCAATAGGAACACACACTCGGAGGAGAGTGCTATGCACACTACCATCATTGGATCCTCCTGCTGCTGCTACAAGTCAGAATTGTACGGGACATAAGGTATATGGATTGCTTCACAAAACAAAAGAACAAACCAATACCAGGACGGCAATACCTCCACAACCACCTCAAGCAAAAAGGATGCAGACAAGAGAGAGGCCATCTTCAGCCCTCCTTCCTCCTCGTGATCCACTCCTGCATCCTGCTATGATTACTCCACCATGCCCCATCCCAGAGGGACAGGAGCAGACTCCGGTGCAGTTGCGATCATACACGCATGTAAGTGAAACAAAAATTATTTATATACGCATCTTGTACTATCTGCAAATTTTCCGCTCCCTCCAGGATAAGAAATTCATAAACTGCATTTTAAACATGCCGTTTGTATTATTTTTCTTTTTCTGCAGATGCCGGATCTCCAGGATTATCTAATACCAAGACTAAAGATGCGATTCTAAGATGTAGAGAAAGTAAGGGAATTTTATAACAGATACGCCAGACACGCTAGTTTTGGAATCAGGAAGACGGGAAGGAATGACAATCACAAGTATTTTGTTTGCACATTCCAAGGAAAACACACAACTTCTGTTTCAGAGGCTGACAGGCAGCGAAACAAAACATCGCAGAGGACAGGCTGCAAAGCAAGAATGAGGGTGAAGGTGCAGGAGGATAACACATGCGTGGCAGTGGACATTGAGTACAATCATAATCACTAACTCATCCAAACTGACGACATGCTGGTATTCTTGCACTCACACAAGAATTATGACCCCTCTATTTTGGAGTACGTAAAGCTCCTGCAGTACCATGATGTCAAGCACACAACAATCATGTCCATGCTGTCTGAAAATGAAGATGGGAGCTACTTCCTAAGCATGACCGGACTAGACCTACTAAACCAGAAAGTATTCAAACATCCACATACTGCAATGTACATAGCATCTTAAGCCACAACCCTTTGCTAGCAAAAATAACAAATCCATGTTTGCATGTAATTTGCAGGAAAGCCATGAATTCAAGGAAAGATGATTTGGATGATGTATTGAAACTTGTTTCATTCTTCAAAGACATGAAGGCAAACAATGATGAGTTTTTCTATGACATACAAGTAGACAAGGACAATTCTATTAAAAACATTTTTTGGTCCAATGCAAGCTGCCGAGGAGCGTATCAAGACTTTGGCGATTGCATAACATTCGACACAACTTACAAGACCAACAGGTTTCATATGCCTCTGGGAGTGTTTGTTGGAACAAACCATCACTTGCAGTCCACAATATTTCCTATTGCCCTGATCAGAGACGAAGATGCAAAGTCATTCAAGTGGTCTTCGATACATTTGTACGGTGCATGAACAACAAGCACCCAACTTGCATTCTAACAGGTGGGTTAAAAAAACTCTGAAAGTTTCATCATCTTTTTCATCCTATGGGTATGTACAGGGTATATTTGGTTTTATCTGAAAATAATGTAAAGCAAGCCGTTCAACCAATGTTAGCACAGAAGTCCAACTAAACAGTACAAAGAAAACAAGATTATATATCAAATGCTTAGAAAAAAATTAGTTCTGAATGTGAAGTTCAAATACATGAATCATAGAAGTTCAAAGGACAAAAGCTTTAAGAAAAATATATGTAGCATGTTCAGAAAACATAGTTATTATGTGAAGTTCAACCACTGGTACCACATAAGTTCATGAACACTGGTTTAACAAAAGTTTGAGTCTGACACTCCTGGGTAGTACTACTGCTACATGTGAAGTTCAAGCTCTGGTAACACAGAAGTTCAATAAGACTTCTGTAAGAAAAAAAACATGTGACATTTTTAGATAGTCATACTGCTACCTGTGAAGTTCAAGTACTTGTACAACATAAGTTCACCATCAGTGCAAAAAGAAGCAAGTTTCATTTTTCTAATTCATGCAGACCAGTGCCCGTCCATGGCGAAAGCTATACCACAATCATTTCCAAACACCGTCCACAAGTTGTGCCGTTGGCACATCATGAAGAAGTACAGGGAATACCTCGCGTTGCTCTACAAAAAGTATAAAACATTCAAAGAGGAGTTCACAGCTATATTAAACTGGTCGATGATGCCAACGGAGTTTGAAGCTGCCTGGACTGAACTCGTGCACAAGTACAACCTGGAGAAAGACCAGATGACGATACAACTGTGGAGTGATAGGAAAATGTGGATTTCAGCATATTACAAGAAAATTTTCTGTGCTAAAATGACTTCCACACAACAAAGCGAGAGCATGAACCACGTGCTAAAGAAAGGGTATGTCAAGGGGACCCAGAACCTGCACAAGTTTGCTAGGCGGGGAAATGCTTGCATAGAAACTCGGATGTAGAAGGAGAACGAACCAACAATGACCAACATGGTATGAAGACAAAAACAACAACCCCATCATACTATGTTTCCTTCAACAAGTGCGCTTTGAATTTAATAAAATGAAACCAATGAATCTCCTTGAACTAAAATCTTGTTTTTTTGACATGTGCAGACCAATCATGTGACAAAAATAGCTTACGGCTACGAGGAAGACATGTCTATCAAGTACACGAGAGTCGTGTACACCGAGATGAGGAATAGAATGAGAAAAGCCACGCTATTTTGCGCAAAACCTACAGCAGAGCACACTAAGTACCTTGTGTACTACCACAACAAGGCTGGCCATGATGATGAAGAAAGATTTTCCTGGTCAAAACATGAATTCCAGGTTGTAGCTGACCCAGAGAATGAAATATACGAGTGTGAATGCAAGCTTTGGACACACACATGTCAGCGGAAAAATAAACTCAATAAATAGCTGAACTAGTAGTACCATATCAAGAAAAAAAATATGAAACTCATTGTTGGCTCGCAAAGATATTTAACTCTGCATTCATCACAAAATGCAGGCCTGTTCTGCCTTCACATCATGAACATACTAGACTACCTGAAGCCTGACAAGTTCCCACACAAGTATATCCTAAAAAGGTACACAAAGACTGCAAGATCACAACCAACATTTGATACAAGGGACTACAACACAACTGCAACGGATGGCAGCTCAAGACTATTGAAGCAAGACACCTTGATGCAGCTAAACTTGATGGTTAACAAGAAAGCGATGAGATGTGACCAGCAATATGACATAGTCTTCTATGTTCTCTAGAGGCTCGTGGAAGAGCTTGATGCGATACATTCAGCAAATCGAGCGGATGCCGACGAAAGGATGGCTGAAGAAGATGCTGAAATTGAAGATGACCTTAATTATTATGAAGCTAAAAAGCTCCAGACAGCTGCTCAAGCAAACCAATGCAAGCATGATGTTGACAAATTACGGCAGCAACGGCAGGAGCAGACGATGAAACTGCCGCTCTACTCTAAAACAAAAGGTAGGAAGAAAATTTCTGCAGCTAAGAAAAGTGAAAATAGAGCTCAAATAAAAGCACCATCTGCAGAAAGAGTGGTCGTGCTCGATGAGAATGGAGTGCCACTTGGACACAGGAAGTGTAGTGTGTGCAAACTGGTTGCACGACACAACAAACTGACATGTCCAACACTCTTAGAAGGAAACGATGCCGAGGAAGTCAAGCAGCCCAAAGTTCAAAAACAGCAGCCCAAAGTTCTAGAAAACAAGGGACCACACCCACAGAGAGCAAGTAGCAGGCTTTGTAGCATATGCAAGGAGTATGAGCCACACAATGCAAGAACATGCCCCAAGCGCGCAAATGCTGAAAAGACAAGCAAACAGCCAGAAAAGAAACAGAAAGCAAAAGCAAGAGCCAGCAAAAAGAAAATAGTTGAAGAAGAACCAGAGGAAGAGGAAGACACCATCGAAGAAGATGAAGACGAGGATGAAGATGAAGTGGAAGACGAGGAGGGCGATGAAGAGGAAGAGGAAAATGAAGAGGACGACAAAGAGGAAGAGGAAGAGCTACATGTCAAGAAAAAACCAATACAAACAGAGCCTAGGAGGAGCGCAAGGCTGATGAACAGTTAGACTAGGTCAATTTAAAAAAGCAAACTTATGTCATGTCAATCTGCTGCATAAAATATTATTCCACTTTTATATAAGTATTTTACGAGAAGCTTACTTGAACTTTTAATGATGAAGTTTAAAAGAAATTATACAGTAGAAGTTCATGTGAGCTTACTGCAGAAGTACTAGTATAATGTAAGAGGAGGTGCTGTTGATGTCATGCATGAAAGAGCAAGTAGTAATAAAATGAAAAATATACAACGAGAAGTCCAGGTAATATTACTGCAGAAGTCTTGCTACATTGTGAGATGAAGTGCTGTGCTGGTGATGTATTCCATGCTACGTGCAAGCAAGAATAAAAATGAAAAATATACAGTATGAAGTTCAAGTAATATTACAGTGGAAGTTCTGGTATATTATGGCAGGAGGTGCTGGTGTCGTATTCCATAATAGAGCAACCAACAAATAATTATACAGTTTTGAAGTTCAGGTCAGCTTACACAAGAAGTTCTAGTATATAAAATCGATGTAGGAAAAAATATGCTTCAGAAAATAAAGTTTTACCGTATGAACTTGGGTTAACAAGCCTAAGACAACACGCTCAGATATGAAGTTCTATTTGTATACGTGCAGAAGTTCATGTACAATGCCGGCAAAACATACAGGAAAGTTAAAGAGTGTATGAGAATATTTTTGCACAAAGTTACAATTGAAATCAATTCGGGGTAGAAATATCACAAAACAATATAGATTCTATGCAAAAGCATACGTAATGGCTGCGTTGAGAAATAACAATACATTACACAGCAAAGTAAAATGCTATCCATGTGAAACCAGCAGCCCAGCCAGATCTCAAACAGAAGTTCAAATCAAAAAATACCAAATGTTGGGGCCCCCAAAAGTAAACACCACAAAAAATAACAAGCAGTTCAACCATAGCCGAGGGAGAAGTTCAGGTACACCTGTTGAGGGGAAACATACAACACAAGGATACTGAGAATGATGCAGTACATTGAAATTGAAAAACCAAATCATTCTTCACAACAAATAAATGTGTCCACAAATATCGTAAGCAAATATTACTGCAGCTATAGATACAGAAATCACTAAAACATTCTTAAAAATCAAATCTTTACGGAATCGTTCCAACCATTATCAAACCTAAAGTCTGTGCAAACTCAAATCTACACTAAAAACTAATGCTTCGCATTCACGGCGCCAACGACTGGATCTCTTTAGGGAGCTCTCCACGCATGACTTCATTCTTCTCGCTAAACATTAGAGTGTGCATGAACTCAGCCTTCCAGTCACCTGCAGCAGCCTGCAAACAAAGAAATGAAAAACAATGGTTTAGTAAACGGAAAACTAAAACGACAGCATGACCGTCTCAGCAAAAACACACGAGAAAAATGAAAAAGGATGATGAGACAAGAAAAACGACAAAACATACTTCCACATCATCAAAATCTTCAACTACCTCATCGCCATCATATGAAAAGCAGAACTTCACGGCAAGAAACCACAATCATTACTCTTTTGCTTTGGAACATCAATATAAGTCGGCCTCTTCGCAATTGTCACCCAGTTAGGCTGCTTGCTCGCTTTGTACGCAGCCTTGCCATAAATCTCCTCGGGCAACCCAACAAATCTCTTGATCTACAAGAAATAACAAATAAAATGAAGTCAAAAACATGTTAACCAAAATAGTTAAGTTCAAGTACATAAAAAGAAACAGTTGCATAAGACCAAGCAAAACAAATAGCAGAATTTCAACTATGGAATGACAGTCAGTTCAAGCAGTATTACCACAAACAGAGACAAAAACATATTTTGTCAACAAAAGGCATAATAACCTGTGTCAAACAAGAGAATATGAAAGGAGGTTCAGGCTAAGAAACACTCACGATATTTTGGCAGTCTTCGTGGAAACTTGTTCATGAGATATTCATATCAGTGTAAGAAAGTGAATCAAGGATGTCAATGCTCCCACGATATCTATTCAGCACATACACACTATAGTGCGCCGTTGAGCCAATTGGCTTGAATAGTATCAAAAAAACCTACCAAGAATGAAAGAAACGGTGACCAAAACTTCTTGACAAACTCAAGAAAAAGGATATACATAGAATACAAAAAGGAAGAGTAATCAAAACCGAACCAGATTTGCGTTAAAAAGGTCTTCTCCCTTGCGTATAAACATTTTAAGGAGTTTGGCCGAGTTTTTTTGCATCAAACTTTGGAACTGTTGCAGCGAAAAAATCATACTCCAGGCAGTACCGTGCATTCACAAAAACAGAATTAAAACACCTCCCAAATGCAACTACACCAAAACTAGAGAAAAAAAGGGAGATAGGGGTGAAAGAACTAAACCTATATGAAGTAGGGACTAAGTATAACCCTGTCGGCACAAGAGAATATATCAGAGGTCTCCGGATTATCCTTCCACAGATTTATGAGATAGTCCATTATGTCTCCTTCCATCTGCTGCCCTTCACGGAAAAGAGTATAAAGGACACGTCCTGTGAGGTCAATCACATTCCCAGGGACAGTAAACATGCAGTAGCTTGTGCTGCAGGTTTAGAATGGTGGGAAAAAATATTAAACTTCAGATACAATAACAAACAGAAGTTCAGAGCAAGGGGAAATGAACAGAAGTTCATATACTATAACAACCAGAAGTTCAGATACCATAACTCCAATGCAAGAGAGAAATGAAACAAAAGTCCACATACTACAACAACAGAAGTTCAGACACAAAGTAGCATCTCTGGCAGCAACAATGTTAATAAGAAGAAAACTCACTCATAATACTTCTACAGACCGTCTGCACTCAGCACATACTGTTTCAACCTCCGGGCCTCAGATAGATGAGGGTAATTGTACTTCTTCAGGGGAGCGACAGCAGAACGCCACTTCAAAGGCAATCTTGATACTCTCTTGGAGGAAGTTATGTTGCCAGACTAAACTGCTGGTTTCCTCCTGGTGATGACATCATTCTTCCCACCTCTCCCAACAACAGCACCAGCAGCAGATTTACCATTCTTCGGGTAAGAAATCTTCTCAAAATCATTGCGTGATGAAATCACTTATGCTTCGGCTGCTTTGACTGCACCAACCTTCCTAGAGCAAGGGGTTTTGGGAGGAACACAAATACCACCAGCCTGCTTCCCCAACATGGAAGGGATAAGCGTTCGAGGTCTACCATCTTCTCTCGGAGTTGTACTCATCGATTCCTCCCTGGGCTGGTATTCCCTTGACCCGAGGAATGAGTAGTGGTAATCGGTCAAGTCCAACGGATCCACTGTCAAGAAAAAGGAACACAGAAAAAACACCATTAGAATATGACTGAAGTTCAGTCACAACACAATGTGCAGTCCAACTATTATAGATGACATGGTTACTACTCAAGCTGACCTAAAAAAATTAGTTGCATTTAAAAGCTAAATGAAGTTCAGGCACAACCAAAGGCACAATTCAAGATAAACTGATGAACTGGAAAACATTCAACTATAGCTAACAAAGGCATAGAAAGGCATCATCTCTGAAGTTCAAGTAGAAGAAATGCTCATGCCCAAGTAAGCAATGGTAGGAAAAAAATACTGAAACAAAACAAACAAGCAAAATAAAAAAGATAAAAATGAAGTACATGTACAAGAAATGCTCCTCCCCATATGAAAACAGCAGCCCAACAAGATCTCACGCAGAAGTTCAAGTTAAAGAAAAAATGAAGTTCATGTAAAACAAAAATGCAGTACATGTAAGCAGTCAAAGTTCCAAGACTTACATGTGAAGTAGCCAAACAAAGCCTGGAAGTCTGTCTCAAACAGGTTAGAAGAAGCAATTGAGTACATCCATGTCTTCCTGATATCCGTGATATTTTCATGGGAATAGTTTGCAAGGACCCCATCGTGAAACGAGTTAACATTAGTTAGCATGAAGAATCCGCAGTCGATACTGCCATCAAACACATATAAGAATGGTGTTAGAACAAAAAAGGAAGCCAACGAATAAAAGACGTCACAGATTAAGTACAACTAAAGTTAAACAGAAATGATAAAAAAGAAAAGTGGAACTCATACTTGTTAGTCTGCTGGGGGACATCAATCCAATCCAAAGCAAAATGGTCGATGGAAATTGGACTGAAGGGTGCCTCCCTGTCGGTGCTGGCATCGCTCCAAAGCTTCTTGATGTTATCGGTCATCTGTCGAAACAAGCGTACCGTACAGTCATCGTTTGGTCCATAATAGGAGTCAAGAAGCTGGAACCTTGAATTCTTCAGGTTAAGATATATCGAAACCCAATGACCAACACCACCCATGGAAGCGGGGATTTCAGGCGGATCAAAAGTGGGGAAAACAACCTGAAGCGACATAAAGACACGAATCATTAAAAACTGATAATTAATATCAAATCATACAAAGAAAAAAATAAAACAATATTAACACACTGGAGCGCACTGCAAAACTAATACAGAGGCAAATAAACAAGATATTGCATACATAATCATGTGCATCCATGCTATCTGGACCAGTCGCCAAGAAGTACTTCCTCACACGGGAATCGAATTGACCTCTCAAAATCTTGTCCTAAAAATAATGCAGACAACACAGACATATGAAAATAAAAAAATCAGACAAACAAATTTTAACTAAAATGATAAGGAACAAAACACAAATGAAATCACTATATGATTGACTTACACAAACCCAATACGGCATGATGAGTTTATCCGACCCCTGGTACTTCACACGTAGGCAGTAGAGTGCAACCTCAGCCACGTTAGAACGCAACATTCCGCGAGGAGCAAAAGATATTGCGACATCTTCAACAGAAGCTTCACACTCCTTGTTTTGGAACACAATCATTGATCTAAATCAAGCAATAGAAAGTAAAACAAGCTCAGCATCAGGAACTCGGAAAGTTAATAACACATAAAAACACAGAAGTTCAGTTATATAACAACGTGCATTACAAAAAGCCAGAAGTTCAGCACCAGATAAGTAAAAAAAATAGAAGTTCAGCAACATATAGTCAAGAAGTTCAGGTACGAAACCACATGTAGTTCGCAGGGGGTAGATGGATGTAAAATATTGACCAGCTGAACTCACCTCTTGGAACGATCATTCTTAAGCCTAGTTACACTAAAATAAAAGTCATCAACCTTCTTTTGGACGACAACAAGGTCGCTATGTGCCCAGCAAAATAAATAGAAATTAAGGGCAACATTCAGATAACATAGATCAACGACAGTTTAATTGATAGAAACATTCAAACACAAAGCACATCTCAGTTGCTACACCGGAAAACATCACAACCCATGCATTACAAACCTTCCCCCACATAAAAACAGGATCACTTAACTTTATTTACAAAACACACGACAAAAGCACAAACCAGAAGTTCAACTTGCACCACACATACAGTTCACATGGATAACACGCACAAAAACAAACAACAAAATGGACAGGTGTGGGGAAAGAAGAGAGCAGCATGCTCCTCTCTTTATGGATTCTTGCCTAGACCAGTGGCATCGCTGGAATGATCAACCTCCTCTCCATAGCCATCGCTTTGAGTCTCTTCATCATCAACTCCAGTTGACATTCCAACATCATCAGGAAGGACACCAGTAGCAACTGGAGGATCATGAGAATCTGAAACAACAAAAAATGTTGGTTTTGTTTGAGCAGCATCAACAACAACTGATGGCTCTGCTGCATGATACTTCTCCGGGCCTGCAACACTACCACCAGCCTCAATAGTAGCCTCAATGGTATTTTTCTCCAAAATGATATCTCCAGCTGTCTTGTCCTGCTCAGCAACAGAAACCTCAGCTTTCTTGCCCTGCTCAGCATCAGAAACCTCAGCACCAATGGACGGCTGAGGTTCAGTTGGGTCCACCACGTCAGAGCAGCCGGTGCGTGACAAGGACTTGTCTGCAACATTCTCTGAAGGAACACTAGCATCATCATTATACAGCAAAAAAAACAGAAACTCAGCCGTCCATTATTTTCACTGCCATGAAGCTCATCGACTAATACATCACTCGAGGGAGCTGGTTCATGCACAGGTAAAACATCCTCCTCAACCCTAGCACCATCAACAACAGCCTACAAAAAAATGTAGAACACAAATAATAAACAGCAGAAGTTCACATTACATAATCATAGAAGCTCAGCTATGACCACTGTGTCATAATGGAAGTCCAAATGCACTAAACATAACATGTCACATATAAAACTACTCTAATGCAAAGGGAACAAAAAAGGGCCAGTTATGGAAATCACATAAGTTCAGGTGCTGTAACCCATGAAGTTCAAGTGCTATAAACAGAGAAGGTCAACTAGGAAACACTTGTACTAAAAAAGAAAGACTTTAAGACACATGAAATCAAAAAGGGTCACCAATGACTAAAAACAGTAATTACTGAAAGCTAACAATCAACAGTAAACAAACCTCTTCGGTATGCTCCACGTGACCTCCTTCGCGACTCAAACGAACAAAATCCTGCCTCTGAATCTGTCTCACAACAACACTTGCCTCGTCTTCAAAAGGCTTGCAACGAGCATCCTGCATTTGCTTGAAAAGCACAAAGCTAGCCCGAAGGTGGGAGGTGCTCTAACGAAGCTCTTCAAGATATCTAGCTTCAATTGTCAAGACATCACTTGAAGACTCAGCATCAAAACCGTGTCCGGGGGGAAGAATGCCATCAACGCAACTAAGACGCTCAATAGTTGACGGAACACGGGCAACTCCCCACAAACAGTTTCAAGAAGACCGTCAATCTTATCAAGGGAAACATTGGCAGCTTCAAAAAAACTCTCGAAAGACACGCCACCAGCAGCCTTCACACGGGTAGAAGAACCACCTGGATCTACAAGGGAGGGCACCAGTATTAACATCCTGGGAGAATTCAAATCTTGGAGAAGTTCCACTCCCTAGGACAGCGGCACGAGGCATAGTAAGAACTGGACGTTCATTATGTCTAAAGAACACAACCTCAGCCTGTGTCTTCCACTTCATACAAACACAAAAGTCAACACGTCAGAAAAGAAATGAAGGAACATGGGAATAAAATATAAAAGACAGTACCAGAAGTTCAAGTTAAACTAAACAGGAAAGAATGATGCATATAAACACTCACAGGCAGTCTCCCAAACAACCAGTTGGCTGATTCATCATCACCCTTATTGACCAAGTCAGCCGCAACAAGCTCAAGAAGCTTGGCCTGATCCATGAAACTGATGCGAGGGGTCCTCAGGTCAACAATAGGCGTCTTGCCAATGATGAGGCAGTCCAGATACATAAGAAGCGGCGTGATCGCACAGCCTGTGATAGCTTTTCCTCTGCTCGTACCTTGCTGATACCTAACCACAACACTTCGGATATTAACAACAACCAACTAGCAGTAGTCCATATCTGCCATATCCTCAAACACAAGATTCTCAGCCATTGCTGCCTCCCTGGACACTCATGTAGACGTTCCAGGAATAATCACCTTCATGAAGACAATCACGTAAAACACCTGCAGAGCAAGATCATCCTTCGTCTCATGCTTCACAAGTTCCTGGAGGATATTCCGCAGATCCCTTGTCTTGATATCGTCACTCCTAGCGTACCCAAGCTTGCCCTTCAGCCTCATCACAACATCATCAAACCCATCAGTCGAGGGCCTAGGAGGGGTACGATTACCCTGGGGGAATCCAAACAGATGGTGAATGGCATCACTTGTAACACGGAGAACCTTGTTCTCTGCACCCATGTCCAGAATCATGGTTGTAGGGTCAATCCTCGTGTAAATGTTGCCCATCAAAGGACGAGAAATGTTCAAATCAACCTCCAAGGCGAACACACAACCAAAACCAGCCTGGTTAACCCTCGTCTTGTGCCTAGGTTGTAGCATTTTCGCACAAGTCTTGACCTCTTTCAGGGAGCAGCGAACCGTCTTGTTAAAGCATTTCGCCTCATCTCCTCCTTGGCCACCTTCTTCGGGGGCTTTGCCTCCTTTGCCTCCTCCTCCCAGGCCGCTCCATAAGCTGATACAGAAAAAAATACAATGACAAAGAAAAAATACAGAACAACGAGATAAAGAAGCTACACAAAAATCCACTAATGCCTACATACGTTGCACATTTCAGAAGTCCAACTATATCTACATAGGCAGTACATCAATGTATGAAGACAAGTTAACATGCTTTCAAAATGTAGGAAATTTACAAAGCAAAAGTTTAACCATATATACCAAGGAAAACATACATACCAGTAAGTTAAGCTAATTTCTTCATGTATAAATACAGAAGTCCAACTATGTACACAAACGTAGTAACACCAAAAAAGCAAAGCAGTTCAGCTAATTTATTCGTCCATATGAACCAGAAGGTCGGATATGTACGCCAAGGCAGTATTAAAAACACAAAAACTATAACAAATCACTGGAGGAGGATCCCAGTGGATCCGGCGGTCGCAGGGCCGGGGTAGGTGGCTCGGCAGGGGTCCGACTCGGGCCAGGCGATAGAGGTATGTTTGCGGCATGGTGGGAGGTGGTCGACGAGGGGTGCAGGGTTGGATCTAGTGTGGCGGCGTGAGGAGGAGCTGCGTAGGCGACTGGGAGGGAGATGGTGTGGTGGGGGCTGGGAGGGGGAGGTGGTGTGGCCACGACTGGGAGGGGGAGGTGGTGCGGCATGGTTTGAGGAGCGGTTCGTGTGTGGGTGGGGTGGGGATCGGGGAGGCTTCTTTCTGGGCGCTTGGGGCGGTAGCCGGCGCAGATCCACCGTCGGGAGGCGTGCTGGTGGCCAAGTAGTTGGAATGAGGTGGTAGATAGGAAGTGGGTGGATGCGGAAAGAGGTGGGGGAAGGAGGTGGGTCGGGTGGGGTTGCTCCTTTTTTGTTTTACATGTGGTTCGGCTCGGGGGTTGTTGCTGGGCCGAAGTGTTAGCAGAATAAGGTGGGGATGTGCAGAATAAGACTCTTAAGGGTGTTATCATAATAGACCCACCCTATATATATAGTGCTCATCGAATGTCTCACAACCACACCATTATTCACATATATACATGTATATGTATATATATATATATACAATTAGGTTTATATACAGTTTCTCCAACATGTTTCCTTCGGAGCCAGTGGCATTTGCCTTGGTGCCTTCGGAGTATGATGACAATTGAGATTGGTTCATGGGGGCGGTAGCAGGTAATGGTATTCTCCGTCAGGATTTATGACCTGGTCGAGCAAAAATCCCGCTATTTCCTCCTGAATTGCTCGTATCTGATCCTCCGATAAGAGCTTATCCCGCATCTCATTGAACTTCAAAAGAAGGAGATGAATATGCATGTGTTAGTTGTGTGATAGATATCGATAATGATGTAAAAATTGTGAGTAGTGTTCTGGCAAACGTACCCATAGCTGTCTATCAGATTTGCTCTTTTCGGACGCCATCATGCGAATGTTCTCGCAAACGTAGTAAGCACATAGTTCAGTCCCCGACGCCTGATTCAGAGCCTTTACGAGAATGGAATTTAGTCAGATAATAAATAATCAAGCATGATAATTAATTGTATTGAAACAAGAATTAAAGAGATAGCCAGCTACTACTACTTAATTACTTACCTTAGGTCGAAACCAATACAACTTTTTTCGCCATTTGCCTCGAGTCACTTTGACTAACTTTTCCCAAGCCCTGCCTGCCGGCAAAGAAAATAAATAAAGGGGTTATTAAATAGTTGATATCAGGAAATGATGAACTAAATAGGCCGAGATATAGTCAGTAATGATTGAAATTACCTGTCGACTATCCCCTTCAAGATGGTGTAGTAACTTTGTTTTCTCCATAATGAGTCCAGTACTTTAACTGTTCCTTCTTCAACTTTAATGATTAACAAGATCCAGTGGTAACTGCATGCACACACGTTTGCATGTCTTAATTAAGCGGGCATATGCATAACACTCATCAACTAACCTAAACCCTATACACTTAATTATGAACATCTAGCTAGCTAGCTAGTAAGCAAAAACATAATTTGTAGTACAAGACACTGTCACTCATAGGAAGTTGTAAGGAAGTAGTATATCTTCATTGGTATTGAGGCGCCTCAAGAACTCTAGCATGTTTTCCTCTACATCTTTTTTATAATATTTGTAACTCCATGTCTGTTCATTAATGGTATTTGGGTCAATGAACTCAATGCCATAGCGTCCAGTGTTTTTCATTTCATACATCTTCATCCTGCATAATACCACAAAAAAGAATATAGTGAGGATAATTACAGGTAATGATCGATCAATGAGCACTATAGCTAGCTTGAGACTTCAATTACAGAAAGAAATCACTTACAGACAATAGCAATTGACGAGAGCTTTGTCGAGTGCGTCTTGATTGAATAACTGAAATAGTTCTGAATACTCAACGGTCAGAGCTAGCTTATGGAAGTAATGCTCTTCCTTGACATTCACCATGAGGGACTCTCGATTGGAACTCTTGGTAATTTTCATGTACCAATTATGCAATTCATACATTCTTGTTGGGAGGTTCTGGACCTCCTCAGGCGCGACCAAAAGTTTGCCGCGGGCGTATTTCCGTTTTATGTCCTCCTCTCTAAGCGGAGACATGGGATCGGTCTCGAGGAGTTGTCCAACAGTGATACCGAGCATTTCAGCATGCCTTCTATGCTCGTCGGTTATTACCAGTTGACCATGGTCGGTACTCTCGTGTGTTTGTACAACAAGCGGGGGGATTGATTGTGCCGCCTGTTCTCCCAGCTGGGGAACGGGTTTCCCGTATTTTTTGCCAGCTGCGTGGCTCGAGCTCGAGCTCGACTCCTTCTGTAGTCGTTCTCGATGTGCCTTCCTGATTTTGTGCTCATAGTCTGAGTCAACAAGCTTGGGAGATGGTTTTCTTGCCATATGAATAAAGTGGTCAATGACTTTCACAGGCACTTTTTCCTTTGGTGGCGGTGGTGCTTTCGCTCCAAAATGGGCGTCCAGTTGGGCCTTCACTGTGGATGTGTTTTGCTCCTCGGTCATGTCATAAGGCCTCTAAGGAAGAGGAGTGAGGCTTGGACCATATTGACGTCGCTTGCCTCCGCCTGTACCACCTGTACTACCTCGGTTTGTTATACCGCTACGCACCATAGATGCGGCAGCTCTCTTCCACGATTGCTGAGGCGGCGGAGATGGCTAACGTGGCTAAGTTGGAGCAGCAGGAGTGGCTTGACACTGTGCCGGACTTGAAGGAGTGGGAGTATGCTGACGCGGTGGCGGTCTTCGAGGAGAGGTCGGCTGACGCTGCGCTGGACTTGGAGGAGCAGTCGGCTGATGTGGTGGTGGACTTGGAGGCGCGGGAGTGTGTTGATGCTATGTCGGACTTGGAGGAGGAGTCGGCTGATGTGGTGGCAGACTTGGAGGAGCAGGAGTCTACTAACGCGGAGGCGGACTTCAAGGAGGAGTCGGATGACGTGGTGTCGGTGGCCTTCGAAAGATGATGCAATCCTTTCTCCATAGGATGATACGATGTATGGCCTCTCTCAGTTTGTGCTCCTTGTCACCTCCAGGAATGTCAAGCTCTAGCCCCAAATATTGGTCCACCACCTCATCAACCTGGACACGAGCATAGCCGGCTGGAATCGGGTTGCAATGGAAGGTTGCTTCAGGGGGATTTGTATAAGCAATGTCGTCCGCCACCTTCATGGATATGTTCTTCATTTTGAAGTGTAGCTCACAGTTAGTGTTCTCCATGATGTCATCCACATGGTATCTATCCAGCAGTGCGTCGCCCGGGGCTGAACCCATGCTGCTTCTTGGCATGGATGGGATGGTACTATCCAAAGCTAGATCATCCGCTAGCTGCTGCCGCTGTTGAGACCCGCTTTCTTGGCTAAGTGAGTCGATCTGCTGCTGCTGCTACTATAATTTGAGTGCAAAGTCCGTGTGCGCTGATTCTAGGCCTTGAAGGCGTTCTTCTTCCTTCTTCCTCTGCTCCTCCTCCAGCTTCTTCCTTCTCACACGGCTTCTATAGTCGGCCCTCCAGTTCGAAAAGCCCTCATACCACGGAACAACGCCCTTGCCTCGTGTTCTTCCCGGGTGTTCAAGATTTCCCAGGGCGCGCGTAAGCTCACCGTTCTCTTTGTTGGGCGTGAACACCCCATTTTAAGCTTCTTCTATTGCATCAAGTATCTTCTTTTCGTCTCCTTTAATACATGCCTTCGTCAATACCTGGCCTGTCTTCGGGTCCAATGCCCCCATGCACATAGAACCAAGTCCTGCACTTGGGGGGCTAGCTCAATGTAACTGGAGTGGCCCCTGCATTTATCATCTCTTGCTTAGAGAGATCCCACTTAGGCATTGCCACCGCGTAGCCACCTGGCCCCAGCCTATGGAACTGCTCCTTTCTTGCGGCATTGGCCTTGTTTTTTTCGACCGTTCCTTAGATAATTCCGATTCCTTGAATTTCACGAAAGCGGGCCAGTGTTCTCTTTGCTTCTCCAGTGTTCCCTTGAATTCGGGAGTCTTCTTTCCTCCTTTGACGTAGTTGGCCCATACAGTTTTCTTGTGGTTGTTGAATGCAATTGCCATGTTCCTAAGAGCAGCGTCCTTGACTTTCTTCTTGTCATCCTCTGTGAAATGATCTGGTAGGGTGAAATGTTCCATGAGCTTTTCCCAAAGCAGAGATTTTGCTCTGTCATCGACAAAAGTAAGATCTGGACGTTACTTTGCTGGCTCTTTCCATTCTTGAATGGAGATCAGGAGTTGGTACTTCACAATAACTCTGCACTGACGAACAAACTTGTTCGCAACTGTCTTAGGCGCTACTGGTTCGCCATCAGCTCTGATGGCATCGATGTTGTACTTTACGCCCTCCTTCAACTTTTTGGCCGGGCCTCGCACTGTCCTGCTGCTTGTAGATTTGCTCGATCCGGAGGGCTGAAAGAAGAAAGATATTAATTCGTTAATATAGCTTCAAACCATTAAAAACATGTGATGATGACAAGATGCCTGCTTATATAAATATACCTCGCCGGTCTTTGTTATTTCAAGATCAACATTTTCGGCATCATCATCGATATCATACTTCATGACTTCATCAATTTGGTCGTCGCGATCGAATATCATATCACCCTCCCCGGTATTGTTCAGATATTGGGAGCCGTCATCTTCTTTATTCTGATCATCTGGCTGGCGAGAGGAGCGTATGATCTCGGACAGGGCATGTTCTCCTTCTCTGTCGGTATTTTCCGCCATAGCTTTTATTTAACTAATCCAGAAGAAATATAAAACAATTTAGTATTCAAATTACAATGCATGCATGCAACCATTAAGAAAAAACTGAATCATAGTACTTAATATGCATTGTATCGAATAATATATAATCTCGAATACATCGTCTCGAATAGTATATAATCTCGAATACATGGTCTCGAATAATATATATAATCTCTGATACATCGATCGTCTCGAATATTATATATCGAATACATCACTAGCTAGATAGCTAATAAAGATCGAATACTACAGAATAATCTAGTTCACTCATGGTTCCTAAGGCGTGGGCGGTGGACACCCAAAGAGAAGGAACCATCACAGGATCATAGCTCCGTCATCTCCCCAAAGAACCTGCATGGTATTGGAGAACCTGACGTGCATAGCAGCCATGTAGCGACGTGCGTGCTCGTCCTCCTCCCTGACACGGCGACGCACCACCTCTGGCGGTGCCGGATCCCTCCGCGCACCGAAAGTGGCCCACACAAACGCCACCAAAGGAGCTCAGGGTCGACGACGGGACCCGGGGCCGCGTTCCTCGCCAAGCGACGATCCCCTGAAGGTAGCACCTCCCAATGCCAGCTCGGCGGAGCCCAGTCCCGGACATGGGTCCTCTGAAGCAGGACGTCGTCGCGAACGGATCGACGGCGAGGATGCGGGCCGGGAACCATCGAGAACAAATACTATAGGCAAACGTAACATTCTAAATTTCTATAACTAAAATTATAAGAAACTAAAAAAACATCGATCATCGTCTAACAATTTGAAATTAATCTAATTCATCTAGCTAAAACTAATATTTCTAAAATTTCTAACATTTCTATATAACTATTTGATATTACATTATAACTAAAATTTCCATATACTATTTGACATTAATCTAATCTAATTAATTAATTCATCTAAAACTTCGTATAAAAAACAAAAAAACTAAAAACTAAAAACTGAAAAGTGTGTGTGTGTGCGCGCGTGTGTGTGTGCGCGCACGAGTGTGCGAGGGGCCGGGGGAGAGGGGCGCACCGCGCGGGTGAGGTCGAGGTGACAGCGACGACGATGTCCAAGGCGATGGCGACGGCGAGGTCCAAGACGACGGCAACGGCGAGGCGAGGGAACGGTGATGGGCCGGTGCGGCGACGGGGACGGGCCGGCTATGGGGGCGGCGTCGACGGGGGCGGCGCGTGACGGCGACGGGGGTAACGCGATGGGGGCGGTGATAATGTCGACGGAGAGGAAGAAACAGAACAAGAACAGAGGGAAAACTGAAAGTTTTCAAGTGTCGTATATATAGGATGGACCTTTAGTACCGGTTGGAGCCACCAACCGATACTAAAGACCTGTTTTGGCCAGGCCAAGCGGCAGGAAGGGCAGGCGTTTAGTATCGGGTGGTGGCTCCAACCGGTACTAAAGACCCCCATTTACTACCGGTGCAGCCACAACCCGGTACTAAAGGGTGTGCGTTGCCACCCGCGGTGCACAAAGTTTAGTCCCACCTCGCTAGTCGAGGAGCCACATGACCTGTTTATAAGCGCCGACACGGGCACTGCACTAAGCTCCTCTCTAATGTAGGCCTTCTAGGTCTAATACTCCTACTCTGCCCTATGGGGCCTACTAGCCTAGCGGGCCTGCATCCTGGCCCAACTACATGTTGGGTTTCTAGTCGTACGCAGGCCGCTGTGGCCTAGTAGGTGGGCTTTTTTTTTGCTTTTTCTATTTTCTGCTTTATTTAAATTATTTTATTTATTTCTAAGTTGTTTTTTGCTGTATTTAGAGTTTCTTTGTGAATATTTTTCTTTAGGTACAAAAAATTATAGACTTTCTGTTTGTGCCAGTAGTTTTCACATTTGAATAGTTTAAATTTGAATTATTTGAAATTTGTGCGAATCACTAGTTTGTGAATAACTTAACTTTAAAAATAGTTTGTTCAGTGATTCTTTATTATTATGTTTAATATTAGTGTGTTTTATCATTATATTCAATTTTGTAATACTTAGATAATTTAAAAAATGAAATGCCTTTGTAACATATGAGTTTTCGTCCGAAACCCTGATACTTTGAAATAGATTGTTCATGTTGTACACGAAGTGCATCCAGTTTTTTCCGTAACCCTCTATACTTTTTTGCACATGTTATGGGGGTGAAATGATGATACCATGCCAACTTTCAACCTTTTCAGAGTTCATTTGAAGTGTTTTTCAATTTCAGGGCCATTTAGCTAAAAATCAGTAAATGCATGAAAAAAAGCAAATGATGTCAGAAAGTGTTGAAAATTCATGACGTGGCTTTGAATGGTGCATACTGAACGCACAAAAATCCTGGAGTTGAAATAAGTTTAAAAAATGAAATGTCTTTGTAACAGATGACTTTTCGTCCGAAACCCTGATATTTCGAAATAGATTGTCCATTTTGTACACGAAGTGCATCCAGTTTTTGCGTAACCCTCTCTACTTTTTTGCACATGCTATGTGGGTGAAATTATGATACCATGCCAACTTTCAACCTTTTCAGAGTTCATTTGAGGTGTTTTACAATTTCAAGGTCATTTAGCTGAAAAATTCAGTAAATGCATGAAAGAATTTGTTTGCACATGAAATTTCTTCGCGTTTCAAATGCCAAAACACATAAGTACCCTAACTATTACAAAGATTCCTTCCGGTTTGTTCGAAGCGGGACTTTCCAGATATATAAGTTCGGAAACTCACAAGAGAAGAAAGTGATGACACTTAAGCCGATCACATCCCAGAGTGGGATCTTTGGGTGTGAAACTTTTTCTTCGCGTGTGTCCCTTTGTGCCGTAACCATGGACAATCTTCGTCATTTAACTGGATGCTCGGGTCAATATTCACTGTGAATGGAGCAATTTCATCAAACTTTCATAATCTTCTGACATGTCTGTCTTGTCATCCACTCCCACGATGTTTCTTTGCCCAGAAAGAACTATGTGGCGCTTTGGCTCATCGCATGATGCATTCGCTTCCTTATCTTTTCTTTTTCTCAGCTTGGTAGACATGTCTTTCACATAGAAAATCTGTGCCACATCATTGGCTAGGATGATTGGTTCGTCTACATATGCAAGATTGTTGAGATCCACTGTTGTCATTCCATACTGCGGGTCTTCAGTTACCCCGCCTCGTTTCATATTGACCCATTTGCACCGAAACAAAGGGACCTTCAAACCACGTCCATAGTCAAGTTCCCATATGTCCTCTATGTAACCATAATATGTTTCCTTTCCCTTCTTGGTTGCTGCATCAAAGTGGACACCACTATTTTCGTTGGTGCTCTTCTTATCTTGGGCGATCGTGTAAAATGTATTCCCATTTATCTCGTACCCTTTGAAAGTCATTATATTCGAAGATGGTAACTGGGACAACAAGTATAGGTCATCTTCAATAGCGGCATCATGCATGGCATGTGTCTGCAACCAGCCGGCGAAAGTCGTCGTTTGTTCACGTGTAATCCATTCGTCAGACTGCTCCGGGTGTTTGCAGCATAGAAAATTCTTGTGTTCGTCCATATACGGAGCCACCAAGGCATAGCTCTGTAGAACTGTGTAGTGTGCTTGAGTGAGAGAGTGCCCGTCCATACATATTATTTGATCCCCTCCTAGCGTGCCTTTTCCATCAAGTCTGCCCTTATGCCGCGATTTAGGAACACTAATCGGCTTAAGGTCTGGAATAAATTCAATACAAAACTCAATGACCTCCTCATTTTCATGGCCCATGGAGATGCTTCCTTCTGGCCTAGCACGGTTATGAACACATTTCTTTAAGACTCCAATGAACCTCTCAAAGGTGAACATATTGTGTAGAAATACAGGACCCAAAACGTTAATCTCTTCGCATAGGTGAACTAGGACGTGCGTCATGATGTTGAAGAAGGATGGTGGGAACACCAACTCGAAACTGACAAGACATTGCACCAAATCATTCTGTAACATTGGTATGATTTCTGGATCGATTACCTTCTGAGAGATTGCATTGAGGAATGCACATAGCTTCACAATGGCTAATCGAACGTTTTCCGGTAGAAGCCCCCTCAATGCAATCGGAAGCAGTTGCGTCATAATCACGTGGCAGTCATGAGATTTCAGGTTCTGGAACTTTTTCTCTACCATATTTATTATTCCCTTTATATTCGACGAGAAGCCAGACAATACCTTAATACTGAGCAGGCATTCAAAGAAGATTTCCTTCTCTTCTTTGATAAGAGCGTAGCTGGCATGACCCTGATGTATGCCGTCTTTTCTATGCATACATTGCTGGTCCTCCCATGCCTCCGGTCTATCTTTTGTCTTCCCATACACGCCCAAGAAGCCAAGTAGGGTCACACAAAGATTCCTCGTCACGTGCATCACATCGATTGCGGAGCGGACCTCTAGGTCTTTCCAATAGGGCAGGTCCTAAAATAAAGATTTCTTCTTCCACATGGGTGCGCGTCCGTCAGCGTCATTCGGAACAGGTTGTCCGCCAGGACCCTTTCCAAAGAATACCTTCAAATCCTTGACCATATCATGTACATCAGCACCAATTCTGAGGCGAGGCTCCGTCCGGTGATCCGCCTCACCTTTGAAATGCTTGCCTTTCTTTCTTACGGATGCCTGTTCGGAAGAAATCGATGATGTCCCAGGTACACATTCACCCTAGAAGTATCCAAATATATATTGTCGGTATCATCCAAACAATGCGTGCATGCACGGTATCCCTTGTTTGTCTGTCCTGAAAGGTTACTGAGAGCAGGCCAATCATTGATGGTAACGAACAACAACGCCTTTAGATCAAATTCTTCCTATCTGTGCTCATCCCACGCATGTACACCTTTTCCATTCCACAGCTGTAAGTTCTTCAACTAATGGCCTTAGGTACACATCAGTCGTTGCCGGGTTGATTAGGGCCTTGGATGAGCACTGGCATCATAATGAACTTCCGCTTCATGCACAACCAAGGAGGAAGGTTATACATACATAGAGTCACATGCCAGGTGCCATGGTTGCTGCTCTGCTCCCCAAAAGGATTAATGCCATCTTTGTGTCACCTCCAAACTCCTCCCTGGTGTACTTTCTCTCGATTTTTCTCCACTGTGACCCGTCAGCGGGTACTCTCAACTTTCTGTCTTTCTTACGGTCTTCTCTATGCCATCGCATCGCCTTGGCATGCTCTTTGTTTTGGAAGAAATATTTCAACCCTGGTATTATAGGAGCATACCACATCACCTTGGCAGGAATCTTTTTCCTGGGGCGCTCGCCCTCGACATCACCAGGGTCATTGCGGCTGATCTTATAGCGCAATGCACCGCATACCGAGCAAGCATTCAAATCCTCGTACTCACCCCAGTAGAGGATGCAGTCATTAGGGCATGCATGTATCTTTTGCACCTCTAACCCTAGAGGGCAGACAACCTTCTTTGCTTCGTACGTACTCTCAGGCAATTCGTTGTCCTTTGAAAGCATATTCTTTATCATTACCAGCAACTTTCCAAATCCCTTGTCACATACATCATTCTCTGCCTTCCATTGCAACAATTCAAGTGTGGTGCCCAACTTTTTCTTGTCAGCTTCGCAATTTGGGTACACCAATTTCTTGTGATCATCTAACATGCGTTGCAACTTCTTCTTCTCCTTTTCACTTGCGGAGTTTCTCTTTGCATCGGCAATGGCCTGACCTAGATCATCAGCGGGCTCATCTGATGTCTCTTCTTCAGCTTCTTGCCGCATTGCCGGCTCAACTTCTTCCCCCATTGTTGCACCATCGTATTCAGGGAACCCATGGCCAGGATAGTTGTCGTCGTCCTCTTCTTCTTCATTGTCTTCCATCATAACCCCTCTTTCTCCGTGCTTAGTCCAAACATTATAGTGGGGCATGAAACAGGACGCAAACAGGTGGACGTGAATGGTTCTTGAGTTAGAGTAATTGTGATCATTCTTACAGCCAGCACATGGACAAGGCATAAAACCATCCGCCCGCTTTTTTGCCTCAGCCGCATTCAAAAAAGTATGCACGCCATTAATGAACTCGGGAGAGCATCGGTCATTGTACATCTATTGCCGGCTCATCTTCATTACACAACATGGAAAATACCAAATTAATACTAGTTCATACAACAATTAAATGCAACATACAAATAACTCTCTAGCTAAAGCATTTAAATGCAACAACAAATGCGATCAAGATCGCAACTAAAGTAACAATTGATCCAACAGCATAATGATACCAAGCCTCATTATCAATGGCTTATTTTCTTATCTTTCTAATCTTCAAGCGCATTTTCTCCATCTTGATCTTGTGATCATAGACGACATCGGCAACATGCAACTCCAATTCCATCTTCTTCCCCTCAATTATTTTCAATTTTTCTTTCAAATACTCATTTTCTCTTTCAACTAAATTTAACCTCTCGACAATTGGGTCGGTTGGAATTTACGGTTCACATACCTCCTAGATAAAAATATCTATTTCCACTTTATGGGCATAATTTGTCATGAACACGAAATGCAACAAATAGTTTTAAAAGAGAATATACCACATCCGAATCATAATACGGACGAGGGCCGACGAGGACGGATATCAAAACAATGGCACTATGTATAACAAACAACGTACAGGTAACATAATCATACCCGTAACTATATATATAAATCACACAAACATGTTTTTTTATATAAAAGGATAAGAACAAGAGGCTCACCACAAGGTGGTGCCGGCGACATGACGGTGTGGACGATCGACGGTGGTTAGGATGGAGACAGAAAGGCACTAAGTAAACCACACCTACATATGCAAACTAAGAGTTACTTTGAGCTCAAATTGCATATAAATCAAATAAACTACCACATATAATTCCTCCCAAATTACTAAAACCCACAAATTAATGACTATACAAAGCACTGCAAGAGCTAATCTAGCAATGAGAGATGAAAGAACAAAGTTGCTTACTTTTGTGATCACTTGGATGGATGGGGTGCCTTCAAATCTTCACAAAAAATGGAGTGTGAGCTTGAGAGGAAGAGGGGAAGAATAGAGAAGGAGAGGGGAAAGGAGAAAAACAGAGCGAGCTCGGGTGGACGAAGGGTTCATGTAGGACAACCTTTAGTACCGGTCCGTGGCAAGAACCGGTACTAAAGGTGCTGGAAGGGCCCCGGCCTGACAACATCATTCCACCACTCTCTTTAGTACCGGTCCGTGGCACGAACTGATGCTAAAAGTTTGACACGAACCGGTACTAATGAGAGCGGCCCACCTAGCCGTTGGAACCGGCACTAATGGTCACATTAGTGCCGGCTCATATCCAAACCGGGACTAATGAGCTGAACATTTGACCCTTTTCTACTAGTGTGTTCTTTTAGGTCCAAAGCCTTCTCAAAGTCCAATTTTAGGATTAGGATTTCTTCCTTGGACTGATGACATTGGTGGTGGTACTCGAATGCCTAGGCAAAACAATATTGTATTGTTCTTGACTTGATGAAGTAATATTGATTTATGTGAACAAGTTGAAGGATAAAAGACTGCAGTCCGTTAGGCAATAATTTTGTGATGATCTTGATAGAGCAGTTAAGGAGTGATATTGGCCTGAAATCTCCTGGCAACATAGGATTATCTTTTTTGGGAATTAGAGTAATATACGAGGAGTTATTGCTCTGCAGATTGACACTCCCATTATAGAAGTCCTCGATCATATCATAGGAATCATCAACAATGATATTCCAATAGGATTTGATGAAGGCTCCATTAAAATCATCTGGGCGAGGTGCTTTATTGGTAGGTAATTGTGCTACCACAACATTTATTTATTCTTTGGTAAAAGGTCTTTCCAGTTCCATCAGATTTCCATGCTTATGCAGCAAGCTGTTAAGGGAAAAGATTCAAATGTAGGAGTTGTTGTGCTTAATCTTTCCTTGAAAGCTCTCCACAAAACAACATCTTATGCTTGGTGCTATGTAGCTTCCTGACCAGACTCATCTTGCAGAGTGTTGATATGTTTCTTTCTGTATTTGATTGTGACCTTTGCCTGAAAGAACTTGGTATTTTCATCCCCAAGTTTAACCCATCTTATTGTTGCTCTTTGCCTCCAGTAATTTCTCTGAAAAGATAACAATTTCAAGTAATATTCACTTACTACACATCTGCCATTCCATTCCTCGTTACTTAGTGGCCTGAATTCCTCTATTATATCAAACAGTAAGATGAATTCATTGCATCCTCTGATAGTGGATGCAAGATTGGAGATCTTTTTGGACCCAATTTTAAGCCATTTTTTTAGTCTCTTGAACTTTGTCGTAATCCTTTTGGCACTTCCTGTTCTTGTACATTATGAGTCCAAATATTATGCACTGTCTCTTTGAATTCATTATGCTCCAGGCAGAATATTTTATATCTCGAAAGTTTTCACTTGGGAATGTTTGTGCAAATCTTAATCACACAAGGAGTATGATCAGAGATGGGCTTAGAAAGGATAGTTGCTTGGGTGTTAGGATATGATATAGTCCATGCTTCTGAAGAGAAGATCCGATCTATTTTCTCATGCAGAGGTATAGCTTGCATATTGCTCCAAGTGTAACTTCTGCCTTTAAGAGGAATCTCAACCAACCCAAGATTACTTATTGTTTCATTGAACTATAGCTTCTCTTGAAAGTTCCCTCCCTCCTTATTCCTATTCTTTAAGTATCTAATATAATTAAAATCTCCCACAATCAACCAATTAACATAATCACGGGTGTGAATGTTATATAGCCAGTCCAAGAATTCAAGTTTTTCTGCTACTAAGCAAGGGCCATAAATGTTTGTCAAGATCCAGATTTCTCCAGAGTGTACCGAGGTGAACTGGATTGAAAGAGATAATTTATTTCAAACACCTTTTGTCCCTGGAAATAATTTTCACTCCAGGCAAATAGCAAACCACCAGAAGCTCCCAATTCAAACTTGTTAATCCTCTTTGGGCAAAAGTTCTTGATGTAAGCAACATAAAAAATTTCCTTCTTAGTTTCTTGCAGACACAAGATAGCAGAACCAGACTATTCTATTTTTTAGAGATGGAAGTCCATTTAGCTTTGGAGTTAATCCCTCTAATATTCCAGTTTAAGATGGTCCAATTTGTATTCATTTGTGGTGAGATAAATCTTTAAGATCGTCAGGTTTATAAACATATGCATCCATAACCAGGGGGGTATTCTTCTTCCATAAAAGCAGGCATGGGCATGAAATGATAATTCCAAACATATATCCTTAAAAGACAACATAGGGTAAAGATCCTGATATGCTTAGAGAGGAATATTACAGACTTGGGAAAAAGGCAAACAGACATGTTCCAAAATATTACATGCATTTCACGCATCATGCAATCATTAGGTAGTACTACTAGGTAGCCTTTTCAAGGCTTGAAGATGGCCTTGGTCTTAGGTGCCTCCTTGTGCCCTTCCTTGATGGCCTCCACCTTAATTCCACCCTTCTTTTTCTGCTTATTTATTATTTCTTCAGTCACTTCCTTAGCATCCATGTTGCAAAAGGATGTAGACAAATTTTAAACTATTTTTCCAGCAAAGGTGGTGGTCTGAGTGACATGCCATACAGTTCTTATTAACACAAGTTTTTTTTCTTAAAATCTTTCCTTAATTCTTGCAATATAGTGCTTCTCCTCAACTTGGTCTCCACTAGAGGTGCCCTTTCCTTCCTCTTCTTCAAGCTATGGAGAGCACTGGTTGTGGAAGCATGCTCCTCCAGAGCAAGGGCATGGGTGGAAGAGATCTTTGACTGTGGAGTGGAAAAGGTGGGTTCCATGCTAGGTTCTTCCTCATAAATGACCTGCATATCACAAGGAGGCACTGAAGCTGAAGTACATTCCTCGGGGATGACAAAACTGTAAAGATGACTACTTTTCTGATCCTTGTACAATGATATTCCACATGTCAGATGCTAGAAATCCTTTGGCACACTCAAATTTGTCTGGGGAGATCACTGCAGATATTATGAAATTTGTCTGTTTAACAGGAACCTGGATTACCTTCTCAGAACCATGTTTGGGTGCAAAGTATGTAGCCCATAGCCTGGCACTCTTTCCTCCCAAACTATGGAGATCTTACTGTGGAGACTTAGTAACTTTGTTGTTCAAAGCTGCTCCATGAATCATGGTTTGTAAATAGGGATCGGTAATGTCTGGAGCAAAGCTAGAAGTATCTTCAGTAGGAATATTTACCCTTCATCTCAAAACCTGGTGGTGGGCCCAAGCTAGCAGAAGCATTTGAAGCAAAGTGTGCTCCTGTATTTTCCAAAAGGTTATCCAAGGCATCTTCATGTTGAGTATTGTCTTCCTTAGAGTAGGGCAATAGCTCCTTCTCAATATTAGATGCCTCAACTAACTGGTTCAAATCATTCCCAACATTTGCTTCCTTCTCATATATAGCTATCTAAAGATCCTCTCTAATCTGCAGAGATGATCCACCTGGAAGTGTTGCAAACTAATCAAATAAGTCTTTGGCCAATAGCTGTCTTTCCAGTCCATGATTCTAGTAGAATAGATCTTCAGTCCCGAAGAAGTCTAGTTCTGCAACAAGATCATTTGCTTGTTGCTTTAGGAACTATGGTTCCGCCACATTTTTTTTGTGCAACAACATGTTCTTCTTCTTTAATAGCAACAAAAGGTTCTGCATGTTGCAGAGCAGCATCATTTGCTGCAATAGGCTATGGTGGCTGTTGTAAGACAGATACCTGGTCAGGGACCACCAGAGCTAGAACTGGTGAATTTAGATCTATATGCATTGGAAAACCAATTCCATCAAGGGTTGCTTCAGAGTCATTGGACCCTAATGAGAGAGTAATGTTGTTGTTATCATCCATGATTTTGCAGATCTGCCTACGGCTGTTGCATATCTAACAGAGGCCCCATGAGGTATTGCAGCTCTAAAAATTCACCTTGATGCAGCTCGAGTCAACGTTGAGATCTATATTTGCTTGTGGACCCCATTGACCAATATCATGAGCCAACTGAACTGGTACATTAACCAGGTTTAGATCTAGATTAACTTGGCTATTGTTGTTCTGCTCCTCTTCTTGAATCAAATGTTATTATGTTGTTCCTCAATTCGGTGCTGATTGATGGGCCCGAAAAAGTGATGCTGATTAGGATGAAAATGTGGCTAGTCTGGGATTGGGTGGGGATTTCCTCCTTTAGGAACTGGTTCTTCATCTCTTGGGCCTTCCTCAATCGGTCTCTGTGGCAAGATTAACACTGGAAAAGCCTAAGAATCTCCTCTGAATTCATTGGTGCCAGTAAGAAGAATGCTCGAGGGGATGTCCTTTAGCCCCTCAACCCTAATATTAAGTAGAATACCAGCATCAGTGCTAAGCTGATGATCCCTTTCCATGAAGGTAGTAAATGATTTAACTGGATTCCGCACTTCAGTAATATTCCACATATCTACATGGAACCCTGCAATGAATATCCAACACTCTCTGTTAAGATGATATCTTCTCCAGTTCATACCTTCATCATGTTTTTTCAAAGATAATGTGTACATCATCAAATCTGTGCGGGCTTTGCATCATAAGGTTCATCTCTATCAAACACACAGTGGAGCTGAACAAAAGCATGTCCCAGCGGACACTTGGAGATCTTGTGAAAACCCAATCTCTTGTGCAATGCAAGAAATGAATAAATGATTTCTCCTACATTGGCAAAGTGGACCACACCAGCCGGCATGGGGATGATCGTCGCCATTGCTAGGCTTTCATGCTTTCTATGGATGTGACCACAAACCACTCGCACATGAGCTAGTCTCCCTTCAACTTGAATATGTTGATGTTCGGCAGGAAGGAAAGGGAGGGGGTCAAAGGGAAAGTTTTCCATGGCTGGAGTGGTGGAACGACGGATGGCGGCGAGGTCTGCTATTTTGGGGCGAGGCAGATGAGGTGGCGGTGGAGTGACTTGACTTGAGCGAGAGGCAGAGAAGTTTGGAGCTCGAGGCGTCGCCGAGGGATTGATAGGTGGGCCCAAGTCAAGGTTGGTAAGACGAAATGAAAGCGGAATTGACCTCACATTAGAGGTTTGTGTGGTCTGCTTCCTTGTAATAGCACGTGTATCCAGCGAAGAGTCTTTCTAGGCTGCCTTGGGGCAATTATCCCCAATATAGCCCCAGCCTTTGCAGGCCCAGTGATACGTCTCCAATGTATCGATAATTTATGAAGTATTCATGCCATGTTTATAACAATTTTATATGGTTTTGGTATGATTTGCATGGAACTAAACCGGACTGACGCTGTTTTCAGCGGAACTACTGTGGTGTTGTTTTTGTGCAGAAATGAAAGTTCTCGGAACTGGACGAAACTTTTTGACGATTTTTTTGGAACAAAAGAGGCCACCAAAGCTTCGTGGGATAGCCAGAAGAGCCATGAGGAGGGCACAACCCATCACCGCGCGCCTGGTGGGCCCGACTTGCCTCGGTGGGTTGTGCTCACCTCGAGGCCCATTCGAATGTGAGACCGATGCCAAAAATTCATATAAATAGAGAAACCATCAGAAATAACCCTAGATCAGAAGATACGCCAACACAAGCCTCTATAGCCACCGAAAAAACCAATCTAGACCCTTTCCAGCACTCCACCAGGGGGGGAAATCATCACCGGTGGCCATCTTCATCATCCCGACGTCCATCGTTATGAGGAGGGAGTAGTCCACCCTCGGGGCTGAGCGTTTGTACTGGTAGATATGTGTTTAATCTCTCTCTCTCTCTCTCTCTCTCTCTCGTGTTCTTGAGATGCACAATCTTGATGTATCGCAAGCTTTGTTAATATAGTCGGATCATATGGTGTTTCCCCTCTCTATGTTGTGATGAATTGAGTTTCCCCTTTGAGATTTCTTTGGATTGAATACTTTTATGGATTTGAGATCACTTGATATATGTCTTGCAATTGAATACTCGTGGTGACAACGGGGTATCATATTGATTCACTTGATATGTGTTTGGGCACTCAACTTGCGGATACCCGCGGTGACATGGGGGTAATCTGTGCATAGGGGTTGATGCATGTTCTTGTCTTTGTTTCACTGGTAGAAATCTTGGGGCACTCTTTGAGGTTCTTTGTGTTGGATTGAGCATTATAAATTTGAATATGTTTTGGTGTTATTTTACTACGAACTCTTGATAGATCGATTGGAAAGGATAACTTTGTGTTATGTTAGTACAAACACTTGATAGATCGATCGGAAATAATAACCTTTTGTTATTTTAGTACGAACTCTTGGATAGATCGATCGGAAAGAATAACTTCGTGTTATTTTAGTACGAACTCTTGGAAAGATTGATCGAAAAGAATAACTTTGTGGTGGTTTCGTACCCCGCCAACAATTTCTTCTTATGTTCTCCGCTAGATAGGAACTTCGGAGTGATTCTTCATCGCACGTTGAGGGATGGTTATGTGATCCAATTATATTAGCATTGTTGAGAGATTGCACTAGCGAAAGTACGGACCCCAGGCCTTGTTTCTAAGCATTGTAATACCGTTTGTCCTCCATTTTATCACTTGCTACCTTACTGTTTTTATTGTTACTTTTACAAAAATCAATATCTAATATCCATATTACACTTGTATCACCATCTCTTCGCAGAACTAGTGCACATATACAATTTTCCCATTGTATTTGGTGTGTTGGGGACACAAGAGACTTTTTTATTATTTGGTTGCATAGTTGTTTGAGAGACACCATCTTCATCCTACACCTCGCACAGATTGATAAACCTTAGGTCATCCACTAGAGGGAAATTTGCTACTGTCCTACAAAACTCCGCGCTTGGAGGCCCAACACGAGTCTGCAAGAACAAGTAGTGTAGTAGACATCACCCAACAACAAATGCGATTGGAGCAGGATGCATGAGTATGGCCCACCAAAAGGCATCTCGCGCACATTGGTGGATTGTGATTTTTGGCCAGCCCAGCATCCGACACATGCCCAAGAATTCCTTTGTCATTTAAATCAAAACCATGAACTCCCGCCCTTGATCCTACATGGCTATCAATTCGAGTAACCTTTGCTTGGGAAGTAACTTCTACCTGAGGAGTAACTGCCGAGGATCCATCAATGGGAAATTGCACAGGCTTGAAAACTGAGATCCGAGCTCGATCTGGATTGAAGATTCTTGGAGTTTGAACAACTTGAGCATAGGATTTTGATTTTCCTTTTCTGAGCACTTGAGTCAATTCATCATCTTTCTCGCGACAGAAAAGCTCAAATTCATGAAGATAATCCGGTCCTCCTCCTCCCTATAACAAGAAAGAAAGATTGAAATTTTGATTTGAGATGTTACCTCCATGAAAGATGAAAAGGCCAACATCTTTTGATGCAACAGAGAACTTGAAGGTCCAATTTTGACAACATTTCGCCTTGAAACGTGAGGCATATCCTCCAAAGCAAAATTGCAGAATGAGTCCCACGCAATCCTCGTTGAGCCTTATCTTAGATCTCAAGAATTCAGCAACCAAGAAGAATTATTTAAGGTTCCTACCTTCCAAGTAATTGACAGGCACTCTAAACTTCTGCCACACTTGTTCTTCGAACTTGAGACCTGCCTCGAATTGGAGATCTGAGAGAGCCATGGCACATAGGAGTTGGACACTAGATTCAGAGTGAATCCTGATGTTATGGGTGGCCGGATGGCGATCTGAATTGTGAGAGGAGTGGGGGGGGGCAATCCGCTGTGGCCGAGGTGGCCAACGGCGGTCGAGGCCGAGCTCCGCGACGAGGCTCCTAGGTGAGATGGGTGATGAAAAAAATATGTTTGTGTTGTTCCCCCAGCATACATTTTATTTTGTTTCCCGCACTTGAACTACTTGTATGAATGTGTTGGTTGATTTATTAATAAAACGGTACTAAAGTCTATTTCGAGAGAAGATTATCTTGAGAGGAGTGCGCACCACATGAGCATCAAAGTGGGGACTTTTTTTCTAATAGTCCAGATAGACCAACAAATGGCAGAAGAGTATACCCATCATAAAGAACATTTGTCCTCTAGGTAAAAAGAAATATAAAGTGATTACCATTTTATTATGATAAAAAGTAACAAACATGATTTCCAATTCAATTACATTTCCTTGAGTTATCTTTTGGAAGGAGAAAAGGCCGCCACACGAAGATTTTCATTTCAAAGAGATGTTGGCTTTCCGAATTCTTGTAATATGGGCATCATATTATATATACCACACTCCAGCCAATTAAAACCAGACTTAGTGGTAATCACGCGATTCTAAAATAAGGACCAAACCACATCATTTGGAAGGTTGTTCAACTGCAAGTTCCTGACATTTAGGATCACAGTATTCATTGAGGGAGAAAAATGAAGCAAAGTGTACTTCTTATTTCCGATGCCTAAGGCACAAACAAAGGCTCGATCGACGTCTCATTGTCCGAACACATTTGTTAATTGCTGATGTAGAAGATACACAACAACCCCGGTTCCTTGTAAAAATATTATTTTGTTAAATTCACTTTGTAAATCAATCTAAGAGACAAATCCATTGTATGAATCCACATAACATGGACGAGTGTCGAAGAGACAGGAACAAACCCTAAGTTTGTACACGGCATGTACCACTCAATTAGTTTGTCCTCTTGTTACTACAAAATTCTTCATTGACGAAATTGTTGTCATGGATTTAAAGGATCTCATAGCTTATGTTTCCCCGTTGAATATTGTAACAAATTTTAGAGCATCTACAACCGCATATGGAAAATATGATCAATCAAATGCCCGCAGACGCGTTGGGTGACTGGGCACACCTCAAATTAACACAAGTGCGTCCGGACATCTCATACTAGATTGTCAAATTCATACAAAAGAAAGCAAACTAAAAAACCTACGTACTACTTAGATGATCTAGCTACTCCTCGTTTGATATGTCGACAATCTCGGTGCCCGTATCCAGCAACATGGGCGGCAACTGCACCTCCGGCTGCTCCGCTCCGGCCTCCTCCTCCTCTATCTTCGCGCTGAATTTGGCGAAGAGCGCGTCAGACGCAGTGTGCTCCTGCTGGAGGAACTGCCAGTTGGCCTCCACATAGACCTCATCCTGGATGGACTCCAAGATGGCCTGCTGCTCTGCCATCTCTGCATCTTGGGCGACGTCGAACTCCGCCTCCGCCTCCTCCATGGTGAACCCGGGAGTAGGCTGCTCTGCCTCCTCCATCGGCTCCGGTAGCTGCTCTTCCTCCTCCACCTCTGGCTACTGCTCTTCCTTCTCTGGGTGTTGCTTCTCCTTCTCTTCCTACTCCAGCGAGTCCGAAGGTAGCCCGACATCTATGCGGGCAGCGCACCTCGCCTGGATATCCTTTGCGATCTGCCTCTGGCGCTCCAGCGCCAGCATAGCGCACTACGTGATCTTGTGCCGTGCCATTGCGATGCCGTAGAGCGTGAGGAGAGGAGGCGGACGAGCTCGGGTGGCGGCATAGAGAGGGAGGAGGTGGATGGGCTAGGGTTGGTGGACACCGACTGGCTTAAATAGTGGGATTTGGCATCGGCTGGTGAGCTAGAGCGGCACCACACGGTGTTCACACCGAGGCGACGGAGGAGGCATTCGTCGGGCCGCCGTGTTGCCGGGCGATTCCACGTGGGACCCCATCATCAATCCTACGTGGCGAGCGCCCCATATCCGCCCCATCCTTGGACTGGATATGAGGAGTCTCGGTCAGCCCAGGCGTTTGAGACCTGTCAGGGATATGACTAGCGGGTATAAACCGGCCAGGAGGGTCCGGATTACACTGGTAAGGTTGTATTATCAGAAGCCCAGTAGAGTATGTAATACGGGGTTATGACCCACAGAGGTTTAGGGCCCATGTATAAGGCCCATGGTCTGTAAACCGTCGTACCATGTAACATGGGATGTAAGAAAGAGTAGAGACCGAGGCAGACACGTTTATGAGCCAGCCTCGGGACTCTGTAAACCGGACCGGGCGTCGCCTCCTATATAAAGGGACGACCCGGCGACGGTTCAGGGACAAGAAACAACAGCTCGAGACACAGGCAAAGCGGATTCGCTCCCTGGTCATCGAAGCCGAAGCAATACCACACCAAACTAGAGTAGGCTTTTACCTTCATCGAAGGGGCCGAACTAGTATAAACTCCCTGTGTCCTTCGTCCACTTTAACCCCTTTAAGCTAACCCGAGTGATGGCCTCACACCTAAGTCCTTTAACCCAGACATCTGCCGTGCTAAATCCCCGACAGTTGGCGCCCACCGTGGGGCTATCGCACGATGGTTTTGAGTTTTTGAAGGGCAGCTTTGAAGAGCTCAAGGGTTACGCAGTGGGCCGGATGACCAAGAGTCGTCACGGCCGGATCTACATCGACGATGCAGGCTGGGGCCTCGAGGCCGATTCAATCGAATACGGGTATCGGGTCCCCTTCGGCGGCATCCACGTCTTCATCGGCAAGATCGGCGAACCGGGCCCTGAGTCGGACATCTTCCCCAACATCATCGAGCCGGCTCAATGTGCGAGATCAGCCCGGGTTCAGCCCGCCATGAAGCACGTTTTCGTCGGAGCAGTGCATGGAGTACAAGCCAAGGACGGATCGGATTCTGGTGGCGAGACAGTTGTCTATTCCGACGATGAATTTTCATCCGGAGAGACCGAATATTTGTATCTATTGCAGGACGGCCGGTCTGAGGGTGTGTCCGATGGCGATAGTATTCCGGACCCCTTTGATCCGCCAAACAGGGTTGTTGTTTTCATGGCCGGATCACAACCTATGCAGCAAACCTCAACGAATGGGGCGTTAACCTCAGAGGCAGCAGGAGCAAGAGTTGGAGACCTTCCCCCGTCGCCTTCTGACGTCCTATCCACCCTAGTCGACACTTTGACAGCACTCACAACAGCAGAGGTAGCCCAGGCCGACAAGGAGCAGCATGATACAGAGATCGCTCAGGTGAGGAACCGGATTGAGCGGGCTAAGTTGGATCTGGATGTAGAGAAAGCCAGGATGGCTACAAGACAGGCAGAGCTAGATTCCCAAGCTTTTCGGCTCAGGTTAGATCAGAACGCTTCGCATGAAGTATTGAATAGAAGACAACGATCTCGTTTGCCACCGGTTTATGAGGCAAGGAATCTCTTCAGCACACCAGGAGCAGGAACCAGTAACTATGCAGAGGTAAACCGGGGAGGAGCCCCGGGAACTGGCGCGTCGGTTCAGCCACCAGCTGCAGAGCCAAACCGCCAAGTTGCGCCAGCACAGCACATGCCCACCCCTCCCGGCCACTATTCTAACCCGTTGGACAACATTGTCACCGCCGCTTCACGGCTGGCCGCCCTTCCCATTGAGGGGACGTCCCCCATAGCAATGGAAGCACGACGGGCCAAGGAGCTACTGGACACGGCGCTAACTCAGCAGCAAGCTTATTCTTACAGCCGGGAGAGGATTCATTCAACCCCCCGCCCAAGCCGGAGTTATACGAGGCACCTGGATGAACCGGCTGTATCCAGTAGCGCACATAGGCGACATCGGCAGAGGCAGGATAATCCGGCAGGAGCAGAAGCACAGGCACAAGAGGTGGCAGATCAGGCCAGGCATACGGCTTATAACGACGCCCGTCAGGTAACGCCGGTTCACAACACCACCATAGTCAAGACGGGGATCATGGCCAGCTCCTTGGGGGTGCAGTGTCTCATCCCTGCTTTACAGAACGTGAAGTTACCCAAGGATTTCAAAGCTCCACGTAAGGTACCCAACTACACGGCGGATCTGGCTCCGGAAGCGTGGGTGGAAAGTTATGAGATGGCCATGGAGATGCTCGACGTGGACGAAGCTGCATGCGCCAAATACTTCACAATGATGCTTGAAGGCGCGGCCCGGACATGGCTAAAGGGTTTACCACCTAACTCCATCGGATCATGGGGGGAATTGCGTCGCCGGTTTATCAATAATTTCAAAGACACGTGCAAGCAACCGATGTCCATGGTTGACTTAGCAGCCTGTGTTCAAGGAGAACAAGAGACCACCAGCAGTTGGGTGCGGCGAGTGTCAGAAATTTTGCACTCCTCCAATAACAGAAATCCAAGCACGGCTATAGTAACCTTGGAAGGCAATTGCCGGTTTGAGCCTTTGAGGTAGAAGCTGGGACGGCTCAAACGTGATCGCAATGACATGGGAATGCTCATGGGTGCTTTGGTAAAGTATGGGGACTCTGATAACACTAAGTATCCAGATACAGACGTAGACAAGTCCGGTAAGGCGAGCAAGAACGGTAAACCGGCGCAAGCCAATCCGGCAGGTACATGGTACAATGGCATGCGTAAAGCGGAGGGCAGCTCAGACTTTGTGGCCAATACAAAACGTTCAAGACAACGGGCAGCGCCGCAAGGGTAGACCGCCCCCACGCAACGGCAGGCCACCTATTAATCTAGACCGCCAGTTGAACGTGCCTTGCCCAAAGCATGGCACAGAGGAAAACCCGGCTACGCATCTCTGGAAAGACTGCTTTATTATGCAAGAGTTTATGAAACAGGCCAAGTATAACCACGGGCCCCCCGGCGGGTCAGGTCCCGGTTTTCAAGGTCCGGGTTATCAGGGTGGTGGACCCGGATCAGGATACCACATCGGTAACAACAAACACAATGGCAACAATCAGCATCAACATAACCAGCAACATGGTGAGGGTGGATACAACAATCAAGGGAATCAACAGCGTCAGCAGCAGTAGCAATCCGGATATCAGAATAATCCGAAGGAGCTAAGCAGTGGGCAATATCATGTTTTCACCACAAGTTTGTGCAAACGGGATCAAAAGGTTCTGAAGCGAGCAGTACACTCTGTTGAACCAGCGATACCACGTTTTTTACGTTGGTCTGAGCAACCCATTATATGGAGCAGAGAGGATCACCCGCCACGGGTTGATAATCTGGGTCAGCTGGCCCTGGTGGTGTCACACCCAGATTTTCATGCCACATTTCTTAAGCTTATAATCGTGCTAAAAATGTGGATTGACAAAAACTTTTGAGTGGTTTTGACTTTGCTTGATTGATTTTCTGTGTGCTGATTGCTAGTGCTCTAAAAATCAAATAAATCCTCCAACTCTTATACTTCATCTCCTTGATCCAAAACCTTTTTTCAATGATCATGCCATGTGCATAGACCAGTATAGTATTTTCTTATAAAAATATTTTGGCCAAATAGTATTTTCTAAAATTAGTTTTCCAAAAACCCCTGAATTGAGGCTTGCACTACAAGTACCTTATTTAGGGTGTGAAAAATCTTTCAAAAAGTATATTTGAACCCTATTAGGTATAGGACTCCCATAAACCACAAAATTATAATTTTAAAAGTTATTTTTATATTTTATTTAAAAGCTTTTTCTTAAGGCCAGAAATGGTCTTTAATAGGAAAAAACTATTTAATTATTTCAAAAATATTTGCAAAAATTCTGGGAAACTCATAGGACATATATTGTCCATATATAAGAGTTTCAACACATGGTCATGTTCAAAATATTGGACAAATCCTTCCAAAACCCTTTCTGGATATTTCAAGCTTTTGAAATGTTTACAAAGGAAATATTCTCCAAAAATTCCAGGGAAATTCTATCAAGTCAAATATGACATATTTGACGATCTTGCATAGCCTCATGCCTTGAAGATCAAGGAAACATCATCTAATCCCCTCAAAACCATTTCTGTCCATTTTGAAGTTTGAGCAACTTTACATTGCCAAACTTGTCCAAATGCTCTCAAACTTGGTGCACATTCTAGAATGATCTAATAAGGCATCTAGACCAAATGGCACAAGTTTTGGAGAAGGGTAACTTGATCAGAGTATACCAAAACCATTTCTGTTCAAATTCAAATTTGAACAACTTTACATTACCAACTTTTTACCTGGGGCTCCAAACTTTGTGGGCATGGTCATAACCCCAAATGATGACACTACACCAGGTGGTGCATCAAGGGGAGATGGTTAGCTTAACTCAAACATGGTGAAACCATTTCTGTTGATTTCTAGGGTTCACCAAAGTTACATTGGCAAGTTTCTTCAAACAAGCCCAAATTTGGTGAAACACCCTATCTCCATATGACATTTAATCCTGTTAAGTGTCATAGCCAGTGGAGATAATTTGCTTGCCCAAAACATGATCAAACACCTTCTGCCAATTTACCAAAACTATTGTTTTGACCCCTTTTACTATTCCCCGTTACCTCAAATTCTTACCACAGGTAAACCTGATCATCTACTACCTCCAGTAACTTCCCCATGTCCACAGCTCAATGATTGAGGGGTGAAAACCCCATTTTTACTCTTGTGGACAGCAACATTCTTTTCCTTTCTCACCTCCCTCGTCACTCCAGTGGCCCACTAGGGCATCCCAGGCCGTATGTACATTGTTTACTATCCCCTAGCACTGTTGGACATTGGGGGACACGGCCAGGGTGTGATACGTCCAAAACGTATCTATAATTTCTTCTTGCTCCATGCCTCTTTTGGGTGATATTGCTATGATATTTATACACTTCCATACACTTTTGATCATATTTGGACTAACCTATTAACTCAGTGCACCCCAGTGCCAGTTTCTGTTTTCGGCTGTTTTTGTATTTTAGGTTTTCACGTTACGAGAACTGCCAGGAAAAATCCAGAAAAATTATATAAAAAATCAGCGTTCCAGAACCTACCGTGCGCCCGAAGGACAACCGGGGGGGGGGGCACCAGGGCTCCAGGCGCCCTGGCGGCGCGCCCCCCTGGGCCGCGCCGGGGGGG
>LR738711.1:203037974-203082409 GCA_902687465.1 Secale cereale
GGGGCACCAGGGCTCCAGGCGCCCTGGCGGCGCGCCCCCCCTGGGCCGCGCCGGGAGGGCGCCTGGGCCCCCCGAGGCTCCTCTGATGCCCCCCCTTTGGCATATATTTAAAGCGTCTCCCGAAACCCTTGAAACAGGAACTCTTTTCGCGATCCATCTCTGTTCCGCCGCCGCCGCCGCTTCCAAGATCGAGAGCACCAGGAGAACTCTTCCCGGCACCCTGCCGGAGGGGAGGATCACCACCGGGAGCTTCTCCACCACCATGGACGCCTCCCGGATGAGTTGTGAGTAGTCTCCCTTGGACCATGAGTCGATGACCAGTAGCTATGTGATGTTCTCCTCCCGTTCTTGTGCTTCACTAATTAGTCCTCGTGAGCTGCCCTACATGATCGAGGCACATATGTAATCTTTATGCTGTTGCTATAATGAGTTTGCTGGGATCCGATGGATTATGAGATTATGTTCAGATTGTGTTTGAGTAATATATTTGATTCACCTCTTTTATGTTTATGTTCGTAAGTAATTCTTGCATGTTCTCCGTTGTTATTTATTGCTTTGGCCAAGTAGTAGGTAGTGACTCCAAGAGGGAACGTTATGCTTGATTGTGGGTTCATGCCCCTCGATGACTAGTTTGAGTGACAGAAACATGAGTCTAGGGGATGTGCTGTTGCCACAAGGGGGAAAACAACGGTGCTTGTGCCCGCGGGTGCAAGGATTGTTTACTTTACGCAAAGTTCTTTTAATGCAGTTGTCTGTTGCATTGAGTTTACACTATGGGTGGTGCTCGCAACTTAATACCAGCGAGATGTTCTGGATAGATATCTCAAGGTGGATGATTAGTAGTAGATATTGATGGATTTCGGTCTACTTACTTTGTCGTACCGCCCATGCTTTGAACCTCAACCTTTCTTGCAATGTAGTCAGCATTGGTTTGCGCACATGGTCCTGTCAATTGCCCAGCTGTAATTCGTTTACCTCACATAGCTGTTTTATCGTCTTTTGGGAGAGAGACATCACTAGTGAACATCATGAGACTCCGGTCCATATTACCATCATTGATCACATCCGCTATTTACTTTTCCGCTATTTACTTACTATTGCAATTATACCTATCACTATTATCACTTGCGTTTGATCCTTTGTAAAATACAAGGCCAGAGGGATTGATAACCTCTCTGTACTCGTTGGGAGCAAAGTTATTTGTATCTGTGTGCAGGTCCACGTTGATTGCTAATATCCGGCGCCATTAGCAGTTGACACCTTCTTGTTGAAACTGGGAGTCTTTGGGAAATCGATCCTTGGTATTACCAAGGGAAAACTTCTGCTACACTGCATCTCAAACTTCCACTTGGGGTAACCAACAAGGGGTGAGAAGCCACCTAGCAGGGTGCAAGAGACATTACCATGCCGGTCAAAGACACGCTCTGGAGCGTGCTACAGTGCGCCAAGGCACTGTAGCTCGGCCCTCCCGAGGCATCCAGGCGGCATTGGGCAGAGCGAGCGTCTCCATCGAGGTCGCCTCGACGTCCACGACACGCCTCATTGTCGGGCCCCTCCTCCCTTGCCCCCCTTATCCCTCCGTGAGCTCGCCCGAGCGCGTTCATGGACGTTGCTCACGGTGCACTGCGGCCTCGCCTATTTAAGCCACCCCGACCCTCTCTCTCGTCTTGGTTAGAACTTCCTCTCTCCCGTGAACCTCCTGGACATGCTTTGCCTCCCCCTCTGGCTCTCCTTCCCTCTCCCTAGCCACCATGGCCGCTGTCGGCCTCTGCCCGTCTCTGGTGAACCAGAGCCTCCCCCCTTCTCTGTTGGCCACCAGGAGGAGGACCCCAGGACCGCGTAGCCCCCCCACTCCTTCCTTCCCTTTCCCTAGCACCCCTGGCGTCGCCCCCGTCTTCTCCCGAAGCCGCCCGCCGACGCCATGGCCGCCGTCGCTCCTGTTCCTCTCGGCCCGCTTGAAGACCCGGGATGGGTGCGGCTCGCTTCGTTGAGCCCTTCGGTGCACCGGGCACCACCGGGGACGGCCGGAGTCACCGGGGATCGGCGCCGGCGTGTGCTCTGCCTTGCCTCCTCTGCTTCTAACGGAGGAAGAAGAAGGAGCTGCGTCAGCGGCGGGCCCCGCTCGTCAATGACTCAGCACATGCCTGAGCCACTGACCGGTGGGCCGACCCCATTTAAATGGACACGGGTCCATCTGGCACCCGCCTTCCGTGCAGGAAGGCGTAATAGCCGAATACGCCTTCGACGTCGCCCTCTGCCCGCGTGGCCGAGCCACTGGGCCGGCCCAGTGGCATCCCGGCGCTAAGCCTCGCCCAGTGCGCTATCAGAGGGTATAAACCTTTCCCCTGTTTCTTTTTCTTTTTCTGCAATCTTCAAAAATCCATGAATAATTCAAATGAACTCCAAATTTGATGATCAAATTTCTGTTAGTTTCTAAAATCATGATCTACCTGTTGGTGCAGCATGCACACTTTTCCAGAAACCTTTTCTTCACACATAATTATCAAATGTCATTATTCCATTTTCTGTGATGAACTTTAGAAAATCACAGAGGGCTCAAATTTGATCCAAATGCAGTGGTTCAAATTCCTAGGTGCTTGTCATATCCCAACTTAGTTTGGAACATTTTTATTAATACTTTCTGTACCCCACCAAATAATGAGCCATTTCTTCATTTTTTTCCACTTTGCAAAATCCTAGGGAATTCATTTGAACTCCAAATCCAGTGAAACCAACTCCTAGATGCTTCTAAAATCATGACTTGTTAAATGGGTGCCTTTGCTCATTTTTCAAAAATACATTTCTGTACACTTCTTTCAAATCCATAAACCCCTTGATTCCATCATTTTGAAATGTGCCAAACCATCCATTGATCATAATCCAATGAAACCACCTTGGTCATTTCTCATATGACCAGAGGTATCCTAGAAAAGTCCAACTCCTATTTTTAGAGCACTTTTATTTTTGCCTTGTTGTGTTGCTTATTACGATTGTTTCCATCGTTAGTTGACGAAATAAACGGAATACTCGGAGATGGACCAGAAGGTTTGAAGACTCGGAAGGACAAGGCAAGCAGCCCTTTGACCATGATACACTTGTGTTCTTCGGAACCCGTTTGTTTCCGAATGCATGATGATAAGAGTTACGGTGGTAACCTAGTTTAGAACCACCACATGATGCAGGCTTTACTCTTGCTCTTGCTATGTGGTAGATGCGATGCAAATGATTAGTAGTGATGCCTAGTGATGCATGTGTGCCATGAAACCTTCGTGGTTGCATTCTTTTCAGAAAACCCCATCGGGTGCCCCTAATGCCCGAGGGTGATGTTGAGTTAGGTCATCACTTAAGGAAGAAGTGATGTGCCAACAAAGATCTTGTGCATGGGTGAAATGATGGATTAGATTTATGTGTGACTACCGTCCCAACCAAACATGTGCAACCACTCTACCCCTTATGGGACGGGGCGTTATTAATTACTTAGATTGATACTAGCATGGTGCCCGCATTACTAGTGATGGGCAGACTTGAGGTCTTTCCCGGGACGGGGTCGTGCTTGGATAGACGACCATGACTGTTTTTACAGGGCATCGGACACACCGTTGGTCCCTTCGGGTACGCGTGACATTGAAATTAGGGCAAGTCCCATGATCTACTGTTTGTACTCGAGGGCCGTGTACCAACGAGTGGACCCTATGTTAGTGTCTTCTAAGGAAAGATAATGACCGGGTGCTTCCCCCGAGTACTTGAGGTACTGCGGGATCGTGGGTGACACGAAAGCTTCCCGGATCTTGTGGGTAAAGTGCGCAACTTCTGCAGAGTGTAAAACTATTCGAATAGCCGTGTCCACGGTCATGGACAGTTGGGTGGTGCTACTTAAACTATGTCCAAAATTTTACTATATTAGTGAAAGTATGTGTGTGTGATGAGTCAAGGTGGTAACTTGACTCGTTGAGTTGAATCCTATTCATGTTGATATCGGTAACCTGTCCTCGAGGTTACGTGAATTTATTGATGCATGCACTTGATGGTAGAATATTCATTCTAGCTCGTTGCTAGATTGCTCATTATTGTTCAATTGCATTGTTACCTTGAACCAAATCATGGGTTGCTTGCGAGTACATTCAAAGTACTCATTGGCTTGCCACTGGTTATTTTATTGGCCAGGCATGAGAGAACAGGATATGATGAAGATTTCTTGGTGACGAGCATGCGAGCTAGGACGCTTCCCAGTCAGAATGCCTGTAGGGTTAAGGCAGATGGCATGGGTCCAAGTTGTCATTGAAGATTTCCGCTGCAGTGATATACTCAAGACTTGACCATAATGGTCCTATTTGTGTAACACGATATGTATGGATGTAAGACTCTTGTTATTCAGCTTTTGTGTGTTCAGTGAGCATTGATCTCTGGGATCACTGTAGACGTGAATTCGGTGATCACGACTTATTAGTCGGGGTCCGCACAGAGCTGGTATCAGAGCCATCCTGACTATAGGAAGCCTTAGTTAGCATGGTCGTTAGTTAGGGTAAAACTATTTTCAAAACTATTACTAGTTTTCAAAATTATCTATATTTCTCTTCCCTTCTCAGTTTTTCGAAAACTAGGATATACTTGATCTCTTCCCCCTTCAAAATTATTGGTCGCTAGAACCCTTATGCCCCAGACCACTGGATTTTCTGTAATCCTCGTGGAGTGCACCTTGCCAAACACTCACCCGCCACTTCTACACACAAGATTGGCGACACCACGACAAGACGATACCAACAGAAATTACATCCTCGATGAATGAAGACATGAAGACCCAGAAGATGGTGACATCCATGACACTGCCCCAAGATGGTGCAACCCTAGCCTACGATGACCATGGCATGAGTTGTGCAAAATCATGATATACATCGCTAATAGAGTAATCCTGTCACTATCGTTGTTGTATCGGCAATCACCGGTGGATGAGAACCTCGCCATTTGGTCCGCCTCACTATAGTGAGCAGGAAAACAGTTCTCTTCGTTCCCCGCTCTTGGTGTCGATGTTGTCACCAACGAAACCGACATGTTGGACCTCTATTATGCCTTGTTATTGTCATTGCATACGGATTTCCTACCTGGTACCCTCGACGCCCCGAAGGATCAAGGGATCGTCATGATTAAAGAGACAAGAGAAGACCAGGTCAACGCCAGCTACAAGGAGACACTTTCACCGCATCACCTCGTCAGGCGAGAAGTTGTTGAAGATTCTTCAGGCTCAACCCGGATCGTACGTCAAACAACTACAAGGGACATAGCAACACCTGAGGAAAGCTCAGAAGACTGCACGAGGCACAAGTCACGACTGCTGAGTCCGAGAACCCCTAGGGTAGGATGAGTCGTGTACCCCCTATGCGCAGTCGAGCCCGTATGATGGTTCGAATAGAACCATGATTGTGTGTTTCTTGCTTTTATCTGTTTGTGTTTTGATATAAGTCGCACTTTTTCCCTAGGCAACAAGTGCATGGCTATATCATCTTCCTTGACTTGTTTCTTTTGATTCGGCCTTTTTGCACCTGTTTGTTTGCACATGCACTATAGAACCCCCTTAGGCATTCCCCTCCTCTATGCTAATTTTTCCCTCTCTTCTCTCTCCCCAACCGAAGACCCGCAAGACAAGATGCACCAAGGATTCTGCCTCGGCAACCAACTGGCATTGAAGACTTCTGCTACAACCTCCATGACCAAGTGCAACCCCGTGATGTTATGTTTAAACCTCCAGGCTAGAGACCCATTCCTAGACCCTTTGAGACTTCACGAGACACTCCAGCACGAACCCTTGACTATGCGCTTACCCCATAGAATTGCGAGAGAACCAGTTAAGCCTCTACAACCTTGCACAACACTGGGTTCGTAATGGAACTAGTGGACACAATGAGTGAGCACATTTCCATCCTAATATAGCACAAGAACTGACGATGCCATAGATAGACCAATTTGAGGATATTAGACAGATGACTTGGTGGCTTTATATAAGTGACTTCGAGGAATTATCTGAGACCTTGATGGATTGTGAGGTTTCATATTGGTGGGATCATGACTTTGGGGAAGCATGTACAAATTCTCGTTGGACCTGAGATTTGGATTTAAGTAGGTGATTCTGGTTGGGTATAGATGCTAGATATGTCTGCATGGTTCGGAGTAAATTGGATTTAGACTGATGATCCTGATCATGATACCATGCTTCTCTGCGGACAATAAACTAGGAGATTGGATTATTTGTCGGAGTTGATTTAGGGATCTATATAACCATGACCTTGGAGTTTACCTGACTATGATGGTGGGAATTGGTGGACTTACTAACGTAATGCATAGCCCTTCCAAGTATTGGGTATTATAGGGACTTGAGATCTTGTGGAACACCGTAGACATCGGATTTGTAGAATTATTGGATTATGTGGTGATTGATGGAAATTACTGGGCTATTGGAGTTGATCTATAGGAAGGAAACAAAATCCTGGAGTGGCATATGACGTGTTTCCTTAGAATAGAGATGCATTATCTTGAACCTTGCAAGAATAGGTTGAGTGCTTGGATTGTGGAGTTTAATTTAAGCTATGATCTACCCATGGATTTTAGGGGTAGACGTACATATGGATTTGGGGATCGTAGACAAGTACATTTTTGTTAGACCGCCTCTTGGGAGTCATGAGGATATGTATGGCATGAGTGGTGATTGAAGTTGGCCTATACGAGAGGATGCATTTAGTGGTATAAGGTTATTCGTTAGGAGTACTAGGTTGAGCTATTGGCATCTCAAAAACCGTGCTTAAGGACAAGATAATATACATTCACTCACTCACTAGAATCCTTGAAACTCTTTAGCCCCACCAAGCCACAACCTGGTCAGATCCTGACCAAAGCCTTGACTCCAAGTCAAGAGGACCTCTGCCAATACTCAACGGAGACCCCCACCAATACCACAGCCTACCTTGCGTACCCCATAGACTTCATGGAGTACTTGGACAAGTTAGTTGTCATCTTTATTTGGCAACACACTTGACTACCCGAAGACGGAGGAAGAGCTGTGCAGCTGGTTAGAAGACGATTGAAGACCGACATGTCAAGAAGGAAGAACTACACCGACCACCGTCGTCAAGAAGTAAACTCCTGCGTCCAAGTCCGGGCGTATCTGCAAACCACTCCCCTCGAAGGGACCGAGCATTTCCGTGTCGAAGGGACGCTCATACCAAGATTTATCGAACTTCTTCAAGACCACTGCAAGTCATATAGTAGACGGCTACCAGCTAGATTTACCACCTGAGATACCCACCGTACACCAAATATTCCACGGGTCACCACTCTGGAAGTACTTCTTACTTCCTAACTAGCCCGGTCCCCGCAAGGACGTCGATCACCGAGCCTTTGACAACTAACCCAACCTAACCTATGCAAGAGACGCCTAAGCAACCTGCATCAAAGGCAGCAAGGGAGAAGCCACACCAATAAGTACTTCAAGATTCCATGGAGCACCACCCGGAAGTAGAACCAACAAGAAGAAGTGAAGACTACCCCGTATCCAACACTCCGTATTCCTTTCCACGCCTAGTCTGGGAATCTCGGGGACGAGATTCCTGTAAGGTGGGTAGGTCTGTCACACCCTGATTTTCATGCCACATTGCTTAAGCTTATAATCGTGCTAAAAATGTGGATTGACAAAAACTTTTGAGTATTTTTGACTTTGCTTGATTGATTTTTTGTCTGCTGATTGCTAGTGCTCTAAAAATCAAATAAATCCTCCAACTCTTATACTTCATCTCCTTGATCCAAAACCTTTTCTCAATGATCATGCCATGTGCATAGACCAGTATAGTATTTTCTTATAAAAATATTTTGGCCAAATAGTATTTTCTAAAATTAGTTTTCCAAAAACCCCTGAATTGAGGCTTGCACAAGTACCTTATTTAGGGTGTGAAAAATCTTTCAAAAAGTATATTTGAACCCTATTAGGTATAGGACTCCCATAAACCACAAAATTATAATTTTAAAAGTTATTTTTATATTTTAGTTAAAAGCTTTTTCTTAAGGCCAGAAATGGTCTTTAATAGGGAAAAACTATTTAATTATTTCAAAAATATTGGCCAAAATTCAGGGAAACTCATAGGACATATATTGTCCATATATAAGAGTTTCAACACAAGGTCATGTTCAAAATATTGGACGAATCCTTCCAAAACCCTTTCTGGATATTTCAAGCTTTTGAAATATTTACAAAGGAAATATTCTCCAAAAATTCCAGGGAAATTCTATCATGTCAAATATGACATATTTGATGATCTTGCATAGCCTCATGCCTTGAAGATCAAGGAAACATCATCTAATCCACTCAAAACCAATTCTGTCCATTTTGAAGTTTGAGCAACTTTACATTGCCAAACTTGTCCAAATGCTCTCAAACTTGGTGCACATTCTAGAATGATCTAATAAGGCATCAAGACCAAATGGCACAAGTTTTGGAGAAGGGTAACTTGATCAGAGTACCCCAAAACCATTTCTGTTCAAATTCAAATTTGAACAACTTTACATTACCAACTTTTTACCTGGGGCTCCAAACTTTGTGGGCATGGTCATAACCCCAAATGATGACACTACACCAAGTGGTGCATCAAGGGGAGATGGTTAGCTTAACTCAAACATGGTGAAACCATTTCTGTTGATTTCTAGGGTTCACCAAAGTTACATTGGCAAGTTTCTTCAAACAAGCCCAAATTTGGTGAAACACCCTATTTCCATATGCCATTTAATCCTGTTAAGTGTCATAGCAAGTGGAGATCATTTGCTTGCCCAAAACATGATCAAACACCTTCTGCCAATTTACCAAAACCATTGTTTTGACCCCGTTTACTATTCCCCTTTACATCAAATTCTTACCACAGGTAAACCTGATCATCTACTACATCCAGTAACTTCCCCATGTCCACAACTCAATGATTGAGGGGTGAAAACCCCATTTTTACTCTTGTGGACAGCAACATTCTTCTCCTTCTCACCTCCCTCCTCACTCTAGTGGCCCTCCAGGGCATCCCAGGCCGTATGTACATTGTTTACTATCCCCTAGCACTGTTGGACATTGGGGGACACGGCCAGGGTGCAAGAGACATGACCATGCCGGCCAAAGACACGCTCTGGAGCGTGCTACAATGCGCCAAGGCACTGTAGCTCGGCCCTCCCGAGGCATCCAGGCGGCATTGGGAAGAGCGAGCGTGTCCATCGAGGTCGTCTCGACGTCCACGACATGCCTCGCTGTCGGACCCCTCCTCCCTTGCCCCCTTATCCCTCCGTGAGCTCGCCCTAGCGCGTCCATGGACGTTGCTCACGGTGCACCGTGGCCACGCCTATTTAAGCTACCCCCGACCCTCTCTCTCGTCTTGGTTAGAACTTCCTCTCTCCCGTGAACCTCCTGGACATGCTCTGCCTCCCCCTCTGGCTCTCCTTCCCTTCCCCTAGCCACCATGGCCGCCGTCGGCCTCTGCCCGACTCTGGTGAACCAGAGCCTCCCCCCTTCTTTGTTGGCCACCAGGAGGAGGACCCCAGGACCGCGGAGCCCCCCACTCCTTCCTTCCCTTTCCCTAGCACCCCTGGCGTCGCACCCGTCTTCTCCCGAAGCCGCCCGCCGACGCCACGGCCGCCGTCTCTCCTGTTCCTCCCGGCCCGCTTGAAGACCCGAGATGGGCGCGGCTCGCTTCGCTGAGCCCTTCGGTGCGCCGGGCACCACCGGGGACGGCCGGAGTCACCGAGGATCGGCGCCGGCGTGCGCTCTGCCTCGCCTCCTCTGCTTCGAACGGAGAAAGAAGAAGGAGCTGCGTCAGCAGCGGGCCCCGCTCGTCCACGACTCAGCACATGCCTGAGCCACTGACCGGTGGGCCGACCCCATTTAAATGGACACGGGTCCATCTGGCACCCGCCTTCCGTGCAGGAAGGCGTAATAGCCGAATACGCCTTCGACGTCGCCCTCTGCCCGCGTGGCCGAGCCACTGGGCCGGCCCAGTGGCATCCCGGCGCTAAGCCTCGCCCAGTGCGCTATCTGAGGGTATAAACCTTTCCCCTGTTTCTTTTTCTTTTTCTGCAATATTCAAAAATCCATGAATAATTCAAATGAACTCCAAATTTGATGATTCAAATTTCTGTTAGTTTCTAAAATCATGATCTACCTGTTGGTGCAGCATGCACATTTTTCTAGAAACCTTTTCTTCACACATAATTATCAAATGTCATTATTCCATTTTCTGTGATGAACTTTAGAATATCACAGAGGGCTCAAATTTGATCCAAATGCAGTGGTTCAAATTCCTAGGTGCTTGTCATATCCCAACTTAGTTTTGGAACATTTTTATTAATACTTTCTGTACCCCACCAAATAATGAGCCATTTCTTCATATTTTTCCACTTTGCAAAATCCTAGGGAATTCATTTGAACTCCAAATCCAGTGAAACCAACTCCTAGATGCTTCTAAAATCATGACTTGTTAAATGGGTGCCTTTGCTCATTTTTCAAAAATACATTTCTGTACACTTCTTTCAAATCCATACACCCCTTGATTCCATCATTTTGAAATGTGCCAAACCATCCATTGATCATGCTCCAATGAAACCACCTTGGTCATTTCTCATATGACCAGAGGTATCCTAGAAAAGTCCAACTCCTATTTTTAGAGAACTTTTATTTTTGCCTTGTTGTGTTGCTTATTATGATTGTTTCCATCGTTAGTTGACGAAATAAACGGAATACTCGGAGATGGACCAGAAGGTTTGAAGACTCGGAAGGACAAGGCAAGCAGCCCTTTGACCATGATACACTTGTGTTCTTCGGAACCCGTTTGTTTCCGAATGCATGATGATAAGAGTTACGGTGGTAACCTAGTTTAGAACCACCACATGATGCATGCTTTACTCTTGATCTTGCTATGTGCTAGATGTGATGCAAATGATTAGTAGTGATGCTTAGTGATGCATGTGTCCCATGAAACCTTCGTGGTTGCATTCTTTTCAGAAAACCCCATCGGGTGCCCCTAATGCCCGAGGGTGATGTTGAGTTAGGTCATCACTTGAGGAAGAAGTGATGTGCCAACAAAGATCTTGTGCATGGGTGAAAGGATGGATTAGATTTATGTGTGACTACCGTCCCAACCAAACATGTGCAACCACTCTACCCCTTATGGGACGGGGCGTTATTAATTACTTAGATAGATACTAGCATGGTGCCCGCATTACTAGTGACGGGAAGACTTGAGGACTTTCCCTGGACGGGGTCGTGCTTGGATAGACGACCATGACTATTTTTACAGGGCACCGGACACACCGTTGGTCCCTTCGGGTATGCGTGACATTGAAATTAGGGCAAGTCCCATGATCTATTGTTTGTACTCGAGGGTCGTGAACCAACGAGTGGACCCTATGTTAGTGTCGTCTAAGGAAAGATAATGACCGGGTGCTTCCCTCGAGTACTTGAGGTACTTCGGGATCGTGGGTGACACGAAAGCTTCCCGGATCTTGTGGGTAAAGTGCGCAACTTCTGCAGAGTGTAAAACTATTCGAATAGCCGTGTCCATCGTCATGGACAGTTGGGTGGTGCTACTTAAACTATGTCCAGAATTTTACTATATCAGTGAAAGTATGTGTGTGTGATGAGTCAAGGTGGTGACTTCACTCGTTGAGTTGAATCCTATTCATGTTGATATCGGTAACCTGTCCTCGAGGTTATGTGAATTTATTGATGCATGCACTTGATGGTAGAATACTCATTCTAGCTCGTTGCTAGATTGCTCATTGTTGTTCAATTGCATTGTGACCTTGAACCAAATCATAGGTTGCTTGCGAGTACATTCAAAGTACTCATTGGCTTGCCACTGGTTATTTTATTGGCCAGGCATGAGAGAACAGGATATGATGAAGATTTCTTGGTGACGAGCATGCGAGCTAGGACGCTTCCCAGTCAAAATGCATGTAGGGTTAAGGCAGATGGCATGGGTCCAAGTTGTCATTGAAGATTTCCGCTGCAGTGATATACTCAAGACTTGACCATAATGGTCCTATTTGTGTAACACGGTATGTATGGATGTAAGACTCTTGTTATTTAGCTTCTGTGTGTTCAGTGAGCATTGATCTCTGGGATCACTGTACACGTGAATTCGGTGATCACGAGTTATGAGTCGGGGTCCCCACAGGTGGTGGCTCCACAGGTGGGTGGCTATAAGTTCACAAAGGTGCTTATGGATGGAGGCAGCAACATCAATATCCTATACTATGAGACTTTCCGACGTATGGGGTTGACAGATAAGAAGCTCTGACAGTCCAACACAGTGTTCCTTGGAGTGGTGCCCGGTAAATCGGCTTACCCAGTTGGAAAATCGATCTGGAAGTTACCTTTGGGGATGAGCATGACGCTAGATCGAAGACGGTGACCTTTGAGGTTGTAAAGATCAGGAGCCCTTATCATGCTCTGTTTGGGAGATCAGTTTACGCAAAGTTCATGGCTAGACCGTGTTATGTTTATCTACAGCTCAAGATGCCGGGTCACAAGGGAACCATCACGGTTCACGGGAGCCGTAAGATCGCGTTGGAGTGCAAAGAAGGAGATGCAGCATATGCTGAGGCAATTTGTGCTACGGAGGAGCTGAAGTTTTATGAGGACAATGTCGATCCGGCAGATATGTCCCCATTGAAGAAGCCAACTACAGAGCATGATCCGGCGTTGAAGTTTAAATCGGCAAAGGAAACCAAGCAGGTTGACTTTGTTCCGGGCAATTCATCCAAGCAGTTCACTATAAGCGCTAACCTAGACCCCAAATTGGAAAGCGCGCTCATCGAGTTCATCCGTGAGAACCGGGATATCTTTGCATGGAAGCCTTCTGACATGCCAGGTATACCGAGGGAACTCGCTGAGCACAGTCTTAATACTGATCCGAAGTTTAAACCGGCCAAGCAGTATTCACGCCGCTTCAATGAGGAGAGGCGCAAGGCTATAGGAGAAGAAGTGGCTAGGCTCTTGGCCGCAGGTTTCATAGTTGAGGTGTTTCATCCAGAGTGGTTGGCTAATCCGGTGCTGGTACTTAAGAAAAACGGTACTTGGAGGATGTGTGTTGATTACACAGACTTGAACAAGGCTTGCCCAACAGATCCTTTTGCTCTCCCCCGTATTGATCAAATTATTGATGCTACGGCAGGATGTGAGCGGCTAAGCTTTCTGGATGCATATTCAGGTTATCTTCAGATTAGGATGGCAGTTAAGGACCAGGAGAAGATAGCTTTCATAACCCCCTTTGGAGCCTTCGGCTATGTATCCATGCCCTTTGGGCTCAAGAGTGCCCAAGAAACTTATCAGCGTTGTGTGCAGAACTTCCTACAAGGGCAGATTGGAAGAAATGTCCATGCTTACGTGGATGACATTGTGGTGAAATCTAGGAAGGAGGAGACACTGATAGATGATTTAAAAGAAACATTTGACAACCTCCGAGTTTATAAGATGATGCTCAATCTGGAGAAGTGTGTTTTTGGTGTTCCAGCAGGCAAGCTCCTTGGATTCTTAGTATCAAACAGAGGGATTGAAGCTAATCCGGAGAAGATCAGGGTGATCACATCCTTGCCTAAACCGGCATGTATCAATGATGTTCAGCGCGTGGCGGGCCGTATAGCAGCGTTGAGTCGGTTCATCAGCCCTTTAGGAGAAAAGGCGATCCCGCTTTACCAGATGATGAAGAAGACGGACCGGTTTGTCTGGAGCGATGCTGCAAAAGCCGCGTTCGAGGATCTGAAGCGGCAACTGGCAGAACCACCAGTGCTTGCTGCCCCGGTTGACAAGGAGCCGCAATTATTGTACGTGGCCGCCAATGCACGTGTAGTCAGCGTAGCCATTGTGGTGGAGCGCAAAGAGGCAGGCAAAGAATATCCGGCTCAACGTCCGGTTTACTACATCAGTGAGGTCCTCATTGAGTCGAAACAAAGATATCCACACTGGCAGAAGTTGGTATATGGAGTGTTCATGGCAAACCAGAAGTTGAAGCATTACTTTCAGGGCCACCCAATCATAGTTGTCAGTTCAGCTCCGTTAGGGGATACAATCCAGAACAGAGAAGCCACTGGCAGAGTGGCGAAGTGGGCCATTGAGCTTAGCCCGCACGGATTAAAACATGTGCCCCGTACTGCTATAAAGTCCCAAGCGCTGGTGGATTTCATCAATTATTGGAAAGAACTGCAAGCACCTGAGGAGAAGCCGGATCATACATACTGGACTATTCACTTTGACGGTTCAAGGCAATTGGAGGGATCGGGGGCTGGAGTCGTGTTAACTTCCCCACGAGGTGATAAGTTCTGTTACGTCCTCCATTTAATGTTCCCTTGAACTAACAATGCTGCTGAGTATGAAGCTCTCCTCCATGGTTTGCGGATGGCCAAGGAGATGAACTTGAGCCGGGTTAAGTGTTTCGGTGACTCAGATCTGGTGGCGCAACAAGTATCTGGTAAGTGGGACTCTAAGGATCCGCTCATGGCAGCCTATCGACGAGAAGTGGATGCAGTCGCAGGGTACTTCAAGGGATATCAGGTGAACCACATAGACCGGCGAAAAAATGAAGCAGCCGATGCGTTAAGCCGGCTGGGCTCTCAGCGGAAACAGGTTCCACCTAATACTTTCTTGGATGAATTGCATAATCCGTCAGTACAGATACCTTCAGAGGACTTGGTTGTTCCTGATCCAGAAGCACAGTTAGTTGCAGCTCTTCACGTTATTCCGGATTGGACACTCCCTTATTTGGCGTATATGAGCCGAGGTGAGTTGCCAGAGGACGAAGTTGAGGCCCGGCAGATAATCCGGCGGTCTAAGTCTATGACTATCGTCAATGGAGAGCTTCATCACCGTAGCGTTTCTGGGGCATTTCAGCGATGTGTATCATCAGAGGAAGGCTGTGATATTCTTAGAGAGATTAACGAAGGAGATTGCGGTCATCACGCCGGCTCAAAATCCTTGGTAGCAAAGGCTTTTCGTCATGGGTTCTACTGGCTGACGGCTCACGCCGACGCGGAGGACTTGGTCAGAAAATGTGACGCTTGCCAGAAGTTTTCACGGCGTGCTCATGTACCAGCGCAGGAGCTCCGGATGATTCCAATTACTTGGCCGTTTGTGACTTGGGGGCTGGATATGGTTGGACCCTTTAAAAGATCCCAAGATCAGAAAACCCACCTGTTAGTAGCAGTGGACAAATTTACAAAGTGGGTCGAAGCAGAGCCTGTCGGTAAGTGTGATGCGGCAACATCGGTCAAATTCATCAAAAAGTGATTTTCCGGTTTGGCTTTCCACATAGCATTATAACTGATAATGGCACCAACCTATCTAAAGGAGAGATGGAAGAGTGCTGTCAAAGAGAACATATTCGCCTTGATGTGTCATTAGTAGCTCACCCTCAGTCCAATGGCCAAGCTAAGAGAGCCAACCAAGAGAACTTGAGAGGCATCAAGCCCCGGCTTATGGTTCCTTTGCAAAGAACACCGGTTTGCTGGGTAGAGGAGTTGCCTTCTGTCTTATGGAGCATCAACACTACGCCTAACAGATCTACAAGATATACACCTTTATTCATGGTGTACGATGCTGAAGCGGTCCTCACTAGTGATATCCGACACGACTCAACATGGGTGGCAGCTTACGTTGAAGCGGATAATGAACATGCAAGGCAAGACAGCTTGGACCGGCTAGATGAGGAATGGGACATGGCAGCAGCACGATCATCGATTTATCAAAAAGACCTGCGCCGATACCACAGCCGTCGGGTTAAGACCAGGACGTTCCAGGAGGGCGATCTGGTGCTCCGGCTCGTCCAGGACCAGACAGATATGCACAAGCTATCCCCACTTTCGGTGTACAAAAAGAGGGGTACACTTTTTTGTACCCCTATGACTGTGCACGGTCAGTCTGGGCCACTGGCACCACCACACCAAGCACAGCAGGGGAGGTGAACCAAGGTAAGACCGAAGCTCGATGGAACTGGAGCAACGCCAAGAACAAGACCACAAAGAGCAAAGGGACGAAGCGGCTTCCCCCGGCAAGATCCTTGCCGGGAGCCAGTTTCAGCAGCCCTGGTAGGATACTTGCCGGGGCCGGCTCTGGCAGCCACGGCAAGACCCTTGCCGCGGCAGCTAGCCCCACGCCTACGGAGCGAATCGCCCTTGAGTCCACTACCCCCATGGGGAAAGGATTCGGGAGATATCCCCGTGGTGGCATGCAGATCATTGTGAAGACATTCAAGGACAGATACACACACTGAGAGGACAACGACCCTTGGTGGGATCCCAGCCAAGGAGGACCACAAGACCTCCGGGAAGCACCTTGCCGGGGATGACAACAGGCGCCGCGGCAAGACACTTGCCGGGGCCCCCGGCAAGGCCCTTGTCGAGGACATCCGCGGGGCCACTATCAGGCCCGCGCCAACTATGCTTCCACCGCCCCATGCAGCTGCCGACCCAACCAGCTGGGCAGGCTCCTGCGTGGCAACATGCAGATCTTCGTGGAGACCCGCCGTTACACCACCTCAGCTGCCTGCCTTCCTACATGGCACCTCAGGCACCGCTGGCCAGGGCGCGTGTCAACACAAGGAGGAGCGGCGATGGACAAGACGGACATCTCCCCTCGTCCCCGATAAAGCGAGGACACCTAAGCTAACTGTACCCTTTCCACCTCCTGTGTGCCACTGTGACAACCCCTTTTTCCTATGAAAGGAGGCCCGAGGCAACCAGGAGAAGGATTCGGCTTTTTAGAACTCCTCACGACTCGGCTTTTGGAGCTCCTGGCTAGCTGAAGAACACAAACATATAATCCACCAAAGCAGGAGTAGGGTTTTACGCATCTTTGCGGCCCGGACCTGGGTAAAGGAATCGTGTGCTAACTGTTAGATCCGCTCTTCTCTCAACCCCGCGCCCCGCAACCGTAGTAGGGATTCTTGTGATCCCATAGGTGTCGATCCAAATACACCGACATCTTTGGCGTGTCAGGTAGGGGGGCGCAATTGTGAGAATCGGCTTTAGCAGTTAGTTCGGCACTCTATCATCATGGAGCCCAAGAAGAAGACGACAGTGGCGGTTGGCAGTCGGAAACCGGACAGCCCGTCCCGACGCGGGCGAGCAGCGGACCGGTCGCGGAAAGGACCTGGGGCGCTGCTCGCGAACACTAACACCGTCCCAGCAGCCGAAGTTTGGGAGGTGGCGATGTTTGTGCGCCTGGTAACAGGCCGCACACCGCCAGTTCCAAAGATGGAGCCAGGCCCTCCGCGGGTGGCGAGGGGCCTTCCAAGGTCGCTGCCGCATCACCCAAAGGCGACGCAAGGGCCTCCAGAACTCCCATGCCGGTGCCAACATCGCGCTCCTCTCAAGCAGCGCGCGACGAACGGCGTCGTCACGAAGATCCCGGGCGTCTCCATGGGAAGAGCCCTGAGCGCCACTCCCGGGACGTAGAAGACCTGCCCGCCCGCCGAAGCACTGGTGGGGACGGTATGCGACCGCGGGATCGTGATGGGGCTCCTCCTGACACGGTCAGGGGTCGAAGCACGTCGCGGTCCGTGCAGGTTTCGCTACCATTCACCCTAGCCGAAGCCCTGGCGCGCGCGCAGTTGCTCCTCGACTTTCCTCCCACTACGGGGAAACTCGACGAATGGAGAGCCACCATCCGAAGCCTTGTCGCAGTCGCCAACAAGGATGAACCAAATCCAACGGATCTCCCGGGTCGACGCTCCGATGGAGTCCCACGCACCGACGGCGGGAGGGCCAGCAGCACCGTGGCTATGGTGCATTCGCCTCCTGCTCGCCCGATGCCGCGTGCGTCGACTCGTCGGGATGTCATGGGCGACGCCATCTCCATAGCGTCGTCCGACCCACGGACCCACGGCGACCAGCGTCAAGTTCTTCAGGAGCAAGCTCATGAAGACGCTCAAACCACCATCGAGCGTCGGCGCGGAGCGCGCCACCAGTCAGATAGGCGAGCGGGGCCTGCTGTGGACCGCCCAACACCGGAGAACCCTGGAGGTCTACCTTACGAGGTAGGCTGTCCGGCTTTTACCCGTGAGCTGCGGCAGTTCCAGTGGCCCTCTCACCGCACCTTCAAGCCTGACGTTGGCGAGAAGTACAATGGCAAGACCCACCCGTCGGAGTTCCTCAGCATCTACACCATCGTGATGCAAGCTGCCGGAGCTCGCGACGATAAGGTGCTTGCGAATTACTTTCCGTTGGCTCTTAAACCCAACGCCATGTCATGGTTGATGCACTTGCCGGTAGACTCTATTTCCTCCTGGTCGGATTTGTGCCATGAGTTTGTTGGCGCCTTTACCGGAGGTCACCAAGATCATGGCCAAGCAAGTGACCTGCACGTCATACACCAGAAGGAAGGCGAGAGTCTGCGCAAGTACATACAGAGGTTCAGCCGGGTACAGTACAATATCCCCGATGTTCACCCTGCCGCCGTAATCAGCGCGTTCCATCAGAACGTGCGTAACCGCAAGATGCGTGAAGAACTGGCGATGACAAGGGTGAAAGATGTGGCAGAGCTCTATGTTCTTGCTAACAGATGTGCCCGAGCTGAAGAGGGAAGGAAGTACCCCGGCGAAGATGCCAGCGCGAAAACCAACTCTTCAGATGACGATACTACCGCCCCGGTGAAGAAAGGACGGAATCGTAACAGGAAGCGCAAGGGAAAAGCTGTGCTTGCCGTCGAGGGATCTGATGACACCGGCTCCGCCAAGAAAACTAAGGGGGGTGACCCCGACAAGGAAATTGCCGGGTGTGTCGCCTGCCGAGCCTTGGCTGCTGCCGAGAAGCCAGGAAACTCCGGCAAGCGATACTGCAAGATCCATCGCACCAAGGGCCATGATCTCCAGGACTGCCGACAGGTTGAGCTCCTTGCTAAAAAGCAGAGAGCTAAATATGGGAGGCGGGACAAGGAGAAGGGACAGGATGGTGCTGAAGGGTCCGGCAAGAAGCTTGACGGCCAAACAGGCCGTCGCGGCAAGGATAAACAGTAGGAGAGGCCCGCCCGGGACCGTGACAGAAGGCCCGAAGACGACGATCACGAGGAGGACGACGAGTCCGGCGACCAAGATTTTCAGAAAGCTACGGAGGCCATGTGCGTCCACGGCGGCGCCTCGCTGCATACTTCTCACCGCCAACTTAAACAGTGGGCGCGTGAGATTACAGCGGCGGAGCCGTCGTCCGGTGCCCAAAAGCCGCTGAAATGGTCCAGCACACCTATCATCTTTGACGCTCAGGATCACCCTGATCGCACTACTGCGGTCGGGTGCTTGCCATTGTTGGTTTCACCAAAAATACGCAACCTCAAGGTGACAAAGATGCTGGTCGATGGCGGGGCCGGTCTGAACCTACTCTCGCCCATCGTGATCGAGAAGCTGCAAGTTCCCGATGGAGACCTCGAAGAGACGGGCATGTTTCAGGGGGTCAACCCGGGGAGAAGCCAACCAAAGGGGAAGGTCACGCTGCCCGTGACTTTTGGAAGTGATCTGAACTACAGGACGGAAAGGATCGTGTTCGATGTTGCCAAGATCCCCTTGCCTTACAACGGGATCCTTGGCCGCCCAGCGTTGGCCAAGTTCATGGCAGCGTCACACTACACCTACAACTCCCTGAAGATGCCAGGACCTGTGACGATCATCACCATCCCCTCCGATAAGAAAGATGCGCTGATCTGCGCTGACCAACAGTACCAGCAAGCGGTTGCAGCAGCTGCCTCTACGAGGGCACTTGCTCCTGCCACTGGAGCCCCGGGAGGGAAGAAGAAGAAGACCGATGAGACCTCAGACACCCACTCCGGCAAGCGCACCTCTTCGGAGTGCTGTGCTCCCGTCGAGGACGTGCCAGAGAGCTCCACCGGAACGAAGAAGGCCGGTGAGACCTCGAACACCCACTCCGGCAAACGCTCCTCTTCGGAGTGTCGCGCTCCCGTCGAGGACGTGCCAGAGAGCTCCACCGGCAGGAACAAGAGGTCCAGGGCCACGCCGCCGGGAACCAAGAAGGTTTCCGTCCAGGAGGACGGCACGGGAGGGGCTTTCACCATAAGCTCCTCCCTTGACGACAAATAGGAAGACGCGCTCGTCACCTTCCTGCGGGCGAATGTCGACATGTTTGCATGGCAAGCATCCGACATCCCCGGCGTTCCCAGGGAGGTGATTGAGCACCAGCTTGCTGTCTGTCCTCATGCGCGGCCCATCAAGCAGAAGGTCGGGAAGCAAGATTTGGACGGCAAGAGTTCATTACAAAGGAGATCCAAAACTTGGAAGCTGCGGCTTTGGTAAGAGGAGTGCTCCATCCAACGTGGTTGGCCAATCCAGTGGTAGTGCGCAAGGCAAATGGGAAGTGGAGGCTGTGTATTAATTACACAGATATCAATAAAGCTTGTCCCAATGACCCCTTCCCGTTGTCGCGCATAGACCAGATTGTTGACTCCACGGCTGGGTGTGACCTGCTGTCATTCCTCGATGCCTACTCCGGCTACAACCAGATCTACATGACAAGAGAAGACGAAGAGAAGACAACATTCATCACTCCATGTGGTACATACTGTTTTGTACGAATGCCTTTCGGGTTGAAGAGTGCTTGCTTGACATTTGCAAGGGCAGTCCAGATTGGTTTTGAACCCCAGCTCCATAGAAATATGGAGGCTTATATGGATGATATAGTGATCAAAACCAAGAACAGGGCAACCCTTATACCGGATTTACAAGAAACATTTGTAAACCTACGCAAGATCAACCTCAAGCTGAACCCTGAGAAGTGCGTCTTTGGTGTCCCGTCCGGCAAGCTTCTCGGGTTCTTTGTGTCGCAGCGTGGGATAGAAGCCAATCCGGACAAGATCAGAGCTATAGAGCAGATTGAAGCACCCAAACGGGTCAAGGACGCGCATCGGCTTGCTGGCTGGATTGCCGCCATGAGCAGATTCATTTCCAAGTCTGCCGAGCGCGCCCTCCCCTTCTTCAAGATTTTGAAAAAGGCACGGCCGATGGAGGGGACGGCAGAAGCTGAAGCAGCGTTACAAGATTTAAGGAGGTATCTTTCCTCCACGCCAATACTAGTTGCGCCTAGGCCACAAGAACCGTTGCTGCTATACTTGGCGGCGACAAACCAGGTGGTCAGCGCCGCACTAGTGGCGCAGAGAGAAATTGAAGACGGGGTAATTACAGCGACAGAGCCTGGTGCCACTGGCGCAGAGACGACACGGCCGGTTGGAGTGCACCCAAGGAAGAAAATGATGCATCACCCGGTCTACTTTGTTAGATCCCTCTTGCAGGGGGCTAGATCAAGGTACTCCGGTGTGCAGAAATTGCTCTTCGACCTTCTCATGGCCTCGAGGAAGCTGCGTCACTACTTCCAGGCGCACGAGATCAATGTCGTCACTCGCCTCCCTCTACAACGGATATTGCACAATCCAGATGCAACGGGAAGGATTGTCGAGTGGGCACTGGAGCTGTCCAGCTTTGGCCTCAAGTTTGAAAGTACCTCGACGATTCAGAGCCGAGTCCTGGCAGAGTTCGTTATAGAATGGACCGCAACGCCCGATGAAGAAGTCCAGGAAACCGCTCTCCCCGGCAAAGAGGCGAGTTGCAACTGGATCATGTACTTTGATGGAGCTTTCTCCTTGCAGGGCGCCGGGATGATACGTCCAAAACGTATCTATAATTTCTGCTTGCTCCATGCCCTTTTTGTGTGATATTGCTATGATATTTATGCACTTCCATACACTTTTTGATCATATTTGGACTAACCTACTAATGGTTGCAAAAGTGCACAATGTTCTTGTTTTACACTTTATTGTGTAGGAATTACTTGGAAATTGACAAAAACGCAAAAGGAGTCGTATTGGAGTAGGACTCTGACTTTCCTGAAATCTGTCTGAGAACGTTTTTTAAAGATGGTCACGTTCCGGCCCGTAGACGACGTCAAACGGAAAAAGTCTAGTTGCGAAAGTAGTAGGGAATTTCGAGGCGATGCTTCTGGATATAAAATTCGTCCAAATCGGAGTCCGGACGGCCGAGTAAAGCCCGTTTTACTGAGGCCCAAAATCTGATGACGGGAATCCGAGAGTCTATATAAAGAGAGAAAACCTAGGTCACCAAGGGCCACGAATTTTCCTCCTCCCAAGCCGCCGTCTTGGAGGGGAGGACCAGCACCATTGCAGCACCATCCACAAGGAAGAAGGGGGGCCAAGGAGCCGCTGCCCCCTAGGGCCGCCGCCGCCCCGAGGGCCACCGCCGCCCCCTAGGGCCGCCGCCGGCCGCCGCCTCCTCGCGGGGCTGCACCTCTCCATCAACACCATCATCAACCTCCTCCTCACCATGTCCATGTGTGAGTAGTCTTCTCCGGGGCCGAGGGCTCGTACGTGTAGCTATGTGGTTATCTCTCTCTCCCATGATGTGATCTTCGTTGTGATCATAGGCTATGTTAATCTAGGGTGATCCCATGATATTTCCCCTTCCTCTATGTATTGGATTGATGTACTCACTTGTCTTTATCTAGTATAATCCCCGAGACCAAGGTGACAGTGGTCTATTGGACATGGATTAGAAAAATATTTTCATGAGTGATTTCCTCTCTTATGTGTTGATTGAAGATTGAGAGTCTCTTGGTGCTTGTCTTTGACTATCCTTTAGATATGTTGTGGTGATTGTGGGACTCTCTTTGGATGGCCGCGGTGACATTGGGAAATCCTTAGATTGAGAACTACGAACTTTGAGGTGTGCTTTTGTAGCCCTACATAATTCTCGTCCTCTCTTGACCACGAAGGAATGACCTCCGGGTGCGTCTCCATTGCATGTTTTATGGGAAATATCATGTGATTCGATTATGTTAATGTTGTTGGGAGTTGCCACTAGTGAAAGTATGATCCCTAGGCCTTGTTTCCACCATTGCAATACCATTTGTGCTCACGTTTACCACTTGTTTGCTTGCTGCACTTTTTATTACAGATTTATATTACTTTGTTTTGCCATCCATATCACTTGCCATTTAACATCTCTTCGCCGAACTAGTGCACCTATACATCTGACAAGTGTATTAGGTGTGTTGGGGACACAAGAGGCTTCTTGTATCTTGGTTGCAGGGTTGCTTGAGAGAGACCATCTTCAACCTCTACTTCCCTGAGTTCGATAAACCTTAGGTCATCCACTTGAGGGAAATTGCTGCTGTCCTACAAACCTCTGCGCTTGGAGGCCCAACATAGTCTACAAGAGTAGAAGCGTGTATAGACATCACGGGGCTGGCGTACTGCTGGTCGCGCCCACTGGAGAGCTCCTCAAGTACGTTGTCCAGATGCACTTCCCCAGGGAGGTATCAACAAACAACACTGCTGAGTACGAGGGGTTGCTTGCTGGTCTCAGTATCGCGGCAGACCACGGAATCAATAAGCTCATTGTCAGGGGCGACTCGCAGCTTGTCGTCAAACAAGTCAACAAGGATTACCAGAGCCCGTTGATGAAGGCCTACGTCTTTGAAGTGAGAAAGTTGGAAGAGCGCTTTGATGGTATACAGGCGGAGCACGTTCCCCAAGCGGAGAACGACATCGCCGATTACCTGTCAAAGCGCGCTGCCCTCAAGCTACCTGTGGAACCAGGTACCTTTGTGCTTCAGCTTTCTCAGCCATCCGTTGATCCATCAACAGAGCAGAACAAGAGGAGGAAATCTGGGCCCGGCAAGTACTTTCCCGCCGAGCTCCCCGGAGCCGCCGGCAAGGATGTTGCCGGAGACACTGAGCCCGCCACAGGACGGCTAGCTTCGGCGGAGCGTCAAGCTCTTGCCGTCGAGACAGCCGCTCCCTTGGCGGAGGAAATGCCTTTGGTCCTCGCCGTCGAGCCCCAGGCTCTAGCGTGGGCGCAGCATACCGTCCGATTCCTCCAGACTGGGGAACTTCCTGAGGAGCAGGAAGAAGCGGAGAAAGTAGCCCGTCGGTCTGCTATGTACCAGTTCATCGATGGCGTCCTGTACATAAAGAAACCGAACGGCGTGAAATTGAAGTGCATCCCTCAAGAGGAAGGACTGGAGCTGTTGGCAGAGATACATGGACGCATATGTGGATCCCACATAGGGTCAAGAGCCCTTGCCGGTAAGGCATTCCGGCAAGGCTTCTTCTGGCCCACTGCCCTCCAGGATGCGACGGCACTGGTCACCAGGTGTGAAGCGTGCCAGTTCCTTTCAAAGAAACTTCATCAACCAACTCAAGCCCTTCAAACCATTCCTCTCTCCTGGCCCTTCTCGGTCTAGGGGCTCGACATACTGGGCCCTTTCCCCTGCTGTCGGGGGCTTTGAGTACTTGTACGTTGCAATCGACAAGTTCGCAAAGTGGTCAGAGGTGGAGGCGGTGAGGAAGGTCACAACTCAGTCAGCCGTCAAGTTCTTCAAGGGACTAGTGTGCCGTTTTGGTGTACCCAACAGGATCATCACCGACAACAGCACGCTGTTCACAAGCCGCACCTTCATGCAATATACCCAAGACCTCGGCATCAAAGTCTGTTTCGCTTCCGTTGCTCACCCCCAAAGCAATGGTCAAGCTGAGAGGGCAAACGCTGAAGTGCTGCGAGGGTTAAGGACAAAAACCTTCGACAGGCTGCACAAGAGCGGGAGCCGCTGGATTGATGAGTCGCCAGCGGTTCTTTGGTCGATTAGAACGACGCCAAATCGAGCCACTGGCCAGACACCCTTCACCCTGATATACGGGGCGGAAGCAGTTCTCTCCACTGAACTCATATACGGGTCACCTCGAGTGCTCGCTTATGATGAGCTTGAGCAAGAGCAATTGCGGCAAGAGGACGCAACGCTCCTTGAGGAAGATCATCTTCGGGCGGCTGTGAGAGCAGCACGCTACCATAGGCGCAAGGTCCGTGCCCGAAGCTTTGACGAAGGCGACCTTGTTCTCCGGCGCGTTCAATCGGCTAGGATTACGAACAAGTTGACGCCGAAGTGGGAAGGCCCTTATCGGGTAATACGAGTCACCAGGCCTGGCGCAGTCCGCCTGGAGACTGAAAATGCCATTCCGGTGACCAATTCCTGGAATATTGAGCATCTTCATAAGTTTTACCCATAAGGCGCGGCTTGCCGCCCCCCCGGCAAGGCACCCTTTTGTACAAGCCTTGCCGGCAAGGCATGTAACCCTTTGTACAAAGCCACACGCAGACCCTGAGCATAAATAAATGAAGCGCTGGCGCCCTAAGTTATAGCATGCATGCTGAGTCGAGTCTCGTCCTTGGTTTGGGTTGATAGTGCTTAGCGGCGGCTAACCCCTAGCTTAGAGGTCGAGTTTGCGTCTCTTTGTCTTTCCTCTATCTCCTTTGGTTCACAGGACGCACATACATCCTTCCCGAGGCCACTTGGGGAGAAGAAAGAGGAACATATCAGCATCAAGGCCCCGGCAAGCCAGTGTTGCCGGTGACTACAAGAGCAAAGATTCGCCCACGGCAAACCAGGGTTGCCAGGGGCTGCGGCTTCAGATAAGTTCTTCGTCCCCTATCATGCATTCCATTATGGACTGAGGTATGTGAAACCTCGTTCTTTTCCTTAAGCTACCGTTCTCCCATAACTCTAGGCCCTAGGGCTCGTTCCTGGGACTAAGTTTGGTCATAGTCGCGACAGCGAAAAGGTGAAACGAGGAGCCTAAGACTACTTCATCCCTGCCTCCGCCAAGGGCGTGAGAAAGGTCGAGCGAAGTAGGGAGACGTCAAGGCCTGTTGCCGGGCAAGAAAATGTTTATCTTAGAGATATTAGGGATTTATTCCCTGTTGTGGGTTCTACCTATGAACATATGACCCGACAAACATTCCTTTTTCATTAAAAACATTCCACTCAGGTATAGTCCATAGGGAATGAAAAACATGAACAAGGAGATTACAAGTTTTAAACTTAACAGATGCCCGAAGGCTTACAAACTAAAAAGAGATAAGATACCCGTAATGCCTTTCTTGTCCCTCTCCTCAGGAGGTAGGTCAAGAAGGCGAGAAGGGCAAAAGGGGCGCCTAGGCGAGCTACGGGTGGCAGAAGACACCAAGAGGACATCTCGGTGGCCGCCCAAGGGCTGGATGGTGATGACGGTGCCGGAGGATAAGCTCGAAGACGATGCGGCAGGACGTCAGTACGCGTCGAAGGCGTCGGTGCCCGCGTACTCCGACATGACGACCTTGCCGCCCGCCCTCTTCATCTTCCTGTTCCGCAGCCTCCCTACGCCAGCCGCCAAGGAGACGGCCCCGAGAAGTTCAAGGAGCCGGCGACGTGGATGATAGGGTCGCCGGTGCCACCAGGAGTGGCACCCGACACCTAGTTGGACCCGTCATCCTGCCGTCCACCGCCCTCGTCATCGCTGCCACTGTCCTCCTCGTCACCCTCGTTCGAGGAGGAGTCTTCGTCATCGGAGGAGCTCTCCACGCAGCACCTCGCACGAGTCCCGAAGTGCCCGAAGACCTTGATGGAGAGATGGCCATCCTCCATCAACTTGAAATGGAGGGTGAGCCCATCCGTCAGGCTGTGGATGCGAGCGAACGTCTTCCATCCTTGACGAAGATACATCACATGAGGGGCAGGGAAGTCGACGCGGACTCGTGTGCCACTGATCCCGCAGCCCCTCATGTGCAGCTGCAGCGACTCCGACGGATCCACCTCCATCTCCCGCGCAAATGGGGTCGGGAGACGAAGGCGACGGCGCGGCGACCGCCGCAACCTGATGAAGAACTCGCAAGGGTCATCCACAATGTGGCCTTCCATTGGAGGAGGGGCTTCTGGCGGGGGCGAGGCCGGCGGGCCGCCCCGTCCTCCTTTTCCCCGAGCGCCCCGGCCTCGACCATGGCCTCGCCCCCTCCCTCTTCCCCTCGTGGCCGGTTCTGCCACCACAGGTGCAGGAGAAGGAGGGACGCGTTGTCGAGCAGCGACCCTCGCCGCCACCGTTGAAGAGCCGGGATTTCCTCTCACCATGGCGAACAGAAGAGAGGAGCAGAATCTGAAGGAGAAAGAAGATGGTGGAGTGCGGAGCGCCGTCCCTTCCCTCCCGCTCTTTATAAAGGGGCGGGACTGGGGCTCGACCGTTCCGCTCGGCCAATCAAGACGCAGAAGGCGAGGGAGCCGGGACCGACCCGCCGCCCCAACCAGCGACGGATCGGTTTCCCGCCTCCACCGTTCGCCACCTCAAGCACATGGAGGGCACGTGGCGGATGTGCAGAACCGAGGGGATGGGTGAGGCGACCTCTCCCCACCCCGTGATCGTGGGGAGTGGACGCCTTGACGACCGTGCCTCGGCCCCATTCAGTAAATGGGCCGCGCCTCCACGCCTCCCCCCGTTTACGGGGAAGGCGCGAAGCCGCCTCGTTTCACATTTACTGCGACGTGATGCATGCCTGTGGAAACTGCCCCACGCATGCCGCCCACGTCACGCACGCCCCTCCACCCCGCGCCATGCGCGCGGGTCGTGGGAGGCTCAGCGCGCGGAAAATCTTACCACGGTGAAAACCGCCCCGCCTGCCCGCGCACCCTTTTGGTCCTGGCCCAACAACGCGTCGCGCTTATGTGTGGCCCAGGCCCGGGGGCTCCTGTCGGTGTACAAAAAGAGGGGTACACGTTTTTGTACCCCTATGACTGTGCACGGGCAGTCTGGGCCACTGGCACCACCACACCAAGCACAACAGGGGAGGTGAACCAAGGTAAGACCGAAGCTTGATGGAACTGGAGCAACGCCAAGAACAAGACCACAAAGAGCAAAGGGACGAAGCGGGTTCCCCCGGCAAGATCCTTGCCGGGAGACAGTTTCAGCAGCCCTGGCAGGATCCTTGCCGGGGCCGGCTCTGGCAGCCCCGGCAAGACCCTTGCCGTGGCAGCTCGCCCCACCCCTACGGAGCGAATCACCCTTGAGTCCACTGCCCCCATGGGGCAAGGATTCGGGAGATATCCCCGTGGTGGCATGCAGATCTTTGTGAAGACATTCAAGGACAGATACACACACTGAGAGGACGACGACCCTTGGCGGGATCCCAGCCAAGGAGGACCACAAGGCCTCCGGCAAGCACCTTGCCGGGGATGACAGCAGGCGCCGCGGCAAGACCCTTGCCGGGGCCCCCGGCAAGGCACTTGCCGAGGACATCCGCAGGGCCACTATCAAGCCCGCGCCAACTACGCTTCCACCGCCCCATGCAGTTGCCGACCCAACCAGCTGGGCAGGCTCCTGCGTGGCAACATGCAGATCTTCGTGGAGACCCGCCGTTGCGCCACCTCAGCTGCTTGCCTACCTACATGGCACCTCAGGCACCGCTGGCCAGGGCGCGTGTCAACACAAGGAGGAGCGCCGACGGACAAGACGGACGTCTCCCCTCTTCCCCGATAAAGCGAGGACACCTAAGCTAAGCGCATTAAATGCGCCTTGTCCTGTAATGCGAGGGATAACCTCGCATCACTGTACCCTTTCCAACTCATGTGTGCCACTGTGGCAACCCCTTTTTCCTATAAAAGGAGGCCCGAGGCGACCAGGAGAAGGATTCGGCTTTTTAGAACTCCTGACGACTCGGCTTTTGGAGCTCCTGACTAGCTGAGGAACACAAACATATAATCCACCAAAGCAGGAGTAGGGTTTTACGCATCTTTGCAGCCCGAACCTGGGTAAAGGAACCGTGTGCTAACTGTTAGATCCGCTCTTCTCTCAACCATGTGTCGCGCAACCGTAGTAGGGATTCTTGTGATCCCATATGTGTCGATCCAAATACACCGACACCCACCTTGGGAAGGACCCTTTGTGGTCAGCAAAAACCTGCACAACGGATCATACTACCTTGTCCACGTTCGAGAACATAAGGACTCACGTGCGGCGAAGGAGGAGACGGAGCGGCCGTGGAATATCGCTCTTCTTCGACCTTACTACACTTGAGCCATTGGCTCCGCTTTATGTACAATGTATATATTATAATTAATAAAATAAACTGGCGCCCCCGGAACACCGGGAATCAGCCATCTTCTTCGCAAAAAGAGTATCACATGGGGGCTTCAAAAGAAACCTTCCATGGCCTCTTAAACCGGCGCCCCTGATAGAATCGGGGAATCAGCCGTGTCTTTTATACACAAGAGTATCACATGGGGGCTTCGGAAGAAACCTTCCATGGCCTCTTAAACCGGCGCCCTTGACAGAATCAAGGAATCAGCCGTGTTCTTCAAAGGAGTATCACATGGGAGTTTTTACAGAAGCTTACCATGGCCTCCTAAACCGGCGCCCTTGACACATCAAGGAATCAGCCATCTTATCAAGAGCCACATGGGGGCTTCCGCGGGCAAGGAAGTTTTCCCCATGGCCTCTTAAGCCAGCGGCCGTATGAAGCCCATCATAAGAGCAGTGCTCTGGTTGCTTCGGCAATTTCCACATGATGATGAGGGGTAAAAGAGAGTGTTGGTGCCTAACCCAGCTCAAACATATGCCCCGATGAGCAAAACGGCTCACACACTACCTGGGGGTTCGCAGAGAGTTGAATACCCTTGTAGTGAACATGGCTTGGAAGCCCAGTGCATGCACCTAAAACCCCGGATTAACCTGCCTGCCTCAAGTAAATCACGCCGTCCAGGTAAACCTGGTATGACCTGTCGAACCTGCCACAAGTCGAAATCTGGTATGACCTGTCGGGACCCTGAACTGCCGGGACCCTTAACTTGGCTACGTTAAATTGACGATCATCGAGTTGATTACCTAAAGACAAAATCTTTACGAGATTTTGAAAAATTGGGTAGCTTGTCATCGATGATTTGGTTAAGGATTGCGGAGCATCTTGACAGGCTTTGCTAAAATGGTTAATGACAATAGCCTGGCAGCTCATAAAAAGCCTCGAATTTGGAGCCTGGTAGCTCGTAAAAAGCCTCGACTACATGGTCTTATTTGCCCAAAAAACCTTATTTCTATTTTCCATGATTTCGCAAATCTTTGTCGTCAAGGTCATTGGTTTTTAACCAAGTCCATTGATGCGAGACTGGACAGCTACAAGGTTGATCATAAGTCTGGGTCATGAACACCAGCGAGAGTTAAACTGGCGTTCATCGTAACCCGGATCGGCCAGCATGCTAAACAAGAGAACCAACGGCCTCATCAGCGCCCGCGCTTTAAGATATTCCTACCGGGTTAAGGTCTAAAGGCACACTTAATCAGAGATATGGTATATGTTTGTGTTTTATATGCAGTTCAAAAGTTATCCATTTGATATATATATATCAGGGCAGTATAATCCGTCCGGTGGTAAACCGCCAGGACATCTTTTAACTTCGTTCATGCAGGACAGGTAATATAAGCTGTTAAAACATTGCAAACAGAAGATTAATTGGGAGATGCCAATCAAATAGTACCATAAACAGTGGGACAAAGGCAATATTTCAACTATTCTATTACAAGGCACCTGCAGGCCCGAATGGATCAAATGTTTCTTGCAAAGTATTCATCATCTAAAAATTAAACCAGGACGGTTTAGGATTTTCCGCACGCTGCGAATGCTGAGGGTCAACTTGCGCCGGATCTTCGTCGACTTCTGGCAGCTGCTGGAAATTAGGAGCGCTCCAGTCAATCTTGGAGAGGGCACGGAAATACACTTCATCATTTATAAGATCTGACCGGTCAACATCTGGAGCGAAAGTGTGATTACGAACTGGTGGGATCAGATTTTCAGTATCGTAAACCAGCCACTCCACCCGCGAGTTCTCTAGATCGTAAGCCGGATGATACCTTGTTAGATCTGCTTCATCAGCAAGCTTACTGGCAAGAGGGTGCATGTCCTTGGTTAAATAACGGAGATCTTCACCAAAGAAGGCTGACCCGTCCTCTTTCATGCTGGGGTAGCCGTTCATGGCCTCCGCCGGATCACAATCGGGGACCCGTGCTTTGGCCCGGGTCAACGCCATGAGAGAGCCAGCGCGTGCAGCAGACTTCTTCATCTCAACAAGTCGCGCAGGCAAGACATATAGCTTTTCCAGGGTGGCTTGGATAGTGGTCGGCGCCGGTTTGTTATGCGACATGGCACTAATAGCCCTTTGAGTACCGGAGTAAAGCTGCTCCACCAGGGTATAAGCAGCCTTGAGCTTCTTCCGAACATCATCTCCAAGATGAGTTATGCGCCTCCCTATATACAATTGGAGAGTTAAAACCGGAGCAAAATAAAAGATTGCAAGGATGCAAACATACGAAGACAGGTACTCACCAAAGATAGCAGATGTCATGTTCTCTATTTGCTGTTTCAATCCAGATAGTTCCTGTGTAACCGGATTGAGAGCGGCTTCAGCATCCTTCGCTCTTTTTTGTAGAGCGTCCCTCTGCACCTCCCATGTGGACCGCTCTGCTTCAAAATCTTTCTTCAGTTTTTCCATATTAGTTAAAGCAAGGACAAGTTCTTCCTTAGCTTTGGTTGAAGCAGTCTCATGGAAGGCCAAGCTATTCTGGAGCTCAGTTGCCTCCGAAGCTCTCCGGTTCAAGTCAGCCTGCAAGGAAAGCAAACATGTTAGAAGGACAGATCAATCAAAGTCTCAAGCACATAACAAGTTATGCACTCGACACTTGGGGGGCTAATGTACACTTGAAGTAAAGAAAGACAAATTTTCAGACAAGTCCCAAGCACATAAACAAGTTATGATCTTGGCACTTGGGGGCTAATGTACATTCATTCTCACACATAAGTGAAGTCCCGGTTCACCTACAGTGAAGCTAAACTGGCACTTGGGGGATACTATGGCCTAAAGGTATAATTGCAAAGTACAAAGCGGAAACAGAAAGCAAAAGGAAAGAAAGTCACCTCATATTTATCCTTCATCATGTTGACTAAGCCGGTTTCATAGTCACGGCTGGTGAAGAGCCGGTTCAAATACCCAGAATGAAGTTCCTGGGCACTCAGCTGAGCATAACTTGACAAGTCTGTGCTCCACTTGCCTTTATCTTGTTGAAGTTTTTCTTCCTTGGCAGTATGCTTAGCCAAGGCAACAGGCTTTGTGGGAGAAGAGAATCCTATCCCAGTTATTTCAATGTCTTCCGTTGAGGTGGCCGTTGGCTGAAGGGGATCAGCAGTGCGCGGCGGACTGACAGGAGCCGGGCTAGCCCGAGGAGAGCTAACCCGGACAGGGCTTGCCGGTTCAGCCGTGTTCTCCATAACAACACCCCACGGAGCAGCAAAATCTTCATGATCCATTGGGGTGGGATCGTCGTGCTGAATTTCAACAGCTTCCTTTGGAGGATTGGCCGCTTTAGGGTCCTCGGCCGGTTCAGCAGTGGTGTTCTCAGCAGCCGGTTTATTTGATTTTGCCTTTTTGCTAGGCTTGGGCATTCTGATAAAAGGCCAAAAGAGTCGTGAGAATCACAAAGTCAAAACGGAAAGAAAAACCGGACATTTGGAAAGATGACTTACCCAGGAATGGTCTTGAGCACTGGGACCTAAGATAGAGGAGCTTCCTGGTAGTTGGGATCAGAGTTTAAGAGGTTTGCGAATAAGGCCTGCTTTTGGATGAAGAAAGGTTGGAGTGAGCAAAACCTCTGAGCGGCGTCTGCGAGCTGGCGTGAGGGGTATCCCGGACGATTAAACCACATGGCCGCTATGGCGCATGGTCTGGCGAGCTTCATGCTGCTGTTTCTTCAAAAGAAAGTTGGGATCCAATTGAGCATAAGGGTGAGAAAATGGGTATTTCCGGGATACCCGGCGAATCTTGGGTGGCAATGGTTCTGAATCAGATGAGAGAGAAATTACCTCAACTCCATCCGCTTTACTTCCCTCCGCCAGGTCCTGAGAAAAGGCATTATTAACATAAATTGAGACAAAGTTAAATCAAAGGACATAAGAGTCAAGAAGTACCTCAGAAGCCGGATCATCCTCTTCAGGGTTTGAACCGGAAGCGACAGCGGCTTTCTTCTTCTTTACGGCAAAGGTTTTCCTGCGTATTGGCTTCGCCGGTTTATCTTGAGCCTTCTTCTTCCAGAAAGGACTGTTGGCCTGCATAAAGGAATAATAACATGTTGAAGACAACTGATGTGAACGGGTTAAAGTGGAAAGAAATAGGCAGAAAAACCTTACCGGCGATGGTTGGTTGTCTGTGTAGAAGGGAGCTAAACCGGTCTGGCTGCAATCTTCTAGAGGGATATTCAGCATTTTCTTTGCGGACTCAGTAACTTCATTGTCAGGAAGTACTACTTTTGTCTGACGCTGAGGATCTTCCGGTTTACCAGTATATTCACACATTTAGCTTGAGCGCCGGCTTAATGGAAGGATGCTCCAAGAGAGCCAGCATCGAACAAAATCAACTCCAGTCAAACCGTTAGCCACGAAGGCCCTAAGCTTGGAAAGTTGAGGGGCATATGGAGCCCGGTCTTGGGCGCTTAGACGCTACGGCAAAGGGTGAGTTAACGCCAGACGGTAAGCGCGGTAACCCGGCAGTGGGTTTTCTCCTTCTGGCGAAGTGTCTTTGTAGTACAACCATGTTTGGTTCCAATCCTTAGGGTGGCTGTGAAGAGTGGCATGAGGAAAACTGACGTCCTTCCTTTTCTGGATGCTGACACCGCAAAGCTCAGTATGAGGCCCATCAGAAAACTCAGTCCGGCGGTTCAGATGGAAGAAATCCCGGAACAGATCCAATGATGGCTCCTCTTGAAGGTATGCTTCCGAGAAGACTTGGAAGTTGCAGATGTTCGATACAGAATTCGGGCCTATATCTTGTGGGTGGAGTTGAAAAGCGGCTAACACATCACGGAAAAACTTTGAACCGGGAGGGCTAAAACCCCAGGCCAGATGATCATAGAAGACTATGATTTCTCCCTCTTTAGGCTCAGGAGGACACTCATTTTCAGGGGCCCGCCAGTGCAGAACCTCTTTAGAGCCCAGAACACCAATGGAGGCCGCCTCTACTAAATCGTCTTCCGTAATCCGGGACGGAACCCAGTTGCAGGCAAAAATTGTTTCGCTGTGGAAGCCATTTCTCCAAGAAAGGAACACTAGAAAATATAATACAAGACCCGGTTTACCAACTGCTAGATATAAACCGGTGCACTCTATGAAGATATGGACTTAATTGACGGTTTAAACAAGGGACTAATGGTATCTACTAATCCGGAAGCAAGCATGAGCGAGACAGCTACCGGTTTATGGCAATAGAAGGAGAAAGTTAAACCGTCAATTATGGGGTACAGGCTTAAATCTAAACCGTCAGGGCAAGCATATGACGCACAATTTATGACTAAACCGGCAATATAAGCAAGCAGCAGATCTAAAGTGTGGAAAACAACTTTTACATGAAGCAGAGGTAAAATATGGATCTACAGCTTAGGAAAAAGGCAGAACAATACAATTCATATTCAATGAAGGCAGCAGAAGTTTCCTACAGATTCAATCTAAACTAGCAGTGCTGGAGAAGCTAAAGTATAATGATGGAGCGGAAGCGCATGAATAAGGGTCGAACCTGACAAGTTTTATATCTATAGCTAAAACTAACCTACGTCAATGAACTACGGAGAAACGAGGGTTCGCGGCAAACTACAAAAAAAGCCCTAGAACTGAGATCTATGAGGAAGCAAATAGCGTACCCGAGGAAATGGAGGACAGCAGTGAGTTTTCTGGTCGCGTTCAGGTCGATGCAGCGGCCGGGCTTGTGGACGATGGCGAGCTCGAAGAACATCGGCGGAGGTTCGAGCACTGGAGACGAAGGAAGAAGAAGCAGAAGGGGAAACGAGATAGGCCTCGGCTGTATTTATAGGCCAAGGGCATAAAACGGCAAGCGCGGGAATCGAGGAGGCCGGAAATCGGATATAGATTGAGCTGTCGTCTCGATCTTCGGAGCGGCAATAAAGAAAGGTAACAAACAAATGCGGGCGTTAAATGCGCAGATGATGTCACGACAGATTGAAGCGATTTCAGGAGATGACGTCATGGCCGGTTTATGAAGCATACAAGAGTTGCAGAAAGGAAATTCGTACAAGGTTTGGAAGACTGACATGAACAAGTTCAAATCAATCTGGGGCCTAATGTCAGGGATATGACTAGCGGGTATAAACCGGCCAGGCGGGTCCGGATTACGCTGGTAAGGTTGTATTATCAGAAGCCTAGTAGAGTATGTAATAGGGGGTTATGACCTACAGAGGTTTAGGGCCCATGTATAAGGCCCATGGTCTGTAAACCGTCGTACCATGTAACTTGGGGTGTAAGAAAGAGTAGAGACCGAGGCGGACACGTTTATGAGCCGGCCTCGGGGCTCTGTAAACTGCACCGGACATCGCCTCCTATATAAATGGACGACCCGGCGACGGTTCAGGGACAAGAAACAAGAGCTCGACACACAGGAAAAGCGGATTCGCTCCCTGTTCATCGAAGCCCAAGCAATACCACACCTAACTAGACGTAGGCTTTTACCTTCATCGAAGGGGCCGAACTAGTATAAACTCCCTATGTCCTTCGTCTGCTTTAACCCCTTTAAGCTAACCCGAGCGATGGCTTCACACCTAAGTCCTTTAACCCGGACATCTGCCGTGCTAAATCCACGACAAGACCCGTTTGAGGCATGCGTCTGGGTTAGATGTTCGTGATCGGTTAGTGACCGGGTGGGCCGCCCGAGTGTTTGAGGCTGGTTTGGGACGCACGGCTATAGGTGCTCTTACATCCTAAATGTTAGTCCTTTTAGTCGTTATTACTCGGTGTTCAGGCCATCAATTTCTACACAAATATATGTTGCCTTACGTAAAGGTAGTTATACACTATGAAAGTGTACGCTCACATGATAATAAACTATTGTAATAGCGATACATTTTTTGAAAAGGAGGATTACCCCAGCCTCTGCATCACTACAATGCACACAACTATCTTTATTAATTATAGACTAGAGTCTGGCAAAATTAATACAAAGATCAACCCGAAGCCCCCTTCTCAGCGAACAAAGTCGCTACACCTACAACAAAATAGACGTGTCTTGTCCGTATAACAGACACAATCTAATCTAGAGGTCTCAATACCATCCGGCCAAGGCGCCCAATAACATGCACCGCATGCGCATGCTGAAGGATCCGCCACCACCATCTTCTGCCATCCCGTCTTCAGGAGGAATCACTGCATAGATCTTGCCAGGCCCATCTGTCGTCGATGTCACTACGACACCAGAGAACTCCACGAGCCTTCGCATGTCGATCAAACAACGTCCAACTCTGAGACTTCACTACTCCACGCTACTGAGACCCACTGCCTTCAGTCCGGTCGATGTAACACCGCTCCACTTGTTGGCCTCTCTAGTGAATCACCGCTCTAAGACGATGCCCCCAGGAGAAAGAATGGCACAAAAGACTCTATCATCATCCGATCTGGCAGACCCAGACCTAGGGTTTTGATGGAAATATGTCCTAGAGGTAGTAATACAATAGTTATTATTATATTTCCTTAATCATGATAAAGGTTTATTATTCATGCTAGAATTGTATTGACTGGAAACCTAAATACATGTGTGAATGCATAAACAAATACCGTGTCCCTAGTAAGCCTATACTAGACTAGCTTGTTGATCAAAGATGGTTAAGGTTTCCTAACCATAGACATGAGTTGTCATTTGATAACGGGATCACATCATTATGAGAATGATGTTATGGACAAGACCCATCCGTTAGCTTTGTATTTGATCATACTGTTTATTGCTATTTCTTTCATGTATGTCAAATACATATTCCTTTGACTATGAGATCATGCAACTCCTGGATATCGGAGGAATGCCTTGTGTGCTATCAAACATCACAATGTAACTGTGTGATTATAAAGATGCTCTACATGTATCTTCGAAGGTATTTTGTTGGGTTGGCGTGAATCGAGATTAGGATTTGTCACTCCGATTATCAAAGAGGTATCTCTCGGCCCTCTCGGTAATACACATCATAATAAGCCTTGCAAGCAAATGACTCATGAGTTAGTCACAGGATGTATAATGGAACGAGTAAAGAGACTTGCCAGTAACGAGAATGAACTAGGTATAGAGATACCGACGATCGAATCTCGGGCAAGTAACATACCGACGGACAAAAGGGAATTGTGTATGTTGTCATAACGGTTTTACCGATACAGATCTTCGTAGAATATGTAGGACCCAATATGGGCATCCAGGTTCCGCTATTGTTATTGACTAGAGAAGTGTCTCGGTCATGTCTATATAGTTCTCGAACCCGTAGGGTCAGCATGCTTAACATTCATTGACGATATAGTATTATATGAGTTATGTATGATGGTGACTGAATGTTTTTCGAAGTCCCGGATGAGAACATGGACATGACGAGGAGCTCCGGAATGGTCCGTAGGTAAATATTGTTATATAGGATGATATGGTTAAGCAAGGGGTCAGGCCCATGGGGCACTAAGTCGGTGCAAAAGGAGTTTTGCGGAGGCCAGGGGGCCAAACGCCGGAAACCCTGCCGTCTGGCCCTGGGCCAAACACCAAACGCCAAGGATTGTGGCGTTTGGTCCTGGAAGTTCGAGAAGGACACTTTCTTGTGGGAAAAACTGACATTGAGGAGTCTCTTTCTCCAAGTTATGACCCCATGGCTCAACCTATAAATAGAGGAGCGGGGCTAGCACCTGGAACACATCAAGATTCACCAAGCCATGTGCCGGCAAGCCCGTCCCTCTAGTTTCTCCTCTGTCTAGTTTCTGTAGTGCTTGGCGAAGCCCTTTAGAGATTGTTCTTCACCACCAACTGTCACCATGCCGTCGTGCTGCCGGAAGTCATCTACTACTTCGCCCGTCTTGCTGGATCAAGAAGGCGAGGACGTTATCAAGCTGAACGTGTGCTGAACGCGGAGGTGCCGTACGTTCGGTACTTGATCGGGACAGACCGTGAAGGTGTACGACTACATCAACCACATTAATAAACGCTTCCGCTTAGCGATCTTCAAGGGTACAAAGATGCTCTCCCCCTCTCGTTTCTATGCATCTCCTAGATAGATCTTGTGTGAGCGTATGAATTTTTTTGAAATTGCATACTACGTTTCCCAGCAGTGGCATCATGAGCCAGGTCTATGTGTAGATGATATGCACGAGTAGAACACAAAGGAGTTGTGGTCAGTGATGTTCATACTTCTTACCACCAACGTCTTATTTTGATTCGGCGGTATTGTAAGATGAAGCGTCCCGGACCAACATTACATGTCCACGTTCCACCGTTATGTGCAACTTGTTTGCATAAAGGTGGTTGGCGGGTGTGTGTTTCTCCTACTTTAGTTGAATCGAATTTGACTGCGCCCGGTCGTTGTTGAAGGTTAAAACAGCAAACTTCATAAATCACCGTTGTGGTTTTTGTGCCGTAGGTAAGAACGGTACTTGCTAGAAGCCGGTAGCGGCCACGTAAAGCATGCAACAACAAAGTAGAGGATGTCTAACTTGTTTTTGCAGGGCATGTTGTGATGTGATATGGTCAAGACATGATGAGTTATACATTATTGTTTGAGATGATCATGTTTTGTAAATTATCGGCAACCGGCAGGAGCCTTATGGTTGTCGCTTTATTGTATGAAATGCAAGGGCCATGTAATTTCTTTACTTTATCGCTATGAGTTAGCAATAGTCGTAGAAGCAATAGTTGGCGAGACAACCACGATGCTACGATGGAGATGAAGGTGTCAAACCGGTGACGATGGAGATCATGACGATGCTTTGGAGATGGAGATCAAAAGCACAAGATGATGATGGCCATATCATGTCACATATTTTGATTGCACGGGATTTTTATCTTTTATGCATCTTATTTTGCTTAGAACGACGGTAGCATTATAAGATGACCCCTTCACTAAATTTCAAGATAATAGTGTTCTCCTCGGGTATGCACTATTGCTACAGTTCGTCGTTTCGAGACACCATGTAATGATCGGCTGTGATAGACTCTACGTTCACATACAACGGGTGTAAGACAGTTTTACACACGCGGAATACTTGGGTTAAACTTGACGAGCCTAGCATGTACAGACATGGCCTCGGAACACTGGAGACCGAAAGGTCGAACATGAGTCATATAGTAGATATGATCAACATAGAGTTGTTCACCATTGATGACTACTCCATCTCACGTGATGATTGAACATGGTTTAGTTGATTTGGATCATGTTTCACTTAGATAACCCGAGGGATGTTAATTTTAGTGGGAGTTCATTAGTAATTTGATTAACTGATCTTAATTTATAATGAACTTAGTCCTGATAGTATTTGCTTATGTATGTTGTAAATCAGTAGCTCACGATTTAGCTCCCCTGTTGTTTAATACGGTCCTAGAGAAAACTTAGTTGAAAGATGTTAGTAGCAATGATGGGGAATGGGTCCGTTGTCGGTGTCAGAACCAGCAGATCTCGGGTAGGGGTGCCCAAGCTATACGTCTAAGGATCGATGGTAACAGGAGATAGGGGACATGATGTTTACCCAGGTATGGGCCCTCACGATCGAGGTAATACCCTACTTCTTGCTTGATTGATCTTGATGGATATGGGGTTACAAGAGTTGATCTACCTTGAGATCGTAATGGCTAAACCCTAAAAGTCTAGCCTATGCGATTACTATGATTTTGCCGTCTCTACGGACTGAACTCCTCGGCTTATATACACGCCGGAGGAGCCCTAGGGTTATAAAGGTGACTTAGGGAATAAGGAAGCATTACATCCGGACATCTTTCCTACCTTACTACATACAGAGGAGTCCTAACCGAATACGGCGGAGGGACCTCTGCTTCTATCTTCATGGCCCATCAATTCGGCCCTGCATCAATCGCCCGGGCGCCTGAGGACCCCTAAATACAGGACTCCCTCAGTAGCCCCCAGACTTGCCTTCAAGGACGAGGTTGTATCCAGCTTCATGTCTTCGATCTTGCAAGGTGAGTCCTCCTTTGAATCAGATAATAGTTCGGCTTCATATTATATCATGTCGATTCCCTGCCACCGTCGTCTTGTCTTCCATGTGTCAGACGAATGCGAACCGTCTGGATATTTTTACAATTAACCCCTCGACTGTAGAGGGAAGGCGCCTATTTAAAGAGACTAGATCTTAGATGCCATTCCATTCCACGCGGAAAATCCTAAGAGCCTGCCACAGAAAATCTTCAATCATGGCCGGCGTTCCCAGTTCTTCCTCGCGCCCTCATGACACTCAAGCAGGCGATTGGGAGAGTTGATCGGTATCTCATGCGCATCTAAGAAAGCTTTAGACACAGGGATATCTCCCTCCCGAGGATCTAGTCCCCGTTCGGGCTGGATTAACTTCTCTCGACGGTCAAGCCCGGGCGGAAAGTTTCCCCAATTCTTCCAAAGAAGAATGGGTGCACTTCGTCTCCTTCATCCTAAGAGGCGTAGGATTTCCTATCCACCCTTTTCTCAGGGGCTTCTGGAGTTCTATGGCCTCCAACTACACGACCTTACACCGGGGTCTATCCTGCACATTGTGGGCTTCATCGCTCTTTGTGAGCTATTTCTGGGCTGCGAGGCTCATTTCGGGCTATGGCGGAAGTTCTTCTGCCTTGTTCCTCTCTCCCAGAAGGGATCTATATTAGAGGTAGGAGGCGCCGAAGTGTGGCGCATAGCAGGGATAGGTTATCAGCCCGGTACTCGAAAGAAGGCATCTGAAGAGTGGCCCTCAGAGAGGTTTTATATCGTGGATGTGGTCCTGCCGGACCCAATCCGGCAAGGCCTCCCCTACTCCAGTGATCCTTTAAAGAAGCGTTTCAACTAGTGTCCCCGCAGTCTCAAGGAGGAAGACAATGCGGATGTTAATAGACTTGCAAGCAAGATCAGACTACTTGCCCATCTCAAGCTGACGATAATCGAAGTGATGGCGATATCAATAACGCGATGCATGCAGCCGGTCCAGGCCAGAGGGTTTCCTATGTGGCACTATAATGGCCAAGATGATGCCTCACGCTGTCTACGCCAGGGTCCAGACAACCTCGCCGCTCTGGCCGCCATCCTAGCTGATCTCTACAAGCGGGAGAAGGAGGATTTTCTTTGCTTGAAGTGTCGGGAGGGTTTCTCTATGTATAACTTCGATTAGCAGTCAATTAGTCAATTTTTATTCAACTAGTCAAGTTTTAGTCTATTTTTATTTTGAGATTCATTAACCGAACTGAGTTTGGTTGCTACCAATAGGAGTGGAGGAAGGTGGTTGAAAATATTAGCAGTCCTGTCCCGCAGCCAGAGGACCAAATTCGGGACGTGGATCCTGGATTTGAGGAGGATCCGGACATTGGCATAGATCTTAAAGACGAAGTTTTTTTTATCAAACCAGCCATGATGGTACCGAAGTGGCTATCATAGCCGACTATCCTCGTCTCCCTCCTTCCTCTCTGGTAAGTACCCAGGAGACTCCTCTTCAAAGAGAATGTTCCCAGTGTGCCTCACCCACCGCATTATCTCATGCTTAAAAGGGGCGGCGCTCATATCGTCGTACTGCACCAAGAGTGTTTTCCCAGAGGGCCACTACTAAAGGATACTGCTAACGCGACACTACGATCAGAGACCCTTCGACAAACTATGTGCGATGCAATAATCGCAAACGGTGGTGTATGAAAACCATCAAAAAGGTGAAAATGTTTGCGATGGAGGATGCATCAAATACAGTTTAGATTTAAATTGCGTGTGCGATGAAGGGCATACGGTTCAGTTCAATTAACTATTTGCGGTGAGGAGGAACAACAGAAACAGGCAACCAGATGAAGGCGTGTGCGATACACAACATACGGTTCACTCGAATGAACTGTTTGTGATTAGGCAACACAAAAGAAACGGGCAGCCAGATGAAGGTGTTTGTGATATACAGCACACTATTTAATCGGATGAACTGTTTGTGATTAGGCAACACAAAAGAAACGGTCAGCCAGATCAAGGTGTGTGCGATATACGGCATGCGGTTCACTCGGATGAACTGTTTGTGTTGACACAAGAGAACAAAAATGGTTCAACTTAACAAGTCGTTTGTGTTGTGCGATGGGATTGCAAGCGGTTCACTCGGCCCTTGTCACCAGTGTGTGACCTCTGTGGCAACCGTTTGCTCCCCAACCGCCTCTTCGTGTACCGTGGCAACCGTCCATCGACTCTTCGCCTTTCCCTCTCGATTTGGAACTGTTGTCGCACGCTAGCTCTTCCTCCCTCCTCCATTTGCCTTCACCCTTCCTTCTACCATTGTTTGATCGTCTTCTCCATGGAGGGAACAAGCCGGTAATGACCTCGTTATTCGTGCCCCGATCTGAATGATGACGCGGTGGAGGAACTCATTGATCGGTGCGACGACATCACCTCAGCTAGCATGGCAGGTTCGTTCAAGACCATTCTCGACTTAACTAATAACATCATTACAAGGAACCCAAGGGTCCAGGAGCGGTTTGATCTCCCCTATCTTCTTCGCCGTGACCCTGCTGACTAGCGCGAGGACGAGGGAAGCCTCGCCTTGTGTAAGTTGATGCCACTTGATAATGATACGTATGATGTTAAGATGCCATCGCTTGAGGGCAAGGCTTGGGCAGGGGCAAATGAAGAATGTGTTGTTTATATTGGGTACAACTACGAGTGGGAACTTGTGAATGTGTAAACTCGTCACCGGGTTCCACTTTGAAAAATCTCAGACGACTGCCCAGAGGTTGAGTACATTGGTATTCTAGGTGAGTTCAAATACGATCGTGCTGACTATCGTCTACAGAAGATAGCAATTTGTCGAGTTCCCAACCGCTCTTGGGGTTATAGGAATGCTTATGTTGTCGCTATCTTCGACAAGCTTGCTGCCATCCTTCATGGTTCGACTCGATGGATATTGCTCAAAAATCAGTTTCTATACACGGATGAGTATTGTGATGCAATTCAATACGAGGGTCTTGTGTTTGCTGCCACCACTCGTGGCTCTGTTTTTGCGTGGAATCCTTATGATTTCGATACGTTTTTCTTCCACCGTAATTATAATTGTTTGCTCCACATGCAGGCGGGTTAGCTAGTTTCCCTTTCCTAATTAACCTTCTTGTGTTTCCAAGATCCTGTGAACATTCCACGTACCTATACTTGAAAATTTTATTCACGAGCATGAGGACGAGCAGGACCCATATACTCAGTGGCGCCAGGCAACTTATTCCGATGGATCACCTCTTCTTATCTGTATACGGGGCACTGCTGATGTTACTAATGAAGCAGGTGTTGTCTCGTATGGTCGCACTCTGCGGACCTATTCCAACATCCGTTGCAGGGTATTCGGGATGGATACTAGTGTACTAGCGCCAACACCTTCTTCCTGGTTTAGTAATTAAAGTCTTGGAGAAAAGTCGCTCTTCCTTGGACAAAACTATCCAATGATGGTGGAAGGCGATCCAGCTGCTGTTGACACAACGTTACTACCATTTATGAGAAGCAACTATATATATACCTCGGACATTACTATGCTTCCCTACCGTCCCAGTATGGGTCCTCACATAGGCCGCTTCAGCCTCGATGATCAGTCCTGCGTTGGTATCGAGATTGACAGTAGTTGGCCCTTCCCAAAGAATCACTTATGGTTCAAAACAAGCATTTCCAACGCGGAGGAGTGGTTGAGCTGAAGTTCATTTCATTGCTTTGTTACTTGTTGTGTGAGAAAAACTTTACTAGAATGTTTTGTTAGAAATGATCTATAATCCAACATGTATCCTCGTTGTCGTTGTGGGTTGATGACTTGTTGTATGTAATCAATGGAACATTTACATATGTGTCCATGAACTCACGCCTGCTAGTGGTGTCCATATGAACAGTGCTAGTGATTTTAGTTGCAAAAATTAGATAGTGCTAGTGATTTGTAGATGCATATGTTGACAAATCGCAGTGTTAAAAGGTTGACAAATTGCAATGTTACTAGATAAACAAATGTCAATCTTTCCAGTTTGAGAAATGGCAACATACCCAAAATGACAGATATGCAAATCTTACCCAATTGTTTGTACGTGCTTGCGCACGGGTCATGCAAAACAACCGTTTGCATTGAAGGGATGCGGAAATCCTGCTCGACACATTTTCCCTTCGCTTCCTGGGGAAGCTGTCTGTTTGCATATAGGTGTTCTAACTAAAACATATGCGATGAGTGTTTTATATTTTAAAACCGTTGACGTTTTTTCTAAAGAAAATCATTTGATAAGTCTGTACATTAAGAGAGAAAAACGCAAGTTCGTTCAAACCATATCTTTCATTCAGCCACACTGCGAATTTATATTCATATGATCGAGAAGTCGAGATATAGTATTAAACCCCAAATAACTATTTCCGGCGGCGTCGGAGGCGGCGTGCCGCGCCATCGTTGTCGTTGTTGTCCTCCGGGACGCCGTTGTTGAAGTCTTCAAGGCAGCACAAAATGTTCTTCACTTGTAAATCAAACAACATGTCGTCGCGTGATCAACGGGCGGAGCGCGGGCGGACGGCAACTGGCACCGCTAAGAGGTAGCGGTCGACGGTAGCGTCCCATGCCGCTAGGGCG
>LR738711.1:203082553-203264276 GCA_902687465.1 Secale cereale
CTGGCACCGCTGTGGGTGGAGGGGCGTGCACGGGCGCGGTGGGTATAGCCAAACGCACATGGGCCGGCGCCATCGTGGGTGGAGGGGCGCGCACTGGCACGGGCACACGCGCTGGCATGTAAACGAGCTCGCGCGGGTCTGCAGAGACCTCGCTGACGCCCGCGACTTCCAGCTCTGCCATAGTGCTCGGCGATTAGCTCGTCAATGCTGCGGGGATGGTCGCTGGCACGGGCGCAGGGATGGGAGCGGGGGCAGCAACCATTGCGGCCAACTCGTTCTGGGCCATGTCCATGAGGCCCCATTCCTCCTTATTTTCTATCTCCTCTGGCTTGGAGTCGACTTCACCAAACTTGAAGACTAGTGGCAGATGATCATTCTGCGCCATGGCGGTGGAGGTCTGTGGGGGGGGGGAATGGGAGGCAAACAGTAAGGCCGCCCGTATTAAACAGCGGCTCGGGCGCCATTAATGGAGAGGAAGGCGGGCGGCCATGGAAGTCAAAGGTCTCGCTTCCCAGTAAGCCTGCACAGCGTATAGCTCGCACGCTTCCCGGTGAGCATGCGCATTGGAGGACAGCTTGCACACCTCTCGATCAGCCTGCGCACCGGACTGCGTTTGCACGCCTCCCGTTCAGTCAAGGTCAAGCAGCTGTCCGCACGACACCTCCTAGAACCATTTAAACCAAGACACGTGGCGTCACGTGAATGGTTAATAGAACACACACATTTTGAAGTATACAAACATTTGAGATATTAAAGTGGCACCTATTTTTTTTCAAAATGCCTTTGTTGGTTGTCATTATTCGAATGTTTCTTCTCTCAAAATGGATATGAAAAATAGCACAACATGTCGGGTGCCATTCCATGATAGCATGCCAAGTTTCATGAATTTCAGACGAGTTTTGGATTTACTGGAATTTAAAAACCAGGCATCTCAATGTTTTGTCAGCAATCAACGGTGCCTCGGCATTTGAAATTCATTCCCATTTCTTGCATGTGACCTAAGCATGCACCCAAGGACACATATTTGATTTTTCAACCAATTTATATGCACTGTGGCATGTGCATGTAGTACAAATTTGAATTATGCACATAAATGCATTGAAAACTTAGTTAATGCATAAAAATGTCCAGAAAAACCCCGAAAAATCGCAAAAATTGACACAACACTCATGTTGTTCTATGTTGACACGAGAATTTTTTTGGAAGCAATAAGAGGCAGTGGATATCGTTTCGCCTCCAAAGGTGGGGCATTCCCTACCGAAACCATGATGCTTGTTGTGAGAAGCTCTGGTTTGTGAGAAGCATATACCCAAACCTGCCCCAAAGAGGACAATTTTTTTACCACGACATGTTGATGCCGCTCCATGAAAACATGCCAAGTTTCATGAATTTCAGACGAGTTTTGGATGTACTAGAATTTAAAAACGAGGCATCTCAATGTTTTGCCAGCAATCAATGGTGCCCTGGTGTTTGAAATTCATTCCCATTTCTTGCATGGGACCTAAGCATGCACCCAAGGACACATATTTCATTTTTCAACCAATTTATATGCACTGGAGCATGTGCATGTATTTCAAATTTGAATTATGCACATAAATGCATTGAAAACTCAGTTAATGCATAAAAATGTCCAAATGAACCCCGAAAAATCCCAAAAATTGACACAACACCCCCGTTGTTCTATGTTGACACGAGAAATTTTTTGAAAGCAATAAGGGGCAATGGATATCGTTTCGTCCCCAAAGGTGGGACGTTCCCTACCGAATACATCATGCTTGTTGTGAGAAGCTCTAGATTGTGATAAGCATATACCCGAACCTGCCCCAAATGGGACAATTTTTTTAACACGACATGTTGATGCCGCTCGATGATAACATGCCAATTTTCATGAATTTTAGACGAGTTTTGGATTTACTAGAATTTAAAAACGAGGCATCTCAACGTTTTGCCAGCAATCAACAGTGCCCTCGTGTCTGAATTTCATTCCCATCTCTTGCATGGGACCTAGAAATTCACCCAAGGACACATATTAGATTTTTCAACCAACCTTAGTGCATTGGAGCATGTGCTTGTAGTTTAAATTTGAATTATGCACATAAAATGGCTAGTAAACCCAGTTAATGTTTAAAAATGTCCAAACGAATCCCGAAAAAGCAAAAAAATTGACACACCACTCTTGTGGTTCTATGTTCACACTAGAATTTTTTTGAAAGCAATAAGAGGCAATGGATATCGTTTCATCCCCAGTTAATGTTTAAAAATGTCCAAACGAACCCCGAAAAAGCAAAAAAATTGACACACCACTCTTGTGGTTCTATGTTGACACTAGAATTTTTTTGAAAGCAATAAGAGGCAATAGATATCGTTTCATCCCCAAAGGTGGGACGTTCCCTATCGAAACCATCATGCTTGTTGTGAGAAGCTCTGGTTTGTGAGAAGCTTATACCCAAAACTACCCCAAATGGGACAAATTTTTAACCATGGCATGTTGATGCTGCTCCATGATAGCATGCCAAGTTTCATGAATTTCACATGAGTTTTGGATTTACGAGAATTTTAAAACCAGGCATCTCAACGTTTTGCCGGTAATCAACAGTGCCCTGGTGTTTGAATTTCATTCCCATCTCTTGGATAGGACCTACAAATTCACCCAAGGACACACATGTGATTTTTCAACAAACTTTAGCGCATTGGAGCATGTGCTTGTAGTTCAAATTTGAATTATGCACATAAAATGCCTAGAAAACCCAGTTAACGTATAAAAAAGGCCAAACGAACCCCAAAAAAATCCAACATTGAACACAACACTCCTGTTGTTCTATGTTGACACTAGAAATTTTTTGAAAGCAATAAGAGGCAACGGATATCGTCCCGTCACCAAAGGTGGTACGTTCCCTATCGAAACCATCATGCTTATTGTGAGGAGGTCTGGTTTGTGAGAAGCTTATACCTGAACCTGCCCCAAATGGGATAAAATTTTCACCACGACATGTTGATGCTGCTCCATGATAGCATGCCAAGTTTCATGAATTTTAGAGGAGTTTTGGATCTACTAGAATTTAAAAACCAGGCATCTCAACGTTTTGCCGGCTATCAATAGTGCCATGGTGTTTGAATTTCATTCCCATAGCTTGCATGGGACCTAGAAATTCACTCAAGGACACACATGTGATTTTTCAACCAACTTTGGTGCATTAGAGCATGTGCTTGTAGTTCAAATTTGAATTATGCACATAAAATGCCTAGAAAACCCAGTTAATGTATAAAAACGGCCAAACGAATCCCGAAAAATTCGTTCCCATTTCTTCCATGGGACCTAAGCATGCACTGAAGGTCACATATTTGTTTTTTCAACCAATTTGTATGCATCGGAGCATGTGCATGTAGTTCAATTTTGAATTGTGCACCTGAAATGGCTAGAAAACCAGTTTAATGTATGAAATTTCCAAACGAACCCTGGATAATTCCAATTCTCTTACGACACACATACAGTTGTATGTTCACTGCAGATAAAAGGTCTAGCAATTCAAACATCATCCATTGCTGTTGTGACCCCATTTTGTAATTCAAATCAAGTAGATCCCATACAGTTTATTCTCACCAACCGTGTGAGATGAAATACAAAATATCTTGGAGCACCGTTGGTGTATAGTACGCCTATGGCTTACGCGAGAAGGTGCGTCGGTTATAGTCCACAGCCGGCGTGTCAAGCACACTAGCTCGCTCCCCCAAAACTCCCGCCTCTGCATCCCTCGCAATCTCGAAAATATCTACCGCCTGGAAGGTTTTAATGTTTGATAGCACACGATTAGTATGTGTGGACCGTGTGCGATGTCTGTTACTCCCGCTCTGCTTCAGTCCCTTGATTCAAATTTTCAGTAGCCCCAGCATTTTACTCCCGCCTCTGCATCCCTCGCAATCTCAAAAATATCTGCTCGCCCTTGATCCAAATTTTCAGTAGCCCCGCCTTGTTACTCCCGCCTAGTAAAATTTTCAGTTGCCGCAGTATTTCCTCAAACACAATCTCCGCTCACACAGATACACACAAACCTCGAAACCATTGGTAGGTCGCTGCCATCGTCGGCGCCTCCATCCTCAACCTCTGCCTATGTGCCGGGGAGCTCGAGTAGCCAATGTCCAAAAAGAGGTTTATCACGGCCTTTTCGCCCGACACCGGCGAGGTGGCCGCCTAGGTGTCCCTGTTGTCCTCCGCGAGACCGATTCATCGTCGCCGGTCCCCCAATCTGCCCGCCGCCGCGCCCCTACGCCAGTTCGAGGACTTCCCTGCCCTCCCTCGGCCCCGGCAGCCGACGAAGTCCTACCTCGGGGTCCGGAAGCAGTGGTGGGGGATATGGGTCGCCGAGATTGCAGATCAGGAGACGCACACCCCCTGGTGGCTCGGTAGCTTCCACATGGCCGAGCCCGCGGCCATGGAGTACGACCACTGGCAGGTCCGCTACCACGGCGCAGCGGCTAGGCTCAATTCCCCCTTTGGCACACGTCTGGTCCACTTCGTTCCCCTGGAGCCAGGGGTGGTGAGCTCGGATATGGCGCGGGAGGACCACAAGGCATGGGAGCGTCTCGAGGCTGAGGCTACCGACGTGGCCTACATGCAAGAGCTCCGCCTGCAGCACCCGAAGCTCGTGGAGGTGGAGCAGGCGATCTTTGCCGGCGCGGAGGGCGGCGAGGTTATCGCGCTCTTGTCCGATGACGACATCGACGAGTGGAGGAGTGCCTTCCCCAACAACCCCGACGACAGTACTGGCCCGAACCCGGCTCGCGGCACACTGTACATGACGAGGAAGGATTGGCACGACCTCTACTTCGACCGAAAGTAGTTTAGCTTAGTTTAAATTTATGTTTTATGTTCGGTTATGCAAAACTATCTATGTTTGAATGCATGCTACTTTTGGTTGAACTTGATCAAATTGAAGTTTACAACCTTAAGTTTAGGGGATCGACTAGAAAAGGCCAAAAATCGTTGGAGTATATATATATATATATATATATATATATATATATATATATATATATATATATATATATAGACACATACACACACACACTAAGGGTTTTAGTCTTTTAACTTTTTAAGGATCGCCTAGAGATGTCCTTATGACTTGTTTATTTCAGTTCTTCACAATGTGATGCTCTATATGTGCCACTATTTCATTTGCAGTTCAATTTCATCAATAACAGTTTCAATAATACCACTATGAATTACGATATTTGGTTGATGTTAAGGATATTGCAGTTAACATGCCTTTTCGATTTTCAATTGTTGTTTAGCAACATGCATTGTACTGAATGACTAAATATGCAATCCCAGGCTACATAGCAACAAGGAAGAGTGTTACCTTAATGTTCTGATGATGTCTAGATATACATGTAATAAAATATTATATAATGGGATGGATGGAGTGTTGTACTACATAATTTTTCAATTGTTGTTTAGCTTCTAATATTAACTTGGTTGTTTTAGGTACATATATCATTGCCAAAGATCCACACTTCAACCCTTTCTGCGTATGGGGCAATGAGATATTCATGAACTAGCATCAAGTGAGGAAACTGATAAAGATTGTTACTAAAATGGGTCAAAAGATGTCAATTGAACTATTTTTTTTACACTTTATGCAAGACAACAGTGAACTGCAGGATGGTAAGTAAGAACCCTGGAGCCTTCTTTTTACTGCCCGTAATGAGTTGTGTTAGATGACAATATCTGAATCTTTTTTCTTTTGAAGTGGATCCTAAAGCAGTTTACTTAATATTACCTCTCAAACTACATGATTGGCGGCCGGCCATTAGAAGGGGTTGGACTAGAGTCCTCCATGCCTTCTGCATCCAGGAGAGCACAATAGGGCCATTCTGCTTCACCTTGTTCAACAAATGGAATGTTTGTCGCCTCTTTCTTTACCATTTGTAATATTACAAGTATAGAACCCTGGTACATTATTCTTTATTTGCTGCTTCTATAATTCATAAACATATGTACCAGTGAATCTAATAATGCATTGGTTGTTTGAACCTGATGGATATGAATAAAGCTATAGCCTACTTTCAAGTTTAAATTAGGTACAATTTTAAATAGCAGCAATTAAATTAGGGCGAAATTATGTTGTGCATGTCATTACAGCACACACGGTTGGTAAAACACAAACGTTTGCGATATACACCATAATCCGAGAGGGTTCACAAAGAGGAAACGTGTGCAAGGATGCACACAATTGCGGTTCGCAAAGCGTGTGTGATGTCAGACACTATCACATACGTTGCGGGGGAACTAAATGTGTGTGATTGTCTACATATCGTACACGGTTTATAATCATGAACTGTTTGTGATGTGCCAGACATCGTAAATCTCCTGTGCCTGGAATCTGCCTAGAATCTGCCTGGAAAGCTCCTGTGCCTAGAATCTGCCTGGTTTGAGGCAGAACCACAAAACTCCGATTGTGATGGCAATGCGAGCACAAACGAGTAGCAAGGATGAAGCGTTTGGGATATTTGAGATATCGTAAATGGTTATATAGGGACAACAGTATGCATCAAGGCTCCCTATCCCCGACGATTTATGGGTCATGTGGGAAGGACCCCCCTATCGCCCACACTCACTTGGCGACAGTTCCAAATGCCGTCGCGGAAAGGGGTTAAAAACCGTTTGTTTAGGACCGATGCGCACTAGTGAGCGACGCCTGCGCAGGGCGGGTCTCCGAAGCGAAAGGGGACCAGAGACACCACCGAACCTCCTCTTTTATCGAAGAGGTATGATTCCTTAACATATGTCTGGTGGCGGAGCCGAATCATACTTTTCTGCTTTATTTTTCTTTTTAGGAAGAATATACGCTGGACTTTGTCCGGGGATCCTACTGGTCATGCTCCAACCAATCCAACCCCAGGCCCATCCACAAGGACTAGGGCTGATGCGGGTGTAATGCCGGATTGTCCTCTTCACGAGGATTCGGATGAGGTATCAGTTACCAATTCCGAAGTGGAGAGCGCAATGAATCATCGGCGAGGAAAAGCAGTGTTGACCCACAAGTGTAGGGGATCTATTGTAGTCCTTCGATAAGTAGGAGTGTCGAACCCAACGAGGAGCAGAAGGAAATGATAGGCAGTTTTCAGTAAGGTATTTTCTGCAAGCACTGAAATTATCGGTAACAGATAGTTTTGTGATAAGGTAATTAGTAGCAAGTGACAAATAGTGAAAGTAAATAAGGTGCAGCAAGATGGCCCAATCCTTTTTGTAGCAAAGGACAAGCCTGGACAAACTCTTATATGAAGGAAAACGCTCCCGAGGAGACATTGGAATTATCGTCAAGCTAGTTTTCATCACGATCATCTGATTCGCGTTCGGTACTTTGATAATTTGGTATGTGGGTGGACCGGTGCTTGGGTGTTGTCCTTACTTGGACAAGCCTCCCACTTATGATTAACCTCTATTGCAAGCATCCGCAACTACAAAAGAAGTATTAAGGTAAAGCTGACCATAGCATGAAACACGTGGATCCAAATCAGCCCCTTACGAAGCAACACATAAACTAGGGTTTAAGCTTTTGTCACTCTAGCAACCCATCATCTACTTATTACTTCCCATTGGCTTCCTCTAGGCCCAAACAATGGTGAAGTGTCATGTAGTCGACGTTCACATGACACCACTAGAGGAGATACAAAATACATCTCATCAAAATATCGAACAAATACCAAATTCACATGACTACTTATAGCAAGACTTCTCTCATGTCCTCAGGAACAAAAGTAACTACTCACAAGACATAATATTGTTCATGATCAGAGGGGTATTAATATTCATAATGGATCTGAACATATGATCTTCCATCAAGTAAACCAACTAGCATCAACTACAAGGAGTAATCAACACTACTAGTAACCCACATGTACCATTCTGAGGTTTGGGTACAAAGATTGGATACAAGAGGTGAACTAGGGTTTGAGAGGAGATGGTGCTGGCGAATATGTTGATGAAGATAACCCTCCCCAAGATGGGAGAGTTGTTGGTGGTGACGGCAGTGACGATTTCACCCTCCTGGAGGGAAGTATCCCCGGCAGAACAGCTCCGCCGGAGCCCTAGATTGGTTACGCCTCGAGACGGCGGCGTTTGGTCCCGAAAGCCTCCTTATGATTTGTTCAAGGTCAAAACACCTCATATAGGAGAAGATGGGCATCGGGGGGTCACCGAGTGTCCCACGAGGCTGGGGGCGCGCCCAGTGGGGGGGGGGGCCCACCCTCGTGGACAGGTGGTGGCCCCCTGGTGAATCTCTTTCGCCAGATATTTTTTATATTTTCTGAAATGATGTCTCGTGGAGTTTTGGAGCTTTTTGAGTTGTGCGGAATAAGTTTCCAATGTTTGCTTCTTTTCCAGCCCAGAATTCCAGCTGCTGGCACTCTCCCTCTTCATGTAAACCTTGTAAAACAAGAGAGAAAAGGCATAAGTATTGTGACATAACATGTAACAACATCTCATAGTATTGGGGAAACTGATCACCCACGAACATCTATGGGACCGGAGCCCCTTTTTGGTACGGCAAGGGAGCGGAGGGAGCACGAAGAGCGGATCGAGGCGAGCACGCGGGCAGTTTACCCAGGTTCGGGCCGCACGGATGCGTAAAACCCTACTCCTGCTTTGATTTGTATTGTGTTCTTGGCTCGGGAGCAAGAAGAGCTACAGTACTTGTTGCTAGCTACACCGAGCGTGAGAGTGATCAAAGATCCGAACCTCCTCTACGTTGCGCATGGGCCTCCTTTTATAGGTCGAAGGGGTCACCGACAGGTGGCAACGTAGGTGAGGGTAAAAACGTAAAAATGGTGGTAGTTATAACAGTGTATGTACAGTGTTTTGTACCTAACCCTGACGGTGGGGGACAAGGGCATTGAATGCCCGTCACCGTTGCCCCAAACAGTGAAAAAAGCGTCCGTCCGGGCATCTCCGTTCGCCACGACAGTAGCCTTGTCATCGTGGCTTGCCACCGTGTCCCCCAGGCTGCACAGTCTTTCGCCACGTGCCCCTGGAAGGGCCCCAGGGCGACGCGTGGCCGGATGAGCTGGAGCGCGGGCACACAGTGGAAGCTTGCCGCGGCAAGCGCCTTGCCGCGGTCGCTACCTTGCCGCGCCCGGAAGCTTATCGCTCTCCGGGCCTTGCCGGGGCGCGCGATGCGCCACGACAAGTCTCCTGAAATGCCATGTTTTGGCCTTCCTGGCAAGCTCCTCTTGCCAGGGTCTTGTGCTAAAGGGGTGGTCTTGAGCCTGGAGCGGCCTTCCCGGCAAGCTCCTCTTGCCGGGGTCTTGTCTCTTTAACTTGAATACTTTGTTCTTGAATGGCTCCAAAGGATCCAGAGCGGGCCTTGGCGGGCGCGTGGCAAACCCGACCACGGGACGCTGCTACTGCCCGTGCACAAGTCGGGATACTAAGGTACCCCTACTTTAGTACACCGACACATAGTGCAATAAATATAAACGTAAAAGGATGATGCTAAATGGATGTATCAACTCCCCCAAGCTAAGACCTCGCCTGCCCTCAAGCGAAAGCCAATATCGAAAAATATGTCCGCGTGTTTAGAGATAGAGGTGTCGATAAAAATAAAATATGGACATGAGGGCATCATGATCATTCTTATAACATCAACACATATATATTGTCATATGATTCTCATGCTAAAGTAACAATTCATTCACAATATCAAGTATGAATCAGAAACTTCATTGAAAACCAACAAACTATGATCTCAGTCATTGAAGCAATTGCAATTTATCATAACATCGGAAAGAGCCAATATAAGAGCTTTTCAGCAAGTCCACATACTCAACTATCATCTAGTCTTCCACAATTGCTCACACTCACGCAATACTTATGGGTAGGAGTTTTAATCGGACACAGAGAAAGATAGGGGCTTATGGTATTGCCTCCCAACCTTTTACATCAAGGGTAATGTCAACAGTAATAGACCATGATAACTTACATCCAAGGGGGTATATATTTCAGGATCTTTCCAACACAATGTGCTTGCCAAAGGATAAAATGTAAAAAGGAAAGGTGATTTTCACCTTGACTCTTATAAGGCAAGAATAATAGACAGGCCCTTCGCAGAGGGAAGCATAGGTTGTCATGTGCTTTTATGGTTGGATGCACAAAGTCTTAGCACAAAAGAACATCACTTTATATTGCCACTTGTGATAAGGACCTTTATTATGCAGTCCGATGCTTTTATTACTTCCATATCACAAGATTGTATAAAGCTTATTTCCTCCACACTAATAAATCATACATATTTTAGAGAGTTTGCAACAATGACAAATTACTTGAAGGATCTTACTCAATCCATAGGTAGGTATGGTGGACTCTCATGGCAAAACTGGGTTTAAGGATGTATGGAAGCACAAGTAGTATCTCTACTTGGCACAAGGAGCTTTGGCTAGCATGAGGGGGAAAGGCAAGCCCAACATGTTGGATGATCCATGAGAATATACTTTATTTCGAATATAAGAAAACATAACCCATTATGTTGTCTTCCTTGTCCAACATCAACTCTTTAGCATGTCATATTTTAATGAGTGCTCACAAACATAAAAGATGTCCAAGATAGTATATTTTTATGTGAAACCTCTCTTTCTTTATTACTTCCTATTAATTGCAACGATGACCAAGACTATGTTTGTCAACTCTCAACAACTTTTAGTCATCATAATCTTTATATGTGAAGTCATTACTTCCCACAAGATCAATATGATCTCTTTATACTTTTTAAAATTTCTTTTATTCTCTCATGACCAAAGTGAGGAAATCAAGCCCTTGACTCAACACTAATCTTTATTATATTGCTCACGGACCCGATTACAAAGGTAAAGATCAAAAAGCAAAAGCTCACAACTAGATCGTGCTAACTTTATTCTACTAGATCAAGATATTACCAAAAGGATCGAACTAAGAAAAACGGTAAAGATAGGAGTGTGATGGTGATACGATACCAGGGCACCTCCCCCAAGCTTGGCAGTTGCCAAGGGGAGTGCCCATACCCATACGATTATGTCCCCTTCTTTGGAGGTAGTGATGATGGAGTTGTTGATGATGTAGGCTTGTCGTCCATCTTCCAAGGCATGGGCTTACCATCGTAGAAGGATGATCGAGTCTCCGGGATACTCAAATCTACAGACAAACTCATCTTCTTGAATCTATATTCATATTCACAGTTTTGGTTTTGCAGGTCATAAATCTGGGCCTGGAGGTGTTCGATTTTCTCTTGGAGATTGGAGATGGCTTCCCCGAAGATCCTTCAATCCATCTTGTGGTTGTTTATGAGCTCCGTGATCATCATGTGATTGGTGTTGAGTCCTCGTTCCACCGTACCTTGGCACTTGAAAACTTGCTGCTCCGTTGCTTTGATTCTTGTCTCCATGCTTCCGGTTGTCCCTGGTCCCTCAACATCGCGGATGTGCAGCACCCCTTCACGCAACTCTATGGTTTGAGGGTGATACAGCACCTTCACGTGGTAGGGGTTGATGACCTTCTCGAAGAACTTGTCCTTGGGGGTGCTGGAAGATGCCATGATGATCTAGATCTGTCAGAAACAAAAACTCGAAACGAAAACAGAGGATTTTTGCGTGATACGGTGGTCAAAACCTTCGGGAGAATATATAATGAAATTTTATCGACCAAAAGGAGTAACTTGCAAGAAATCGGAGTCCGGGAGGCACACGAGGTGCCCACGAGGCATGGGGCGCGCCCAGGGGAAGGGGGCGCGCCCTCCACCCTCGTGGACGGCTCGTGTCTCTTCCGGACTACCTCTTATTTTTCTAATTTTTTAAATATTCCAAAACGGTGAAAAATTGCCATTATAACTGTTTTGGAGTCGGTTTACTTACCGTACCACATACCTCTTCCTTTTCGGAGTATGAATCATTATGGAAAGTGCCCCTTATGTATTCCTCCGGGGTTATGGTTTCAATAACATTAGTTTCAACATTTATAGGATTAACTGAGATATAATGTTTGATTCTTTGACGATTCACCACCTTCGGATTTGTGCCTTCGAAGTTGTTGATTTTTATGGCACCGGAATGATAGACCTCCTCAATAACTTAGGGACCTTCCCATTTAGAGAGAAGTTTTCCTGCAAAAAATCTTAAACGAGAGTTGTGTAGCAAGACATAATCACCTACGTTAAACTCACGCTTTTGTATCCTTTTGTCATGCCATCTTTTAACCTGTTCTTTAAACAGCTTGGCATTCTCATAAGCTTGTGTTCTCCATTCATCAAGCGAGCTAATGTCAAATAACCTCTTCCCACTGGCAAGTTTGAAATCATAATTGAGCTCTTTAATAGCCCAATATGCCTTATGTTCTAGCTCAAGAGGTAAGTGAAAAGCTTTTCCATAAACCATTTTATATGGTGACATACCCATAGGATTTTTGTATGCAGTTCTATAGGCCCATAATGCATCATCAAGTTTCTTGGACCAATTCTTTTTAGACCTATTAACTGTCTTTTGCAAAATTCGTTTCAGCTCTCTATTACTTAATTCTACTTGACCACTAGTCCGAGGGTGATAAGGGGATGCAATTCTATGATTAACATCATACTTAGCAAGCATTTTACGGAAAACACCATGAATAAAGTGTGAACCACCATCAGTCATTAAGTATCTAGGGACTCCAAACCTCGGGAAAATAACTTCTTCAAGTATCTTAATAGAGGTGTTGTGATCAGCACTACTAGTTGGAATAGCTTCTACCCACTTAGTAACGTAATCAACAACAACTAAAATATGTGTGTACCATTAGAGGAAGGAAACGGTCCCATATAATCAAAGCCCCAGACATCAAATGGTTCAATAACAAGTGAATGATTCATAGGCATTTCTTGACGTCTACTGATGTTACCAATTCTTTGACATTCATCACAAGATAAGACAAACTTATGAGCATCCTTGAAGAGAGTAGGCCAATAAAAACCAGATTGCAATACCTTATGTGCAGTTCTATCTCCAGCATGGTGTCCTCCATAAGCTTCAGAGTGGCACTTGCGTAGGATATGTTCCTGTTCATACTCAGCTACACAATGTCTAATAATACCATCTACCCCTTCTTTATAAAGATGTGGGTCATCCCATAAGTAATGCCTCAAATCATAGAAGTTTTTTTTTCTTTTGTTTGTATGTGAAGCTAGAAGGTATAAACTTAGCAACAATGTAATTAGCATAATCAGCATACCATGGAGCAGCACGAGAAGTATTAATGACAGCTAATTGTTCATCAGGAAAGCTATCATCAATAGGTTATGGGTCATCAAGAATATTCTCTAGCCTAGACAAGCTGTCTGCAACGGGGTTCTCAGCTCCCTTTCTATCAATAATATGCAAATCAAATTCTTGCAGCAGGAGAACCCATCTAATAAGTCTAGGTTTAGCATCTTTCTTTTCCATAAGGTATTTGATAGCAGCATGATCAGTGTGAATAGTTACTTTAGAATCAACAATATAAGGTCTAAACTTATCACAAGCAAATACGACTGCTAAAAACTCTTTCTTAGTTGTAGCATAATTTCTCTGGGCACTATCTAGAGTATTACTAGCATATTGGATAACATTCAATTTCTTATCAACTCTTTGTCCTAGAACAACACCTACATCATAATCACTAGCATCACACCTAATTTCAAAGGGTAAATTCTAGTCAGGAGGCTGGACAATAGGTGTAGAGATCAATGCTTTCTTAAGTATTTCAAATGCTTCTAAACAATCATCATCAAAGACAAAATGAACATCTTTTTGTAAGAGATTAGTCAGAGGCCTGGAGATTTTGGAGAAGTCCTTAATAAACCTCCTATAAAACCCGGCATGACCAAGGAAACTTCTTATACCTTTGATGTCCTTGGGACATGGCATCTTTTCAATAGCATCAACCTTAGCCTTGTCAACTTCAATACCTCTTTTAGACATTTTATATCCCAAGACAATGCCTTCATTAACCATAAAGTGGCACTTTTCCCAATTCAAGACAAGATTAGTGTCTTGATATCTCTGCAAAACTCGATCAAGGTTGCTCAAGCAATCATCAAAAGAAGTTCCGTAAACGGAGAAATCATCCATGAAGACCTCAACAATCTTTTCACAAAAATCAGAGAATATAGCCATCATGCATCTTAGAAAGGTAGCAGGTGCATTACATAAACCAAAAGGCATACGTCTATAAGCAAAGGTACCGAAAGGACAAGTAAAAGTGGTCTTTTCTTGATCCCCTTTTGACACAAGTATTTGAGAGAAACCAGAATAACCATCTAGAAAGCAAAAATGAACATGTTTGGATAACCTTTCTAGCATTTGATCAATAAAAGGCAAAGGGTAATGATCTTTCTTAGTAGTTTTATTTAATTTGCGGAAATCAATTACCATCCTATAACCTGTAACAATTCTTTGCGGGATCAATTCATCTTTATCTTTAGGACAACAGTCACACCTCCCTTCTTAGGGACACAATGGACAATACTTATCCACTGGCTATCAGCAACTGGATAGATAATACCTGCCTCTAGAAGCTTTAGTATTTCCTTCCTTACCACTTCTTTCATCTTATGATTTAACCGTCGTTGGTGATCAATAACCGGTTTAGCGTCGTCTTCCAATTTTATCTTGTGTTGGCTTAAAGTGGGACTAATGCCCATAAGATCATCCATAGTATATGCAATAGCAGCACGGTGCTTCTTCAGAGTTTTCAATAATTTTTCTTCTTCCTGCTCTAAAAGGTTAGCACTAATAATAATGGGATATATCTTCTTTTCATCGAGATAAACATACTTAAGATTATCAGGTAACGGTTTAAGTTCAAACACGGGATCAACCTTGGGTACAGGAGGATCCCCTAGGATTTCAACAGGCAAGTTGTTTGTCAATACGGTTCCTGCTTAAAGATTATTTCATCTATTTCCCTTCTCTCATTCATATACATATCATTTTCATGGTCTAGCCGATATTGTTCTAAAGGATCGTTTGGAGGCACAACAATAGAAGCAAGACCAATAATTTCATCCTTACTAGGTAATTCTTTATCATGGGGTTGTCTATGAAATTTAGCAAAGTTAAAATCATGAGACATATCCCCTAAACCAACAGGAACAATGTCTTTTACGCAGTCTATCTTGGCATTAACAGTATTCAAGAAGGTTCTACCAAATATAATGGGACAAAACTTGAACATCTCTAACAATCCCCATTGGCGAGATAGTGTCTCTATTGGCAAGCTTAATAGTGACATCAATTCCTTCTAACTCAACAGGTGCAATATCATGCATAATTTCTTAATATAAGAAATGAGGGATTATACTTGCACTGGCACCTACGTCACATAAACCATGATAGCAATGATCTCCTATTTTAACAGAAATATCAGGCAAGCCTACAACAGGTCCATGTTTATTCCTAGCATCGGGTTTGGTTATTCTAGCAGCCTCCTCTTGGAGTTAAATAACGTGTCCATCTAAATTTTCAACCAAGAGATCTTTAACCATAGCAACACTAGGTTCAACTTTGATTTGCTCAGAGGGTGTAGGTGTTCTAGTATTATTCTTACGAACCACAACTGAAGCTTTAGCATTATTCTCTATCCTAACAGGGAAATGAGGTTTCTCAATATAAGCAGTAGGAATAATAGGATCAACATTATAAGTAATAGTCTTTTCTTCAACTTTAATAGGTTCAACTACTTTTACTTCAATGGGAGGATGGTATTTAAACCACTTCTCCTTGGGAAGATCAACATGAGTAGCAAATGATTCACAGAAAGAAGCCACTATCGCAGAGTCAAGTCAATATTTAGTGCTAAACTCACGGAAAACATCGGTATCCATAAAAGCTTTAACACAATCAAACTTAGGGGTCATACCTGACTCCTTACCTTCGTCGACTTCCCAATCTTCAGAGTTGCGTTTAATTCTTTCCAATAAATCCCATTTGAATTCAATTGGCTTCATCATAAAAGAACCAGCACAAGAATTATCGAGCATGGTGCGATTACTGAGAGAAAGCCGAGCATACAATTTTTGAATGATCATTTTTCTTGAGAGATCATGATTGGGGCATGAATATAAAATTGACATAAGCCTCCCCAAAGCTTGAGCGATGCTTTCTCCATATCGAGGCGAAAAATTATATATATGATTACGATCATGATGAACCTGATGCATAGGGTAGAACTTCTGATGAAATTCCAACTTCAGTCGATTATAGCTCCATGATCCAATATCATCGCATAGCCTAAACCATGTCAATGCGTCTCCCTTCAAAGATAAAGGGAATACCTTCTTATTGATAATATCCTCGGGCATACCTGCAAGCTTAAATAATCCACAAATTTCATCCACATAGATTAGGTGTAAATCGGGATGCAGTGTTCTGTCTCCTGTAAAGGGATTATCTAGCAGTTTCTCTATCATACCCGAAGGAATTTCAAAGAAAACATTTTCAGTAGGTTCAGTAGGTTGAGGAGCAACTCTTTGCTCTTCTGGTCGGGGTGAAGATACGCCGAACAAGCCCCTCAAAGGATGATGAGCCATAGTAATAAGTGACTATAAATTTCAGCACACTATATAAATTTTTCCTTACCAAAGTCGCTTCACTCCCCGGCAACGGTGCAAGAAAAGAGTCTAGATGACCCACAAGTGTAGGGGATCTATCATAGTCCTTTCTATAAGTAAGAGTGTCGAACCCAACGAGGAGCAGAAGGAAATGATAGGGAATTTTCAGTAAGGTATTTTCTGCAAGCACTGAAATTATCGGTAACACATAGTTTTGTGATAAGGTAATTGGTAGCAAGTGACAAATAGTAAAATTAAATAAGGTGCAACAATATGGCACAATCCTTTTTGAAGAAAAGGACAAGCCTGGAAAAACTCTTATATGAAGGAAAACGCTCCCGAGGACACATGGGAATTATCGTCAAGCTAGTTTTCATCACGATCATCTGATTCACATTCGGTACTTTGATAATTTGGTATGTGGGTGGACCAGTGCTTGGGTGCTGTCCTTACTTGGACAAGCCTCCCACTTATTATTAATCTCTATTGCAAGCATCCGCAATTACAAAAGAAGTATTAAGGAAAACCTAACCATAGCATGAAACTAGTGGATCCAAATCAGCCCCTTACGAAGCAACGCATAAACTAGGGTTTAAGCTTCTGTCACTCCAGCAACCCATCATCTAATTATTACTTCCCAATGCCTTCCACTAGGCCCAAACAATGGTGAAGTGTTATGTAGTCAACGTTCACATGACACCACTAGAGGATAGACAACATACATCTCATCAAAATATCGAACGAATACCAAATTCACATGACTACTTATAGTAAGACTTCTCCCATGTCCTCAGGAACAAAAGTAACTACTCACAAGAAATAATATTGTTCATGATCAGAGGGGTATTAATATGCATAATGGATCTGAACATATGATCTTCCACCAAGTAAACCAACTAGCATCAACTACAAGGAGTAATCAACACTACTAGTAACCCACATGTACCAATCTGAGGTTTGGGTACAAAGATTGGATACAAGAGATGAACTAGGGTTTGAGAGGAGATGGTGCTGGTGAAGATGTTGATAAAGATAACCCTCCCCAAGATGGGAGAGTTGTTGGTGATGACGGCGGTGACGATTTCCCCCTCCCGGAGGGAAGTATCCCCGGCAGAACAGCTCCGCCGGAGCCCTAAATTGGTTCCGCCAAGGTTCCGCCTCGAGACGGCGGCGTCTGGCCTCGAAAGCCTCCTTATGATTTTTTTCAGGTCAAAACACCCCATATAGGAGAAGATGGGCATCGGGGGGCCACCTAGTGGCCCACGAGACAGGGGGCGCGCCTAGAGGGGGGGCCCACCCTCGTGGACAGGTGGTGGCCCCCCTGGTGAATCTCTTTCGCCAGATATTTTTTATATTATCTGAAACGGTGCCTCGTGGAGTTTCGGAGCTTTTTGAGTTGTGCAGAATAGGTTTCCAATGTTTGCTTCTTTTCCAGCCCAGAATTCCAGCTGCCGTCATTCTCCCTCATCATGTAAACCTTGTAAAACAAGAGAGAAAAGGCATAAGTATTGTGACATAACGTTTAACAACAACCCATAGTGCAACAAATATCAACATATAAGCATGATGCAAAATGGACATATCAAGCAGCCATGTGTGACCCAGCTTTCACTGAGGAGGCTTTTAACGCCTTCAGTTCAGCAGATGCATATATCCGAGCCGCTCGAGACGGACTTGCCGGAGCCACTCACTAGCTTTCCAAAGATATGCGGGTGGGTATTAATTCAGTGTTCATATGCCAGTAGCCCCCGAGACTTAAAGCAGTTGGCCCAGCTGATTTAAGGATCCTTGTGTTTTTAGGTACTCAAGGAGAAGAATAATGAATTATCCAAGGAACTAGAAGAGTGGCAGACCAAGCTTACTACTGTCACCACCGAATTGGAAAATTCAAAGAAGTCCAAGAATGGCTCTGATGGTAAGAACAATAGTGTCCGAATAGTATGGTCCTGTACCAATCAATGATCTTTAAGTAGAACTACAACAATAGGACCAAGAGACCAGCTGGAGGAAAATCTAAGGGCTGCTCTAGCAGCGAAGGAACAAGCCAAAGGGCAAACCGCTGCTGATCAACGTGTACTAACACGGACCATAGATGAGAAGAACAAGGTGTAGGATACAAATGTCAAGCTAGCCGAAGAGCTAATGGACGAGCGAGCCCAACTGTCGGATGCCTTAAAAGAGAACAAGAAGCTTAAGGGCGGCATATTCAGTATGACAATGAACCTAGATTTCATTATAGTCCCTTGATTCAAAGTTTCTTTACGAAAATTGTTCCTCCATGTGTGTTAACTAGGCGGCCCGAAGGAGAGGAGTCCAGATTTCAAGGCGACCTGCTGCAAGAGCATTCCAGGGTACACGAGCGAGCTCGAAAGGCCATGAAGAACATGGCCAAGGCTTTATGGCCAGCGAATTCTCCTCTTGAAATTATGGAGGAACTGGCGGGTTTGTTCAAAGGGGCCCGATGCCGCTTTGAGTTATGGAAAGCATCATCTTGCCGAGAAGGTGCCCGAGAAGCCCGAGCTATGGTGAAGACACGTTATACCGGGCTGGACCCGAACCATATGGCTCGGGTTGGACCTCGAGGGCCTGACAGACTAGAAATCCCTGTAAGCTTGGTATATGACCAAGTAAAGACGGCTGTCAAGTATTCTCAACAAGACTGTAAATTAGACAGTCTTATGGACGGTATAGATGAAGAATATGTGTTTGATTCTATGTAACAATGTATTTACCATCAAACTTATCTCCTGCCGAATTTAATTAAAATATTGTCATGGCAGACCTTCCGCTTTAACCTCCGAAACCTCAAGGGCTGGAGTGTTTCCGAATATTATACCTATGGTGAACACGTGGTACGTTCGGTAACCAGGCAATCCGGTCATAATTGCTTGAACAGACAAACTATGTTCGGGGAGCTATTTTTATATTACTATGTAACGTAAGAAACATCTTCCAAATAGAATAGTTCCGTTAAGGGTTCCTTTCCCTGGGTCAGCATGCATATATATGCGTGCCTAGCCTTTGATCCTGTAAAAAGGATTGTAGGATGCCGTATCCTATTTAGATTTTAAAGTTTTATGCGCTTTAAAAGTAATACGTCGTGTATCCGCCGACCGATTATTCCCTTAAGAACGCTAGCTTCCGGCTTCACCCGTCTAAGGTACAGGTCCGAATTACCCGGTTGTAACAATCGCAGAGGTGCTCCCTTTACACCCTAGCCGAACAATCGGGAATGTAGGGTATAAAGTATAAACACAGGAGCCAGGCAACCCAGCTTGGCAAAAACTTAAGTCATAAAGGTGGATATAATGGCAAGGAGACTGTATGAAACACACGACATAAATATTTTGAGAAATATGCTTTTTGATAATGGGATTCGCTATAGAAGCCCCCAAGTATTTTTGAGGTAAATATATTTGAGGATGTTCTACCTTGTGATAATTCGGTTGAGCTGAAAAATTATCGATAAGAAATAATAAGAAAAAAGAAGAGGAGAACTTAAAAAAATAAGAACATGGAATAAGATCTAGACTAAAAAAGAAAACATGTACTACCGAACTATCCATTGAATCGTCGGAGTCTGGCAGCATTCCAGGGGTTCGGCTCAAGGCGATTGTTTGATGCATTTCGAAGGCCATAGGCTCCACCGATGAGTACTTCGTCAATAATGAAGGGCCCCTCCCATCTTGGTTTGAACTTGTCTTTTTTCTTCTCCAGGAGGCATAATACGAGTTTGCCAATATCGTATGTCTTGGCCCACACCTCTCTGCTTTGGTATCGCCTGCCTTGTTGTTGGTAAAATGCAGAATGGGTCTGCGCGATATCGCGCTCCTCTTCAAGGACGTCTAGGTCATCCTGCCGATCGAGCTCGGCCTCTCTCTCTTCGTACATGCGCACTCGAGGTGAGTCATGAATAATATCATAGGGAATGATAGCCTCCGCGCTGTACACCATGAAAAAAGGTCTGTATCCGGTTGTCCGGTTAGGTGCAGTTCGCAGCCCCCAGAGTACGGAGTCGAGCTCCTCCGCCCAGTGTTTATTTGACTCCTGAAGGGAGCGCACGAGTCGGTTTAATGCCACTCATTATGAAGCCATTGGCTATTTCTACCTGACTGTTTGTTTGAGGATGGTACACAGAGGCATAATCAAGTTTAATGCCTAACTTAGTGCACCAATTTAACACCTCATCAGCTATGAAGTTGGAGCCGTTATGTGTGATAATACTGTGCGGGACACCATAATGGTGTACTACACTGGTTATAAAATCTATCACTGGCCCTGCCTCAGCTGTTCGGACTGGTTTGGCTTCTATTCATTTAGTGAATTTGTCCACCATGATCAGTAAATATTTCTTTTTATGGCTTCCCCATTTAAGAGGTCTGACCATATCCAGCCCCCAGACTGCAAAGGGCCAGGTAATGGGGATGGTTCTGAGGGTGGTGGGAGGCATATGACTTTGATTTGCGAAAAGCTGGCATCCAACACAACGTTGGACTAGGTTCTATGCGTCTACGGGTGCAGTTGGCCAGAATAAACCAGTTTAGAAGGCCTTGCTTACAAGAGCTCAGGCCGCAGCGTGATGGCCTCCCATGCCAGCATGTATTTTGGCTAGAAGTTGTCGTCCCTCCTCTTCAAAGATGCACCGTTGGAGAATACCAGTAGTGCTTTTCTTATATAGTTCACCTTCATGGACCTTGTAGGTTTAGAACATCGAATTATGCGGCGGGCCTCATTTTGGTCATCGGGGAGCTCATGCCTACTAAAATAGGCTAGGAAAGGCTTGGTCCAGGGGGCTATGACAGCCATAATCTCATGAGCCGATGATGTGATTTCCATTTCGGGGTCCCTGATGACGTCTGTATTGATGTCGGTTGGGGGCGTGTTCAGGTCCGGATTGGTGTCACTGCTCTCGTCCTGTCATATTACTAATGGCTTGAACCACCTTTCCACAAATGTGTTAGGCGGGACTGGGTCGTGTTTGGCGCCCATGCAAGCAAGTATATCCGCTGCCTGGTTACTGTCCTGAGCCACATGGTGAAATTCCAATCCCATAAATCGAGCCGATATTTTTAATATGGCGTTTCGATAAGCCACCATTTTTGAATCGTTCGCATGAAATTCTCCGTTTACCTGAGATATGGCGAGGTTTGAGTCTCCATGCACCTTGAGGCATTGTATACCCATGGATACGGCCATGCCGAGACCGTGCAGTAATGCCTCATATTCGGCCGCATTATTTGAGTCTGTGTACATGATTTGTAGCACATAGCAGACCGTATCCCCTGTTGGGGATATCAAGATGACGCCAGCCCCCAATCCGGCTAGCATTTTGGAACCCTTGAAATACATGGTCCAGTGGGAGTATGATCAATACTGTTTAGGGAGTTCGGCTTCAGTCCATTCCGCGACAAAGTCAGCCAACACCTGGGATTTAATAGTCCGGCGTGGTTTGTATGTTATTTCGAACGGTAATAGCTCTATGGCCCATTTGGCTATGCGTCCAGCGGCATCTTTATTGTCTATGATATCGTTGAGTGGTACTTTGGATGCCACTGTGATTGAACACTCTTGAAAGTAGTGTCGGAGCTTCCGGGATGCCATGAATACCGCATAGACAATTTTCTGATAATGGGGGTATCGTGATTTGCACGGTGTTAGGACCTCGGATACATAGTATATGGGTTTTTGAACGGGGAATTTATGTCCCTCTTCATCTCGTTCGATGACGAGCACCGCACTCACTACCTGATGAGTGGCGAAGATATAATGCAGCATTGGCTCGCCAACATCTGGAGCGGCTAGGATTGTGTTACCTGCTAATATGGTATTTATTTCCTCCAGTCTGGCAGTGGCTGCATTCATCCATTCAAAGTTGTTTGTGTGCCTCAGCAGTCTATAAAGTGGTAGTGCTTTCTCCCCTCATCTGGAGATAAAGCAGCTCAAGGCCGCTGCACAACATGTGAGCCTTTGGACTTGTTTGAGATCGGTTGGCGTAGTTAGCTACGACAGGGCCTGGATATCAACTTGGTTCGCTTCAATTCCTCTACGGGACACAATGAACCCTAATAGCTTTCCGGCCGGAACGCCGAAGACGCATTTTTTTCCGGATTGAGCCGTATGTCATATGTTCATAGGTTATCGAACGTAAGGTGGATATCATCCACCAATGTTTCGACGTGTTTAGTCTTCATAACTACGTCGTCAACATATGCCTCCACTATCTTGCCAATTTGTTTCTCTAAGCATGTTTGAATCATGCGTTGATACGTGGCACCAGCGTTTTTGAGTCAAAATGGCAAAGTGTTGAAGCAAAAGGGGTCGTACGGGGTGATGAATGCCATAGCAGCCTAGTCGGATTCCTTTATTTTTATTTGATGGTATCCGGAGTAGGCGTCGAGGAAGTACAACGAGTCATGTCCTGAAGTTGCATCTATAATTTGATCAATGCGGCGCAAAGTAAAGTGATCCTTAGGGCAAGCCTTGTTTAGGTCCGTGAAGTCGATACATAGGCACCAGAATTTTTCCTTCTTTGGCACCATGACTAGGTTGGCTAGCCAGTCCGGGTGTTTGATTTCCCTTATGAATCCAGCTTCTAATTGCTTGGCCAGCTCTTCCTCCATAGCCTGTCTTTTGGGTTCGAAAAACGTCGTAATGACTGCTTGACTGGATTGAACCCATTGATAATGTTAAGGGTGTGTTCGGCCAGCCTGCGTGGGATTCCTGGCATATCTGAAGGATGCCAAGCAAATATGTCCCAATTTTCGCGAAGGAAGGCGCGCAAAGCGTTGTCTACCGCCGGATCCAGCTGTGCCCCAATGGATGCCGTTTTATTAGGATCCGTTGGGTGCACTTGGAATTTTATAATTTCATCTACTGGCTTAAAAGAGGTAAATTTGATCGTTTGTCAAGGACTACGTCGTCCCTATCCACCGTAGATAGTAAGGTGGTTAATTCTTCCGCCGCAAGGGCTTCAGATAATGCCTGGATAAAGATGTGGTTTTGTTCTCGGCACGGAGTGCTATATCCAGATCACTTGCCACTATGATTATTCCACTAGGACCTGGCATTTTGAGCTTCATCTACCCGTAATGGGGTATAGCCCGAAAGCGTGAGAAAGCGTCCCGCCCTAGAAGGCCATGGTATCCGCTCTTGAAGGGGACAATGTGGAAGAGCAGTTCCTCCGACCTGTAGTTCTCGGGTGTACCGAATACTACATCGAACTAAATGCTCGCCGAACACCGGGCTTCCTGGATGGGGATAACTCCTCGAAAGGTTGTATTACTTTGTTCAATGCGGGATTTTTCAACCTACATTTTTGCAAGCGTGTCCTCATATATGAGGTTGAGTCCACTGCCTCCGTCCATGAGTACTTTAGTGAGGCGGAAGCCATCTACTATTGGGTTTAGTACGAGAGCGGCTGTGGCTCCGACCGGCCAGACTCGTGGATCGTATTCGGCAGAAAAGGTGATTGCCGTGTCGTTCCATGGGCTTGGAGTGTTGATTTGATTGACCTCAGCAAGTTCGTGATTCGCTCTCTTCCGCCAGTTGTTTGAGGAGAACGTCTCTAAGATGGTGAAGATATCGAGGTCCTTCCCTCCTGGCATTGCGGTGGTGAGGATTGCTTCACCGCTCTTTGCTACCCGCCAGAGTACCCAGCATGCTGTAAGACGGTGGGTAGGGGTATTGTCCAGGGCGGTGCTACCTGTTGAGGTTGCGTTGTATTCCCTCGAAGAGGAAAGGGAGGTGCAGCATAGTAGCATAAATATTTCCCCCAGTTTTTGAGAACCAAGGTATCAATCCAGTAGGAGACCACGCGCCAGTCCCTCGCACCTGCACAAACAAATAAGAACTTCGCAGCCAACACGATAAGGGGTTGTCAATCCCTTTACGGTCACTTACGAGAGTAAGATCTAATAGAGATGATAATTATATTTTTGCTATTTTTGATTTAACAAAACAACAAATAAAAGCGGTAAAAGTAAAGTAGATAGATATGTTGAGAATAGACCCGGGGGCCATAGTTTTCTCTAGTGGCTTCTCTCATGATAGCGATATTCTACGGCGGGTAAACAAGTTACTATCGAGCAATTGATAGAAAAGCGAATAATTATGAGACTATATAGGCATGATCATTGTATATAGGCATCACGTCCGAGACAAGTAGACTGACTCCTGCCTGCATCTACTACTATTACTCCACACATCGACCGCTATCCAGCATGCATCTAGTGTATTGAGTTCATACTAACAGAGTAATGCCTTAAGCAAGATGACATGATGTAGAGGGATAAACTCAAGAAATATGATGAAAACCCCATATTTTTATCCTCGATGGCAACAATACAATACGTGCCTTGCTGCCCCTACTGTCACTGGGAAAGGACACCACAAGATTGAACCCAAAGCCAAGCACTTCTCCCATTGCAAGAACTATAGATCTAGTAGGCCAAACCAAACCAATAATTCGAAGAGACTTGCAAGGATATTATGAGCACACATAAAAAGTTCAGCAAAGAACCAAATATCTTTCATAGATAACCTTGATCATAAACTCACAATTCATCGAATCTCGACAAACACACCGCGAAAAGAGATTACATCGAATAGATATCCTCGAAGACCAAGGAGAACTTTGTATTGAGATCCAGAGAAAGAGAAGAAGCCATCTAGATAGTAGCGATGGACCCGAAGGTCTGTGGTAAACTACTCACAACTCATGGTGAGGGCGATGATGATGATGATGAAGGCCTCCGTGATGGATCGCCTTCCCGGAACAGGCTCCAAGATGGGATCTCCACGGGAACAGAAGCTACGGCGGTGGAATTAGGGTTTCTCTCTGCGTATGTAGTTTCTGGGGTACGTAGGTATATATAGGAAGAAGGAGGGCACCGGGGCCATACGAGGGGGCCTCGAGGCAGGGGGGCGCGCCCTGGGAAGGGGGGCGCGACCCCCACCCTCGAGGGCAGCCCCTCTGTCCCCTGACTTGGTCCTGACATTTCCCGTGCGTGATTTTCTCCAAAAATATCTCTCGCGAAGGTTTCATTCCGTTTGGACTCCGTTTGATATTTCTTTTCTGCAAAACCCTGAAATAGGCAAAAAACAGCAATCTAGACTGGGCCTTTGGGTTAGTAGGTTAGTCCCAAAAATGATATAAAAGTGAATGATAAAGCCCATTAAATATCCAAGACTTCATAAATAATAGCATGGAAGAATCAAAAATTAAAGATACATTGGAGACATATCAAGCATCCCCAAGCTTAATTCCTGCTCGTCCTCGAGTAGGTAAATGATAAAGAAAGAATTTTTGATGTGGAATGCTAACCAATATAGTTTTTCAATGTAATTCTCTTAATTGTGGCATGAATGTTCAGATGTGAAAGATTCAAGATAAAAGTATATATTGTCATAAGAAATAACAAAATTTCACGCAATATTAACAAAGCAATCATGTCTTCTCAAAATACTATGGCTAAAGAAAGTTATCCCTACAAAATCATATAGTGTTGTCTATGCTCCCTCATTATCACACAAAAATATTCATATTATGCACAACCCCGATTTTAGCCAAGCATTTGTTTCCATACTCTACCTTTTCAAACCTTTCAACTTTCACGCAATACATGAGCGTGAGCCATGGACATAGCACTATGGGTGGAATAGAGGTGGTTGTGGAGAAGACAAAAAGAGGGAGATAGTCTCACATCGACTAGGCGTATCAACGGGCTATGGAGATGCCCATCAATAGATATCAATGTGAGTGAGTAGGGATTGCCATGCAACGGATGCGCTAGAGCTAAATATGAATGAAAGCTCAACAAAAGAAACTAGTGGGTGTGCATCCAACTTGCTTGCTCATGAAGACCTAGGGCATTTGAGGAAGCCTATCGTTGGAATATACAAGCCAAGTTCTATAATGAAAATTCCCACTAGCATATGAAATTGACTAAGCATGAGACTCTCTACGGTGAAGAACATGGTGCTAATTTGAAGCACAAGTGTGGAAAAAGATAGTAGCAATTGTCCCTTTTTTTCTTTTTCTTTTTTTCTCTTTTTTTTCTCTTTTTTTGGGCCTTTCTTTTTTTCTTTGGCCTTTTTTTGCGGAGGGGCTTTATAGATTCAGCCTTTCCTCCCATGGGACAATGCTCTAAAAATGATGATCATCACACTTTCATTACAACACGATATTACAACTCGATACTACAACAACAAAGTATGACTCTATATTAATGCCTCCGGCGGTGTACCGGTATGTGCAATGAAACAAGAGTGACATGTATGAAAAGATTATGCATGGTGGCCTTGCCACAAATACGATGTCAACTACATGATCATGCATGGCAATATGACAATATGATGCGTGTCATATCAACGGAACGGTGGAAAGTTGCATGGCAATATATCTCGGAATGGCTATGAAAATGCCATGATAGGTAGGCATGGTGGCTGTTTTGAGGAACAATATGGTGGCTGTTTTTAGGAAGGATATATAGTGGGTTTATGGCACCGACGAAAGTTGCGCGGTACAAGAGAGGCTAGCAATGGTGGAAGGGTGAGAGTGCGTATAATCCATGGACTCAACATTAGTCGTAAGAACTCATATACTTATTGCAAAAATCTACGAGTCATCAAAACAAAGCAATCAACGCATGCTCCTAGGGGGGAGGTTGGTAGGAGTTAACCATCGCGCGCCCCCGAACTCCACACAAAGGTTGATACTCTACAAATACCTCATGCTCTAACTTAGTCACACAACGGTTCACCATACATGCATGCTATGGGAATCACTAACCTTAACACAAGTATGTCTCAATTTCATAATAACTCCACTAGCTTGAATCTAATATCACTATCCTCATGTCTCAAAACAATTATTAAGCATCCAACATCTCATTCTATTCAATGCACTTGGTGTGAATTTTTTTACTACATTGACATTGGATGTTTATCATGTGAAGACTAGTTTCTTTAGCCTAAACACTTTACCATGCTGTTTTAATAGACTCTCAAATAGATATAAGTGAAGCATGAGAGTTCATTAATTTCTACAAAATATTACCACCACCATGCTCTAAAAGATATAAGTGAAGCACTATAGCAAAAACTATTCAACTCAAAATATATAAGTGATGCACATAGAGTGTTCTAACAATTTCTAGGACATATTTAACTCTCTCAAATAGGTGTGTCCAGCAAGGATGATTGCGGCAAACTAACAAGCAAAGACAAGACGCTCCAAGCAAAACACATAGCATGTTGCGAATAAAAATGTAGCTCCAAGTATAGTTACCGATGGATGAAGATGAAAGAGGGGATGCCTTCCCGGGGCATCCCCAAGCTTAGGCTTTTGATTATCTTGAATTTACTTGGGGTGCCTTGGGCATCCCCAAACTTAGGCCTTTGCTACTCCTTGTTCCATAATCCATCAAAGCAATACTCAAAACTTGAAAACTTCACAACACAAAACTTAGACAAAAACTCTCGTGAGCTCCGTTAGTAAGAGAAAGTAAACCACTACTCAAAGGTACAGAAATGAATTCATTCTTTTTTATATTGGTGTTAAACCTACTGTACTCCAAGTTCTCTATGGTTCATATCCTCCAATATTACTCATAGATGCATCGGAATAAGCAAACAACACACGAAAAACAGAATCTGTCAAAGACAGAACAGTCTATAGTAATCTGCAGGGTTCACCTACTTCTGGAACTCCAAAATATTCAAACTAAATTGTTAAATTTGAGAAATTTGTCTACCAATCAGCACCAAAAAGAATCAACTAAAAAGCATGCTCCAGTAAAATCTCACGACTACTTTAGCGAGTGCTAATGATTCTGTTTTTCACAGCAAGATCATATAAACTTCACACAAGTCTTACCAAAGGTTCTACTTGGCACAAACACTAAACAAAACATGAAAACACATCTAATCAGAGGCTAGATGCAATATTTATTCCCCAACAGCAACAAAATAAAAAACATAAAATTGGGTTGCCTCCCAATGAGCGCTATCGTTTTACGCCCCTAGCTAGGCATGATACAAGATAGACCTAGGGATAGCCATAGTGATACGATATGTCGCAAAAGCTCATCTCATATTCCCTACGCTCAGAAGCAAGCTTCCTTTGTGGCAAGAAAAAGTAATCAAAAGGGCTAAATTTAATGGGACAAAAGTCCCCTACATCAATCTCGGGAGGAACTGGATCCTCCTTTGGCCCTTTGTAGTGGATGACCAACTCATCATTATTGGCATTCTTTTGGCAGAAGGCCATGAGCCTTTGTTCAAGGGAGAAGCCTAACCCATTATTTTGAATGGCAAAGTCATCATTTATCTCAGAAATTCTATCAATCAAGATCTCAACAGGAACCTTTTTTCTAAGGTTTTCATTAAAAGCAACATGATCAGGAGATCGCTGACGCATAAGGTCTTCTTGATTGAACAAGATAGCCTCTATAGGAGGTCGACCGACATCTACTCCGTAATGAGCAAAGATTTCTCAGGCCTCTTTCATGATATATCTAAATTCATGAGCCAAAAAGATAGTACCTGCACGCTTAACAGAAGAATGCTCAATATTGGAGAACTCCAAAAATACTCTCTGAATACAGGGATGCATATGGATAAATTGCCTTTCAATTTCTATTATGAGCATAGATATAGCATCCGCAAGGCTACTAGTTCTGTGAAGAATAGAGCCACCCATAGTGGGCAAAGCACCGGCACAAGTAAAGAAGTCTTGAAGAACCCCGTTTCCAATAATATTACCACTACCAACCCGGAACTTCTTAATATGTAAAGTGGTAGCTTCATCCGGGGGGTCAACATGAACGTTGCCCTCAGCATTGCTATCCTTCTCGATAAAATCGTCCCCCATCTCAAACATGAGGGCAAGCAAGCAAGCAACACACAAACGAACAAGAAACAAGCGAACGATAAACACACGGCGGAAGAAGGGCAAATAAAACGGCAAGGGTGAAGTGGGGGAGAGGAAAACGAGAGGCAAAAATGTAATGCGAAGGATAAGGGTTTGTGATATGTACTTGGTATATGACTTTTGCGTAAGCCTCCCCGGCAACGGAGCCAGAAATTCTTCTTGCTACCTCTTGAGCTTGCGTTGTATTCCCTCGAAGAGGAAACGGAGATGCAACATAGTAGCGTAAGTATTTCCCTCAGTTTTTGAGGACCAAGGTATCAATCTAGTAGGAGACCACGCGCCAGTCCCTCGCACCTGCACAAACAAATAAGAACTTCGTAGCCAACGCGATAAGGGGTTGTCAATCCCTTTACGGTCACTTACGAGAGTGAGATCTGATAGAGATGATAATTATATTTTTGGTATTTTTGGTTTAATAAAACATCAAATAAAAGCGGTAAAAGTAAAGTAGATGTAGATTGATCTGTTGAGAATAAACTCGGGGGCCATAGTTTTCTCTAGTGGCTTCTCTCATGATAGCGATATTCTACGGCGGGTAAACAAATTACTGTCGAGCAATTGATAGAAAAGCGAATAATTATGAGACTATCTAGGCAGGATCATTGTATATAGGCATCACTTCCGAGACAAGTAGACCGACTCCTGCCTGCATCGACTACTATTACTCCACACATCGACCGCTATCCAGCATGCATCTAGTGTATTGAGTTCATACGAACAGAGTAACGCCTTAAGCAAGATGACATGATGTAGAGGGATAAACTCAAGCAATATGATGAAAACCCCATCTTTTTATCCTCGATGGCAACAATACGATACGTGTCTTGCTGCCCCTACTGTCACTGGGAAAAGACACCGCAAGATTGAACCCAAAGCCAAGCACTTCTCCCATTGCAAGAACTATAGATCTAGTAGGCCAAACCAAACCAATAATTCGAAGAGACTTGCAAGGATATTATGAGCACACATAAAAATTACGGAGAAGAACCAAATATATTTCATAGATAACCTTGATTATAAACTCAAAATTCATCGGATCTCGACAAACACACCGCAAAAAGAGATTACATCGAATAGATCTCCTCGAAGACCGAGGAGAACTTTTTATTGAGATCCAGAGAGAGAGAAGAATCCATCTAGATACTAGCTATGGACCCGAAGGTCTGTGGTAAACTACTCACAACACATGGTGAGGGCGATGATGATGATGATGAAGGCCTCCGTGATGGATCCCCCTCCCGGAACAGGCTCCGAGATGGGATCTCCACGGGAACAAAAGCTACGGCGGTGGAATTAGGGTTTTCTCTCTGCGTATGGACTTTCTGGGGTACGTAGGTATATATAGGAAGAAGGAGGGCACCGGGGGCCACACGAGGGGGCCTCGAGGCAGGGGGCGCGCCCTGGGAAGGTTGGCGCGCCCCCCACCCTCGAGGGCAGCCCCTCTGTCCCCTGACTTGTTCCTGACATTTCCCGTGCGTGATTTTCTCAAAAAATATCTCTCGCGAAGGTTTCATTCCGTTTGGACTCTGTTTGATATTCCTTTTATGCAAAACCCGGAAATAGGAAAAAAAACAGCAATCTGGACTGGGCCTTTGGGTTAGTAGGTTAGTCCCAAAAATGATATAAAAGTGAATGATAAAGCCCATTAAACATCCAAGACTTCATAAATAATAGCATGGAACAATACAAAATTATAGATACGTTGGAGACGTATCAGGCGGCATGTATTTGGCAAGGTTTATCCAACAGTTCGTCCAGAACGGACCTGTATCCTGTGAAAGGTATATTTTTCTTGCCATTGTGTATGTGATCGGACGCCCTTCCAGGGTATGTCCGTTTCGCTTAAGCGGCGTATCGTCCAAAGATGGACTGCTCCAGAGGTGTATTCTGGGCTTTCCAAGTGTTCTCCATGGCACAATACTATCGTACTAAGTGCGATAATTCTACAAAGCTCTGTATGTGACAGCGGTTGAGGGCATTCAAGACTCCCTCGTCTATGCAATTGCGGTGAAATGTGGACACCGTGTCGTCGTCGCAACAGTCCTTAATCTTGTTTTTAACAAGTAGGAATTGGGCGCAGAAGTGACGAACTGTCTCTTGGGGCCGCTGTCGTATACACAAGAGATCGCATATACCCAGCAGTCTAGAGTTGCTTGGAGAGTGTATGCTGTGGTGGGTGGGTGTGGATAAATTTGTGTCCCAACCCAACGAAATGTCCGGGGTTTGTACAACCTCCGCTATGAATGATCTGGGCCCAACAGGATCTGAATATTCCACGGCCCGGGGTATGCCCCAGAGCTCGAACGACACAAGGTGCCACCTGTCAAAGGTGTGTCCGGATTTATGGGTTCATAGATCCGAATAGGGTTGGTCTCCGTCCTGAGAGGAGAAGTGTCTTCGGTTCGGTCCTCGATTGCCACCGCCAGATGAGTGATCGGGGTGGGATTGATTTTGTTGTGACCGGATTTAGGTCCGATCTGATCATCTGACGATAAAAGCCCCAGGGCGGCGATGCGACCAAGCAGCTCGTTAAAGACGAGGAATCCGCCGAAGTCGCGTCATCAAGGTGGTCAGAACCAATATATGAGTGGTGCTCGATGGCCGCGGGAGGCCGGCCTTGCGGCCATGCCGGCGCATACAGCGAACCCGCCGAGCTGGGGGATCTAGCCCATGGCAGGTTGTTCCCGAGGGTGATCTCGTCATTGATGATGAGATGAGCCATCGATCGCCTTTCATGAGCACACATCAGAGCTCTCAATGAAAGCACCATTGTCGGTGTCAAAACTGGCAGATCTCGCGTAGGGGTGCCCAAGCTGTACGTCTAAGGATCGATGGTAACAGGAGACATGGGACATTATATTTACACAGGTTCAGGCCCTCACGATCGAGGTAATACCCTACTTCCTTCTTGATTGATCTTGATGGATATGGGGTTACAAGAGTTGATCTACCTCGAGATCGTAATGGCTAAACCCTAAAAGTCTAGCCTATGCGATCGCTATGATTCTGTCGTCTCTACGGACTGAACTCCTCGGCTTATATACACGCCGGAGGAGCCCTAGGGTTATAAAGATGTGATACGTCTCCGTCGTATCTATAATTTTTGATTGTTTCATGACAATATTGTACAACTTTCACATACTTTTGGCAACTTTTTATATGATTTACTTGGACTAACTTACTTACCCAGAGCCTAGTGCCAGTTCCTATTTTCTGCATGTTTTTTGCATCGTAGAGTATCCATATCAAACGAAGTCCAAATGCAATAAAATTTCACGGAGAATTATTTTGTAATATATGTGATTTTTGGGAGTTGGAATCACCGCAAATGGAGGCCTGTGGTGGGCACAACCCACCAGGGCGCGCTAGAGGAGCTAGGCATGCGGTGGTGGGTTGTGCCCACCTCGTACGTTGGTTGGACCTCTACTTCGGGCGCAAGGAATCTTATATCCGGAAAAAAAATTGTGTAAAAATGTTAGCGCAACCGGAGTTATGGATCTCTCGGAATATAAGAAATGGTTTTTGGCCAGATCTGCGGGACGCGAAATAGAGAGAGATATAGAGACAGGTCCAATCTCGGAAGGGCTCTCGCCCCTCCCATGCCATGGAGACCAAGTACCACAGGGAGAACCCTTCTCCCACCCAGGGAGAAAGACAAGGAAGAAGAAGAAGGATGGGGGCTTTGTCCCCCTCGCTTTCGGTTGCGTCGGAGTGCCACTGGGGCAACAATCGGGACGGCGATCTACATCAACAGTCTTGCTACCGTCAACACCAACTCTCTCCCCCTCATTGCATCGGTCTATCACCTCTTTCCCCTCGATGTAATCTCTACTTAAACAAGGTGCTCAACTCCATATATTATTTCCCAATGATCTATGATTATCCTATGATGTTTGAGTAGATGCGCTTTGTCTTGTGGGTTAATCGTGATCTTGGTTGGTATGATTTTATATTTTATGTATGGTGTTTTCTTACGGTGCCCTCCGTTCTCGCGCAAACGTGAGGGGCCCTGCTGTAGGGTGTTGCAATATGTTCATGGTTTGTGTATTGTCAGTGTTGCGGGGGATGACAGCAACCCAAATGTGGATAAGTGGGGTATGACGTATGTGAGTAAAGAGGACTTGATACTTAATGCTATGGTTGGGTTTCACGACCTTAATGATCTTCAGTAGTTGTAGATGCTTGCTAGGGGTCCAATCATAAGTGCATATGATCCAAGTAGAGAAAGTATGTTCGCTCATGCCTCCCCCTCATATAAAATTGCAAGAATGATTACCGGCACTTTTTATTGATTGCCTAGGGACAAATAACTTTCTTGTTGACAAAATTTATCACTTTTATTATCTTCCAAAGTACTTCTAGTTTTATTCTTGCAAAGTAGTTCTAGCATCACTTCTACAAACTAGTTTCATACTTGTTTCCAGTAAAGCAGACGCTAAGTGTGCGTAGAGTTGTATCGGTGGTTGATAGAACTTGAGGGAATATCTGTTCTGCCTTTAGCTCCTCGTTGGGTTCAACACTCTTACTTATCAAAATAAGGCTACAAACGATCCACTATACTTGTGGGTTATCAAGACCTTTTTGGCGCCATTGCCGGGGAGTTATAGCGCGGGGTGAAAATTCTCGTGTGTGCTTGTTTGTTTTATCACTAAGTAGTTTTCGTTTTCTGTTCTAAGTTTTTCTCTATCTTTAATCATGGATATCGAACACGAAACACCAAAAAATAGTGGTACTTGCTGCTCATGGAGATGGGGAACCTTCTAAAACCCTAGATGCTCGTTATGTGAAAAATATTATGCAGTACTTTGATAATCCTGAGAAAACCCCATTCAAGATGATAATGGGAGTAACGTTGGATCAACGTGAATATTTTAGGGATTATCGCTTGACACGAAAAGGGAAACTATTATGGGATAAAATTTATATGTGGCATTGGTATGCTTGGGATTTATGCTTGAGATATGATTATACTTGTTGCTCTAGAATTGATGCTCCACACCTACCTTTTTCATGTGACTTCAATGACAATGAAACCTCAGCTCCTTATGCTAGAGGTGTATATGACTATTATGATGTGGAACAAATAGAAGAATTTGTTGCTTTTAAGGGTGCTTGTGAAATTAAATGTTTGATTGAAGAGTATGAAAATTATGACGATTGTGGGGACCCCGACTCATAAGTCGTGATCACCGAATGCACGTGTACAGTGATCCCAGAGATCAATGCTCACTGAACACACAGAAGCTGAATAACAAGAGTCTTACATCCGTACATACCGTGTTACACAAATAGGACCATTATGGTCAAGTCTTGAGTATATCGTTGCAGCGGAAATTTCCAATAACTACTTGGACCCATGCCATCTGCCTTAACCCTACAGGCATTCTGACTGGGAAGCGTCCTAGCTCGCTTGCTCGTCACCAAGAAATTTTCATAATATCTTGTTCTCTCCTGCGTGGCCAATAAAATAACCAGTGGCAAGCCAATGAGTGCTTTGAATGTACTCGCAAGCAACCCATGATTTGGTTCAAGGTAACAATGCAATTGTATAACAATGAGCAATCTAGCTTCGAGCTAGAATAAATATTCTACCATCAAGTATATGCATCAATAAATTCACGTAACCTCGAGGACAGGTTACCAATATCAACATGAATAGGATTCAACTCAACGAGTCAAGTCACCACCCTGACTCATCACACACACATACTTTCACTGATATGGTAAAATTCTGGACATAGTTGAAGTAGCACCACCCAACTGTCCATGACCGTGGACACGTCTATTCGAATAGTTTTACACTCTGCAGAGGTTGCGCACTTTACCCACAAGATCCAGGAAGCTTTCGTGTCACCCGCGATCCCGCAGTACCTCATGTACTCGGGGGAAGAACCCGGTCATTATCTTTCCCTAGACGACACTAGCATAGGGTCCACTCGTTGGTACACGGCCCTCGAGTACAAACAATAGATCATGGGACTTGCCCTAATTTCAATGTCACGCGTACACGAAGGGACCAACGGTGTGTCCGGTGCCCTATGAAAATAGTCATGGTCGCCTATCCGAGCACGACCCCGTCCCGGGAAAGACCCCAAGTCTTCCCGTCACTAGTAATGTGGGCACCATGCTAGTATCGGCCTAAGTAATCAATAACGCCCCGTCCCATAAGGGGTAGAGTGGTTGCACATGTTTTGTTGGGACGGTAGTCACACATAAATCTAATCCATCATTTCACCCATGCACAAGATCTTATCGGCACATCACATCTTCCTCAATTGATGACCTAACTCAACATCACCCTCGGGCATTAGGGGCACCCGATGTTTTTTTTTTGAAAAGAATGCAACCACGAAGGTTTCATGGTACACATGCACCACTAAGCATCACTACTAATCATTTGCATTGCATCTAGCACATAGCAAGATCATGAGTAAAACATGCATCATGTGGTGGTTCTTAACTAGGTCACCACCGTCATTCTTATCATCATGCATTCGGAAATAAATGGGTTCCGAAGAACACAAGGGTATCATGGTCAAAGGGCTGCTTGCCTTATCCTTCCGAGTCTTCAAACCTTCTGGTCCATCTCTGAGTACTTCGTTTATTTCGTCAACTAACGATGGAAACAATCATAATAAGCAACACAACAAGGCAAAAATAAAAGTGCTCTAAAACTAGGAGCTGGACTTTTCTAGGATACCTCTGGTCATATGAAAAATAACCAAGGTGGTTTCATTGGAGTATGATCAATGGATGGTTTGGCATATTTCAATATGATGGAACCAAGGGGTTTATGGATTTGAAAGAAGTGTACAGAAATATATTTTTGGAAGATGAGCAAAGGTACCCATTTAACAACTCATGATTTTATAAGCATTTAGGAGTTGGTTTCACTGGATTTGGAATTCAAATGAATTTCCTAGGATTTTGCAAAGTTGATAAATATGAAGAAATGGCTCATTATTTGGTGGGGGTACAGAAAGTATTAATAAAAATGTTCCAAAACTAAGTTTGGATATGACAAGCATCTAGGAATTTGAACCACTGCATTTGGATCAAATTTGAGCTCTCTGTGATTTTCTAAAGTTCATCACAAAAAATGGAATAATGACATTTGATAATTTTTTGTGAAGAAAAGATTTCTATATATGGATTTTACAAGTTGTCTGGAAAAAGAATAAGGGGAAAGAATTCAACCTTATAATGTGCTCTGGGCGGAGCCCAGCTATACATCGCCTACTGGGATCAGCCCAGCGGCTCAGCGGCGCGAAGGAGCTGGTGACGCCGAAGGCGTATTTACGGCGGGCGTCACCACCACACAGAGGCGTAGCCTGGCTGGTGCGCTTCCACTTATCGGGGGGGGGGGCACCCGTCAGTTGCTCCCACCGGCCTCGTAGCACTTACAGGCGGGGCCCGCCTGGCGGGTTCGTCGTCCTCCCCCCGCCCGACGCAGAGGAGGAGGCACGGGCGATGCCGGCGTCGACAGCAGGCGCCACCGGCCACTGTTGGACGCGCCGGGGGCATGGGCGTGCTCGGGGAACGGCGCCGCACCCGCCCCGACTGCCTGCACGTCCAGGGGAGGATAGGGGCGATCAGAGCCACAGCCATGGTGGAATATGGTGATGCCGATGGTGGGTGCAGTGCTACGGCCGCCGGGAGGAGCGAATGGAGCTCGGGAGTGACCTGCGGTGAGGTTGCAGGTGTCCTAGTGGAGTCAAAAATGGGAGGGGGAGATCACAGGGAGTGAATTTAGGAGGAGGCTGACGGTGACACGTCGGCCATCGAGAGGGGAAGAGAGCACCAGGGGGAGAGGGGGCTCGTCCGGGAGGTTCACGGGAGAAAGGGGGTCCTAACAAAGATGAGAGAGAGGGTCGGGGTGGCTTAAATAGATGTGGCCGCGGTGCACCGTAAGCAACGTCCATGGACGCGCTCGGGCGAGCTCACAGAGGGATAAGGAGGGCAAGGGAGGATAGGGCCGATAGGTCTGCATGAGACGGACGTCGAGGCGGCCTCGGGGGACACGAGGGGAAGGCCCGAGGTGGTCGGGTGCTCCTGATTGGGCGAGGCTACAGTGCGCCTGGGCACTGTAGCGCGCTCCAGAGCGCGAACTCTACATGCCATGGCATAAACAAAGTGACATTGGCGTGTCCCCTTATGTCCAACCGTGCTAGGGGGAAGTAAACAATGCACAGATGGCCTGGGATGCCCTGGAGGGCCACTGGAGTGAGGAGGGAGGTGAAAGAGGAGGAGAAACCTGCTGTCCATATGTGTAAAAATGGAGTTTTCACCCCTCAATCATTGAGCTGTGGACATGGGGAAGTTACTGGAGGTAGAAGATGATCAGGTTTACCTGTGGTAAGAATTTGAGGTGAAGGGGAATAGTAAAAGGGGTCAAAACAATGGTTTTGGTAAATTGGCAGAAGGTGTTTGATCATGTTTTGGGAAAGCAAATGATCTCCACTGGCTATGACACTTAACAGGATTAAATGTCATATGGAAATAGGGTGCTTCACGAAATTTGGGCTTGTTTGAAGAAACTAGCCAATGTAACTTTGGTGAACCCTAGAATTCAACAGAAATGGTTTCACCATGTTTGAGTTAAGCTAACCATCTCCCCTTGATGCACCACTTGGTGTAGTGTCATCATTTGGGGTTATGATCATGCCCACAAAGTTTGAAGCCCCAGGTAAAAAGTTGGTAATGTAAAGTTGTTCAAATTTGAATTTGAACAGAAATGGTTTTGGGGTATTCTGATCAAGTTAACCTTCTCCAAAACTTATTCCATTTGGTCTAGATGCCTTATTAGACCATTCTAGCATGTGCACCAAGTTTGAGGGCATTTGGACAAGTTTGGCAATGTAAAGTTGCTCAAACTTCAGATATGGACAAAATGGTTTTGAAGGGTTTTGATGATGTTTTCTTGCTTCCCAAGGCATGGGGCTTGGCAAGATCATCAAATATGTCATATATGACATGATAGAATTTCCCTGGAATTTTTGGAGAATATTTCCTTTGTAAATCTTTCAAAAGCTTGAAATATCCAGAAAGGGTTTTGGAAGGATTTGTCCAATATTTTGAACATGACCATGTGTTGAAACTCTTATATATGGACAATATATGTCCTATGAGTTTCCCTGAATTTTGGCAAATATTTTTGAAATAATTAAATAATTTTTCCCTATTTAAGACCATTTCTGGCCTTAAGAAAAAGCTTTTAAATAAAATACAAAAATAACTTTTAAAATTATAATTTTGTGGTTTATAGGAATCCTATACCTAATAGGATTCAAACATACTTTTTTAAAGATTTTTCACACCCTAAATAAGGTACTTGTAGTGCAAACCTCAATTCAGGGGTTTTTGGAAAAACTAATTTTAGAAAATACTATTTGGCCAAAATATTTTTATAAGAAAATACTATACTGGTCTATACACATGGCATGATCATTGGGAAAAGGTTTTGGATCAAGGAGATGAAGTATAAGAGTTGGAGGATTTATTTGATTTTTAGAGCACTAGCAAACAGCAGACAGAAAATCAATCAAGCAAAGTCAAAAACACTCAAAAGTTTTTGTCAATCCACATTTTTAGCAGGATTATTATCTTAAGCAATGTGGCATGAAAATCAGGGTGTGACAGACCTACCCCCCTTACAAGAATCTCGTCCCCGAGATTCCCAGACTAGGCATGGAAAGGAATACGGAGTCTTGGATACGGGGTAGTCTTCACTTCTTCTTGTTGGTTCTGCTTCCGGGTGGTGCTCCATGGAATCTTGAAGTACTTGGTGGTGTGGCTTCTTGCTTGTTACCCTCTTTGATGCAGGTTGCTGAGGGGTCTCTGGTATGGGTTAGGTTGAGTTAGATGTCAAAGGCTCGGTGATGTCCTTGCGGGGACCGGGCTAGTTAGGAAGTAGGAAGTCCTTCCAGCGTGGTGACTCGTGGAATATTTGGTGTACGGTGGGTATCTCAGGTGGTAAATCTAGCTGGTAGACATATACTAATTGTCTGGCAGTGAACTTGAAGAAGGTCGATAAATCTCGGTGTGAGCGTCCCTTTGACACGGAAATGCTCGGTCCCTTCGAGAGGAGGGGTTTGCAGATACGCCCGGTCTTGGACGCAGGAGTTTACTTCTTGATGACGGTGGTCGGTGTAGTTCTTCCTTCTTGACATGTCGGTCTCCAATCGTCTTCTAACCAGCTGCACAGCTCTTCCCTCGTCTTCGGGTAGTCAAGAATGTTGCCAAATAAGGATGACAACTAACTTGTCCAAGTACTCCATGAAGTCTATGGGGTACGCAAGGTTGGCTGTGGTATTGGTGGTGGCGTGGGGTGGTCTCCGTTGAGTATTTGCAAGGTCTTCCTGACTTAGAGCCAAGGCCCGTGGTTGGGATCTGACCAGGTTGTGGCTTGGTTGGGCTTAAGGGTTTGAAGGATTCTAGTGAGTGAGTGAACGTTTATTATCTTATCCTTAAGCACGGTTTCTGAGATGCCAATAGCTCTATCTAGTATTCCAAACGAATAACCTTATACCACTAAATGCATCCTCTCGTATAGACCAACTTCAATCACCACTCATGCCATATATATCCTCATGACTCCCAAGAGGCGGTCTAACAAAATTGTACTTGTCTACGATCCCCAAATCCATATGTATGTCTCCCCCTAAAAATCCATGGGTAAATCATACATGCTGCTAAGCTTAAATTAAACTCCACAATCCAAGCACTCCACCTATTCTTGCAAGGTTCAGGATAATGCATCTCTATTCTAAGGAAACACGTCATATGCCACTCCAAGATCTTGTTTCCTTCCTATAGATCAACTCCAATAGCCCGGTAATTTCCATCAATCACCACATAATCCAATAATTCTACAAATCCGACATCTACGGTGTTCCGCAAGATCTCAAGTTCCTATAATACCCAAATACTTGGAAGGGCTATGCATTACGATAGTAGGTCCACCAAATTCCAAACATCCGGGTCAAGTAAACTTCAAGGTCATAATTATATAGATCCCTAGATAACTATGATAAATAATCAAATCTCCTAGTTTATTGTCCACCGAGAAGCATGGTATCATGATCAGGATCATCGGTCTAAATCCAATTTACTCCGAACCATGCAGACATATCTAGCATCTATACCCAACCAGAATCACCTACTTAAATCCAAATCTCATGCTCGACGAGAATTCCTACATTTCCCCAAGTCATCCTCAAAATGTCAACTATCTGCTATCAATATCCCCTGGCTAGGTCAAATCCTTATACCTCCAAGAATTTCAATTTGCGATCACAATAGCCCTGCAAATCCAAGTTGCTCCAGGGTGATGAAAGTTACGTTACTCTATTAATCATGATCCCACCAACATGAAAACCTCACAATACACCAAGGTCTCAGATAATTCCTCGAAGTCACCGACATAAATCCACCACATCATCTGTCTTATATCCTCAAATTGGTCTATCCATGGCATCGTCAGTTCTTGTGCTATATTAGGATGAAAATGTGCTCGTTCACTGCGTCCACTAGCTCCTTTACGAACCCAGTGTTGTGCAAGGGTGTAGAGGCTTATCTGGTTCTCTTGTAATTCTATGGGTTAGGCACATGTTTAAGGGTTCGTGCTGGAGTATCTCGTGAAGTATTAAAGGGTCTAGGAATGGGTTACTAGTCTGGAGGGTTAAACGTAATTCTACGGGGTTGCACTTGGTCGTGGAGGTTGTAGCAGAGGACTTCATTGTTAGTCGGTTGCCGAGTTGGAATCCTTGGTACTTCTTGTCTTGCTGGTCTCCAGTCGAGGAGATAGAAGAGAGGGAAAAGTAGCACAAAAAGGGGGGGAAATGCCTAAAGGGGGTTCTATAGTGCAGGTGCAAACAAATAGGTGCAAAAAGACCGTAACAAAAGAAACAAGGCAAGGAAGATGATATAGCAATGCACTTGTTACCTAGGGAAAAAGTGCGACTATATCAAAACACAAACAAATAAAAGCAAGAACCACACAATCATGGTTCTATTCGAACCATCATACGAACTCGACTGCGCATAGGGGGTACACGACTCATCCTACCCTAGGGGTTCTCGGACTCAGCAGTCGTGACTTGTGCCTCGTGCAGTCTTCTGAGCTTTCCTCAGGTGTTGCTATGTCCCTTGTAGTTACTTGATGAACGATCCGGGTTGAGCCTGAAGAATCTTCAACAACTTCTCGCTTGATGAGGTGATGCGGTGAAGGTGTCTCCTTGCAGCTGGCGTTGACTTGTCTTCTCTTGTCTCTTTAATCACGATGATCCCTTGTGCCTTCTGGGGCGTCGAGGGTACCAGGTAGGCAATCCTTTATGCAATGATATCAATCAAGGCATAGTAAAGGTTCAACATGTCGGTTACGTTGATGACAACATCGACACCAAGAGCGGGGGATGAAGGGAACCGTTTTCCTGCTCACTATAGTGAGGCGGACCAAATGGCGAGGTTCTCATCCACCGGTGGTAGCCGATACAACAACGATAATGACATGATTACTCTATTAGCGATGTATATCATGATCTTCAATAACTTATACCCTGGTCGTCATAGGCCAATGTTGCATCTTCTTGGGGCACTGTCAAGGGTGTCACCATCTTTTGGGTCTTCATGTCCTCATTCCTCGAGGATGGATTTTCTGTTGGTATCGTCTTGTCATGGTGTCGCCACTCTTGCGTGCAGAAGTGGTGGGTTCTAACGGCCTAGGATTTTCTGTTTGGCAAGGTGCACCCCACAAGGATTACAGAAAATCCAGTGGTCACGGCATAGGGGTTCTAACGGCCAAAGTTTTGAAGGGTAAGAGATCAAGTATAGCCTAGTTTTCGAAAAATTGAGAAGGGAAGAGAAGTATAGATAGTTTTGAAAACTAATAATTGTTTTGATAATAGTTTTACCATAACTAACGACCATGCTAACTAAGGCTCCCTACAGTCAGGATGGCTCTGATACCAGCTCTGTGGGGACCCCGACTCATAAGTTGTGATCACCGAATGCACGTGTACAGTGATCCCAGAGATCAGTGCTCACTAAACACACACAAGCTGAATAACAAGAGTCTTACATCCGTACATACCGTGTTACACAAATAGGACCATTATGGTCAAGTCTTGAGTATATCGTTGCAGCGGAAATTTCCAATAACAACTTGGACCCATGCCATCTGCCTTAACCCTACAGGCATTCTGACTAGGAAGCGTCCTAGCTCGCTTGCTCGTCACCAAGAAATCTTCATAATATCTTGTTCTCTCCTGCCTGGCCAATAAAATAATCAGTGGCAAGCCAATGAGTACTTTGAATGTACTCGCAAGCAACCCATGATTTGGTTCAAGGTAACAATGCAATTGTACAACAATGAGCAATCTAGCTACGAGCTAGAATAAATATTCTACCATCAAGTATATGCATCAATAAATTCACGTAACCTCGAGGACAGGTTACCAATATCAACATGAATAGGATTCAACTCAACGAGTCAAGTCACCACCTTGACTCATCACACACACATACTTTCACTGATATGGTAAAATTCTGGACATAGTTTAAGTAGCACCACCCAACTGTCCATGACCGTGGACACGGCTATTCGAATAGTTTTACACTCTGCAGAGGTTGCGCACTTTACCCACAAGATCCGGGAAGCTTTCGTGTCACCCACGATCCCGCAGTACCTCAAGTACTCGGGGGAAGCACCCGGTCATTATCTTTCCCTAGACGACACTAGAATAGGGTCCACTCGTTGGTACACGGCCCTCGAGTACAAACAATAGATCATGGGACTTGCCCTAATTTCAATGTCACGCGTACACGAAGGGACCAACGGTGTGTCCGGTGCCCTGTGAAAACAGTCATGGTCGCCTATCCGTGCACGACCCCGTCCCGGGAAAGACCTCAAGTCTTCCCGTCACTAGTAATGTGGGCACCATGCTAGTATCGGCCTAAGTAATCAATAACGCCCCATCCCATAAGGGGTAGAGTGGTTGCACATGTTTGGTTGGGACGGTAGTCACACATAAATCTAATCCATCATTTCACCGATGCACAAGATCTTATCGGTACATAACTTCTTCCTCGAGTGATGACATAACTCAACAACACCCTCGGGCATTAGGGACACCCGATGTTTTTTTGAAAAGAATGCAACCACGAAGGTTTCATGGCACACATGCACCACTAAGCATCACTACTAATCATTTGCATTGCATCCAGCACATAGCAAGATCATGAGTAAAACATGCATCATGTGGTGGTTCTTAACTAGGTCACCACCGTCATTCTTATCATCATGCATTCGGAAATAAATGGGTTATGAAGAACACAAGGGTATCATGGTCAAAGGGCTGCTTGCCTTATCCTTCCGAGTCTTCAAACCTTCTGGTCCATCTCTGAGTACTCCGTTTATTTCGTCAACTAACGATGGAAACAATCATAATAAGTAACACAACAAGGCAAAAATAAAAGTGCTCTAAAAATAGGAGTTGGACTTTTCTAGGATTGGTCATATGAAAAATAACCAAGGTGGTTTCATTGGAGTATGATTAATGGATGGTTTGGCATATTTCAATATGATGGAACCACGAGGTTTATGGATTTGAAAGAAGTGTACAGAAATATATTTTTGGAAGATGAGCAAAGGTACCCATTTAACAACTCATGGTTTTATAAGCATTTACACTACAAGAAATATGTCAACTTATGACCTTTTGTTAGTGACCCTGGAAGAATTGGTCATAGATCTATGACCATTTCGGACCAATTGGTCAAAAACTGTTCGGGGGGCTCCAAACCATAAACTATAATGACCATTTTGGTCAGAAAGGTCATAATTTCCTTACACGAAATGGTCATAAAGCAGATAGCACTGGTTCGCTACCTTATTTCTAGCTGATCATGACCAATATAGATGGTCATAACCTTGTAAATTGTGGTGGGTTGCTACGACTAGGCGCCACCTCATCAGTTTTGCCTATGTGTCATGTCCATGTGGCAGTTTTTGCCCTAGGTTGTGAAGCAACCTATATTTCTGTCATTCCCAAAATTCCCCAAAAAATCTCATAAATTCTTTGGGTCATATCTTCGTCAAATATGTAAAAAACCTTCCTTTCCTAGTTCAAAAATAATTCAAAAATATTCATTTTCCTATTCTGTTCAAAAAAAGACTTTGTGAAGGAAGTACCACTTTGGCATGTCCAAATGGTATCCATTTTCTACAGTGCTTTCCTATGCCCAAATAACTATCCACCAAATGCCAGCTCAATCCATTCATTATTTTGAGCCCATCTTCAACATTCGTATTTATGTCCACTGTGGTACTTTGCAAAGCAAGTACCACCTAGACTCCTCCTTTTGAGCTGAAAATTTGTGAAGACGGTCTTCTTAGTAACTGATCATCCTCAACCAAAACTCACGCCCATTAGCCATGTGCATTTCCCGTACCGCTAATCAAACACTTGGCTGCTAATTCATGTTTGAGCATCGATCGGTCTTCTCGTGAGAATCTTATGTTGTAATTTTCTTCCTAGCACCTACCTGGGGAGTGGCCAACCCACTAGACATGCCTAGGCCGCCCAGAACACATGGCAACACCACAGTCACGCGGTGACCACGCGGCGGGCATGGGAGTTTACGCGCTCTAGAGTTGGGGCCCTCGACCACCGCCCAAACCTCGACATATCGCCACGAAACCATGTATTTATGATTAAATAGGTACTTATGTAACTAGAAATGATTTTTGGAAAAAATAAATAGCAAACTATGAGGCAGCCGCAGTTCAAATTTGACCCGCTTCCAGCTGAATCGGCGGAAATTTTTCTTTTTCAGGAGAGGTGGATCAAAACTTTTTACACCCAACCATTTTGGCAATTGTGCATTAAATATGTCCTAGTATTTTAGAAAATTGATTTGGTCAAATTTTGCAACAATTATTTGGGAGGTCCTTCACAAAAAAAACCTCCTTTTGGGCACTCGAAAAATGGAAAATGAATTTTTCGTCCAAAGAAAGTGAAAACTCCCTTAGGCAACATTGTTTGCCATTCCAAGATGCACCCTTGTGCACAATATGAGATCATTAGAACAAACTATGCCATGAATGTGGCCATAAGATTGATCATTTGGCTTGAAAGCTATGAATCTTCATGCATGATAGCTCATTTCTGAGAAAACTTTTTTAAAAGAATTGCCATATTACAAGTTTATTATTTTTCCTGGTAACTTGGTCATATATAATGACACCATGCGAAGGTGTTCCAATTTTTTGATTTTTTTTTGAATTTTTTATGCCCGTTTCAAAATGCGGTCAAAAAGGCCGAAATGACCGTTCCTAGCTAGTGGTTGAATCTTGGTATTTTTTGGTGTTTCTCTGATTAAATAGATACTTAAGTACCTAGAAATGATTTTTGTAAAAAAATAAAGGGCAAACTACAAGGCAGCCGCAGTTCAAATTTGACCCACTTCCAGCTGAATCGACTGAAATTTGTCTTTTTCACGAGAGGTGGATCAAAACTTTTTACACCCAACCATTTTGTCAATTGTGCATTAAATATGTCCTAGTATTTTATAAAAATGATTTGGTCAAATTTTGCAACAATTATTTGGGAGGTCCTTCACAAAAAAACCTCCTTTTGGGCACTCGAAAAATTGAAAATGAATTTTTCGTCCAAAAAAAGTGAAAACTCCCTTAGGCAACATTGTTTGCCATTCCAAGATGCACCCTTGTGCACAATATGAGATCATTTGAACAAACTATGCCATGAATGTGGCCATAGGATTGATCATTTGGCTTGAATGCTATGAATCTTCATGCATGATAGCTCATTTCTGAGAACACTTTTTTAAAAGAATTGCCGTGTTACAAGTTTATTATTTTTCCTGGTAACTTGGTCATATATAATGACACCATGCGAAGGTGTTCCAATTTTTTGATTTTTTTTGAATTTTTTATGCCCGTTTTGAAATGCGGTCAAAACGGCGGAAATGACCGTTCCTAGCTAGTGGTTGAATCTTGGTATTTTTTTGGTGTTTCTCTGATTAAATAGATACTTAAGTCCCTAGAAATGATTTTTGTAAAAAATAAAGGGCAAACTACAAGGCAGCCGCAGTTCAAATTTGACCCACTTCTAGCTGAATCGACTGAAATTTGTCTTTTTCACGAGAGGTGGATCAAAACTTTTTACACCCAACCATTTGGTCAATTGTGCATTAAATATGTCCTAGTATTTTATAAAAATGATTTGGTCAAATTTTGCAACAATTATTTGGGAGGTCCTTCACAAAAAAACCTCCTTTTAGGCACTCGAAAAATGGAAAATGAATTTTCCGTCCAAAGAAAGTGAAAACTCCCTTAGGCAACATTGTTTGCCATTCCAAGATTCACCCTTGTGCACAATATGAGATCATTTGAACAAACTATGCCATGAATGTGGCCATAGGATAGATCATTTGGCTTGAAAGCTATGAATCTTCATGCATGATAGCTCATTTCTGAAAACACTTTTTAAAAAGAATTGCCGTATTACAAGTTAATTATTTTTCCTGGTAACTTGGTCATATATAATGACACCATGCAAAGGTGTTCCAATTTTTTGATTTTTTTTTTGAATTTTTTATGCCCGTTTCAAAATGCGGTCAAAACGGCGGAAATGACCGTTCCTAGCTAGTGGTTGAATCTTGGTATTTTTTTGGTGTTTCTCTGATAAAATAGATACTTAAGTACCTAGAAATGATTTTTGTAAAAAATAAATGTCAAACTACAAGGCAGCCGCAGTTCAAATTTGACCCACTTCCAGCTGAATCGACTGAAATTTGTCTTTTTCACGAGAGGTGGATCAGAACTTTTTACACCCAACCATTTGGTCAATTGTGCATTAAATATGTCCTAGTATTTTATAAAAATGATTTGGTCCAATTTTGCAACAGTTATTTGGGAGGTCCTTCACAAAAAAACCTCCTTTTGGGCACTCGAAAAATGGAAAATGAATTTTTCGTCCAAAGAAAGTGAAAACTCCCTTAGGCAACATTGTTTGCCATTCCAAGATGCACCATTGTGCACAATATGAGATCATTTGAACAAACTATGCCATGAATGTGGCCATAGGATTGATCATTTGGCTTGAAAGCTATGAATCTTCATGCATGATAGCTCATTTCTGAAAACACTTTTTAAAAAGAATTGCCAAAACGGCGGGTATGACACTATCTTTGCTGGTAACTAGGTCAGATGCAATGCCACAATGCAAAAGTTTTTTTTCTTTCAAAATATTGTCAAAACGGCGGGTATGACTACGGGTCTTCGGTCACCGGGAAGGTGACGATGACGAACTCCTCGCTCGCGACACCGCCTCGATGCCCTACAATTCTACGTGCTGAGGTCCTTCCTGGCGGCCTTGCCGGATAAAAATCCAGAGCTTCTTTATTTAGTATTGCCGCCCCACCCCCGCCCCCGAAGTCATCGGCGGAGGGGAACCACCGAAAGACGGCGCCAAAAGAGTCGATTCTCTTAGCCAAAGAGACCTGCACTTTATTTTTAGCCGATTACGACCTACTTAGATGGTCATGGACATCACACACATGTACTCTGTTTTGATTGGTTGACACGCATATGACGCGGATCATGGATCGAGCACCGTCCGATTCACCCGGATCCAACGGCAGCGCTCCCTCCTCACCTTCTCACCCCACCCACAGGCCACAGACCACACTCCTCCCTCGTCCCCCGCGAAAACTAGCGCTCCCCGATCCATCCCACCTCCCCTACCCTCGCCGCCACCCACCCCTCCCCTCGCTCTCCTCCCTCCATCTTCTCCGGCAAGATCCAGCGCGCTCCAAGATCCCAATGCTCAACTCCTCCCTTCCTCCCCTCCGGCAAGATCTAGCGCGCGGCCTCCCTCTCCTCGATCCAGATCGACAGGTCCACCACCTCCCTCTCCTCGATCGAGATCAAGGCGGCCCATCTCTTCCTCCCATGGCCATGGCCATGGCGAGCCTGCAATATGTGCAGCAGCAGGTCAGACCCCTCACCTTCTTCTTCTTCTACCTACCTCTGGTGGGGAAGATATTGATTTCCCACCACCTGATGGCCCGCTCCCCTCGCCCCTGCGCAGATCTTCAAGTAAAACGGCTCCCCCTTGGTGGTGATGGTGGGGAAAAACTGCTTCGCCATCGCCAGCGACTACCGCCTCGGTGTGCAGCTGCAGACCGTCACCACTGACTTCCAACGGGCCTTTAATATCCACGGCAAGCTCTACATCAGCCTCTTCAACCTCACCACCGACGCCAACCTTCTTTGGAAGCAGCTCGACCACCACGGCGACGCCGGATTCGACCCGACGCTCTTCCGCGTGGACGCCTACGGGAACGTCCTCTACCTCCACGCCATGGAGGACGCCGTCTTCGCCCCCCTTCCCCGACGCCATGGAGGACGCCGTCTTCGTCCTCCTGCCCCGACGCCATGGAGGACGACGTCTTCGTCCTCCTGCCCCGACGCCATGGAGGACGCCCCTCCACCACTGCCCCGACGCCATCCAGGTCTTCTTAATTACCTTCAGTTTCTTCTTCTTCTTCACTTACCCTCCATTCCCTTGACCGAGATGTGATGTGGTTTCCTGCCATGAATAAGCAGCTGTAGCCGGATGGATGTAGGACAACCGACCATGGGTGAGCAGCAGCAGCACCCCCATGGTGAGCCCCTCCACCCCTTTGTTCCCCTCTGCTTTCTGTGATGCTAGAGTTTGGCCTCGGATCCATGGCTGATTACTTGCTGGCCGTCGCATCGAGGATCGAGTGTTTGAGCTGATCTGTGTTGTTGGTGGTCATCTAGCTACTAATTTGCTGCTGCAAGTTAGAATGCCTACTGTTCTTTGCTGTAGAAGACTACTAAATTATCCAGTTTGCATCCCTTTGATGTCATGTATGCTACTGATTTATTGCAGGTAATTAGAATGTTGTAGGTTCAGTACTAACATGGAATAATCCATTGGAATAAATTAGATGGGAATATATGGTATGTTTAGTACAAACGTGGCTTAATCCATTGGAATTTTTGTTTCTAATGGGATAATCAAAATGTTGTAGGTTTAGTACATGACGCCATGGAAGGTTGTTCATGTTTTGTCCTTCCTCTACTGATCTGCCGGATACTAGAGTTCATGTCTGTACATAGCTCACTGCTCACTGCGGAACTGAAGCACAAATAGTCAATTACACGATGCACATAATCATGCGAGGTTGCTAGTATATATCTCACTTGCTAGTACACACCAGTAGTCAATTACAGAGGTTCTCCTCGGCTAGAACAAGCACTGAAGCACACGATGCATCACTGAACAAAGTTCAGTTTATACTGATAAACTAGCACAATAGTACTACACTCAGTATAGTCTGCATTTTATCTGTATTATTAAATTTTGTTTATAGATTCAATTTATAGTGATACACTTGTGCAGTACAGTCTTTGCCTTTTGTTTATACAGTTAAATGTTGTTTATATATCTAGCTTGTCAGCTACTGAAGTATACCCGATTACCATTGTTTTCACTGTTTTATCAACATGTCTTTGCTGAATCTTCGGTTTATATGTGTAAACTACACATTGTCAGCTACTGTGTACTTTTTAGTTATTGAACGAACTCATACTAGTTAGTGTTGGCCATATGCAAGTAAACTAGATACCCACAAGACTTAACTATTTCCCAAAGCTATAGTGATACATTCTGTACTACACTACTAATGCTTATCCGAGTTCATTGTTTTATGTTCATGGTATCTAAATGTTGACATATTAGCTAATTGTGCGCCTAAATATGACCCAGGTACAATGGATATAGCAAGCTCATCCTCCTCAATCCCTAGCTACTGCACGACTGCCGAAGTGCATACTCCCTCCAGTTCCTGGAGCATCTGGACCTCATATTGTAGTAGACGGTATGCTTGATGCGTGTATGTCCATCTTATTACTGTTTTGCTAGAACCATAAATCATGATGCATGATGATCATGGTCTGGTTGGTTAGATCTATTCTGCTGGTGCTTAAAATTTGACATGCTTGGATTCTGAAACTCGTTCTTATAGTTCTTTTCATTTCTATGATCAATTTAGAGAGTTGCACTTGTCAGTATATCATATACCAAAAAATCCTAGCTAGTGAGAACATCTTAGTCACTCCATGAACGCATACTGGTTAGTGTTAGTCATACTATTTATGTACATGGCATTTGCTGTCAATTCTTGATTATAAGTTATTGGATCCCTCATTGGCTACTGTTTTATAATAGGAGTGTCCTTGTCCTGTGCCTATACTGCATTTTGACTCATATGTTTCTGTGAACGTTTGTTTAATTGATGTTGTTTCAACTTTGAACTGCTTATGTATACGGCCTATACTGCAATTGAGATTTAAAGTTGTGGTTGTTCCTGTTTTACAGAAGCTCAAGTGTGAAATGTGAAGCAAGTGTGAAGCCGTGAAGTGTGAAGCCATCAAGTCCTACTCAGTGAAGAGTAGCATATTGTAGCATATATGTGTTGTAAAGATTGTAATAGATTTATTTAGTGGTATATTTGATGAATTTTATGTATGCTTTTTGATTATGTATGTGATTTGAAAACTTGTGAAATGGAAACTTAACCAATGGGGCCACTTATGAAAATAATCTGTAAAATTTGTACATCTCTGACATGTGGGTTTGAGAGATGATCATGACAAGTGGGACCCATCTGACTAGTGGGACCAGCTTGAATATATAATGGCTGAAAATAGAAAATCAATAAACAATAAAAGGCCATGGGCCAACAATAAAAAATGCAGCAATGTTGGGATTGGCCCATGAAGCCGACACAAAATTCACAGGGAAAATATATAAAAGGCCGAATTATTGGGCTCGGCCCATGTAAAACAACGAATTGGACTGGGCTGATTCTTGTGCCACATCAGGTTGCCACGTCGGATGCCTACGTGGCTTTGGGAGGCTGCTAGTGACCAAAACACAACAGTAGGCATATTTTGGTCAAAAACGTCTATGACCTTCTCACAGAGAAGGTCGCTATAGAGTTTATGACGACCAGCTTTTGACCTTATGTTTTTGGTCACAAAAAGGTCACAAATGGAAATTTGTGACCATTCAGTGACCAATAGTGGTGGTCACAAGTTGACATATTTCTTGTAGTGTTAGGAGTTGGTTTCACTGGATTTGGAATTCGAATGAATTTCCTAGGATTTTGCAAAGTTGAAAAATATGAAGAAATGGCTCATTATTTGGTGGGGTACAGAAAGTATTAATAAAAATGTTCCAAAACAAAGTTTGGATATGACAAGCATCTAGGAATTTGAACCACTGCATTTGGATCAAATTTGAGCTCTCTGTGATTTTCTAAAGTTCATCAAAAAATGGAATAATGATATTTGATAATTTTTTGTGAAGAAAAGATTTCTAGAAAAATGTGCATGTTGCACCAACATGTAGATCATGATTCTAGAAACTACCAGAAATTTGAATCATCAAATTTGGAGTTAATTTGAACTATATATGGATTTTACAAGTTGTCTGGAAAAAGAATAAGGGGAGAGAATTCAACTTTACAATGTGCTCTGGGCGGAGCCCAACTATACATCGCCTACTGGGCTCAGCCCAGCGGCTCAGCGGCGCGAAGGAGCTGGTGATGCCGAAGGCGTATTTACGGCGGGCGTCACCACCATAGAGAGGCGTAGCCTGGTTGGTGCGCTTCCACTTATCGGGGGGGCACCCGTCAGTTGCTCCCACCGGCCTCGTGGCGCTTACATGCGGGGCCCGCCTGGCGGGTTCGTCGTCCTCCCCCTGCCCGACGCAGAGGAGGAGGCACGGGCGATGCCGGCGTCGACAGCCGGCGCCACTGGTGACTGTTGGACGCGCCGGGGGCATGGGCATGCTCGGGGAACGGCGCCGCACCCGCCCCGATTGCCTGCACGTCCAGGGGAGGACAGGGGCGAGCGGATCCACGGCCATGGCGGAATATGGTGATGCCGACGGTGGGTTCAGTGCTACGGCCGCTGGGAGGAGCGAATGGAGCTCGGGAGAGACCTGCGATGAGGTTGCAGGTGTCCTAGTGGAGTCAAAAATGGGAGGGGGAGACCACAAGGATTGAATTTAGGAGGAGGCCGACGGTGACACATCGGCCATCGAGAGGGGAAGAGAGCACCAGGGGGAGAGGGGGCTCGTCCGGGAGGTTCACGGTAGAAAGGGGGTCCTAACCAAGACGAGAGAGAGGGTCGGGGGTGGCTTAAATAGACGTGGCCGCGGTGCACTGTGAGCAACGTCCATGGACGCGCTCGGGCGAGCTCACGGAGGGATAAGGAGGGCAAGGGACGATAGTGCCGACAGGTCTGCATGACACGGACGTCGAGGCGGCCTCGGGGGACACGAGGGGAAGGCCCGAGGTGGTCGGGTGCTCCTGATTGGGCGAGGCTACAGTGCGCCTGGGCATTGTAGCGCGCTCTAGAGCGCGAACTCTGCATGCCATGGCATAAACAAAGTGACATTGGCGTGTCCCCTTATGTCCAACCGTGCTAGGGGGAAGTAAACAATGCATAGATGGCCTGGGATGCCCTGGAGGGCCACTGGAGTGAGGAGGGAGGTGAAAGAGGAGGAGAAAGCTGCTGTCCAGAAGTGTAAAAATGGGGTTTTCACCCCTCAATCATTGAGCTGTGGACATGGGGAAGTTACTGGAGGTAGAAGAGGATCAGGTTTACCTGTGGTAAGAATTTGAGGTGAAGGGGAATAGTAAAAGGGGTCAAAACAATGGTTTTGGTAAATTGGCAGAAGGTGTTTGATCATGTTTTGGGCAAGCAAATGATCTCCACTGGCTATGACACTTAACAGGATTAAATGTCATATGGAAATAGGGTGCTACACCAAATTTGGGCTTGTTTGAAGAAACTAGCCAATGTAACTTTGGTGAACCCTATAATTCAACAGAAATGGTTTCACCATGTTTGAGTTAAGCTAACCATCTCCCCTTGATGCACCACTTGGTGTAGTGTCATCATTTGGGGTTATGATCATGCCCACAAAGTTTGAAGCCCCAGGTAAAAAGTTGGTAATGTGAAGTTGTTCAAATTTGAATTTGAACAGAAATGGTTTTGGGGTATTCTGATCAAGTTAACCTTCTCCAAAACTTGTTCCATTTGGTCTAGATGCCTTATTAGACCATTCTAGCATGTGCACCAAGTTTGAGGGCATTTGGACAAGTTTGGCAATGTAAAGTTGCTCAAACTTCAGATATGGACAAAATGGTTTTGAAGGGTTTTGATGATGTTTTCTTGCTTCCCAAGGCATCGGGCTTGGCAAGATCATCAAATATGTCATATATGACATGATAGAATTTCCCTGGAATTTTTGGAGAATATTTCCTTTGTAAATATTTCAAAAGCTTGAAATATCCAGAAAGGATTTTGGAAGGATTTGTCCAATATTTTGAACATGACCATGTGTTGAAACTCTTATATATGGACAATATATGTCCTATGAGTTTCCCTGAATTTTGGCAAATATTTTTGAAATTATTAAATAATTTTTCCCTATTTAAGACCATTTTTGGCCTTAAGAAAAAGCTTTTAAATAAAATACAAAAATAACTTTTAAAATTATAATTTTGTGGTTTATGGGAGTCCTATACCTAGTGGGATTCAAACATACTTTTTGAAAGATTTTTCACACCCTAAATAAGGTACTTGTAGTGCAAACCTCAATTCAGGGGTTTTTGGAAAAACTAATTTTAGAAAATACTATTTGGCCAAAGTATTTTTATAAGAAAATACTATACTGGTCTATACACATGGCATGATCATTGGGAAAAGGTTTTGGATCAACGAGATGAAGTATAAGAGTCGGAATATTTATTTGATTTTTAGAGCACTAGCAAACAGCAGACAGAAAATCAATCAAGCAAAGTCAAAAACACTCAAAAGTTTTTGTCAATCCACATTTTTAGCAATATTATTAGCTTAAGCAATGTGGCATGAAAATCAGGGTGTGACAACGATGCTGTTTACAAATATGAAAATCTTGCTATTTGAATTATAAATACAATGCCCATATTGATGCATTTTATGAAAAGGTCTCCGCTGTCCAAGAAGAGACTAATATTTTGCAGGAGACTCTGGAAGAAGAAATTGATGAGACTGTGAGCTCATTGGATGAAAAAGATGAGGAGGAGAGCGAAGAACGAAAGGAGGAAGAGCGGATTGATCACCCGTTCCCACCATCTAATGAGAGTAACTCTTTATCCCATACATTGTTTAATTTCCCTTTGAATTTACCGAAGGATGAGTGCTATGATGATTGCTATGATCCCATTGATTCTTTTGAAATATCCCTTTTTGATGATGCTTGTTATGCTTGTGGCAAGATGCCAATATGAATTATGCTTATGGAGATGAACTTGCTATAGTTTCTTATGTTAAACATGAGATAGTTGCTATTGCACCCACACATGATAATCCTATTATCTTTTTGAATTCTCGAAACTACACTATATCGGAGAAGTTTGCACTTATTAAGGATTATATTGCTGGGTTGCCTTTTACCGTTGCACATGATGGTTTGGATGAATATAGTATGCATGTGCTTGATGCTCCTATTTGCAATTATTATGAGAGAGGAACAACATCTCCACCTCTCTATGTTTTCAACACGATAAAATTGCAAGAAACTGCTTATACTATGCATTGGTCTTTACTTGATGTGCATGAATTGTTCTTGTATGACATTCCGGTGCATAGGAAGAGAGTTAAACTTCGGAATTGCATGATATATGTTGCTTTGTTCTCACTACTAAATGCCAAATCGTTGCTAGTTAAAATTGGCTTTGATATACCTTGGGATCCGGGTGGATTCATTACTTGAGCACTTTATGCCTATCTTAATGGATTTAAAGAAAGCGCTGCCAGGGAGACAACCCGGAAGTTAAAAAAGAGTCATTTATTTCTGTTGAATGCTTTTATAAATTAAAAAAAATATAGAGTGGAACCTAAAACTTTTTCAAAAAGAAAAGTGAAAGTAAGAAGGACGAGCACCATTGAAGTGGGGGACGTCCTTGAACTTTGTTCATGCTCATGGAAACTTTGTGAATATTAATTACATAAACTTTTCAACAAAAATAATTATCCCCTTGTACAATTCCATTGTATTCTAAAAATAATGTGCCAAGAGTTTGCGTTTAGGATGATTAAACTGCTTGTTGGTTTGTGCGGTGCAAAAACAGGAACTTTGGTTGTAGTGCGCGATTTACATGTTTTACTGGAAGGTCGAAAGGTTCTGAAACTTTTTGCACAATCTTGCTAGAAAAAATATTATTTTTCCTAATTTGTTTAATAATTTTTAGAGTTACATAAGTATGGTGGATGTTCAAATCTTTACAGACTGTCCTGGTTTCATATGTTTGAATTCTTGTTGACGCCTCCTTGACTTGGGGCCATAGAATTGTGAAAGCATACAGTGGGTAATGTTTTTTTATAATTATACAATAATGTTAGAGCAGTACATGATGGGATTTCATTTATCATATGCAGTAACCCCGCCATTAAAATTTCGATTAAGTTTTGTGTGGATGAAGTGTTCAAAGATCGAGGAGGTCTCAATGTGTGGAGAAGGAGGAGAGGCAAGAGATCAAGATTGGGGATGCCCAAGGCACCCCAAGTAAATATTCAAGGAGACTCAAGCATCTAAGCTTGGGGATGCCCTAGAAGGCATCCCATCTTTCTTCAACAAGTATCGATATGTTTTCGGATTCGTTTCATTCACATGATATGCGTAAATTCTTGGAGCGTCGTGTGCCTTTTATTTTTTATTTTAATAATGCACAATGCTGGTATGAGATAGTCCTTGGTTAATTTGTAGAATGCTCTTAGCACTCCACTTATATCTTTTAAGTATGGCTTTATGGAATGCTTCATGAGCTTCACTTATATCATTTGAAGTTTGGATTGCCTGTTTCTCTTCACATAAAAAACCAATGTTCATAGAATGCTCTCGTGCTTCACTTATATTTGTTAGAGCATGATATTTTGTAGAAAGAATTAAACTCTCATGCTTCACTTATATCTATTTAGAGAGTCAAATGGAATTGGTCAATTGCATGGTTAGTCATAAATCCTACATAAAACTTATGGATAACTGAATATGATATTTTTGATTCCTTGCAATAGTTTTGTGATATAGAGATGATAATATGTGGGAGGTACTAGTGGATGAACATGTTTACTAAGATATTGGTCTTAAGGTTTGTGATTCCCGAAGCATGCACATATAGTCTCTCGTTATGCCGGGAAGTTGGAGCATAATTTATCCTTGATTGTCCTATCTCTTTGTGAAGGTCGGGGGCGCGCGATGGTTAACTCCTACCAACCCCCCTAGGAGCATGTGTGGTATTACTTTGCTTCGAGGGCTAATAAACTTTTGCAATAAGTATATGAGTTCTTCATGACTAATGTGAGTCCATGGATTATACGCACTCTCACTCTTTCATAATTGCTAGCCTCTCTTGTGCCGCGCAACTTTCGCCGGTGCGTAAACTTTATTAAACCTTCCTCAAAACAGCCACCATACCTACCTATTATGGCATTTGATACATCCAAAACGTATCTATAATTTCTACTTGCTCCATGCCTCTTTTGGGTGATATTGCTATGATATTTATACAATTCCATACACTTTTGATCATATTTGGACTAACCTATTAACTCAGTGCACCCCAGTGCCAGTTTCTGTTTTCTGCTGCTTTTTTATTTCAGGTTTTCCCATCACGTAAACTGCCAGAAAAATCCCGGAACAATTATATAAAAAATCAGCGTTCCGGAAGCTTCCACATGGCCGAAGTAGGGCCGGAGGGGGGCCACAAGGGCTCCAGGCGCCCTGGTGGCGCGTCCCCCCTCCTGGCCGCGCCGGGGGGGGGGGGGCGCCTGGGCCCCCCAGGTCTCCGCTGATGTCCCCCTTTGGCATATATTTACACCGCGTCCCGAAACCCTCGAGGACGGAACCCTTTTTCGTGATCTCATCTCTGTTCCGCCGCCGCCGCGCTTCCAAGATCGGGAGCACCAGGAGAACTCTTCCCGGCACCCTGCCGGAGGGGAGAACCACCACCGGGAGCCTCTCCACCACCATGGACGCTTCCCGGATGAGTTGTGAGTAGTCTCCCTTGGACCATGGGTCCATGACCAGTAGCTATGTGATGTTCTCCTCCCCTCTTTGTGCTTCACTAATTAGACCTCGTGAGCTGCCCTACATGATCGAGGCACATATGTAATCCTTATGCTGTTGCTATGTTGAGTTTGCTGGGATCCGATGGATTGTGAGATTATGTTCAGTTTGTGTGTGAGTAATATATTTGATTTACCTCTTTTATATTTATGTTCTTGAGTAATTCTTGCATGTTCTCCGTTGCTATTTATTGCTTTGGCCGAGTAGTAGGTAGTGACTCCAAGAGGGAACGTTATGCTTGATTGTTGGTTCATGCCCCTCGATGACTAGCTTGAGTGACAGAAACATGAGTCTAGGGGATGTGTTGTTGCCACAAGGGGGAAAACAACGGTGCTTGTACTCATGGGTGCAAGGATTTTTTACTTTACGCAAATATCTTTTAATGCAGTTGTCTGTTGCTTTGAGTTTACACTATGGGTGGGACTCGCAACTTAATACCAGCGAGATGTTCTGGATAGATATCTCAAGGTGGATGATTAGTAGTAGATGCAGATGGATTTCGGTCTACTTACCTTGGCGTACCGCCCATGCTTTTGAGCCTCAACCTTTCTTGCAACATAGTTAGCATTGGTTTGCGCACATAATTCTGTCAATTGCCCAGCTGTAATTCGTTTACCTCACATAGCTGTTTTATCGTCTTTTGGGAGAGAGACATCACTAGTGAACATCATGGGACCCTGGTCCATATTACCATCACTGATCACATCCGCTATTTACTTCCTGTTTTTACTTACTAGTTGCAGCAATAGCTATCACTATTATCTCTTGTGTTTGATCCTTTGTAAACGACAAGGCCGGAGGGATTGACAACCTCTCTGTACTCGTTGGGAGCAAAGTTATTTGTATCTGTGTGCAGGTCCAAGTTGATTGCTAAGTATCTGGCGCCGTTAGCAGTTGACACCTTCTTGTTGAACCTTGGAGTCTCAGGGGAATTCGATCCTTGGTATCTTTGCCAAGGGAAAACTTCCGCTACACTGCATCTCAAACCTTCCACTTGGGGTAACCAACGAGGGGCGAGAAGCTATCAAGCAAAGTTTTCTGGCGCTGTTGCAGGGGACTCCACTCTTCAAGATAGGGGAGTTGCACGCTATCTTTTACCTTTGCTTTTTAGTATTGTTAGTTTACCTTTCAGTTTTTGCTTAGTATCCTTTATCGAAAATCATAAAAAAATATATTTTAATTATTTGCTAGTAGTCCTTTCTGTTGAGTCAAGCATGTTAGGATTTGGTGCTTTGAGGGAATCATAAGTCCTAGATTTCCATCAAAGGGATGGAGAAAATATGAAGAAGGCATGGGACAGAATTTCTGATGCACATAGGAGAATTATGCCTTGGATACCTATAAAAATTGTGCTTAGAAATTTTTACCATGGTCTTTTTAAATGGTGTAAACACTCTGTTGATATTATAGCTGAAGGAGATTTCCTAGAGTGTGATGAAGCTAGAGCTCTTGAAATTATACATGGTCTATCTAGTTACTTTGTTAATGATCATAATTTTGATACTGTCATAGATAGACTTGCTACTATTGAGAAGAGAATGGATGCTCTAGACTTGATGAAGGTAGAGAAACCCAAACCCAATAAGAGAGATATTTTTGAAATAGACAATGATTGGGAGCCTTTGATTAAGATTAGCATCTCTAATCAAGACTTCCTTGCTTATTGTGATATTGGATCTATGGTTTCTACTATGCCAAAAATTGTTCATGATTCTTTAAAATTTAACATTGATAGATTATCATCTTATCATGAACACACTAATGGAGATATTTCTGAAATCCAGGGAAGAATAAAAGACCTTAAACGACAAGGCCGGAGGGATTGACAACCTCTCTGTACTCGTTGGGAGCAAAGTTATTTGTATCTGTGTGCAGGTCCAAGTTAATTGCTAAGTATCTGGCGCCGTTAGCAGTTAACACCTTCTTGTTGAACCTTGGAGTCTCAGGGGAATTCGATCCTTGGTATATTTGCCAAGGGAAAACTTCCGCTACACTGCATCTCAAACCTTCCACTTGGGGTAACCAACGAGGGGAGAGAAGCCATCAGCATTTCCATAGCCATTCCGATATATTGCCATGCACTTCCATCATATAGTTGACTTGAGCATTCATTTTCATATTGCTTTGCATGATCGTAAGACAGCTAGCACGATATTTTCATGGCTTGTCTGTTTTTTGATATCTTTGCCATCATTACACATCCTGGTACTGTGCCAGAGGCATTCATTTAGAGTCATACAATGTCATGGGTATCGAGTTGTAATTTTTATTTCTTTTGAGTTATAAGTAATAGAAGTGTGATGATCATTATTAGAGCATGCCCCATGATGATAGGATGATGGAGACCATAATTCCCCCACAAGTCGGGATGAGACTCCGGACTTAAAAATAATATAAGAGGCCAAAGAAGCCCAAATAAAAAAGAGAGGCCAAAGAAGCCACCAAAAACAAAAACAAAAAATGAAAAAATAGGGCATGCAAATACCACACTTGTGCTGCAAAGTAGCACCATGTTTTTCATGTAGAGAGTCTCCTATGCTTTCACTTTCATATACTAGTGGGAATTTTTCATTATAGGATTAAATGCATACCCACTTAATTTCATATTGAGCTTTCATACACTTATAGCTCTTAGTTGCATCTGTTGCATGGCAATCCCTACTCATCACATTGATATCGATTGATGGACACCTCCATAGTCCATAAGTTTGCCTAGTTGATGTGAGACTTTCTTCCCTTCTTTGTCTAGTACCACTGCATTCTATTCCTCCTATATTGCTATATCCATGGCTTGCGCTCATGTATTGTGTGAGAGTTGAAAATGCTGAAGCGCATTAAAAAGTATGAACCAATTGCTTGGCTGACACCGGGGTAGTACATGATTTATACTTTGAGCTGGGAAGACAGAGCATGACAAGACTATGATTTTGTAGGGATAACGTTCTTTAACATTTGATATTTTGAAAGACATGATTATTTGTTGGGATGCCCGAGTATTGATGTCTTTATGTCAAATTATAGACTATTGTTTTGAATCACTCATGTCTTAATATTCATGCCATGACTAGATATATGATCAAGTTTATGTTAGGTAGCATTCCACATCAAAAATTATCTTTTTTACCTTTTACCTACTCGAGGATGAGCATGAATTAAGCTTGGGGATGCTGATATGTCTCCGACATATCTATAATATTTGATTGTTTCATGCCAATATTCTACAACTTTCACATACTTTTGGCAACTTTTGATTTATTTGGACTAACTTACTTACCCAGTGCCTAGTGCCAGTTCCTGTTTTCTGCATGTGTTTTGTATTGCAGAGTATCCATATCAAACGAAGTCCAAATGCAATAAAATATCACGGAGAATTATTTTGGAATATATGTGATTTTTGGGAGTTGGAATCACCGCAAACGGAGGCCCATGGTGGGCACAACCCACCAGGGCGCGCCAGAGGAGCCAGGCGTGCGGTGGTGGGTTGTGCCCACCTCGTACGTCGGTTGGACCTCTACTTCGGGCACAAGGAAGCTTATATCTGGAAAAAAATTGTGCAAAAATCTTAGCGCTATCGTAGTTACGGATCTCCGGGAATATAAGAAACGGTTTTCGACCAGATCTGGGGGACGTGAAACAAAGAGAGACAGAGATACAGGTCCAATATCGGAGGGGCTCTCACCCCTCCCATGCCTTGGAGACCAAGGACCGGAGGGAGAACCCTTCTCCCACCTAGGGAGAAGGCCAAGGAAGAAGAAGAAGGATGGGGGCTCTCCCCCCTTGCTTCCGGTGGCGCCAGACTGCCACCGGGGCAACGATCAGGACGGCGATCTACATCAACAATCTTTCTACCGTCAACACCAACTCTCCCCCCTCATTGCAGCGGTGTATCACCTCTTTCCCCTCGTTGTAATCTCTACTTAATCATGGTGCTCAACTCCATATGTTATTTCCCAATGATCTATGGTTATCCTATGATGTTTGAGTAGATCCGCTTTGTCCTGTGGGTTAATCTTGATCTTGCTTGGTATGATTGTATATTTTATTTATGGTGTTGTCCTACGGTGCCCTCCATTCTTGCGCAAATGTGAAGGGCGCCCGCTATAGGGTGGTGCAATATGTTAATGGTTTGTGAGGGAGTCCTGTATTCAGGGGTCCTCGGGCTTCCGAGTCGATGAAGCTGGGCCGTATTAATGGGCCATAAAAGAAGAAGCAGAAGACTCTCTCCCGTATTTGGTCAGGACTACTATGTACATAGAAAGGCAAGCGTAGAGTCCGAATGTATCAATTACTTCCTCCCCAAGTCACCCGTGTAACCCTAGGCCCTCTCTGGCATGTATATAAGCCAGGGGGTTTAGTCTGTAGAGGGGATCATCAACATCACAATATCCTCATAGGCTAGGCGTTAGGGTTTAGCCACTACGATCTCGAGGTAGATCAACTCTTGTAATAATATTCATCCATATTAATATAGCAGGAAGTAGGGTATTACCTCGATCGAGAGGGCCTAAATCTGGGTAAACATCGTGTCCCAGCCTCCTGTTACCATCGATCCTCTAAACGCATAGATTGGCCCGCCTACCCGAGATCTGCCGATGTTGACACCGACAATGGTGCTTTCATTGAGAGCTCCGCCGTGCGCTTGAGATGAGCGATCGATGGTTCGTCCCATCATCAGTGGCGAGATCACCCTCAGAAACAATTTCGCCATCGGCCAGGTTCTCCAGCTCAGCGGGTTCGTTGTATGCGCCCGCATGGCCTCAGGGCCGGCCGCAATCCCTGCGGTCATCGAGCTCCACCCTTATGTTGACTCCAGCCACTCTGATGACGCGACCCCGGCAGATCTCTCGCCTTGAAATGAGCTGCTGGATTGCATTGCCGCCCTGGGGCTTTCATCGCTAGGAGATAAAATCAGACCTAAATCCGGTCATGATGAGATCGATCCCATCCTGATCACTCATCTAGTGGCAGCAGTTGAGGACGGAGCCGAAGAGACTCTGCCTCTTGAAACGGAGATTGTCATAGTTTGGATCTCCAAACCCATCGAGCCGAACACGCGCCTATCGGGTGGCACTTTGTGTTTTTTGAGCTCTGGGATTGACGCTGGGCCCATGGAATGATTAGATCATGTCGAGCCCGGATCGCCCACATTGGAGGTTGTCAAAACCCCGAATACCACTTTGGGTTGTGACTCAAAATTACCAACACCCACCCACCCTGGGAAATACTCTCCATGTTAATCCGGACACCCGGACATAGATGATCTCGCAAACATACAGCAGCAGCCCGCGGAAACGGTCAACCACTTCTAGGCCAGATTCCTGCTTGTTAAAAACAAGATCAGGGACTGCTGCGACAACAAGGCGGTCTTCTGTTTTTATCGCAACTGTACGGACGAGGGAGTTTTGAACGCCCTCAACCGACGTCGTGTTCTGAGTTTCACAGAACTGTCGCATTTAGTACGAAAGTACTGCACAATGGAAAATACTTGGAAAGCCAAGAATACACCTCTCGAACAGTCCATATCCGGACAACACACTATTAAGGCTAAACAAACATGCCCTAGCAGGTCATCCAATAATATGCCTATTGGTAAGAAGAACAAACATTTTTTAAGGCACAGGTCCGTACTGGACGAACTGCTCGATAAACCTTGCCAAATACATGCAGCCCAGACAATATCCCAAACCATTGCCTTAGGGCATGTTGGGTACTCTGGCAGGTAGCAAAGAGCGGTGCAGCACTCCTTGCCACCACCGTATCAGGGGTGAAAGACGTCGGTGTGTTTACTGTCTTAGAGACGTTCTCCTCAAATAACCGCAGCAAGAGAGTGAATCACGAACTTGCCGAGGTCTGCCAAATTAGCTCTGCAAGCCCATGGAACGACACACCAATTTGTTTTTCTGCAGAAGACGCACCCCAAGTCCGGCCGATCGGAGCAACATCAGCTCTTGTACTAGACCCAATAGTGGACGATTTTCGCCTCACTAAAGTACTTATGGACGGAGGAAGCGGACTGAACCTCATATATGAGGAAACGCTTGCAAAAATGCAGGATGACAAATCCCGCATTGAGCACACTAACACAACCTTTGGAGGAATTATACCTAGCCGAGAAGCCCAGTGTTCGGGAAGCATTAAGTTCGACATAGTATTCGGTACATCCGATAACTACAGGTCGGAGGAACTACTCTTCCACATTGTTCCCTTCAATAGCGGATACCATGCCCTTTTAGGACGGGAAGCTTTTTCATGCTTTCAAGCTATACCCCATTATGGTACATGAAGCTTAAAATGCCAGGGCCCAATGGAGTAATCACATTAACAAGTGATCCGGATAGAGCACTCCGCGTCGATAACAAAACGGCATCTTTAGCCTTAGAGGCATTATCTGAAGCCCTCGTGGTCGGAGAATTAACTACCCTACGATCAATGGTGGTCAAGGACGATGTAATCTTCGCCAAAAGATCGAAATCTACCTCCTTCAAGCCAGCAGATGAAATCATAAAATTCCAAGTGCACCTGATGGGCCTCTAACCCCTCGATGCTTACCCCAAGTGGAAGGTGTAAGATGCAGTGTTGTGGAAGTTTTTCCCTTAGCAAAGATGCCAAGGATCGAATCCCCAGAGACTCCTAGGTTCAACAAGTAGGTGTCAACTGCTAACGGCGCCGGATTAGCAATCAACGTGGACCTGCACACAGATACAAATAACTTTGCTCCCAACGAGTACAGAGAGGTTGTCAATCCCTCCGGCCTTGTAGTTCACAAAGGATTAAACGCAAATGATAGTAGTGATAGATAATGTTTGCAATAGTAAGTAAAAGCGAAAAGTAAATAGCGGATGTTATCAATGATGGTAATATGGACCGGAGTCTCGTGATGTTCACTAGTGATGTCTCTCTCCCAAAAGACGATAAAACAGCTATGTGAGGTAAACGAATTACAGCTGGGCACTTGACAGGACCACGAACGCAAACCAATGCTGACTACATTGCAAGAAAGGTTGAGGTTCAAAGCATGGGCGGTACGCCAAAGTAAGTAGACCGAAATCCATCGATATCTACTACTAATCATCCACCTTGAGATATCTATCCAGAACATCTCGCTGGTATTAAGTTGCGAGCCCCACCCATAGTGTAAACTCAAAGCAACAGACAACTGCATTAAAAGAACTTTGCGTAAAGTAAACAATCCTTGCACCCGCGGGCACAAGCACCGTTGTTTTCCCCCTTGTGGCAACAGCACATCCCCTAGACTCATGTTTCTGTCACTCAAGCTAGTCATCGAGGGGCATGAACCCACAATCGAGCATAACGTTCCCTCTTGGAGTCATTACGTATTACTTGGCCAAAGCAATAAATAACAACGGAGAACATGCAAGAATTACTTATGAACATAAATATAAAAGAGGTAGATCAAATATATTACTCAAGAACAATCTGAACAAAATCTCATAATCCATCGGATCCCAGCAAACTCATCATAGCAACAGCATAAGGATTACATATGTGCCTCGATCATGTAGGGCAGCTCACGAGGACTAATTAGTGAAGCACAAGAACGGGAGGAGAACATCACATAGCTATTGGTCATGGACTCATGGTCCAAGGGAGACTACTCACAACTCATCCGGGAGGCGTCCATGCTGGTGGAGATGCTCCCGATGGTGATCCTCCCCTCCGGCAGGGTGCCGGGAAGAGTTCTCCTGGTGCTCCCGATCTTGGAAGCGGCGGCGGCGGCGGAACAGAGATGAGATCGCGAAAAAGAGTTCCCGTCCCGAGGGTTTCGAAGGACGCTCTAAATATATGCCGAAGGGGGGCACCAGACGGGGCTCGGGGGGCCCAAGCGCCCCCCCCCCCCCGGCGCGGCCCAGGGGGGGCGCGCCGCCAGGGCGCCTGGAGCCCTGGTGCCCCCCCCGGCTGTCCTTCGGGCGCAAGGTAGGTTCTGGAACGCTGATTTTTTATATATTTTTTCTGGATTTTTCCTGGCAGTTCTCGTAACGTGAAAACCTGAAATACAAAAACAGCCGAAAACAGAAACTGGCATCGGGGTGCACTGGATTAGTAGGTTAGTCCAAATATGATCAAAAGTGTATGGAAGTGTATGAATATCATAGCAATATCACCCAAAAGTGGCATGGAGCAAGCAGAAATTATAGATACATTTTGGACGTATCAACATCCCCAAGCTTAATTCCTGCTCGTCCTCGAGTAGGTAAATGATAACAAGAATAATTTCTGTGGTGACATGCTATTAACCATATAGGACTTATTACAGTCATATGACAAAAGCTTACTGAGACAATGATTCTATAGTAATTAAGTTGCCTCATGAGAAAATCACAAATGACTGAAAGTTGTCCAACATGAAACTGAAACATCAAAAGGATTTGCAATGAATATGATGTGCAAATATGATAAAGTGATATCTAGCTTGCCCCCTTTAGTGAAGCAAAACATAAATGCAGGGGCACCTTCAAGGTTTAAGTGATGACTAGATACAATGATTTCAAAATAAACGATATCACATTCATCCAAAAGACAATGCTACTTTGGAACAATGCACATTACACTTAGAATGACAATCATGCTGTTAGTAGTTGGTGCTTTTAAAAGAAGGTGGAGACTCAACATAAAAGTAAAAGAATGGTTATGTGCTAGAGCTTTTTATTTTGAAAACATAGAAGCAATTTTGTCAACGGTAGTAGTACTTCATATGTGTCATGCATAAGACATCCTATAAGTTGCAAGCCTCATGCATCGAATACCAATAGTGCTCGCACCTTGTCCTAATTAGCTCGGATTTCCATGGGTTATCATTGCATTACATATGTTTCAACCAAGTGTCACAAAGGGGTACCTCTATGCCACCTGTACAAAGGTCCAAGTAGATAAATCGCATTTGATTTCTCGTTTTTGATAGATCTCAACTTGAGGACATCCATACCGGGACAACATAGAAAATAGATGATGGACTCCTCTTTAATGCATAAGCATATTCTCATAAGAGATTGAGGATTAATGTCCAAGCTAAAACTTCCACCATGATACATGGCTTTGGTTGGAGGCCCAATGTTCTTCTCTAACAATATGCATACTCATTCAACCCATGGCAAATCACCCTTACTTCAGACAAGACGAACATGCATAGAAACTCACATGATATTCAACAAAAGTGTGACAGTTGATGGCGTCCCCAGAAACATGGTTACCGCTCAGCAAGCAACTTATAAGAAATAAGATACATAGGCAACATATTCTTTACCACAATAGTTTTTAAGCCACTTTCCCATGAGCTATGTGTTGCAAAGATAGTCTGCTTAGTACAGGTGGAGGTTAGCAAAAGACTGGGAGCGACCAACTAAGAGAGCAATGACGGTCATAATCATGCAGAGCGACAAAGCAATATTGAGTCAGGCATGGTAGTTATATCGCTACTCAGAAATAAAAGATCATCAAGGCTTGACAGACTTTCTTTGCAGTCTTAAATATGCGTGAGCATACGCCAAGACAATCAAAATAAATTCTCGAAGGAAGATATTACTAAACCATACCACATCATAGGCAAACAAATCAAGTTGGTATTCCAATAACACATTGGGAATCCCCCAGCTATTTGAGACTAACCATAAGAAAACCTGAACTACTAAGCGCCATTATGCACGTAGCATCTTTATCATAGACATATCAATCAATGCACCAGAAGCAAACTCTCTTAATAAGGTTAGCATGATAATTAAAGAGAGTTCAAGCAACCAACTAAAAAAAAGCTCTTTGAAAAGATAAGCATGAATACTAAGAGCAGAGCATGATAGTAGCTATTAAAAGACAAAGAACACACACAACAAAGATAGACATAAAAATTCTATGTTATGTTCTAGGTAGAAGTGGAGCGTGTTTCTCTCCCACATAAAGAACGCTGAGTTCCGACTCGTTATGAAAAACTAAAAAAAAACTAAAAGCAAGACACTCCAAGCATAGCACATAACACATGAAGTGATAAAAATATAGCGGAATGAAAGACGAACTGATAATGTTGATGGAGAAGGGGATGCACGGGGGCATCCCCAAGCTTAGACGCTTGAGTCTCCTTGAATATTTCTTGGGGGTGCACGGGGGCATCCCCAAGCTTGAGCGCTTGACACTCCTGAATCTTTTTATCATCTTCCCTCGCACACTTGAAAACTCCCTTCATACATAACTCATCATAATCTGATTAGCGAAGTTAGTACCCTTAATAAAATAATTGTTCCTTGCTGGAAATAAAGATATTCTTGAAGTTCTACTGTTTCTCAAGATTGCCAAAAGGTTTTTGCAAAGAAAAGGCAAGCTCTTTGTTTGCAAAATGAAGGAAAGGCAAAACAGGACAGAATCTGTGAAAAACAGAACAGCAGGTAGTAATTGATTTGTTCGGGGTACTTCTGCAACTCAAATCAAAAAACTCAGAACAGATGCACGAAAGACAATTATATAGAGAACGCTGTCGAAAAAATTCAGACCCAAAAGATGATCTGGTGATTTTATACGAATTTTTTCTATCCAAGGACAGAATCTGTTTCCTGGACAGCACCTCACAACTTTTGAACTTTCTAGCAATCAGAGGCTATACTTGGCACAAATATGAAAAGCAAAGATACAATGATGATGCTACTGTAGTAGACAACATCAAGACCACTAAAAACTAATAGAACAAACTGAAAGTAAAGATAACAAGGGTTGTCTCCCTAGAGCTCTTTCTTTATAGCCATAAAGATAGGCTTAAGACTTTAATGATGCTCTCGTAGGAAGAAGAACAAAAGAGAGCATCAAGAAGCAAATACCAAACACATTTAAGCCTAACATGCTTCCTATGCATAGGAATATTGTAATAGAATAATTCATTGAAGCACAAATCAATAAGCATAGGAAGACAAAACAAGTGCAGCTTCAAAACCTTCAACATAAAGAGAGTGAACTTAATATTATTGAAATATCTATAAGCATATGTTCCCTTCTCATAATAATTTTTAGTGGGATCACGACTAAACTCAACAATATAAGCATCACATAAAGCATTGTTACCATGATCCACATGCAAAAAGGTACTCTTACTCTCCACATAAGCATAATGAAGAGGATAAAACTTAGTATAAAAGAGAGACATAAGCTCTTGCCAATCAAGCAAGTGCGAGTTATCGAGAAGCTTATACCAATCTGAAGCCTTATCTATAAGTGATACGGCGAACAATTTCCTCATGACAAACTCCCTTGATACACCTGCAAGCTTAAATAATGAACATAATTGTGACAGATATAGCAAGTGTTCACCGGGATGGCTGTCTCCTGCATAACGATTAGCCAAGATATAATTGATAATACCAGCTGGTATTTTATAGGGCACAATTTCAGTAGGGGGAGGAGCAACCACCACAGGTGTGCAGCGTCTTCCCGCAAGCAACGATCCAATAACAAGGTTGTCCATAAGCATAACTGGTGAAAAGACATAAAGAAAACTGAAAGGTAAACTAACAAGACTAAAAATCAAAGGTAAAATATAGCATGCAACTCCCCTATCCTGAAGAGTGGAGTCCCCGGCAACGGCGCCAGAAAAACTCCTTCATGGGCCTCTAACCCCTCGTTGGTTACCCCAAGTGGAAGGTGTGAGATGCAGCGTTGTGGAAGTTTTTCCCTTAGCAAAGATGCCAAGGATCGAATCCCCAGAGACTCCTAGGTTCAACAAGTAGGTGTCAACTGCTAACGGCGCCGGATTAGCAATCAACGTGGACCTGCACACAGATACAAATAACTTTGCTCCCAACGAGTACAGAGAGGTTGTCAATCCCTCTGGCCTTGTAGTTCACAAATGATTAAACACAAATGATAGTAGTGATAGATAATGTTTGCAATAGTAAGTAAAAGCGAAAAGTAAATAGCGGATGTGATCAATGATGGTAATATGGACCGGAGTCTCATGATGTTCACTAGTGATGTCTCTCTCCCAAAAGACGATAAAACAGCTATGTGAGGTAAACGAATTACAGCTGGGCAATTGACAGGACCACGAACGCAAACCAATGCTGACTACATTGCAAGAAAGGTTGAGGTTCAAAGCATGGGCGGTACGCCAAAGTAAGTAGACCGAAATCCATCGATATCTACTACTAATCATCCACCTTGAGATATCTATCCAGAACATCTCGCTGGTATTAAGTTGCGAGCCCCATCCATAGTGTAAACTCAAAGCAACAGACAACTACATTAAAAGAACTTTGCGTAAAGTAAACAATCCTTGCACCCGCGGGCACAAGCACCGTTGTTTTCCCCCTTGTGGCAACAGCACATCCCCTAGACTCATGTTTCTGTCACTCAAGCTAGTCATCGAGGGGCATGAACCCACAATCGAGCATAACGTTCCCTCTTGGAGTCACTACGTATTACTTGGCCAAAGCAATAAATAACAACGGAGAACATGCAAGAATTACTTATGAACATAAATATAAAAGAGGTAGATCAAATATATTACTCAAGAACAATCTGAACATAATCTCATAATCCATCAGATCCCAGCAAACTCATCATAGCAACAGCATAAGGATTACATATGTGCCTCGATCATGTAGGACAGCTCACGAGGACTAATTAGTGAAGCACAAGAACGGGAGGAGAACATCACATAGCTACTGGTCATGGACTCATGGTCCAAGGGAGACTACTTACAACTCATCCGGGAGGCGTCCATGGTGGTGGAGAGGCTCCCGATGGTGATCCTCCCCTCCGGCAGGGTGCCGGGAAGAGTTCTCCTGGTGCTCCCGATCTTGGAAGCGGCGGCGGCGGCGGAACAGAGACGAGATCGCGAAAAAGAGTTCCCGTCCCGAGGGTTTCGAAGGACGCTCTAAATATATGCCGAAGGGGGGCACCAGACGGGGCTCGGGGGGCCAGGCGCCCCCCGGCGCGGCCCAGGGGGGGGCGCCGCCAGGGCGCCTGGAGCTTTGGTGCTTCCCCCCCGGCTGTCCTTCGGGCGCAAGGTAGGTTCTGGAACGCTGATTTTTTATATAATTTTTCTGGATTTTTCCTGGCAGTTCTCGTAACGTGAAAACCTGAAATACAAAAACAGCCGAAAACAGAAACTGGCACCGGGGTGCACTGGATTAGTAGGTTAGTCCAAATATGATCAAAAGTTTATGGAAGTGTATGAATATCATAGCAATATCACCCAAAAGTGGCATGGAGCAAGCAGAAATTATAGATACGTTTTGGACGTATCAGCACCCAACGAACCCTAACAAGACATCGTCTATCGGGGCACAACTGGATCCGGCGGTAGATAGAGCGTTACGCACCTTCCTTCAGGAAAATTGGGATATATTTGCCTGGAACCCTTCGGATATGCTGGGAATCCCACGCAGGCTAGCCGAACACAGCCTCAATATTATCTAAGGGTTCAAACCAGTCAAGCAGTCACTGCGACGGTTCTCCGAACCCAAAAGACAAGCAATGGGAGAAGAGCTAGCTAAGCTAATGGAAGCCGGATTCATCAGAGAAATTAAACATCCGGATTGGCTAGCCAACCTTGTCATTGTGCCGAAGAAGGATAAATCATGGCGCCTCTGCGTCGACTTTACAGACCTAAATAAGGCCTGCCCCAAGGATCCCTTTCCTTTGCCCCGCATTGATCAAATTATCGATGCAACGGCCGAACATGACTTGTTGTGCTTCCTTGATGCTTACTCTGGATACCATCAAATAAAGATGAAGGAATCTGATCAGGCCGCAACGACATTTATGACCCGGTACGGCCCCTTCTATTTCAACACTTTGCCCTTTCGACTCAAAAATGCTGGCGCCACATATCAACGCATGATTCAACCATGCTTAGAAAAACAAATTGGCAAGACAGTGGAGGCATATGTTGACGACGTAGTCGTTAAGACCAAACACATTGAGACTTTGGTGGAAGATCTCCGCCTTACGTTTGATAACCTTCGAGAATATGACATAAGGCTCATTCCGGAAAAATGTGTTTTCGGCGTTCCAGCCGGAAAGCTACTAAGGTTCATCGTATCCCATAAAGGAATCGAAGCTAACCCAGCTAAAATACAGGCCTTGTCAGAGCTCAAAACGCCAACCGATCTCAAACAAGTGTAAAAACTAGCAGGCTGCGTAGCGGCTTTAAGCCGATTCATCTCCAGGTTAGGAGAAAAAGCATTGCCACTTTATAGATTGCTACGATATACTGACAACTTCGAATGGACGGACGCGGCCACAGCTGGATTGGAAGAAATAAAAACTCTACTAGCGAGCAACCCAATCCTAGCCGTCCTCGGTGTTGGCGAACCAATGCTGCTGTATATATTAGCCACTAACCAGGTAGTGAGTACCATGCTCGTCGTCGAGCGGGCCGAAGAGGGACATAAATTCCCCGTTCAAAAACCCGTATACTATGTATCCGAGGTTCTAACACCGTGCATATCACGATACCCCCACTATCAGAAAATTGCCTATGTGGTCTTCATGTCATCTCGGAAACTTCGACACTACTTTCAAGAATGTTTGATCATAGTGGCATCTGAAGTACCACTTAACGATATTATTAACAAGAAAGACGCCATTGGACGCATAGCCAAATGGGCCATCGAGCTCTTACCATTCAAAATATCTTATAAGCCATGCCGTACTATTAAATCCCAGGTGTTGGCTGATGGGCCTCGAACCCCTCGTTGGTTACCCCAAGTGGAAGGTGTAAGATGCAGTAAGTAGAAGTGTTTTCCCTTAGCAAAGATACCAAGGATCGAATCCCCAGAGACTCCTAGGTTCAACAAGTAGGTGTCAATTGCTACGGCGCCAGATTAGTAGCTATCAACGTGGACCTGCACACAGATACAAATAACTTTGCTCCCAACGAGTACAGAGAGGTTGTCAATCTCTCCGGCCTTGTAGTTCACAAAGGGTTAAAAACAATGATAGTAGTGATAGATAGTTTTTGCAATAGTAAGTAATAACGGAAAGTAAATAGTGGATGTGATCAATGATGGTAATATGGACCGGAGTCTCATGATGTTCACTAGTGATGTCTCTCTCCCAAAAGACGATAAAACAACTATGTGAGGTAAACAAATTACAGCTGGGCAATTGACAGGACCACGAATGCAAACCAATGCTGACTACATTGCAAGAAAGGTTGAGGTTCAAAGCATTGGCGGTACGCCAAAGTAAGTAGACCGAAATCCATCGATATCTACTACTAATCATCCACCTTGAGATATCTATCCAGAACATCTCGCTGGTATTAAGTTGCGAGTCCCACCCATAGTGTAAACTCAATGCAACAGACAACTGCATTAAAAGAACTTTGCGTAAAGTAAACAATCCTTGCACCCGCGGGCACAAGCACCGTTGTTTTCCCCCTTGTGGCAACAGCACATCCCCTAGACTCATGTTTCTGTCACTCAAGCTAGTCATCGAAGGGCATGAACCCACAATCGAGCATAACGTTCCCTCTTGGAGTCACTACCTATTACTCGGCCAAAGCAATAAATAACAACGGAGAACATGCAAGAATTACTTATGAACTAAAATATAAAATAGGTGAATCAAATATATTACTCAAGATCAATCTGAACATAATCTCATAATCCATCGGATCACAGCAAACTCAACATAGCAACAACATAAGGGTTACATAGGTGCCTCGATCATGTAGGGCAGCTCACGAGGACTAATTAGTGAAGCACAAGAACGGGAGGAGAACATCACATAGCTACTGGTCATGGACTCATGGTCCAAGGGAGACTACTCACGAGTCATCCGGGAGGCGTCCATTGTGGTGGAGAAGCTCCCCGTGGTGATCCTCCCCTCCGGCAGTGTGCCGGGAAGAGTTCTCCTGGTGCTCCCGATCTTGGAAGCGGCGGCGGCGGCGGAACAGAGATGGGATCGCGAAAAGAGTTCTTGTTCTGAGGGTTTCGGAGGTCCCTCTAAATATATGCCAAAGGGGGGCACCGGACGGGCTTCGGGGGGCCCAGGCGCCCCCCCGGCGCGGCCCAGGGGGGGGGGGGCACCGCCAGGGAGCCTGGAGCCCTGGTGGCCCCCCCAGGCTGCCCTTCGGACGCAGTGTTGTTTCCGGATCGCTGATTTTTTATATAATTTTTCTGGATTTTTCTGGGCAGTTCTCGAAACGTGAAAACATGAAATACAAAAACAGCCGAAAACAGAAACTGGCACTGGGGTGCACTGGATTAGTAAGTTAGTCCAAATATGATCAAAAGTGTATGGAAGTGTATGAATATCATAGCAATATCACCCAAAAGTGGCATGGAGCAAGCAGAAATTATAGATACGTTTTGGACGTATCAACATCCCCAAGCTTAATTCCTGCTCGTCCTCGAGTAGGTAAATGATAACAAGAATAATTTCTGTGGTGACATGCTATTAACCATATAAGACTTTTTATAGTCATATGACAAAAGCTTACTCAGACAATGATTCTATAGTAATTAAGTTGCCTCATGAGAAAATCACAAATGACTGAAAGTTTTACAAATATGAAATTGAAACATCAAAAAGATTTGCAATGAACATGATGTGCAAATATGATAAAGTGATATCTAGCTTGCCCCCTTTAGTGATGCAAAACATAAATGCAGGGGCACCTTCAAGGTTTAAGTAATGACTTGATACAATCATTTCAGAATAAACGATATCACAATCATGCAAAAGACAATGCTACTTTGGGACAATGCACATTACACTCAGAATGACAATCATGCTCTCAGTAGTTGGTGCTTTAACATAAAGGTAAAAGAATGGTTATGTGCTAGAGCCTTTTATTTTGAAAACATGGAAGCAATTGTGTCAACGGTAGTAGTACTTCATATGTGTCATGCATAAGACATCTTATAAGTTGCAAGCCTCATGCATCGAATACTAATAGTGCTCGCACCTTGTCCTAATTAGCTCGGATTCCCATGGGTTATCATTGCATTGCATATGTTTCAACCAAGTGTCACAAAGGGGTACCTCTATGCCACCTGTACAAAGGTCCAAGGAGATAGATCGCATTTGATTTCTCGTTTTTGATAGATCTCAACTTGAGGACATCCATACCGGGACAACATAGAAAATAGATGATGGACTCCTCTTTAATGCATAAGCATGTTCTCATAAGAGATTGAGGATTAAGGTCCAAGCTAAAACATCCACCATGATGCATGGCTTTGGTTGGCGGCCCAATGTTCTTCTCTAACAATATGCATATTAATTCAACCCACGGCAAATCACCCTTACTTCAGACAAGACGAACATGCATAGCAACTCACATGATATTCAACAAAAGTGTGACAGTTGATGGTGTCCCCAGAAACATGGTTACCGCTCAGCAAGCAACTCATAAGAAATAAGATACATAGACAACATATTCTTTACCACAATAGTTTTTAGGCTACTTTCCCATGAGCTATGTATTGCATGGTTAGTTTGCTTAGTACAGGTGGAGGTTAGCAAAAGACTGGGAGCGACCAACTAAGAGAGAAATGACGGTCATAATCATGCAGAGCGACAAAGCAATATTGAATCAGGCATGGTAGTTATATCGCAACTCAGAAACAAAAGATCATCAAGGCTTGACAGACTTTCTTTACAGTCTTGAATATGCGTGAGCATACGCCAAGTCAATCAAAATAAATTCTCGAAGGAAGATATTACTAAACCATACCACATCATAGGCAAACAAACCAAGTTGGTACTACAATAACACATTGGGAACCCCCCAGCTATTTGAGATTAACCATAAGAAAACCTGAACTACTAAGCACCATCATGCAAGTAGCATCTTTATCATAGACACATTAACCAATGTAACGGAAGAAAACTCTCTTAATAAGGTGAGCATGGTAATTAAAGAGAGTTCAAGCAACCAACTAAATAAAAGCTCTTGAAAAGATAAGCATGAATACTAAGAGCAGAGCACGATAGTAGCTATTAAAAGACAAAGAACACACACAGCATAGATAGACATGAAAATTCTATGTTATGTTCTACGTAGAAGTGGAGCGTGTTTCTCTCCCACATAAAGGAATGCTGGGTTCCGAATCGTTATGAAAAACTAAAAAGAAAACTAAAAGCAAGACGCTCCAAGCATAGCACATAACACATGAAGTGATAAAAATATAGCGAAACGAAAAACGAACTGATAATGCTGATGGAGAAGGGGATGCATGGGGGCATCCCCAAGCTTAGACGCTTGAGTCTCCTTGAATATTTCTTGGGGGTGCACGGGGGCATCCCCAAGCTTGAGCGCTTGACACTCCTGAATCTTTTTATCATCTTCCCTCGCACACTTGAAAACTCCCTTCATACATAACTCATCATAATCTGATTAGTGAGGTTAGTACCCTTAATAAAATAATTATACCTTGCTGGAAATAAGGATATTCTTGAAGTTCTACTGTTTCTCAAGATTGCCAAAAGGTTTTTGCAAAGAAAAAACAAGTTCTTGATTTGCAAAGTGAAGGTAAGGCAAAACATGACAGAATCTGTGAAAAACAGAACAGCAGGCAGTAATTGATCTGTTCGGGATACTTCTGCAACTCAAATCAAAAAACTCAGAACTGACGCACGAAAGACAATTATATAGGGAACGCTGTCGAAAAAATTCAGACCAAAAAGATGATGTCGTGATTTTATACGAAGTTTTCTATCCAAGGACAGAATCTGTTTCCTGGACAGCACCTCACAACTTTTGAACTTTCTAGCAATCAGAGGCTATACTTGGCACAAATATGAAAAGCAAAGATACAATGATGATGCTACAGCAGTAAACAACATCAAGACACAACAAAAGCAAAAATTTTATTCATGTGGGCTGCCTCCCAAAAGCGCTTTCTTTTATGCCTTTAAGCTAGGCATAATGCATAGATCAAGTTTTATCAAGAGTAAAAGAATGACTAACCCGTACAACGGACTCAAAAGGTAACTTGATCTTCTTTCGAGGGAAGTGTTACATCCCTTTCTTGAGAGGAAACTGAAATTTTATATTACCCTCTTTCATGTCAATGACAGCACCAACGGTGCGCAAAAAGGGACGTCCCAAAATAATTGGACATGAAGGATCACATTCAATATCCATAATAGTGAAATCAACGAGCACAAAATTATCATTGACAACAATAAGAACATTGTCGATCCTCCCCAAAGGTTTCTTTATGGAAGAATCAACGAGACGAACACCAAAAGAACAAGAATCATAAGGTTTCAATTTAAGCATATCATATATTCTTTTGGGCATAACAGAGGTACTAGCACCAACATCACATAATGCATAACAAGAGAAGCCATTCAAATTAATTTTTATCATAGGATCCCAACCATACTCTAGCTTTCTAGGTATGGAGGCTTCTACTCTAAGTTTCTCCTCCCTAGCTTTGATGATAGCATTAGTGATATGCTCTGTGAAGGCAAGGTTAAGCGTGCTAGTGCGGGGATCTCTAGACATCTTGTGAAGGAATTCAATAACTTCGATAAGAGTGCAATTATCAAAATCAAGGTCACAAGCATCAAGTAAAGTGGTAGTGGTGTCCTTAAGGTTCTCTTGCTTGGTAGTTTCTATATTCATAGCATCACCATTAATAGGTCCATTGGGACCAGGAGTACATTGGGTGCTAAGAGTGTGAACATCCTCAATAACTTGGATAGTAGCAACAGTGTGGTGGGTAGGAAGGCTCTCAATTCTTTCTTCTTCCTCCCTTTCTCTAGCCCATCTTTCTTTAAGCTTAGCCATCATCCTAATGTTTTCATTAATTTGTACTTGAGTAGCATTAATAGGGATGACTTCCCTCTCCTTAAGAGGAGAAGTTTCAATTTTTAGCAATTTTACCTCATTGGCTAAGTGGTCTACCTTAAAAGAAAGATCATCTAGTTTATGTAGTTTCTCTTATATATTCTTATTAAAGGCTTTTTGGGTAGTGATGAAATCTCTAAGCATGGTCTCTAGTTCAGTATTGGAGTTCTTGGTACTAGGATAAGCATTGTTGTTCCCATAAGAGTTAGAGGGGAACGGTCTAGGATTGCTACCAAAGTTACTCCTATAAGCATTGTTGTTAAAATTGTTTCTAGAGATAAAGTTCACATCTACTTGTTCTTGAGCAATCAAAGAATTTAAAGGAACATCACGAGGATCAACAGTAGATTGCTTCGAAAGTAGAGACATGATCAAGTCAACTTTTTCATTAAGGGAGGAAATCTCCTCGACAGAGTTTACCTTCCTACCTGTTGGAGCGCGTTCGGTGTGCCATTGGGAATAGTTGGTCATCATCTCATCGAGAAGCTTCGTAGCAGCACCAAGTGTAGTTGACATAAAAGTTCCTCCCGCGGCCGAATCTAACAAGTTCCGCGAGGTAAAGTTCAAGCCTGCATAATAAGTTTGGATAACCATCCAAGTAGTCAAACCGTGAGTAGGGCAGTTCTTGATAAGAGATTTCATACGTTCCCAAGCTTGGGCAATGTGTTCATTATCCAATTGTTTAAAATTCATTATGTTACTTCTAAGTTGGATAATTTTAGCAGGTGGATAGTATTTTCCAATAAAAGCATCTTTGCACTTGTCCCATGAATTTATGCTATTTCTAGGCAAAGACTGAAACCAAATTTTAGCTCCGCCTCTCAAGGAGAAAGGAAAAAGCTTAAGCTTAACAATATTACCATCTATTTCTTGGTACTTTTGCATATCACAAAGTTCTACAAACTTGTTCAAGTGTAAAGCAGCATCATCTCCAGCACCGGAGAATTGTTCTCTCATAACTAAGTTCAGTAAAGCAGGTTTAATTTCATACGAAGGTGCTGAAGTGGCAGGTGTAGTGATAGGTGTGCTGATAAAGTCATCGTTGTTGTGACTAGTGAAGTCACACAACTTGGTGTTCTCGGTGGAACCCATAGTAGCAAGCAAGCAAGATAACTATTTTTGTGATTTCCGATAAAAGTTACTAAAGCAAAAATGAAAGGTAAACTAACAAGACTAAAAAGCAAAGGTAAAAGATAGCATGCAACTCCCCTATCCTGAAGAGTGGAGTCCCCGGCAACGGCGCCAGAAAATACTCCTTGATGGGCCTCGAACCCCTCGTTGGTTACCCCAAGTGGAAGGTGTAAGATGCAGTAAGTAGAAGTGTTTTCCCTTAGCAAAGATACCAAGGATCGAATCCCCAGAGACTCCTAGGTTCAACAAGTAGGTGTCAATTGCTACGGCGCCAGATTAGTAGCAATCAACGTGGACCTGCACACAGATACAAATAACTTTGCTCCCAACGAGTACAGAGAGGTTGTCAATCTCTCCGGCCTTGTAGTTCACAAAGGGTTAAAAGCAATGATAGTAGTGATAGATAGTTTTTGCAATAGTAAGTAATAACGGAAAGTAAATAGTGGATGTGATCAATGATGGTAATATGGACCGGAGTCTCATGATGTTCAATAGTGATGTCTCTCTCCCAAAAGACGATAAAACAGCTATGTGAGGTAAACAAATTACAGCTGGGCAATTGACAGGACCACGAACGCAAACCAATGCTGACTACATTGCAAGAAAGGTTGAGGTTCAAAGCATGGGCGGTACGCCAAAGTAAGTAGACCGAAATCCATCAATATCTACTACTAATCATCCACCTTGAGATATCTATCCAGAACATCTCGTTGGTATTAAGTTGCGAGTCCCACCCATAGTGTAAACTCAATGCAACAGACAACTGCATTAAAAGAACTTTGCGTAAAGTAAACAAACCTTGCACCCGCGGGCACAAGCACAGTTGTTTTCCCCCTTGTGGCAACAGCACATCCCCTAGACTCATGTTTCTGTCACTCAAGCTAGTCATCGAGGGGCATGAACCCACAATCGAGCATAACGTTCCCTCTTGGAGTCACTACCTATTACTCGGCCAAAGCAATAAATAACAACGGAGAACATGCAAGAATTACTTATGAACTAAAATATAAAAGAGGTGAATCAAATATATTACTCAAGATCAATCTGAACATAATCTCATAATCCATCGGATCCCAGCAAACTCAACATAGCAACAGCATAAGGGTTACCTAGGTGCCTCGATCATGTAGGGCAGCTCACGAGGACTAATTAGTGAAGCACAAGAACGGGAGGAGAACATCACATAGCTACTGGTCATGGACTCATGGTCCAATGGAGACTACTCACGAGGCATCCGGGAGGCGTCCATGGTGGTGGAGAAGCTCCCGATGGTGATCCTCCCCTCCGGCAGGGTGCCGGGAAGAGTTCTCCTGGTGCTCCTGATCTTGGAAGCGGCGTCGGCGGCGGAACAGAGATGGGATCACGAAAAGAGTTCTTGTTCTGAGGGTTTCGGAGGTCCCTCTAAATATATGCCAAAGGGGGCACCGGACGGGCTTAGGGGGGCCCAGGCGCCCCCCCGGCGCGGCCCAGGGGGGGGGCGCCGCCAGGGCGCCTGGAGCCCTGGTGGCCCCCCCCAGGATGCCCTTCGGACGCAGTGTTGTTTCCGGATCGCTGATTTTTTATATAATTTTTCTGGATTTTTCTGGGCAGTTCTCGAAACGTGAAAACCTGAAATACAAAAACAGCCGAAAACAGAAACTGGCACTGGGGTGCACTGGATTAGTAAGTTAGTCCAAATATGATCAAATGTGTATGGAAGTGTATGAATATCATAGCAATATCACCCAAAAGTGGCATGGAGCAAGCAGAAATTATAGATACGTTTTGGACATATCATTGGCTAACTTTGTCGCAGACTGGACCGAAGCTGAACTCCCTAAAGAGTACAACTCATATTCCCACTGGACAATGTACTTTGACAGTTCTAAAATGCTAGCCGGGCCGGGGGGCAGCGTAATATTGATATCTCCAATGGGGGATACAGTCTGGTACATTCTACAAATTATGTACACGGACTCGAACAATGTGGCAGAATATGAGGCCCTATTGCATGGTCTCCGCCTAGCTGTATCCATGGGCATACAATGCCTCGAGGTATGTGGAGACTCAAACCTCACTATCTCCCAAATAAACGGAGATTTTTATGCAAAGGATTCAAAAATGGCAGCTTATCGTAATGCTATATTGAAAATATCGGCTAGATTTGAGGGGTTGGAATTCCATCACGTAGCCCGGGATAATAACCAGGCCGCTGCCATACTCGCTTGTATGGGCGCTAAACGCGACCCCCTCCCGCCTAACACCTTCGTGGAAAGGCTATTTTAGCCATCAGTAAGTTGGCAGGATGCGAGCGGCGATACGAATTCGGATCCGAACACACCCCCGGCCAAACATAACCCAGACGTCATTGGAGACCCAGACATGGAGATATCTTCTTCGGCTCATGGGATCGTGGATGTCATATCCTCCTGGTCAGAGCCCATCCTAGCTTACCTTAAAAGGCAGGAGCTCCCCGATGACCAAAATGAGGCCCTCCGCATAGCCCGGCATTCTAAAGCCTACAAAGTTCACGAAGGTGAACTATATAAGAAAATCACAACTGGTGTTCTACAAAGGTGCATCTCTGAAGAGGAGGGAAGGAAAATTCTCACTGAAATACATGCTGGAATAGGCAGCCACCATGTCACAGCCCGGGCACTCGTAGGCAAGGCTTTTCGAGCTGGCTTTATCTGGCCAACTGCCAAAGCAGATGCCCAAACCTTAGTCCAGCACTGCGTTGGCTGCCAGCTCTTTGCAAATCAAAGTCACATGCCTCCCATCGCTTTGAGAACAATTCCCATTACTTGGCCTTTTGCGGTCTGGGGGCTCGGTATGGTTAGACCTCTTAAAGGGGGAAGCCATAAAAAGAAATACTTGCTGGTGATGGTAGATAAATTCACTAAATGGATAGAAGCCAAGCCATTAAAAACAGCTGAGGCAAGGCTAGTGATAGATTTTGCATCCGGTGTAGTACACCGTTATGGTGTCCTGCACAGTATTATCATAGATAATGGCACCAACTTTACAGCTAGCGAGGTAAAAAATTGGTGCGCAAAGTTAGGTATTAAACTTGGTTATGCTTCTGTGTACCATCCTCAAACAAACAGTCAAGTCGAAAGAGCCAATGGTCTGATAATGAGCGGCATTAAACCCCGACTGGTGCGCTCCCTACGGGAGTCTGATAAACACTGGGTCGAAGAGCTTGACTCCGTACTCTATGGACTGCGGACCACACCTAATCGGATGACCGGATACACACCTTTCTTCATGGTGTACGGTGTAGAGGCTGTTCAGCCCCGTGACATTATTCATGACTCACCTCGAGTGCACGTGTACGAGGAGAGAGAAGCCGAGCTAGATCGGCAGGATGACCTAGATGGACTTGAAGAGGAGCGCGATATAGTGCAAGCCCGTTCCGCATTTTATCAACAACAGGCCAGGAGATACCAGAGTAGAGAACTGCGGGCCAAGACATACAACGTCGGCGAACTCATTTTATGCCTCTCAGAGAAGAAGAAGGACAAGCTCAAACCAAAATGGGAGGGGCCCTTCATTATCGATGAAGTACTCACCGGTGGAGCCTATCACCTTCGCAATGCACAGGACAACCGCCTTGAGCCAAACCCGTGGAACGCTGCCAGACTCCGAAGATTCTATGTATAGTTTGGTAGAATTTTTTTCCTCCTTTTAAGTTAGGTCTTATCTCTTATCTTTTATTTTTCTCCTTCCCCTTCTTTTTACCTTTTCTCTTATTGGGAAGTATTCGGCTCACCCGAACTACCACAATATAAGTACGTCTTTGAATGTATCTACCTCAAATATACTTGGGGGCTTCTTTGACGAAGCCCATTACCAAAAAAGCTTCTTGCTTAAAATGTCGTCAGTTTTTACAGTCATTCCTTGCCATTATATGCACCAATATGACTTAAGTTCTGGCCAAGCTTGGTTGTCTGGCTCCTATGCTTACCCCTACGTTTCCAATTGCTCGGCTAGGGCGTAAAGGGAGAACCTTTGCGATTGTTACAGCGGTTAATCCGGACGTGTACCTCAGACTGGGTGAAGCCGAAAGCTAGCGCTCTTCAGGGAATAATTGGTCGACGGATACACGACATATCGCTTTTAACACATATATTTTAAACTACCACAGGATATGGCATCCTACAATCCTTTTTTCACAGGATCAAAAGCCTAGGCCTGCATATGTATGCATGCTGACCTAGGGAAAGGAACCCCTATGGAACTATTCTCTCTAGAAGATGTTTCTTACGTTAAATAGTAATATAACATAACTCCCCGAAAACAATTTGTCTGTTCAAGCAATTATGACCGGATTGCGTGCTTTCCGAACATATCACGTATTCACCCCATATATAGTATTCGGAAACACTACAGCTTTTGGGTTTATGGAGGTTAAAGCAGAAGGTCGGCCACGACAACCTTTTTATAATTTCGGCCGGAGATAAGTTTGATGGTAAAAGTACATTGATACATAGAATCAAACGACTACTATTTCTCTATTCCCTCTATAAGGCTGTCTAGTCTACAGTCCTGTTGGGAAAACTTGGCAGCTGTTTCTACTTGGTCATATACCATGTTCAAGGGAATTTATTTCCCATCGGATCCTCGAGGTCCCACGCGGGCCATATGATTCGGACCAAGACGAGTGTAGCGTGTCTTCACAATGGCCTAGGCTTCTCGAGCACCCATGCGGCATGCTGACGCTTTCCATAGTTCGAAGCGGCGTCGAGCCCCTTTGAACAAGTCTGCCAAGTCCTTGATAACCCTCAAGTGTAGGGGATTGCAACAGTTTTCGAGGGTAGAGTTTTCAACCCAAATTTATTTATTCGACACAAGGGGAGCCAAAGAATACTCTCAATTATTAGCAGTTGAGTTGTCAATTAAACCACACCTGGAAGACTTGATATCTGCAGCAAGGTAATTTAGTAGCAAAGTAATATGGAAGTAACGGTAACAGTGGCAAAGTAATGATAGTAGTTTTTGTAGTGATTGTAACAGTAATAACGGTAAAAGTAAATAAGCAACAAGCAATATGTGAAAAGCTCGTAGGCATTGGATCAGTGATGGATAATTATGTCGGATGCGATTCCTCATGTAATAGTTATAACATAGGGTGACACAGAACTAGCTCCAGTTCATCAATGTAATGTAGGCATGTATTCCGAATATAGTCATACATGCTTATGGGAAAGAACTTGCATGACATCATTTGTCCTACCCTCCCGTGTCAGCGGGGTCCTATTGGAAACTAAGGGATATTAAGGCCACCTTTTAATAGAGTACCGTACCAAAGCATTAACACATAATGAATACATGAACTCCTCAAACTACGGTCATCACCGGGAGTGGTCCCGATTTTTGTCACTTCGGGGTTGCTAGATCAGAACACATAGTAGGCGACTAATGACTTGCAAGATAGGATCAAGAACACACATATATTCATGAGAACATAATAGGTTCAGATCTGAAATCATGGCACTCGGGCCCTAGTGACAAGCATTAAGCATGGCAAAGTCATAGCAACATCAATTTTAGAACATAATGGATAATAGGGATCAAACCCTAACAAAACTAACTCCGTTACATGGTAAATCTCATCCAACCCATCGCCGTCTAGCAAGCCTACGATGGGATTACTCACACAAGGCGGTGAGCATTATGGAATTGGTGATGGAGGAAGGTTGATGATGACGACGGCGACGATCTCCACTCTCGGGAGCCCCGAACGGATTCCAGATCAGCCCTCCCGAGAGAGATTATGGCTTGGCGGCGGCTCCGTATCGTAAAATGTGATGAATCCTTCCCTCTGATTTTTTTTCTCGCCGAAAGTGAATATATGGAGTCGGAGCTGATGTTTGTGAAGCCTTAGGGGCCCACGAGGTAGGGGCGCGACCCCCACCCTCGTGGACAGGGTGTGGGCCCCCTGGTCTGGTTTCTTCCGCCGGTATTTTTTATATATTCTGAAATAATCTTCGTTGATTTTCAGGTCATTCCAAGAACTTTAATTTCTGCACAAAAATAACACAATGGCAGTTCTGCTGAAAACAACGTCAGCTCGGGTTAGTTCCATTCAAATCATGTAAGTTAGAGTCCAAAACAAGGGAAAAAGTGTTTGGAAAAGTGGATACGTCGGAGACGTATCAACTCCCCCAAGCATAAACCTTTGCTTGTCCTCAAGCAATTCAGTTGATAAACTGAAAGTGATAAATAAAAACTTTGACAAACTCTGTTTGCTCTTATTGTTGCAAATATGTAAAGCCAACATTCAAGTTTTCAGCAAAGATTATGAACTAACCACATTCACAATAACTTTCAGGTCTCATGTCTAGTCATATCAATGGCATAATCAACTAGCGAGCAATAATAATAAACCTCGGATGACAACACTTTCTCAAAACAATCATAATATGATATAACAAGACGGTATCTCGCTAGCCCATTCTGAGATCACAAAACATAAATGCAGAGCACCTCTGAAGATCAAGGACTGACTAGACAATGTAATTCATGGTAAAAGAGATCCAGTCACAATCATACTCAATGTAAATTAATAGCAATACATGCAAATGACAGCGGTGCTCTCCAACTGGTGCTTGTTTAATAAGAGGATGATGACTCATCATTAAAGTAAATAGTAGGCCCTTCGCAGAGGGAAGCAGGGATTTGTAGAGGTACCAGAGCTCGATTTTGAAATAGAGATGAATAATATTTTGAGTGGTATACTTTCATTGTCAACATAACAACCAAGAGTTCTCGATATCTTCCATGCTACACACATTATAGGCGGTTCCCAAACAGAATGGTAAAGTTTATACTCCCCCAACCACCAACATGCACACTCCACGGCTGGCCTAAAACACCGGGTACCGTCCATACCAACAACAGAGCCCTGGGGGAGTTTTGTTTAATTATCATGATTTGAGCATGGGACTGGGCATCCCGATTACCAGCCATTTTCTCATGAATGATGAGCGTAGTCCACTCATCGTGAGAATAACCCACCTAACATGGAAGATATAGACAACCCTAGTTGATACATGAGCTGTTCGAGCATACAAAACAGAAATTCATTTGAAGGTTTGGAGTTTGGCACATACATATTTAATTGGAACGGCGGGTAGATACCGCATATAGGAAGGTATGGTGGACTCATATGGAACAACTTTGAGGTTCATGGAAGTGGATGCACAAGAAATATTCCCGCTTAGTACAAGTGAAGGCTAGAAAGAGACTGAGAAGCGACCAGCTAGAGAGCGACAACAGTCATGAACATGCATTAAAATTAATCAACAATGAATGCAAGCATGAGTAGGATATAAATCACCATGAACATTAATATCGTGGAGGCTATGTTGATCTTGTTTCAACTACATGCGTGAACATGTGCCAAGTCAAACCACTTGAATCATATAAAGGAGGATACCACCCTATCATACCACATCACAACCATTTTAATATCATGGTGGCACGCAAGGTAAACCATTATAAATTCCTAGCTAATTAAGCATGTCATGATCAGCTATGATCTCTAATTGTCATTGCAAGCATGTTTCATTCATAATAGGCTGAATCAGGAACGATGAACTATCATATTTACAAAAACAAGAGAGGTCGAGTTCATACCAGCTTTTCTCATCTCGATCAATTCATCATATATCGTCATTATTGCCTTACACTCGCACGACCGAATGGTGTGGATAATAATAATTGTGCACGTGCATTGGACTAAGCTGGAATCTGCAAGCATTTAATACAAGGGAGAAGACAAAGTAATATGACTCATGGTTAAATCAACAGTAATGCATATAAGAGCCACTAAACATTTTCATCATGGTCTTCTCCTCTTGACCCCCAAAGAAAAGAAAAGAAACTATTTGCACGGGAAAGCTCCCAACAAGCAAAAGAAGAACGAGAAATCTTTTTTGGTTTTCTTTTAGTTACTACTACTACAGGCATGGAAAGTAAACTAGCTAATATCAACAACTAATTTTTTTGTTTTTCTTAAGGTTTTTCTAACACACAAGAACAAGACTAAGAAAAGAAATGAAACTAGCATGGATAGTACAACGAAAAAGTATGAGCACCGACTACTAGGATGAATGTGTGGACATGAATGTAATGTCGGTGAGAAATACGTACTCCCCCAAGCTTAGTCTTTTGGCCTAAGTTGGTCTATTACCACAGATCAAAGCTACTCTCTCCGGTGCACGGAGGAGCGTCCTCTGGGTGCCACTGGTTGACAATCTCATCCGGATCCCACCGATAAACTGACTACCGATAAGGGTCAAGTGGTGGCTCTGACTCTGACTCTGAAACTTGTGCTTGGCTCCAGTACGCATAAACGGCATCCGGCAAAACAAGGTACATGCCTGAAAGTAAATCGAACAAAGATGGTGCAGGCAAGGTAATAATCTCACAATATTTTTCACCAAACATCAATTTATACTTAAGAAACTTCTTCTTATCTTTAACAATAAAATCATGTGCTATCATACTCTTATAATTTAGAAAAGCCGGAGCCAGCAACTTTTCTTCATTCTCATGATGCCTAATAGGTATTCTAAAGTGTTCAGCAAGGCGTGAAGCAAAGATGTCTCCGAAGATGGGGCCCTTTGTACGGTTCAGACTTAATCATTTAGCAACGATAGCACCCAAGCTAAAAGTTGTATCTCGAAACAAAGCATGGCACAAAATAACAATATCAGGGGCACTAAGATTCCCACTATTCCCGCGACCAATTAAGCATCTACTAGAAAATATAGCAAAGTAGCGTATAACAGGAAAATGTATACTAGTAATTCTTTCCCCTGAAACTTTCCTCGTTTCCCCTACAGCTATCATATCGATAAACCCATCAACATCCTTACGATGTGGTTCCTCTAGACTACCAGCAAAGGGTATCTTACATACTTGACAAAATTCATAGAACGACATCTCCTTAACTTCATCATGTAAATGAAACTCCACCAAAGGTGGTGATTTCTTAGCATGAAAATGGAAGTTTTGCGTGAAAATATTAGTGAGCAAGAGATACTGTTCGCGCTGGTCGTGGAGGAAGTCGGTGAGGCCTGCATTCTCCGCCAAATAATAGAAGTCTTTATAAATCCCGGCGGCTTCCAAGAACTCATTGCAAGACCATTCACACGGCCGAACTTCCGTGGTACGAGGAAGATTTTATTTGGGCTTCTTATTCTCCTCCTTCTGCTTATCCTTTGAGCTTTTACTAGAAGAGCCTCTCAACAATCTCCTCATCATTTTCTTCCTCTGAAATTTTCTGAAATTTTTAGTGACTCAAAATAAAATTGAACCAAACTCAACAAGATTGATAGCAACTACTCTCACAAGTGCCTAGAGACTATATCATGCATTAGAACTACTTGGGACCACACAAATTTGACATGCAAGCTCATGAACAGGGTCACCTAAGCAGCAAAAATTTGCAATAAATAAAGTACTAGAACAAAAACTAATTGGACCATTGGAGGACTCACATACCGAAGAACAATCTCCCCAAACAGTTTTGTGAATGGAGCTTTGAGCAAGGAGATTGAAAATGGCAGCAAGATGAGCTAGAACTCGTGCTTGAGCTAGCAGTACAACAAAACCCCACATATACCAACGCATATCTACCAATGATATAATAAGATGTGTTGTTTCTTTCCACCTCCCAGGACCACCTCGCTAACCCCCTCCTCATTCCCTAGAAAACAACTAACCTTTCCCGCGTACCCACCTCCTCTCGGTTTTTTCTATCCCCAATCTCTCTCTCTCATCCCAGATTCCCTCTCAGCCGAGCTCCATGACAACCACACTGCCTCAGTAGCACTGATTCTGGATAGCCCCGGTGCTCTCCCGCGAAGTTGCTTACCAGCCCGTCTGTCCTTCGGTGCTCTCTACCGACCGCTCGCCGCCGCGACGTCCTCCGCCCGCCTACCGCAACCCTACTGGTCGCCGCGGGTCGCCGACACGGCTGTCGTGCCTCCTTTGGTTTCCGGCTCTGCCTCAGCTACGTCACCTTCGACATTGACGTTTTAGTAAGGCACTCTCCTCTGCTCGTACTCTCTCTGGTGCTTTGTGGGGACCTGGCCATCGTGCCATGGTCGATTCTTTGCCGGCAATCACAACTATGATCTAAACTAACTTATGATTTGCCTGATGTACTACCAACTGCGATCGCCTATACCTGCATCCACACTGCCCCACAGTCTCGAGTTCTCCCTTGTCGTCATCTACGCACTCATATACAACTACCTAATGTTAGCCATCATGGTGTTGTACATCACGGCTGGATAAAACCCCATCACAATCAGTAATCTTCCTGGAGGTGCAAATATTTTCAGTTTCATGCTTGCATCATACATAGAGAAAGAAGTTTAGAGAAAAAGAACAAGAATGTATATCAGTTCAGTATAAGAGAACAATATGGTACATTAACAACCGAGGATTTTTTTTAAAGTGTGTACACCATGACATAGTTGTCACATTTGCCTATCCTGATAGTGATAAAATTGGTAAAGACTAAACTGTTTCCCGTGGATTACTGAAACCTTTTTTGTGGGTTTTGTAGAGAACTAATTACAACTGAATCAACTACATATTCTATGTCACTAGCAAAAGCAATTAGGAAGAAAGGATTGTCAATGCAGTTTGGACAAGTCAGCGAGCGAAACATATTTGTCTAAAAAAGAATGGGCAGAAATGTATCAGGACAGTAGAAAAATACTTACTCGAGTATAAAAAGACCGCGAGTCATAAATTTGGACTGCAACCTGTCCCAGGAGCATTCTGAAAAGTTATACCACTGCATTCAAATTTCTAATGAAAACTATGTAAGTTCTTTAAAGTGCAAAAACTAGATTACGTTAACTCTATAAACTTTGCTGAAAATAATTTCTTTTAAGGAAACACACTTGGTATATCTATTACTTGGTATTTCCAGTTGTGCTGCATTATGTTCAAATTTTCTTGCTTCTATGTGCGCGGATGAATCCTTGCCTATTTCGTTATCACACGTTCTGTAATACTATAAGAATAAGTCTCACATGCGTCCATCCCTAATTACAGCTTCCCCTACAGGTTTTGAAATTGAACTTGCTTCAACCAACATGTGTGTGGTTGTTCATCTTTTGATAGGTAAACTGATATGCCATACTCCTGAATTTAATATGTCTCATTTGGCTCCATCGTATGTACAATTATGTACACTATAATCTAGAATGTTATTGAAAATCTTAGTTTGTGAACAGTTCTTGCATTCATGTATTGTCCAAGATAAATCATTGCAGAATCAGTAGAATGTTAAGATGACACTCGCACAGATATTCTAACATGTGTTTACATGAATCACACCTAAATAAGATGCATTGCTGAACCTCTCTTCACATGCCTTTTTTCTTAACTTGCTCCCACGTCTTATTATTCAGTAGCAAATCAATTTCTTCTTATTTTTCTGTAAACATCCTGAATCCCACCGTTTCTGGAAACGGAACTACCTATTGTTTCCTAGAGAAGCCCAAATAAACATGCGTCCTTTCAGGGGCCGAGGCCACTGCTCAGACGGCTGGGTCTCAGCATATCTGAATCGTCACTTGTGGTACATGTGCCCTTCTCTTCTTGGGTGGTGCTACAGATCAAATCGAAACCATACTTCACATGGTAGCTCAGTCTGGTATGTACTACTTTCCTAACGGCTAATTAATTATTCTGTGATGTCCTCTGGATTACTAGTCAGGGAATGCTCTTGTCTGTAATTAGATCATGCATTCCTTCAAGGTCGAGTCAGGGCCTAGGTATGTGTGATGACGTGCACAAGTGAATTGGATAGTTGTCCTCCCCCTCCTTCTGTTCCTTATAGTTCATTGTGCATTCTATGCATGAGTTTGTAACCCTAATACTTTTTCGTGTTGTTGCTTCTGCAGGTTCTGAAAATTCATTCACGGGAAATTCTAATGCGTGACGTTGTAGATCTCATGTAACTACGAAGATCTCTGTGATGTAGATTATTTAAAGGTTTTCTAGCAGTTGGCATTAATATTTTTTCTCCTAATACACCATACCAAGCATGACTAATACAGCATACCAAACATGTGTAGTACTCCCTCCGTCCCAAAATAAGTGACTCAACTTTGTACTAGCTTTGGTACAAAGCTAGTACAAAGTTGAGTCACTTATTTTGGGACAGAGGGAGTACATGATTAATGTAAATGCATAACTAATTAATGTAGAGACCTCTGGAAAATATGTATAGTTGGCATTATTGGTTACCTACTTAGTGCATGATTAATGGAAACGCAGAACTAATTAATGTAGAGACCTCTGGAAACTATAAATCTTCAATTATGTATAATTCGCATCGTTGGTTACCTGCTTATCATTTAGTTTGGAGCTGATGCAAGATGCCAAATTTATTTAGTACATGGTTATAGGTTGCATAATCTACGATGTTGTTTAATAAACTTATGTTGAAAATATTCTTGTATTTAGATTATTAAGTAGCCCCACATCTATATCTATATCAAAGTCTTCTTAAATCACATTTGTGAGCATTTATCACGCTATTAGGTTCATCCAAGTTTAGCTTGTTGTGAATTATTTTCTTGGAATATAAAGTATTTTTGAATTGTGGAAACCTTGCAGCTATTTCTATTTTTGGAAAGCTGCAGATCTTTCTTTGAAACTGAAGGATTTGTGGTATGTCATCACATGCTATTCTCCAAAGGAGGTACCTCATTTCTTACATAGTATGATCCTTTTGAGGTTTAACTCAATTGACATACAACAGATTTGTTCATAAGAAAGCAATGATCAAAATTGTTTGTCAGATGTTGGATGTTACTCTCCTTTTCTGCATAGAAAGCTGCTGATGTCATGGCTTTCAACCTTTGTGTGTGGTGCTCCTCTAAATTTTTTTGCTTTATTAACCTGATTTTGTCTACTATAAGTTACTCATGTCATTTTTCGTTTCTGTAGATTGTCAAGATAAATGGATGATGCATGACTCAGATGTTGATTGCAAGGCCAAGAATGTCGTTACTATTAGATAATTAAAATGTCATTTTCACGATCAATGTCTCAAACATTGTAGTAGATTGCAAGGTCGAGAATTATTATACAACTAGATAGTTTCACATCTTGTAATCTTAATTTGGATCATGTTCTATGTAACGCTACACAGTCGAATTAATATATGAGAAAGGTTTATTATATTGTGGCTCCTATACAGTATGGATGTTTGACCAAAAAATCTGGATGGCAATATATAAAATAGCATCAATCAATTATGATATTTACCAAAGCCTCTAGTAGTTGCAGTGATATAACATATGATTGTGCAGGGTTGTCACCAGCGCATCTGAAGTGTTGTTCGGCTTCACCTCTACATGTTGCTACCTTACAACGCTTCTACAAGCCGTTTACCAACGCATGTGTGTACGTTGTTGTAGACCTTAGCAACGCCACCAACCACAACGCATAATAATCCGTGGGTGTAGAACTTATCAACACATATATGGACATACGACAATGCATCAATGCGTTGTTGAAGGGGGGTTCCTGTTGTAGTGTGGTTGGTGGTTTTTTTGGGAGGAAGAAGGAGTGTGTGGGTGCTGGAGTAAGTGGAGGGGGGCACGTGGGGCCCATGAGGCAGGGGCACGCCCAGGGGGTTGGCGCACCCTCTACCCTCGTGGCCAGGTGCTGGCTCCCCCTGTTGTGTTCTCAGTGCCAAATATTCTTAAATATTCTCGAAAAAATCATATTTTATTTTCGGGGCATTTGGAGAACTTTTATTTTCGGGGTATTTTTTATTGCACGGATAACTCTGCAAATAGACAGAAAATACTATTTTTGCTTTATTTAATCTAACTAACAAAATGTAAAAGGAGGGTACAAAAAGTTGTTCTTTCTAAATTCACCCATCTCATGCTCACCAAAAGGAATCAATTAACAAGGTTGATCAGGTCATGTTAATAAACTCTTTCTGAATAACACGAAACCGGAGAATTTTCGAATGACACTAGGTTACCTCAATGGGGATTTGTATGTCCCCAACAATAAGAATATCATAATTCTTATTGACACTAGGAAGAGGAAATTCAAAACCTCCAATAGTAATCATTGAAAAGTTTCCAATAAAATTGATACTGTGAACCTGAGGTGGTTTCCTCGGAAAGTATACCGTATGCTCGTTACCATTGACATGAAAAGTGACATTGCCTTTGTTGCAATCAATAACAGCCCCTACAGTATTCAAGAAGGGTCTACCAAGGATAATAGACATACTATCGTCCTTAAGAATATCAAGGATAACAAAGTCCATCAGAATAATAACATTTGCAACCACAACAGGCACATCCTCACAAATACTGACAGGTATAGCAGTTGATTTATCGGCCATTTGCAAAGATATTTCAGTAGGTGTCAACTTATTCAAATCAAGTCTGCGATATAAAGGAGAGGCATAACACTAACACCGGCTCCAAGATCACATAAAGCAGTTTTAACATAGTTTATTTTAATGGAGCCTGGTATATTTGGTACTCATGGATCTCCTAGTTTCTTTGGTATTCCACCTTTAAAAGTATAATTGGCAAGCATGGTGGAAATTTCAACTTCAAGTATTTTTCTTTTATTTGTGATAATGTCTTTCATATACTTAGCATAAGGATTTGTTTTGAGCATATCAGTCAAACGCATACGCAAAAAGATAGGTCTAATCATTTCAGCAAAGTGCTCATAATCCTAATCATCCTTTTTCTTGAATGTTTTAGGAGGAAAAGGCATGGGTTTCTGAACCCATGGATCTCTTTCCTTACCATGCTTCCTAGCAGTAAAGTCTCTCTTATCATAACGTTGATTCTTTGATTGTGGGTTATCAAAATCAACAACAGGTTCAATCTCTACATCATTGTCATTGCCAGGTTGGGCATCATCATAAACATCATCATTAACATTATCACTAGGTTCATGTTCATTACCAGATTGTTTTTCAGCATCAGAGATAGAGATATCATTGGGATTCTCAGGTGTGTCAGCAACAGGTTCACTAGAAGCATGCAAAGTCCTATCATTTTTCTATTTCTTCTTCTTAGAAGAACTAGGTGCATCTACATAAGCTCTCTGAGAATCTTGCTCGATTCTCTTAGGGTGGCCCTCAGGATACAGAGGTTCCTGAGTCATTCAGCCCCCTCTAGTCACAACTCTAACAGCATTATCAATTTTCTTACTATTTAATTCATTGAGAAAATCATTTTGTGCTTTAAGTACTTGTTCTACTTGAGTGGTAACCATAGAAGCATGTATACTAATGAGTTTTAGTTCACCTTTAACTCTAGATATATAATCACTCAAGCATTCAATCATATAAACATTATGTTGCAATTGTCTACCAACATAAGCATTGAAGTTTTCTTGTTTGACAATAAAGTTGTCAAACTTATCTAAGCATCGGCTAGCAGACTTATAGCAAGGAATATCACCTTCATCGAATCTATAAAGAGAATTGATATGTGTCCAACGTATCTATAATTTTTGATTATCTATGAGAAATATTTGATTATTTTCTGAAATCTTTTATGTATGATTATAATATCCTTGCAAGTCTCTTCGAATTATTGGTTTGGTTTGGCCTACTAGATCTATAGTTCTTGCAATGGGAGAAGTGCTTGGCTTTGGGTTCAATCTTGCGGTGTCCTTTCCCAGTGACATCAGGGGCAGCAAGGCTCGTATTGTATTGTTGCCATCGAGGATAAAAATATGGGGTTTATATCATATTACTTGAGTTTATCCCACTACATCATGTCATCTTGCTTAAAGCATTACTCTGTTCTTATGAACTTAATACTGTAGATGCATGCTGGATAGCGGTCGATGTGTGGAGTAATAGTAGTAGATGCAGAATCATTTCGGTCTACTTGTCACGGAGGTGATGCCTATATATAATGATCATGCCTAGATATTCTCATAACTATGTGCTTTTCTATCAATTGCTCGGCAGTAATTTGTTCACCCACCATAGAATTCTGCTATCATGAGAGAAGCCACTAGTGAAACCTATGGCCCCCTGGTCTATTCTCAACATATTAATCTTTCATCTACTTTACTTTGCTTTATTTACTTTTTGTTCATATATCCAAAAATACCAAAAATATTATACTATCATATCTATCAGATCTCACTTTCGTAAGTGACCGTAAAGGGATTCGCGTTGGCTGCGAAGTTCTTATTTGTTTGTGCAGGTGCGAGGGACTCGCGCATGGTCTCCTACTGGATTGATACCTTGGTTCTCAAAAACTGAGGGAAATACTTACGCTACTGTGATGCATCACCCTTTCCTCTTCTAGGGAATACAACGCAAGCTCGAGAAGTAGCAAGAAGAATTTCTGGCGCCGTTGCCGGGGAGGCTAACGCAAAAGTCATATACCGAGTACCTATCACAAACCCTTATCCTTCGCATTACATTTATTTGCCTCTCGTTTTCCTCTCCCCCACTTCACCTTTGCCGTTTTATTTGCCCTTCTTTTCTCCGTGTGTTTACCTTTCACTTTTGCCTCGCCGTCATGGATAGCACACCTATCATTATCAATACTCCCGAGAGTGAGGTTCTTAATTTTAAACAAAGGTAGGAGGAAAACCTAAAAGATGCCTGGTTTAGAATTTGCAATGCTCAAAGTAGATCTACTAGGAAGCTTTCCACTTCCGTGCTTCTTCGCAATTTTTATGTTGGCATAACTCCGTGGAATAGATATATTCTTGATACCATTACCGGAGGGAATTTCTTGGGTAGCCATACTTTTGATTCTTATAATGCTATGACTGAATTATTTGGCTCACCACCTCTTCTGGTTAATGGAACTGTTTTAATCTGGAACATGTTATGCAAAGGCTTGAAATTATTGAAAACAAAGTTGCTACTGTAGAGTTGGTTGAGAATTTGAATAGGAATATCCACAACCAAATTACCCAATAGGGATCCAAGGCAGGAGTTATTCTGATTTTTTTAAAGAATAAGAACCCATAGTTAAAGAGAAAGTAGATCAAGATTCCACTAGAATCGATAAACTTGAGGATATTATCACTATTGTAGGGTCTGCTCTTTCTTCTATGCAAACTACTTCAAATCCCTCTACCACTATGTATGTTCCTAAAAATAAGGGTGAATCATTTAGTAAGGAAATTGCGGATCTCAAATCTATAAGTGTTCATCCCAACTTTCTCACTTTCGCAAGTGAACCTTTTTCTCCAAATGAATTTCTTGATTTCTTGCCTAGAAGTTTGATTATCAATAGGAATATAGAAGTTCCTAAGAATTATAAGTGCTTAATTGAAGAATTGCCTACCAAAGATGGCAATACCTAGATCTATTCTTGTATCGTGCCTAGCTAGGGGCGTTAACGATAGCGCTTGTTGGGAGGCAACCCAATTTTATTTTCTTTGTTTTTGCTTCTGTTTAGGAATACATATTGCATATAGCTTCTGTTTAGATGTGGTTTTGTATTTTAATTAGTGTTTGTGCCAAGTAGAACCTTTGGGAAGACTTGTGTGAAGTTTATATGATCATGCTGTAAAAAACAGAAACTTTAGCGCTCACGAGATTAGCCACCTGATTTTACTGGAGAGAGCTATTTAGTTGATTCTTTTTGAAGATGATTGATAGACAAATTCCTCACGTTTACACATTTATTTCAATTTTTTTGGAGTTACAGAAGTATTCGAAAGTTACAGATTACTACAGACTGTTCTGTTTTTAACAGATTCTGTTTTTCGTGTGTAGTTTGCTTATTTTGATGCATCTATGAGTAGTATTGGGGAATATGAATCATAGAGAAGTTGGAATACATTAGGTTTAACACCAATATAAACAAAGAATGAGTTCATTACAGTACCTATGAATGGTGGTTTGTTTTCTTATACTAACGGAGCTCACGAGATTTTTGGCTAAGTTTTGTATTGTTAAGTTTTCAAGTTTTGAGTATGGCTTTGATGGACTATGGAACCAAGAGTGGCAAGAGCCTAAGCTTGGGGATGCCCAAGGCACCCCAAGGTAAAATTCAAGGAAAACCAAAAGCCTAAGCTTGGGGATGCCCCGGGAAGGCATCCCCTCTTTCGTCTTCGTCTATCGGTAACTATACTCGGGACTATATTTTTTTCACCACATGATATGTGTTTTGCATGGAGCGTCATGTATGATTTTAGTCTTTTCTTTTTAGTTTTCCATAATCATCCTTGCTAGACACACCTTTTGAGAGAGATAAATATGGTTTAGAATTTATTTGAATACTCTATGTGCTTCACTTATATCTTTTGAGCTAGATAGTTTCGCTCTAGTGCTTCACTTATATCTTTTAGAGCACGGTGGTGGTTTTATTTTGTAGACATTTTTGGTCTCTCATGCTTCACTTAAATCTATTTGAGAGTATTTTAGAACAGCATGGTAATGTGCTTTGGTTATAAAACTAGTCCTAATATGATAGGCATCCAATATGAGTATAGTAAAACCATTCACATAAAGTGCATTGAATACTGTGAGAAGTTTGATACTTGATGATTGTTTTCAGATATGAGGATGGTGATATTAGAGTCATGCTAGTACAGTAGTTGTGAATTTGAGAAATACTTGTGTTGAGGTTTGCAAGTCCCGCAGCATGCACGTATGGTAACCGTTGTGTGACAAATTTGAAGCATGAGGTATTTCATTGAGTGTCATCCTTTGTGTGGAGGTCAGGGCACGCGATGGTTAACTCCTACCAATATCTCCCCTAGGAGCATGCGTGTAGTACTTTTTTTTGATGACTTGTAGATTTTTGCAATAAGTATGTGTGTTCTTTATGAAAATGTTGAGTCCATGGATTATACGCACTCTCACCCTTCCAGCATTGCTAGTCTCTCTCGTACTGCGCAAGTTTTGCCGGTACCATACACCCACCATATACCTTCCTCAAAACAGCCACCATACCTACCTATCATGGCATTTCCATAGCCATTCCGAGATATATTGGCATGCAACTTTCCACCATTCCGTTTGTTATGACACACTTCATCATTGTCATATTGGCATGCATGATCATGTAGTTGACATCGTATTTGTGTCTAGGCCACCATGCATAATTTTTCATACATGTCACTCTTAATTCATTGCACATTCCGGTACACCGCTGGGGGCATTCATATAGAGGCATACTTTGTTCTAGTATCGAGTTGTAATATCGAGTTGTAAATCAATATAAGTGTGATGATCATCATTATTAGAGCATTGTCCCAAAAAAGGAAAAAGGAAAAAGGAAGAAGAAGGAAAGACCAAAGAAAAAAAGAAAGGCTAAAAAAAAGAAAAAAAGAAAAAAAATTAAGAAAAGAAAAGGGACAATGCTACTATATTTTTCCACACTTGTGCTTCAAAGTAGCACAATGATCTTCATGATAGAGAGTCTCATGTTTAGTCACTTTCATATACTAGTGGGAATTTTCATTATAGAACATGGCTTGTATATTCCAACGATGGGCTTCCTCAAATGCCCTAGGTCTTCGTGAGCAAGCAAGTTGGATGCACACCCACTTAGTTTCTTTTGTTGAGCTTTCATACATTTATAGCTCTAGTGCATCCGTTCCATGGCAATCCCTACTCACTCACATTGATATCTATTCATGGGCATCTCCATAGCCCATTGATACGCCTAGTTGATGTCAGACCATCTTCCTCTTTTTGTCTTCTCCACAACCACTACTCTATTCCACATAGTGCTATGTCCATGGCTCACGCTCATCTATTGCATGAAAGTTGAAAGAGTTTGAAAAAATTGAAGTATGAAACAAGTGCTTGGCTGAAATCTGGGTTGTGCATGATTGGAATATTTTGTGTGACGAAGATGGAGCACAGCCTAACTATAAGATTTTGTAGGCATGCTCTTTCTTTGGCCATGTTATTTTGAGAAGACATGATTGCTTTGTCAGTATGCTTGAAGTATTATTATTCTTATGTCAATATGAACTTTTATCTCGAATCTTTTGGATCTGAACATTCATGCCACAATAAAGAGAATTACATTGAGAATTGTGTTAGTTAGCATTCCACATCAAAAAAATTGTTTTTATTATTTACCTACTCGAGGACGAGCAGGAATTAAGCTTGGGGATGCTTGATATGTCTCCAACGTATCTATAATTTTTGATTGTTACATTCTATTATATATTCTGTTTTGGATGTTTAATGGGCTTTATTATACACTTTTATATTATTTTTGGGACTAACCTACTAACCCAAGGCCCAGTGCAGATTGCTGTTTTTTTGCCTATTTCAGGGTTTCGCAGAAAAGGAATATCAAACGGAGTCCAAACGGAATGAAACCTTCGGGAGAGTTATTTTTGGAACTGTATCTACCCAGAAGACTTGGAGTACACGCGAGGGAACGAAGGATGTGGCCACGAGGGTCCAGGGTGCGCGCCCTCCCCCTGGGCGCTCCCCCACCCTCGTGGGTCCCCTCTGGCTCCCCCGATGCCCTCCTTCCTCCTATATATATCCATGTACCTTGAAAAGATCGAGGCAACAGAGAAAACCCTAATTCCACCACCGCAACCTTCTGTTCCCGTGAGATCCCATCTTGGGGCCTGTTCCGGAGCTCCGCCGGAGGGGGGATCTACCACGGAGTGCTTCTACATCAATGCCATAGCCTCACCAATGAGTTGTGAGTAGTTTACCACAGACCTTCGCGTCCATAGTTATTAGCTAGATGGCTTCTTCTCTCTTTTTGGATCTCAATACTTAGTTATCCTCGATCTTCGAGGAGATCTATTCGATGTAATCTTTTTGCGGTGTGCTTGTCGAGATCCGATGAATTGTGGGTTTATGATCAAGATTATCTATGAGAAATATTTGATCTTTTCTGAAATCATTTATGTATGATTATAATATCCTTGCAAGTCTCTTCGAATTATTGGTTTGGTTTGGCCTACAAGATCTATAGTTCTTGCAATGGGAGAAGTGCTTGGCTTTGGGTTCAATCTTGCGGTGTCCTTTCCCAGTGACAGAAGGGGCAGCAAGGCACGTATTGTATTGTTTCCATGGAGGATAAAAAGATGGGGTTTATATCATATTACTTGAGTTTATCCCTCTACATCATGTCATCTTGCTTAAAGCATTACTCTGTTCTTATGAACTTTATACTCTAGATGCCTGCTGGATAGCGGTCGATGTGTGGAGTAATAGTAGTAGATGCAGAATCGTTTCGGTCTACTTGTCACGGACGTGATGCCTATATATAATGAACATGCCTAGATATTCTCATAACTATGCGCTTTTCTATCAATTGCTCGACAGTAATTTGTTCACCCACTGTATAATTATGCTATCATGAGAGAAGCCACTAGTGAAACCTATGGCCCCCGGGTCTATTCTCAACATATTAATCTTTCATCTACTTTACTTTGCTTTATTTAATTTCTGTTCTTATATCCAAATTTATTATACTATCATCTATCAGATCTCACTTTCGTAAGTGACCGTAAAGGGATTGACAACCCCTTATCGCGTTGGCTGCGAAGTTCTTATTTGTTTGTGTAGGTGCGAGGGACCCGCGCATGGTCTCCTACTTGATTGATACCTTGGTTCTCAAAAACTGAGGGAAATACTTACGCTACTGTGCTGCATCACCCTTTCCTCTTCGAGGGAATACAAGGCAAGCTCGAGAAGTAGCAAGAATTTACCTTTACTACCCATGTCGGGTTATCAAGACCATGTATTTCTTCAATAGGTGGTAAATTCTTAACATCTTCGGCTTTAATACCTTTTTCTTTCATATATTTCATTTCCTCTTGCATATCTTCAGGACTGTGAAACAGAACACCCTTTTTCCTCGAAGTTGGCTTAGGAGTTGGTTCAGGAAGTGTCCAATTGTCTTCAGTAGTCAACATATTATTCAATAGCAATTCAGCTTGATCGACAGTTATTCCCCTGAAAACAAAACCAGCACAACTGTCAAGGTGGTCTCTGGAAGCATCGGTTAGTCCATTATAAAAGATATGAAGTATTTCATTTTTCTCAAGAGGATGATCAGGCAAAGCATTAAGTAATCGGAGAAGCCTCCCCCAAGCTTGTGGGAGACTCTATTCTTCAATTTGCACAAAATTATATATTTCCCATAAGGCAGCTTGTTTCTTATGAGCGGGAAAATATTTAGCAGAGAAGCAATAAATCATGTCCTGGGGACTACTCACACAACCAGGATCAAGAGAATTAAACCATATCTTGGCATTACCCTTTAACGAGAACGGAAATAACTTAAGGATATAGTAGTAACAAATTTTTTCCTCGTTGGTGAATAGGGTGGCTATATCATTCAACTTAGTAAGATGTGCCACAACAGTTTCAGATTCATAGCCATTGAAAGGATCGGATTCAACCAAAGTAATTAACTCAGGATCGACAGAGATATCATAATCCTTATCAGGAACACATATAGGTGAAGTAGCAAAAGCAGGGTCATATTTAATTCCAGCATTCAAAGACTTTTCTTTCAGCTTAGCTAATAATTTCTTAAGATCATATCTATCATTGCAAGCAAGAAAGTCTCTAGCAGTTTCTTCATCCATAACATAACCCTCAGGAACAACATGCAATTCATATTAAGGGGGAGAATCTTCATCATCACTTTCATCAATATTATCAGTTTCATTAATTGCATTCTCTCTAACCTTAGCAATTTGTTCATCAAGAAATTCACCTAGTGGCACATTATTACCAAGCATAGAAGTAGTTTCATCATACATAGCAGAAGTGGCATCATCAAGAACATGCGACATATCAGATTCAATAGCAGGAGTAGGTGTCGCAAATTTACTCATAACAGAGGGTGAATCAAGCGCAGAGCTAGATCGCAGTTCCTTTCCTCCCCTCGTAGTTGAGGGAAAGATCTTGGTTTTTGAGTCTTTCAAGTTCTTCATAGTGATCAACAGATATATATCCCAAGTAACTTAAAGAATATAGCTATGCTCCCCGGCAACGGCGCTAGAAAATAGTCTTTATAACCCGCAAGTGTACAAGATCGCAATAGTTTTCGAGGTAGAGTATTCAACCCAAATGTAACATCCCAAAATTCTAAATTTTGGAATGTTATAATAAATAGATAGATTTGATTGCTTGCTTGATGTGCTGTGTGAAATTGAGTGAAATTTGAAACTTTTGAAAGTTAAATGAGAGGGAATGAAATGACTTTTCCAAACTTTCACTTTGCATTTATGTTCTCCGAGAATTCAAATTCTTTCAACACAAAACCCTAGAGTCAAGATAATATGACTTCTTCCATTTATTTTAAATGATAAAGGGCTTTGAAAGGATTTTGAATTTCATTCTCGAAATATTTTCAATTCAGAAACTTTAAGCAACTCAATGATTTTCCCGAGAGAAGAAAACATGACTTCTTCAAATTATAGGAAATATGAGTTGGAAGTTTTTCTAAAATTTTCTGCAACTCAATTACAAATATTGAGTTATCTGGTTTTTATTCAAATTATTTTTCTCCAAAAATAAAATATATGGAAATTAGGGTAACATGATTCCCTACAGCAGAAAATTGGAGAGAAATAAATTTGAAATCATTTTGGTATTTAAAAAATGAATTTTATTGCAACAGTGGGACTTGTTGGTTTATTAGAATTTGTGAGCATTTTATTTGGCTGTAGAAAAATGTTCATCTTGTAGGATTTCTTTTTCTGAAAATTTTGATATATAATATGCCTATATTATATATTGATTTATCTCTATTTTATTCTTTTCCTTGTCTGTGTTTTTTTTTAAGTTTTCTTTCCCGCCGAACTGGGCCGGCCCAGCCGCTGCCAAGCCAAGGCCCAGCCCAGCCGCGCCGCCTCCTTCCCCGACCAGGAGTCCCGCTCGGGCATGCCGCCGCACCGCCATGGCCGCCGTGCGCCGCCCGGCCTCTCCCTTGCCCCTTCCCCACGCAAAGCCCGACCCCCGCCCTCCTATAAATGCGCCAACCCCGGCTCTCTCTCACCCTCCTCTCTCCGCGCCGCCGCCGTGCATCTCGCTGCCGCCCCGCACTTCGCCACCGCCGCCGCAGCTTCGCCCCGCCTCGCGCTGGCTCGCCGCCGCCGCGCCTTGTGCTGCTGCTACCACCTACGCCACCGCCTGCTTGACCGCCGCGTCCGCCGCCGCCTTGCCCAGCCTCGCCGGTCGGAGCTTCGAAGCCCGACCCGATCCGCCCGTCGAAGAACCACCCGAACCCGCGGTTTATGAAGAAAAACCGCCTAGGTATAAAAACCTCCCCGGTTCTCTGTTTTAGTTCGGTTTTTATTTTTATTTTTTATCAGGTTAGATCTATTATGTGAACGTTCTCTATTTAGGTTTTGCTAGCGAGCGTTCGCTCGGTAGCCTTTTTCTTTTTCTTTTAGTTTTTTCGGCTAGGGACCTCTTTGTAAATATTTTATTTACAGTTTAGCCCCTAAACTTCATTCGGCCATAACTTTTTGGTCGTTGGTCCAAATTCAACGAAACCAACGCCCACGTCTTCGTTACGATCCCCTCTTTCAAGTAAAACAACTTAAACATGTTTTTGAAAGTTTTACAATTTGAATTCAACTAGATTTGAATTTGAACTTCGTTTGATCATAACTTGAGTTTTATAACTCCGATTTAGTTGATTCTTTTTGCAAATCGAAGCTCTTGACCTAAACTTTCTGATAAGGTCAAATTCACATAATTTTGGTACTGTTCGAAATTGTTTTATGTTCCAAGAGTCATTCATTTGCTTTCAAAGTTTTCTGAAGTGTTTATTCGTTCTGTGCGATCTTCTGAGTGATTGCTTATGTGTGGTTACTATTGTTTGCTTACGATAGATTGATCGGAGAGTGACGAGTAGATCTATCACGAGTTCTGAGTGTGAATCTTCTAAATCGTCAGTACAAGGCAAGTTCACACGTTGATCATACTTTCCAATACCCAGTTTTCATTGCATTAGTTATATCCTCAAACACTTGCATGAGTAGGACTGGTTACATACTATGATGCTTTGTAGTTCATGAGGTAGGAACCCAATAACCTGAGATTAACCAAGGGGGGGTATATGCTTTGTTACTTATTGCTTAGCCATGCTTGTAGACGTGGATTGGTATGAGAGTTTCATGAAAGTTGTGAGTCATTTTTAAGGGAAACTTTACGGTGGTAATTTAATACACATCTGGGTGGATTGGTTGGGGCACCCTGGTGATGGACCAGTGGATTGCCCGGACACCTGGGGTTGCCAGTGTTGTCCTAGGAAATCCAGGGGTTTCCTTGTGATTGTCCTATTGGAATGCCACCCAGGCTCAAAGGGATCATATAATATTTTCATGCCTAGAAACTTCCATGTGCAGCCACAAGCCATTATGGGCTCTGGCATAGTATGAGTAAGTTGTGTGACCTCTTTCAGTGGTTGACTAGCAGATGTAGCAGATGTAGGTGTACCGGTCCACCCGGGGTAAAGAGTTAATGCTTCTGAAAGACTGTGTCTCGGTCATCCATTTCTCAAACACCATGCAGTGCGAGAAATTAAACAGAGGCGATCGAGTCTTGTGGGGAAAAGTGCACAAACCTCTGTAGAGTGTACAAACTATTCATGAGTAGCCGTGTCCCCGGTTATGGACATCTTTGAGTATCTAGAAGTGGATTATTTGTTGATCTCAACACTCTATTTAATTAAATTGTTGGGTTAATAATGACTTTGGTTTGGGATTGAGATGGGGGTACCATTCTCAATTGTTCATGATTTAAATTTAACAAAGTAGTTAAATAAATCCTTTGTGGTAGGAAAAATCAGCTTTATGCAAAAACAGCCTTACAGCCTCCACCAGCCAAATATGCATGTAGTTGTAGGCATTGTTCATCATTACTTCTACAGTGTGGATTTGCTAGTTCATTCAATGTACTGACCTACATGGCTGCAACGTCTCATGTTGCAGGAATTATTCGACGAGTAAGTGTTACGTTAGGGTTGCGCTGTCTACACTCAACTTTGCCGTTGGTGTTGATGGAACTCCACAACCTTTGTTGCTTCCGCTATGTTTGATTGAGGTAATAGTATTTACGTTACTTTATACATGTGATTTACCTCTATTATAAATCCTCGAGTACTGTGTGTGTCAGCATACTGATCCAGGGATGACACTTAAGCACAGAGACATGATCCATTCGGGTCCGGTCGCTACAAGATGGTATCAGAGCACATGTTGACTGTAGGACGTGACCCTAGAAACTAGCCAGCCCATAGGAAAGATTTCTCTAAAACTTTCTTTTCAAAAAGATTCTTTATCTCTCCTCTTTTCCAAGTCTTGTCAAAATCACCCCTCTTACCTTAAATAGTTAGACAAAACCCTTTCCCCATTTGGACCACCTCGGAGTAAAGAGGATTTCACCATACATTGGAAGTGTTGAAGCTACGAAAGTGGTACTCCGAAGATTTGAAGAGTTGACAGCTTTGAAGAGATATTGACCTTTAGAAGACCAAACCACTGGTATGTACTTATGTTGGATGCGACGATTGTAAGCCGTTATTTGTTTGATGTTTTCCGACAGCCACAACACAAAACCCGTCTTTTCAAAACTTTTGTTTAAGTTGAGTGCATCTCTCCCCATCTCTTTTATCTCATCCCAAAACCCCTGGACCCAATAGAGGATGAATGAAGATAGACTTGTATTCTCTGGACCAATGACCCAGCCAGAGGCAGAGCTATGGACACAAAACATGGAGGACCACTTCAGGAAAAATTTGGTTGCAAGGAAGTATGAGGTTCAATACGCTCTTCAGTACTTTACAAAAAGTGCTGCAACATGGTGGAAGATGCATCAAGCCATACAAGGATGTAGTGGAGCAGGAAGTTGGGAGGAATTCAAGAACACTCTGTTAAGATCATGTCTCATCCAAGAGCGTGGTGACAACCCGAAGAAGAAACCTTGTGCCTGCAGGATTTGTGGAGAAATAGGACACACCCAGGAGGAGCACAAGGATGAATGCCAAAATTGTGAAGGAAGTCACCTAGCTGAAGAATGCCCAACTAGGTAGATCACTTGTTTCTTGTGTTAAGGGACTATCCACTACCCTGCTCAGTGTCACATTTATCCCATGGTAGAATGAATTATCCAGTAGAAGAAAGAAGCAATGAAAGAAGTCCTCGAGGAAACCTTAAAGGAACCGCGATGGAGGAAGATATTGACGACCCTGATGGAGAAGGCCTAAATAGATTTTACGCTCGTGCTTGCTATTCATGTGGAGAAGTAGGAAAATTTTCACAGCATTGTACGAAGGAAAGCCATGAGTATCTAGGATGTTTCCCGACAGAAGAAGTGGAGTTTGAACCACAAAAGATAGACGAATTGATAGGAACAAAGAAGTGGAGGAAGAGAAAGAGCATGTGTTCACATAAGAACCCAATTTCCGTGAAAAAGGACCTATGTTACCTCACATGTTTTAGGTGCAAGGATTTAGGTCATTATGCTAGCAAGTGCCCAACCAGGAAGCGAAGAATCAAGTGAGCCAGGATAGTCACGATGAAGTCCCTAGGATTGTCGTATGACATTAGTTTACATTACAAGGAAGTAGAGCATTTTGCCAAGAGAAGGTTCAGACCGGAGGAAAGATGATCAGAGTAGTTGAGACTAGATATTGGAATGAAGCAAGTAGCTAGATGTGGAATACACCTTTATTACAATGTTGAGTTGAGTTATAGAAATAACATTGTAATAGTTTGTGAAGCAATAGAAGTTGATATTTTTGGAGTCTAAGAAGGAGATGTTATGAGTTGTTGGATGATTGTGAGTGCCCCTCTTGCTATTTCACCCAGGCCAAAACCTAGAACCCATGGAGAAACTGACCCCAAACCTTTCGCGGACAAACGATCCCATTTTACCCAAGGATGTCCGTATGTTGTCCTGAGAACCCCTTGCGTCTTATGCCTACAGATGACAACCCTTTACGAGCCTTTTCTCAAAGGCCCGGAAACAATCATGACCCTGACTAGTGATCAGGATTTCCCAAAGATTCTTAAGGACATGATGAAGCATATTCACCTGGAAGGAGATACAGTTTACAAGGGTTATCCCTTCATGGAGAATGGAGTTGAACTTTGGTACGTGGAGGTACACCTCCATCGTGTGAAAGGAGTTTGCCCAAAGACTATGGGTCAATACTTTTTCATCTCCCAAGCACCACGAACAACATTCTTCGACTCTGTTCGTGAAGCTGCTATGGAGGCTATACGTCAGATTGGAGAAATACTCAAAGAAAGACTTCGTTATACCCAGGAATGCATGAGTATGATGCATGAAGTGATTATGGAGATGAAGCACACGGCCAATAGGATGAAGCAAAATATCTATGAATTTAAGGATCACATTGCACAATTCCAGTAGGACTGAAGCATCCTTAGTTGGGACGAATGAATAAAAATGGGAGGAATGTTTGACCATACCCAACTATGTGGATGGCAACATTTGTAGTGAAGCACCTTTGTAATTGGAGTGTTGAAAAAAATGGTTCAGGAAGTAATAAGAGATTTGATAGGAGGATAATATGGATTATGGATGAACCAGTGCATTTTGTTTAGTGGAACCTTACTGTGTGAAACCTGGACCCATAGAAAGGAAAGTGTTGCTCTAAGGAGTAGAGTTTGCATAAACAAGTTGGAGTTTATCTTTGATATGAAGCTTACCGGAAAGAAGTACAATTGGATTTAAAGAGGGGGTAATGCTGGAATATGGAGCAATAGTGACTCCAAGGATGAATTAAGGATATACAAGTTCTGAAGTGGACCCATAAGCCGAGAACCTAAGGAGGCTACGAAATCACCAAGGGAACCACGAGTCTTGTCAGCAGTAATATGTTTCTGCTATAGTGAAGCAAAGCACTATGCTAGAGATTGTCCCAATGAGAAGGAGATTGGAGCTAAGTATTGGAGTTGAAGCAAGAAAGTGGAAGTGCAGTAGATCATAGTAAGTTGAGAATCAATACAGTTGGCACCATGGTATTGATTTTGGATATTATAAGTTGGTACGATAAAGGTGATGAGTGAAGACATGATGCATGGAAGGAGATTTTTAAGAAACTAGTGTTATTCATTTTAAGTGTGGTAGAATCCAACACCGTTACCCGAATACACTAGCTAGTGGTTAGTTATGTTAGACTTGGAATTGACTGCCCAAGGATGAGTGTGTGTAATTACACTCAGTTTTGTACCCAAAGAAGAAAGGGATACCAAACAAATTGGATGGATTTAAGAAAAACCAAGGAAGTTGGATGTCGGAAGAATGATTTGTTGCAATCCAATGATGAGACCAAGTGTTACTAGTGGTGAGGTGAGCCATAAACCACAGGCCCCAGGACCTGTCAAGGAAGCAAGCACACTCTTGCTCAAGGAAAACCCCTGGTAGAAGTTACGACTTTGTCAACAGATGATCTTATAGGTGTTTACACAAAACCCGAGGGTTGTGAAGAAACGATAGATGGTTGTTTGGCTTGCAGAATCAATGCATTGATCTGAACTTAGTTCGTTGACAAGAGAATTTCTGCAATGCTTGTGAGGATGGCCGAGTGTTAGAATACGAGATTCACTAAACCATATACAAGGTAATGATTTAAGTGCGGAATGGATTGATCACCATACCGACTTACTCTTATTATTCGCCTCTGCTATACGGGATGGTAAATCTGAGTGACTTACCTATAGTAGAGAGACGACGATGTCAAAACCTTGTTTAACCCTTAGAATGGTATAGAAAATTTTCCCTTGTACACGGCATGCTGTTTCCAACCGTAGGATATACGGTGAGGATGAAGCCCATACCCGTTTTCTGCAGGGACCCTGTTAATTTGTTTGATGACCACCATAAGTATCGATATTTGTTAGTATTGGCGCCAGGCCTATCAACTAGGAAGAACCAGTCTCGAAAGAACCTTATCAAGATGAAAGGACACAAGGAATTGAGGACAAAGGTTATGGCACTACCGGAAGAACCCATAGAAGGTATTATGCTGAAGAATTGAGAAGACCGACCCTGTCAACAATAAGGGCGGAGTATATGAGCTCTTGTTAGAATCGTGACCTTGTTTCTAAGTGTGGTAGCACACTAGTCCATACCAATCAATGGAGTTGTTAGGAGACCCCCAAACCCTAACCTATTTCTTGCTAGCCTCTCCGAATCTCTAGGACGAGATTCATTTTAAGTGTGGTAGGTTTGTAACATCCCAAAATTCTAAATTTTGGAATGTTATAATAAATAGATAGATTTATTGCTTACTTGATGTGCTGTGTGAAATTGAGTGAAATTTGAAACTTTTGAAATTTAAATGAGAGGGAATGAAAAATGACTTTCCCTAACTTTCACTTTGCATTTATGTTCTCCGGGAATTCAAATTATTTCAACACAAAACCCTAGAGTGAAGATAATATGACTTCTTCCATTTATTTTAAGTGATAAAGGGTTTTGAAAGGATTTTGAATTTCATTCTCGAAATATTTTCAATTCAGAAACTTTAAGCAACTCAATGATTTTCCCGAGAGAATATAAAATGACTTCTTCAAATTATAGGAAATACGAGTTGGAAGTTTTTCTGAAATTTTCTACAACTCAATTTCAAATATTGAGTTATCTGATTTTTATTCAAATTATTTTTCTCCAAAAATAAAATATATGGAAATTAGGGTAACATGATTCCCTACAGCAGAAAATTGGAGAGAAATAAATTTGAAATCATTTTGGCATTTTAAAAATGATTTTTATTGGATTTTATTGCAATGGTAGGACTTTTTGGTTTATTAGAATTTGTGAGCATTTTATTTGGCTGTAGAAAAATGTTCATCTTGTAGGATTTCTTTTTCTGAAAATTTTGATATATAATATGCCTATATTACATATTGATTTATTTCTATTTTGTTCTTTTCCTTGTCTGTGTATAAAAAAGTTTTCTTTCCCGCCGAACTGGGCCGGCCCAGCCGCTGCCAGGCCAAGGCCCAGCCGAGCAGCGCCGCATCCTTCCCCGAGTGAGAGTCCTGCTCGGGCACGCCGCCGCACCGCCATGGCCGCCGTGCACCGCCCGGCCTCTCCCTTGCCCCTTCCCCATGCAAAGCCCGACCCCTCCCTCCTATAAATGTGCCGACCCCGGCTCTCTCTTCCCCTCCTCTCTCCACGCCGCCGCCACGCATCTCGCCGCCGCCCCGCATGTGACACCCCAAGACCGGTGCGCCAGGTGTCAGCCAGCTACTCGTCTTAGTTGCCTTGTCATCTGCTTGCGTGTTGCATTTTTCCATGTCATCATGTGTGTTGCAACATCATGTTTTCAAAACTTACATCCGTTCGGGTTCGCCTCGTCCTCTCTGTTTTCCGTTCTGAGCCCAGACACACTTGCACATGCCTGCGGCACCTCCGAATATTTATTTTATGAGTGCCTGGAAAATGTTCTCGGAATGGGTTGAAACTTGGCGTGTGGTCTTATTATAGCATAGGTAGACCGCCTGTCAAGTTTCGTCGCATTCGGAGCTCGTTTGATAGCCCAACGGTTAACCGTGTTCACTGCCGGAAGCCTTCTCTCTTTTGGCCCAGCACCCCTTTCACACAGCCCACCTAGCCCATTCTAACCCATCCATGCTCTTGGTCGTTCGATCACGATCGCGTGGCCGCGGACCGCTCCTCATTTGGACACTCCTAGGTCCCTCTACCTATAAATATGTGTCCCCCACCCAAAATTTCTCGCAGATGAACCCTAACCCTCTTCCCTCCCCGCCGCCGGACACTTCTTCCCCATCCGGACATGTCCAGCCGCCGCGCCCGGCCAACCGCCGCTTGCCACGTCGCCTCCCGTGCCCCACATCGCCACCGGCCCGCGGAGCCCATCCGGGGCCCGCGCGGACCCATCCGCCGCCGTGCACCGCAGCGCTCGCCCTGGCGCCCAGCTCCCTTCGTCGCCGGCTCCGGCCACCGGAGCTACCCGCCGGCAACCCCGGGCCGCCAAAGCAACCGTGGCATCTCGCCGGAGCGCCGCCTCCGCCGCCTCGCTTCTCATCGTCGCCGTCGGCCGTCTTCGCCCGAACCCGGCCGGGCTCCGCCGGATCTGGAGCCCCGCGGCCGATCCCGGCCTCATCAGCCCCACCGGACCGCGCAGCCACTCGCCGGAGATCCAGCCACCGTCGCCATTGACTGCGCCGCCGCGCTCTGCCTCGCCCGATCCAGGCGGGATCGGGGACGAGCCAGCGCCTCCCTGGGCTGCCTCCAGCGCCCTGAGGCCCAGCGCCACCATCGGCCCAGCGCGCCTCCGGGTGGGCCTCGCCTCCCCGCGGCCCAACCGCTCGGCCTCCCAGGCACGAGCCGGCTGCCTCAGCCTCCCCCCGACCTGGGCCGAGCCCACAGGGTGAGCCACCCTCAAACCCTCGCCCGTGCGCGTTTTAGTTAAAATGCGCCCCTTGTGTTTTTTTCCTAAGTCAAAAACTGCTAAGTCCTTTTTGTGTCATAATAATGTTGCATGTTGTGATGGCTGTAACTTTTTGTGAGTTTATCCAAATGATGCAAATAATATGTCAAAATGATCATGGTGATATACTCTACACTTTGTTCCATTATGCCATGCTTGTTTGAGATCATCTTGATGATCTAATCATCGTTGCAAGAGTGCTACTTGTTTAAAACTGTTGTTAACTATAATTTTGTTGCCTACTTGTGATGCTTGTAAGTTTGTGCATGTTTATACAAATGGAGCATATGAGATGTCAAAATGTTCATTGTGAAGTGCTCTACATGTTGGTTGCTGTAGAATTCATGTTAGGTGCTATCTTGCCATGTTAATCTCTGTTGCAAAAGTGCATTTGCTTGTTAATAGCTGAAACTTGTTGCGAGATGTTGATTTCACTTGGTCATTGCTATTGGTGTGTTTATCTTCATGCCACATGCCTATATGTTTTAGAAGCACAATCATATGGTCTTTGCTGTGGTTCCATTCTCTTTCCATTATATTCCTTGAGGTGACTTAAACAAGCTTGTAAACATGCCATGTTGTTGTTGCTGTTTTATACTTAGTGAAAAAACTGCTAAGTCTGGAATCTGTTATAACCTGATGCTATGTTTGCTTGATGCCCCACTCAATTCCATGCTTGTTTTGGAGTGGCTAATGATCATGTCTTGTTGTCCATGTTATTGTCTATCCATTCATGCCCTTGTTTGCTCATATGGCCTGCTGTAGCTTATTTATTTCTTGCTCTCAAGTTGCTATAAATTATACCTGTCAGGATTTTATTAGCATGTTCAATTTGGTGGAGCTTGTTGCTATTGATCCATGCCTCCTATGGAGTTGCTCCAATGGAGTTGTTTGCTGTATAATATGTCCACTACATGTCCATGCTCTTTATATACTTGGTAGAGTTGATATGCATGTTGTTTTGTGCCTCCGAAGGCAGCATCGTGATGATGTGTCTGCTTTCCCAGATTTTGGCTAAGTCTGGATAATTTTATTGCAACTTGCCATGCTTGGTAAATTGTGTTCCAGCAAGCTTTTGGGTGTGTTCTAAGTTCATGCTTGTCAAGCAACATGTCTACTTCACATACACACTTCTTGTTATGTGGCTGTTTTGCCTTGTAACTTGTTTTGCTCGTATCTTTTAGCCCGTTGCTCCGTTTTGAGTGTGCCTTATATGAAACTTGTGTAATTTTGCATGTAGAATCATAATATCATGTTGTTTACCTATTTGGAGTGTGTTTGCTTGATATTTGGGTGCTTCTTGCACGGTTGCCATGCTTGTCTTGTTTTGCTCTTATCATCTAGGCCGTAGCTCCGAATTAGACAAACTTTATATGAAACTTGACTAGAAATTCGTGTAGATCATCATGTTAACATGCTGTTTAACAAGTTGAACATAAGGTTGTTCAGATCTGGACTAATTTCAAATTATGCTTATGAGGGCTTACCGGATTTGTTATATGTTGATTCCGGCCTCATTTAAACTTGTTGTTTGGTGTTGTTCTTGTGAGCTTCATCCCTTGCCATGTATTGAATCATATATAGACTTGTCTTGCATCATACTTGGTTGAGCATATTGTCATGTTCTTGTGTTGTGTGTCTACCGTATTGCTTGCTTCTTCTCGTTAGTGCTTGTTCCGTTGCGATCGTGAGGATTCGTTCGACTTCGTGTGCTTCGTCTTCAAGGCCTCTTCTTCATCTTCTTCATGGATCCGTTCTTCTTCCTTGCGGAATCTCATGCAAGATGACCATCACCTTCGATACCTTTACTATCATTGCCATGCTTAGTTGTCTCGATGCTATCGTTACATGTCGCGCTACCCATCTTTTATTGTCAGCCCTCTCCTTGTTACCATGAAACATCTAAGCTTTGACACCTTCCTAGCAAACCATTGTTTGGCTATGTTACCCGCGTGCTCAGCCCCTCTTATAGCATTGTTAGTTGCAGGTGAAGATGTAGATCGTTCCATGTCGGAACATGTTGTTGGAATATCACAATATCTACTGTTATTATTAACACACCTATATACTGGGCATGGGTGGAAGGCTTGGCCTTTCGCTCGGTGTTTTGTTCCACTCATGCCACCTTAGGAGCTGAGAAACCGGCATTATTTTCCTTGATTTTGCGTTCCTTACATGGTTGGGTATATGGGGACCCCTTGACACTTCGTCTTTGAATAAAACTCCTCCAGCAAGGCCCAACATTGGTTTTAATTTGCCTCATAATAACAACTTAATTAATTAATTAAATTTGCATAGGGGGTCGCACCCTCGTGGATTCTTCTACATAGCAGGGGGGCCAGTGCTGATGGTGTTGGTCCCAAACGGGCAGACTGCGGGGCCGCCACGGGGAAACTTGAGGTATCTGGCTCCCGTAGGCTTTCCCATCCGGACATGGCCTGAGACGAGCTACGCGCGGCTACTCTCAGGGTGTCGGCACGCCGGGAGGTCTGGCTGGACTTGTTTTACCATTGTCGAAATGTCTTGTGCACCGGGATGCCGAGCCTGATCGGATTGTCCCTAAGATAAGGGGTGATAATATTATTATTACTTTTGCTGATCGTGAGATCTTGTGATGGGCTAAGTTGGGACACCCCTGCAGGGTTATGATCTTTCGAAAGCCGTGCCCGCGGTTATGTTGCAAATTGGAATTTGTTAATGTCCGGTTGTAGAAAACATGACAGAGGATCCGAAGTAAAACACACAACTGTGTGATTAACCGTGACTGTCTCTTTTCATGTTGAGAAGAGAACACGGTGGGGTTATGTTTGACTCGTAGGTAGTTCAGGATCTTTAGCGATCATTACTAGTTTGCGACCGTTTGCGTAGATGCTCATCTTATTCTTGTACTCGTAAGTTAGCCACCAGATATATTGCTTAGCTGCAGCTGCAACCTCACCACTTTACCTCTTCCTACCCATTAAGCTTTGCTAGTCCTGTTACCCATGGTTATGGGAATGCTGAGTCCTCGTGGCTCAAAGATACTACAACAACAGTTGCAGGTGCAGGTTTCCGATGACTTGACGTGAGAGCGAGGTCCTTTGTGTTGGAGTTCTTTCTTCTTCTTCTTCTTCAGTCTTGGGTTAGGTTCCTGATCGGCAGCCTGGGATAGCAGATGGATGTCGTTGTGCTTTTCATGTTTGCATCCGTAGTGGGATGCCTTGTATTGATGATGTTGTATTCATGTGACTTGTATGTATTGTTGTATCCCCCATGTATGTATGTAATGGTATGATGTAATGATATCCATTTTGCTAAGCGCCCGAAATGCGGTTGTGCCCCAATCACGTAAGTGTCACGTGATCGGGATAGAATCGCATCTTGGGCCTGACACCGCACTTCGCCGCCGCCGCCGCAAGCCACCACCACCGCCGCCGCAGCTTCGCCCCACCTCGCGCTGGCTCGCCGGCGCCACGCCTTGTGCTGCTACTGCCACTACCGCCACCCCCCGCTTGACCGCCGCCCCGTGACGGGTCTGCCGCCGCCTTTCCCAGCATCGCCGGCCGGAGCTCACCGCCGGCCGGAGCTTCGAAGCCCGACCCGATCCGCCCGTCGAAGAACCGCCCGAAACCGCGGTTTATGAAGAAAAACCGCCTAGGTATAAAAACCTCCCCGGTTCTCTGTTTTAGTTTGGATTTTTTATTTTTTTTATTAGGTTAGATCTATTCTGCGAACGTTCTCTGTTTAGGTTCTGCTAGCGAGCGTTCCCTCGGTAGCCTTTTTCTTTTAGTTTTTTGCCAGGGACTTCTCTGTAAATATTTTATTTATAGATTAGCCCCTAAACTTCATTCAGCTAGAACTTTTTGCTCGTTGTACCAAATCCAACAAAACCAACGCCCACGTCTTCGTTGCGATCCCCTCTTTCCAGTAAAACAACTTAAACATGTTTTTGAAAGTTTTACAATTTGAATTCAACTAGATTTGAATTTGAACTTCGTTTGATCATAACTTGAGTTTTATAACTCCGATTTAGTTGATTCTTTTTGCAAATCGAAGTTCTTGACCTAAACTTTCTGATAAGGCCAAATTCACATAATTTTGGTATTGTTGGAAATTGTTTTATGTTCCAAGAGTCATTCGTTTGCTTTCAAAGTTTTTCGAAGTGTTTATTCGTTCTGTGCGATCTTCTGAGTGATTGCTTATTTGTGGTTACTATTGTTTGCTTACGATAGATTGATCGGAGTGTGACGAGTAGATCTATCACGAGTTCTGAGTGTGAATCTTCTACATCTTCAGTACAAGGCAAGTTCACACGTTGATCATACTTTCCAATACCCAGTTTTCATTGCATTAGTTATATCCTGAAACACTTGCATGAGTAGGACTGGTTACATAATATGATGCTTTGTAGTTCATGAGGTAGGAACCCAATGACCTGAGATTAACCAAGGGGGGTATATGCTTTGTTACTTATTGCTTAGCCATGCTTGTAGACGTGGATTGGTATGAGAGTTTCATGAAAGTTGTGATTGATTTTTAAGGGAAACTTTACGGTGGTAATTTAATACACATCTGGGTGGATTGGTTGGGGCACCCTGGTGATGGACCAGTGGATTGCCCGGACACCAGAGGTTGCCAGTGTTGTCCTAGGAAATCCTGGGGTTTCCAAGTGATTGTCCTATTGGAATGCCACCCAGGCTCAAAGGGATCATATAATATTTTCATGCCTAGAAACTTCCATGTGCAGCCGCAAGCCATTATGGGCTCTGGCATAGTATGAGTAAGTTGTGTGACCTCTTTCAGTGGTGGACTAGTAGATGTAGCGGATGTAGGTGTACCGGTCCACCCGGGGTAAAGATTTAATGCTTCTGAAAGACTGTGTCTCAATCATCCGTTTCTCAAACACCATGCAGTGCGAGAAATTAAACGGAGGCGATCGAGTCTGTTGGGGAAAAGTGCACAAACCTCAGCAGAGTGTACAAACTATTCATGAGTAGCCGTGTCCCCGATTATGGTCATCTTTGAGTATCTAGAAGTGGATTATTTGTTGATCTCAACACTCTATTTAATTAAATTGTTGGGTTAATAATGACTTTGGTTTGGGATTGAGATGGGGGTACCATTCTCAATTGTTCATGATTTAAATTTAACAAAGTAGTTAAATAAAGTGCATTCCTTTGTGGTAGGGAAAAATCAGCTTTATGCAAAAACAGCCTTACAGCCTCCACCAGCCAAATATGCATGTAGTTGTAGGCACTGTTCATCATTACTTCTACAGTGTGGAGTTGCCAGTACATTCAATGTACTGACCTACATGGCTGCAACGTCTCATGTTGCAGGAATTATTCGACGAGTAAGTGTTACGCTAGGGTTGCGCTGTCTACACTCAACTTTGCCGTTGGTGTTGATGGAACTCCACAACCTTTGTTGCTTCCGCTATGTTTGATTGAGGTAATAGTATTTACGTTACTTTATACAAGTGATTTACCTCTGTTATAAATCCTCGAGTACTGTGTGTGTCAGCATACCGATCCAGGGATGACAATTAAGCACAGAGACTTGATCCATTCGGGTCGGGTCGCTACACCAAATTTATTGATTCGACACAAGGGGAGCCAAATAATACTTTCAAGTATTAGCAGTTGAGTTGTCAATTCAACCACACCTGGAAGACTTAATATCTACAGCAAGGTAATTTAGTAGCAAAGTAATATGGAAGTAACGGTAACAGTGGAAAAGTAACGATAGCAGTTTTTGTAGTGATTGTAATAGTAACAATGGTAAAAGTAAATAAGCAACAACAATATGTGAAAAGCTCGTAGGCATTGGATCAGTGATGGATATTTATGTCGGATGCGATTCCTCTTGTAATAGTTATAACATAGGGTGACACAGAATTAGCTCCAGTTCATCAATGTAATGTAGGAATGTATTCCGAATATAGTCATACGTGCTTATGGGAAAGAACTTGCATGACATCTTTTGTCCTACCCACCCGTGGCAGTGGGGTCCTATTGGAAACTAAGGGATATTAAGGCCTCCTTTTAATAGAGTACCATACCAAAGCATTAACACATAGTGAATACATGAACTCCTCAAACTACGGTCATCACCGGGAGTGGTCCCGATTATTGTCACTTCGGGGTTGCCGGATCATAACACATAGTAGGTGACTAATGACTTGCAAGATAGGATCAAGAACACACATATATTCATGAAAACATAATAGGTTCAGATCTAAAATCATGGCACTCGGGCCCTAGTGACAAGCATTAAGCATGGCAAAGTCATAGCAGCATCAATCTTAGAACATAATGGATACTAGGGATCAAACCCTAACAAAACTAACTCGATTACATGGTAAATCTCATCCAACCCATCACCGTCTAGCAAGCCTATGATGGGATTACTCACGCATGACGGTGAGCATCATGGAATTGGTGATGGAGGAAGGTTGATGATGAGACGGCGACGATCTCCACTCTTCGGAGCCCCGAACGGACTCCAAATCAGCCCTCCCAAGAGACATTAGGGCTTGGCGGTGGCTCCGTATCGTAAAACGCGATGAATCCTTCTCTCTGTTTTTTTCTCGCCAAAAGTGAATATATGGAGTCGGAGCTGATGTCGGTGGAGCCTCAGGGGGGCCACGAGGCAGGGGGCGCCCCCACCCTCGTGGATAGGGTGTGGCCCACCTGGTCTGGTTTCTTCCATCAGTATTTTTTATATATTCCAAAATAATTCTTCGTTGATTTTCAGGTCATTCCAAGAACTTTTATTTCTGCACAAAAATAACAAAATCGAAGTTCTGCTGAAAACAATGTCAGTCCGGGTTAGTTCCATTCAAATCATGCAAGTTAGAGTCCAAAACAAGGACAAAAGTGTTTCGAAAAGTAGATACGTCGGCGACATATCAGTCCTCCATAGTTTCTGGAGGGGAATCGCCCGGCCATAAGGCCTTGGCCATATTCTTCATGGCCTTCCGAGCTCGCTCATGGACCCTGGAAAGCTCTCGCAGCACGTCACCCTCAAAACCGGACACTTCCCTTTCAGGCTGCCCAGTTAACAAACCTGCAGGGAAAGTTTTACGAGAAACTTTCAAAATAAAGGACTTTAAGGAGAGCTAGGTATAAGGGACATACTAAACATGCCGCCTTTTAGTCTCCGGTTCTCTTCCAAGGCACTTGAGAGTTGGGCTCTTACGTCCTTTAGCTCCTGTTCCAGCCTAACATTTTTATCCTGCGCTTGGTTTCTTTTATCTATGGCTTGCGTCAATACGTGCTTACCACCAGCTGTTTACCCTTCGGCAAATTTTTTGTTCGCCAAAGCAGCCCGTAGCTCCCTCTCCATTTGGTCGGTCGGCCCTGTTGCTGTATTACAATTAGTATGTACTTAACGACTCAGTGACAGGACAAATATCATATTGTCCAGACACCATTGTTCTTACCACCAACATCCTTTCCAGATTTCTTCGAATTATCCAATTCGACGGTGATAGTCGTGAGCTGGGTCTGGCACTCTTCCAGCTCCTTGGATAAGAAGTTATTCTTTTCTTGAAGCACCTACAAAAACACAACGATCCTCAAATCAGTTGTACCAACTACTTTAAGTCTCGGGGGCTATTGGCATGGGAATATCAAAATGTACACTTACCCGCATATCTTTGGAAAGCCGGTGAGTGGCTCCAGCGAGTCCGTCTTGAGTGGCTTGGATATAAGCATCTGCAGAGCTGAGGGCGCTAAACGCCTCATCAAAAAATGATTGGTCACGCATGGCCACTTTTCGCCGCTGGTGAACCATCACAACCTCCACTTCGGAATTAGTAACTGACATTCCACCCGAATCCTCTTGGAGAGGACAATCCGGCACTGAATCCGCATTAACCCTTGATGGGCCGGATGCCAGATTAGCTGGAGCTTGATCTGCATGATTTCCGGAAATAGTCCGATGTGTATTCCTCCTAAAAGGAAAAATAAAGCGGAAATTTGTAATACCGACTTCACCACCCATCGTGTGTCAAAACAAACATACCTCTTTGAAGGTTCACTGGTGTTCGCGGTCCTCTTTCGCTTCAAGGCCTCACCCGATGCAGGCATCGCCCTATGGGATGACAGTCTTTGCACAGTTCGGCGTGAGGAGCGCTGCCCCTTTTGAACATGGAAAAATGCGGTGGGTAAGGTGCGCTGGGAATCTTCTCTTTGATGAGATACGTCCTGAGTACTTACATGGGAAGAAGGAATGAGCCCTAGGTAATCGGCTACAATAGCCACCATGGTGCCCTCACCGCAGGCTTGATAGAAGACTCCCTCTTCTAGCTCTATACCTATCTCCGGATCTTCATCATATCCGGGGCCCGCATTTTGGAATCGGACCTCTGGCTGTGGAGCAGGACTTTTAATCCCCTCGATCACCTTCCTCCACTCCTGTTAGAAGAAACCGAATTCTGTTCGGTCAATACATCATAACAAAGAAAAATGGGCGAATATAGCGGTCGGGAGAGAGACTTACCCAGTAAGGAGGATTGTACATAGAAAAACCCTCCCGGCACTTCAAACGAAGGAAGACTTGCTTCTCTCCCTTATAAAGACCTTCCAGGATGACGCCTAGAGCGGCAGGGTCGTCTGGACCCGGGTGTAGGCAGCGTGAGGCATCATTAAGGCCATTATAATGCCACATTGGAAGTCCTCTAGCTTGGAGCGGTTGCACGCATCGCTTTATTGAAATCGCCATCACTTCAATTATAGACAGCCCCGAGCTGGCAAGCAATCTGATCTGGCCGGCCAGTCTGCTAACCTCCGCTCTCTCTTCTTCTGAGGGACTGTAGGGACACCAGTTGAAAAGATTATTTGGCGGAGCACTGGAATATTTGGGGAGGCCTTGCCGAACTAGATCCGGTAGGGCAACATCCTCAATACAAAACCACTCTGAAGACCACTCTTTGGATGCCTTCTTTGGAGTACCGGGCATACAGCCTGTCTATGCTATGCGACATACTTCGGCGCCACCAACTTCAAATATGGATCCCTTTTCCGAGCGAGGGACAAGGCAGAAGAACTTCCGCCACAGCTCAAAATGAGGCTCGCAGCCCAGGAATAGTTCGCATAAAGCGACGAATCCCGCGATATGCAGGATAGACCCCAGCGTGAGATCTTGTAATTGAATACCATAGAACTCCAGGAGTCCCCTAAGGAAGGGGTGGACAGGGAAACCTACACCTCTTAAACGGAAAGGGATGAAACATACCCGCTCTCCATCGAAGGGGTTGGGAAAGCTCTCTGCCAGGGCCTGATTGTCTATGGAAGTTAGTCCGGCCCGGACAGGGACTAGATACTCGGGAGGAGATATCCCAGCGCTTGAAGTGTTCTCGGGTGCGCATGGGATACAAAACAACTTTTCCAATCACGTGCTCGAGGGCCGTGAGGCCGCGAGAAGAGCTTGGAGCGCTGGCCATGTTTGAAGATTTTTTGCAGGCACTAGGGTTTCTTCCGCGTGGAATGGAATGGAGAGGCAACTGAGATCTAATCTCTTATATAGGCGCCTTCCCTACACAGTCAAGGGGGTAAGTGCAAAAATACCGAGACGATTCGCATTCGTTGGACAGGTGGAAGCCAAGGCGACGACGGTGACGAATCGATGAAATATAATATTAAGAAGCCGAACTATCATCCAGAAGGACTCACCTTGCAAGACCGAAGACATGAAGCCGGACACAATCTCGTCCTTGAAGGCAAGTCCGGGGGCTACTGAGGGAGTCATGTATTCAGGGTCCTCGGGCGTCCGGGTCAATGAAGTTGGGCCGTATTAATGGGCCACAAAAGAAGAAGCAGAAGACTCTCCCCCGTATTCGGCTAGGAGTCCTATGTACATAGAAAGGCAAGAGTAGAGTCCGGAAGAATCAATTACTTCCTCCCCAAGTCACCCTTGTAACCCTAGGCCCTCTCTCGCATGTATATAAGCCAGGGGGTTTAGTCTGTAGAGGGGATCATCAACATCACAATATCCTCATAGGCTAGGCGTTAGGGTTTAGCCACTATGATCTCGAGGTAGATCAACTCTTGTAATCATATTCATCCATACTAATATAGCAGGAAGTAGGGTATTACCTCGATCGAGAGGGCCTGAACCTGGGTAAACATCGTGTCCCCAGCTGTCGGATCTTGGGTTCCGGCAAAACCCTTAAGGTTCAAACTCTGGGTTGCGCACGAAGATCTCTCCTTCCGCCCTTGCTTGTCTACTCAATAGCCCTAAGCCTAGCTCGTCAGATCAGATGAACAAGAGACACAAGATTTATACTGGTCCGGGCCACCGTTGTGGTGTAACACCCTAATCCAGTGTGGTATGGTAGATTGCCTTCTAGGCTGAGGAAGAACTAGTACATGGACGAACTGCCTCCTGAGGAGAGGTGTTCTTGAGCTCGGGCGAGCTTGTGGTGTGTGGCCTTCTATCTGATCAACTCGACATGAGATGATCCCAATGGTGGTGGCTAGTCCTATTTATAGTGGCCAGGTTCTCTTCCCAAATATTAAGCGGAAAGGAATCCCACAATGGCCAAATTTGAAGGGGGGTAGCTAGTACAAGCTATCCTGACAAAAGGTGGTCTTCACCTGCCAAAGGCTCGGGTGGTGACGCCGTCGTGGGCTCCGCGATGACCTCCGTCCTGCCGTCCTGCTAGTCTTGATCTCGTTGCACCGATATGGAAACCTTTGCCTAACACCTCGGGACTCCTCGCCTGCACCTGCTCCTTTAGCACCAAAGAGGAAACCGGCACTCTGCGTCCGCTGGCGCCCGCCTAGCGTGGGTCATCACTACTCATGTCACGAGGACCTTGCGAGGTGCCCCGCGCCTCGATATCTCCGATCCTCATGAGCCGGCCTGGCAAGGCCGCCCCAGGGGATGCCTTGTGTCGTCCGCCTCGCGAGGCTTGGCCCCTCGCGAGGGTCTTGAGTGGTTGTTTAAGATGCTGGGTCGTACGAGGCCGCCTTGCGAGCCACGCTCTACACCGCAGGCAGGCAAGTCTGGGTACCCCCATTCCCAGAACGCCGACAGTATCCCCCGGGACGAAGGTGCGCTCGGGCTTGGCTTCACAGCAAAGTCAAGGGCCAAGTGCGGAGCGCCGTGGGCCCTCAAAGCAAGCGGCCTTGTTTGACGCGTGGCGCTTGATGGGAGGTGGGCGTCAGCGCTCCCATGCCGCCTCGATAACTGCATAGCTGACAAAAGGCAAGTGCGTGCCGTTGTGCCTTCATTGCTAGCCCTTACCTTGCTCCAGATCCCCTTTCTTGCTCCTCTCCTCCGCGAAGTTCCAGATCCTCGCCGCCTTCCTTCCAAATTCGCACCGCTGGCTATTGGCAAGTCGAAAGCCATTGCTTCGTCTGCTTGGTACGTGTAATGCCCCGGATGTAATACTTTCCCTTTTTGGCAATATATAACTTTGGCTTCATCAGTTCCATTCCGGGTTCTTCGTCTTTTCGGGTTTTCGTCGTTTTGTCGTGTGCGTGTGTGCATTCATCCATGTCATGTTGTCATGTGCATTGCATTGCATTTGTGTTGTCGTTTGCATCCGGTCCCACTTGTTCCTTCCCGTTGTCCGTTTCAAGTTCCGACGCTCTCACACGTGCCCGAGGCTTCCCGGAGTCCTTCATTTGTGTTTGACCGTGTAACGTTTCCGGTTTGGCGTGAGACTTGTCGTGCGTTGTTGTTTTGTTATGTGTAACCCGCCTGTCAAATCTCGTCGCGTTTGGAGTTCGTTTGTTGCTCCAACAGTTATCCCCGTGTAACGCTCCGGACAGAACTACTAGATGAACCCACCTATTAATTTTCGAAAGTTTCGAGTTATGCAATCAGGTGTTGGGGATACAGGGGAAGCACCGCGCACTCAACTCTAATCCTACATCCAGCTGTATCCATCCTTCAACACATAACCAGTTGTTCTCGGAAACCGTTTACCTCGGACCTTCGAAACGCATCTACTATACAAGCTATGGCACTACTCCCGAACTACCTCCCCAGTACTGGGTGATGTCGGGGTTATCTTGCCACTAACCGCATAGGAGAGTTTTCGATGTCGGCCGTCTTAAGTATTCTAGTATTGCCGCGATGGATTTGTGACGGCAACACCTCGGAGCTCAACTCCCCGGGACACTGCCACAACCCCTAATGACAGGAGGCATCGAGAACAATGTTCTCGTCACAAAGACATCGAAACAATCCAAACAATACTCGCGAGATCCTAAAAAAAATTGGTGAATTTTGAAAGTAGAAGAGGCAAGAGTAGTCGTCAGGAGTCCTCACCAGAGAGAAAAGAGATGAGAAGCAAGAATTCCTACTCTCCGATATAAATATAGGACTCAAAACATTTCCAAGTGTGTGCCTAGACTCAATCGTCAACGATTCGATCAATCAGTGGGGGCTTCTAGGTCAGAGAAGGCTCTGAATACCAACTTGTAATGCTCCGGACACACCCGCCGATGGTCGTTACTCCTGGCGGGATCTAGACTGGCCCCACATATCAATACTAGTCTTTTCTGCGCACTTTGTCCTCACTCGTGCGCACCCGGGAGCAACTTCCCGGTCGGTCACCCATCCTGAAACTAGTCCAAGCTGAGCATGCTTAACTTTGGAGTTCTATCCGAATGGGCTCCCGGAAAAGAAGGAATTCCTTATTAATATGAGTAGTCTATCATCCCTAATAAGCCAAGCTATCACATAAACCCCCACTCAGAGGAACCGACGTCCTCGTCGGGCCACAGGAACGTTCCCTCTTGGCACAAACTTCTGTGCTTCCAGGACATCACATGTGCCATGCTGTGTGCCACGACGGGTCACAAACGTCATGTACAACATGACTGCAAACTGTCCGCAAACATCCGTGTAACCGTGAGGGTCGGCTCTGATACCAACTTGTAATGCCCAGGATGGGACTATACCTCCTACGTGTCGAGGCACGACTTAAAGGTATAAGCCCATACTAGAATGATCTCAAGTTTGGTATCTTTGCATGACTCATGTAAAAGAGGGATTAAATTATAAAAAAAAGATAGTTGGCTTACACTCGCCACTTCACACAATACATTACATTAGCAAGACATCATTCAAAACATCACAACCCGACTACGGGTGAAGATCAAAAGAAAGATACCAAAACAACATAAGCCACAGGTCAGGATCGAATCCTAGTAGAAACCACTACTGATCGTCGAAACGTCACTAGCATACGGCCAAGCTCTTCATCGAACTCCCGGTGAAGAACTGGTCCATCTCCTGCTTCAAACTCGGCTGAACCTGCATCTGGTGTGGTGAAGTAACTGTGAGCCACAGAGGACTCAGCAATCCCGTTCCCGGGTAACATGACTATTTAAGCCTTGGGAGAGGATAAGGCTGAAGAAAAGAATAAGAGTCTGCAGCAGCAACTAGCACTAGCTTACGTATAAGAGAGCGAGAAGAGAAGGTGCCTCGGTCGAGAGATGATCACGAAGTGATCCTAACTAAAGCCGGTCAAACATAACCCCACCGTGTTCATCTCCCGAAACCCCTTTTCGGAAAATGACAGTCACGGTACTCACGCTGGTAGTGTATTGGAACATGGTGTCAAGTTTTCTACAACCGGATATTAACAAGCTCCCATCTGCCACATAACCGCGGGCACGGCTTTCGAAAGTTCATAACCCTGCAGGGGTGTTCCAACTTGGCCCATGACAAGCCCACGATCCGCGGAGTCGCAACTCCAAAGTGGGAAGGCCCGAGTATTCTCGGAATCCCGTGCTCAAGATACTCCGAACTAAGGTAAGGCTAATCCAGCAAATCCTCCCGGCGTGTCGACACCCTGATAGGTAGCCGCGCGTATCTATTCTCAGGACACGACCGGATGGGCGATCCCACAGGTTTTTACCAAACCTCAAGTTTCCTCGTGGTGGCCCCGCGTAACCCCCAGTTCGGACCAACACTCATGTGGAGCACTGGCTCGGGGTTGTTGATTAAAATAAAAGGGATAGCTAGTCCCTATGCAAGTTTTATTAGTTATTAGGCGAATAGTACCAATGTTGGGACTTGCTGGAAAAGACTTAGCACTTAGCGGTTTATCGAGGGGGCCCCACAAACCCCAACCGTGTGAGGAACGCATAATCAAGGAACATAACACCGGTTTATACGGTTCCTAACGGCATGAGTGGAACAAATCACCAAGCAAAAGGCTTAGCCTTCCACCCTTGCCAATATATAGATGATTTCATTTTAAGCATTTATATAGTGTGATATAACCCAACAGACTTCAACATGAAGCAAGCATCTTCAATCTTCACCTGCAACTAACAATGCTATAAGAGGGGCTGAGCGAAGCGTACTTAGCCATTCAACGGTTTGCATAGGTAGGGTGGTTAGACAGGTTCATGGTTACAATAGGAGGCTGACAGGAAAACATGGGCATCGAGGCAATATACTAAAGAGCGATACTCTAGCAATAGGCAAAGATAGTAATGGTATCCGGGTTCGGTCATCTTGCCTGGAATTCCGCAAGGAAGAAGAAAGGATCCATGAAGTAGACGGAGCAACATAGTCGAGTGAATCCTCACAACTCCGGAACGAAACCGAAGCTAACAAGAGAAGCAACCGGAAAGAAAGAAACAACACGGTAAACACACAAGCATAAACATGGCATACGATGCACATCCAAGTATGATGCATGTCCGGTTTAAATATGCATGGCATGGCAATGTGCACAAAGAAAACTACAAGTTAAGTGGAGCTCAATATGCAACGAGTTGCATATTAACGAAACGCCACATTTTATTTATTTAGTTGACTCTCGTTATTTACAAGACAAGATTAAATATTTTTAACATGGCAAGAGGTGAATCAAAAGTAAACTACCTAACTAGGCAATTTAAATGAGGCCGAAAAATAACAACAACAATCCGGAAATCCCCATGAGCATGTTTAGCAATATTAAGCAAACAAAAATTCACACATTTAATGTTGTTAACATGATGCGGATGACATGATCAAGTTTTATGCAATTTATAGTTAAAGGTTAACGTGAGAGATATGAAGCATTTGTCACCGTGGTGGAAAGGGGTGCCACGGCGACGATAACCAAAATGATGCCACGGCAACATCTCGGTTCCGGTAACTCGGTGAGAGACCGGTGCAAAAGGTAACGGAGAACAAGACATGCAATATGATAAGGTGGGGTGATCCCGTCACCGGGTTCCCATGGGTCGGCGACGAGGCAACCGAGGAACATGACAAAAGATGAAACGGGCACGGTGCACACAAGGAAACATTTCATACAACACAAGCAAACATCTCACGGGTCATCGTCTCGGGGTTATACCTTCGGAACGTTCGTTTCGGGGCGGTTCGAGATCGTAGAGGAAGTAGTCGTTCACGTTAGTGTAGTGGTACTCGCGGTCGTCGAGCGACGGTAGTTGAAGTAGTGGTACATGTTTGTTTCGGAGAGGGACTTGATGAACCAAACATCTTCGGGGCGACGGTAGTGGAACTTGGTGACGGTAGTCGTTCACGTTCGTAGCGGTCTTGCCGGTCTCGGGTCGTAGTTGTACATGTCGTCGAGGTACTTGTCACAAGGTCGTCGTGGTACTTGTCGTAGGGGTACATGAGGGTCGTCGTGGTACACATTTTGTAGATGTTCATCCGTCATGTCGTGGTACTTGGCAATTCCGAAGATCGCGGTCGTCGGAGTACTTGGTCTTGCGGCTGCGGTCTTCACAACAAAGGGAAAAAAACAACAGCAAGGTCTTGGCGAACAACAGCAGCAACAAAAGGGCGAGAAGGTGGCTGCGGGCGACGCTGAACGAGGAGAGGACGCGATGGTGCTGCGGCGCTGGTCGGAGGCGGGGACGAGGCATGGAGGCTGCAGCAGCTCCTCGCCGGCTGCTGGAGGGGCGCCAGGCGCGGAGGAAGGAGAGGGCCGGGGCGCGGTGGAGGCGGCCCTTGGCGCGTGGAGGAGCCGGCGCAGGAGCTGGGGCTCTAGGAGACGATTTCTGGCCGGCCCGGCGCTGGAGACAGCAGGGGCGGCGCCCTGGAGGTCGGATGGCGCGACGGAAGCTGATGCGCGGCGTCGCTGTCGGGATGAGGGGAGGGAGCCATGGCGCGCAGGGAGATGAAGGGAGGCAGGCGCTCGGAGCCTTGGCTCGGAGCACTAGAGGCGATGCGGCCCGGGGCAGAGGGGCGCGGCGCCTGTGTGCTTGGCCGGCGCGCGAGGCGAGGAGGGAAGGGGGCGGGAGTGAGAGAGGTGAGGCTCGGGTCGAGGGAGAACGGGGGAATCGCACGAGGGAGAGAGCGAGGAAGAGGGAGCAGGTGCGTCGATGGGATCGAGTGGCTTGCGGCGGGGTGCGGGAAAGAAGGAGCGAGCGCTGGAGGAACGGTCGCTAGCTAGGGTTCGGCCTGGAGTGGGCCTTGGGCCAAGGCTGGGAGGCTGGGAGTGGAAAGGGCCGCGGGAGAAAAGAATGGGCCGGCTGAGGCCTGGGCCTGGGAAGGTAGGCGGCGGCCTGGGATCCCCTGCCTCTCTCTCTCTCTCTTCTGGCATTTCTTTTCCATTTAAAGAAATAGAACAAAAAAAATAGAAATGCCCAGAGAGTTTGGAGATGGTTTTGGCTGAGATAAAAATATCCCTACAACCCTGGAATTGTGGGCTATTTTAATAAAATGCTTTGGCAATTTTTAGAGACTACAAATTTATGCGAGTTCGGAAATAACTCAAACTTGCATAAATCTTTAGGCCAACCAAAGCATTTCCAAAAGACATGAAAAAAATGGAGGAGGTGGTCTTGGCATGACCTAGCATTTATAGGAAGATATTGAGCATTTTCTCGAACGGAAAATGCCACTGGCAATAAACGAGTGAGACATGAAAAGAAAAAGCTAGTGGGGAAGGTGCCCTTGACAAGGGATTTGGTGGCAAGAGAAGGATGCAAGTGTGTTGCGGTTAATTCCAAAGAATGGAATATTTATTTATAATAGCTCCATAATATCAGGAGGATATGTTATAAAGAGAAGACATCCTTCCCTCGATTTAAATGGACCGAAGGTCCACACGATTTATTTAAGTTGAGAAGCAAAATAAATATGACATGATGGCATGATGACATGATGCAATGCAAAAATAAATAAAGCAAGCACAACTGAAGCACACGGGAGAACCCGGAACATCTGGAATCTTATGGAATCTTCTGGGACGTCGGTCTTCGGGCGTCACACCCCGTGGGCTAAAAGTACCTCCTCTTTGAGGCCCAAGAAACCCCTCCAACAGCCCACCAACCCAACTCAAACCCTTCCCTTCATCTAGGCCGTTCAATTGTGATCTCGTGGCCGAAAACCTCTCCTCTTTTGGACAACCCTAGCTCCTTGTGCCTATATAAACGTCCACCCCCTCCAATTTTTGCGTCCAAAACCCTAGTGTTTCCACCTCTGCCGCGCCGTGCTTCCACCATTGCCGCGCCGTGCTTCCACCGTTGCCGAGCCGTGCTTCCTCCGCCACCGCACCGTGTTTCTTCCACCGCCGCGCTGCGCTTCCACCGAACGCTGCCGGTGCTTCCACCCCGACGCGCGGGCCCGCGAAGCCCGAGGTCAGCCCGCGGATCGGGCCAGATCGAAGCCGACGCCGCCTTCGTCTTCCTCCGTAGATCGCGCCGCCGCCGGATATCCGCGCCGCCGCCGGCGTTTCTCCTCCGGCCAGCCGTGGCTAGGCCCGCGCCCCGCCGACCGCCGGCCAGCTTGTCGCCTCAGGCCGCGCCTCCGCCGCCGCCGGGCCAGGGCCGCCGCCGCTCCACCTCGCCAGACCCCGCCGCCGCCTCCGGCCGGGCCCTCGCCGCCGGCCGCCCCAGCCGCTTCACCTCGCCGGGCTGCGAAGCCAGCCGCCGGCCGCCGTATCGAGGCTCCGGCCTCGCTCGTTCCCGATCTCCTCGATCCACCGGATCGGGCCGGGAAACCCTAACGGGCAGGGGTCCAGGCCCGCAGCGCCCGGTAGCCCGCTGACTCCGCCCGACCCGGTGGACCCGCACCCGATCCGCCAGATCCGCCCGTTGACCCGTTTGACCCGCAGGTTGCCTCTCGTTTTTTTGGCTAAGTGTTTAGATCTTATTGTCTGATGCATTTTTGTGAGGTGGATAACTTTTACTGTGCATGTCTGTTTTGTGTGTATGATATGTCAAAATGATTGTGGTAACTTGTACTATGTTTTGTTCCATTGTGCCATGCATGTTTGAGGTCATCTAGATGTCTTAATCTTCATGAGAAGAGTGCTACTTGTTATAAACTGCTGCTATTAGTTGTTTTCATGCCATGTTTGCAATGTGATAACTTGTTGCATGTTTATCCAAATGAAACAAATGATATGTCCACATGTTCATCATGAGATGCTCTACATGTTGGTTGCTTTAGATTGCATGATAGATTTCATCTTGCCATGTTTATCTGCTTTGCTAAAGTGCATGTGGTTGTTATGTTGTTAAACTTGTTACGAGATGCCTAGTTGAGGAGCTCGGTGCTATCGATGTGGTTGTCCCCTTGTTGCATGCTTATATGTATTGGACTCCCCATCATGTGTAGTTTGCTGTGGTGCGTACCACTTGCCATGTTTTGCTTTGAGGTGACTTAAACTTGCTCACAAACATGCCATGATATTACTGCTGTTTTAACACTTAGTGAAATTTCACTAAGTCTGGAATCTGTAATTTCCAGATGCCATGTTTGCTTGTTGTTCTAGGCAAATCCATGATAGTTTTTGGGTGACTATTGATGATTCCTTGTTGTATATGTTGTTGGCTATCCATTCATGCTCTCACATGCTCATTTGGGTGGCTGTAGCATATTTAACTCTTGCTTCCAAGTTGCTATAAAATACTGCTGTCAGGTTTTTGTTGTCATGTTCAAAATTTTATAGCTTGTTGCTATTGATCCATGCCTCCTATGGAGATGCTCCAATGGATTTGTTTGATGTAGGATATGTCTACTTTATGTCCATGCTTCTTGTCATGATGTTTGAGTGCTGTAGAGTATATATTTCTTGCTCCGAAGTTGCTATGTGGCTGTTAGTTTCAGCTTTTGCATGTTTATTGTTTCGGGTGTATCTTTTAGCCCGTTGCTCCGTTTTGAGCAAGTCCTATATGAAACTTGTGTGTTTTTGCATGTAGATTCATAATATCCTCTTGTTATCATGTTTTGAAGTATTTTGCTTGTTGCATATTGCCATGCTCCTTGTGCTGTATCTATGTGCTTCCTATGTTGACTTTCTGTGCATCCTTAGTGCAACTGTAGTGCTTCCTTAGTGCATCAGTCATGCATCATGTGGGTTGCACATTGCATCTTGTTGATTTAGTGCCTCGTGTGTTTTGTGCTGAGTAGAGACGGAAGCCGAGAACGAGTACGAGAACGAGGTTACTACCGAGGTTGAGAACGAGGAGCCCGCTTACGATCCCATCGACGACTCAACAGGCAAGATGACCTGACCCGGATATCATTACTATCTTTGCCTATTGCTAGAAGTCTTGCTCTATAGCTTTTGCCTCGATGCCCACGTTTTCCTGTCAGCCTCCTAATGTAACAATAAGAATCTGTCTAACCACCCTACCTATGCAAACCTTGATTGGCTAAGTAAGCTTCGCTCAGCCCCTCTTATAGCATTGCTAGTTGCAGGAGAAGATTGAATATTCTTGCTTCTTGTTGAAGCTTGTTGGGATATCACACTATATTTAACTCTTAATGAAATCATCTATATATTGGTAATGGGTGGAAGGCTAAGCCTTTTGCTTGATGATTTGTTCCACTCATGCCGCCCTAGGAACCATATAAACCGGTGTTATGTTCCTTGATTTTGCGTTCCTCACACGGTTGGGGTTATGGGACCCCCTCGATAAACCGCTAAGTGCTAAGTCTTTACCAGCAAGTCCCAACATTGGTACTTTTTCCCTAAACAACTAAAAACTTGCATAGGGTCTTGCAAACCCGAGTTCTTAATCAACAACCCCGGGCCAGTGCTCCACATGAGTGTTGGTCCAAATCGGGGAGCCTGCGGGGCCACCACGAGGAAACTCGAGGATTGGTAAAAACCCGTAGCTTCACCCATCCGGTCATGGCCTGAGACTAGATACGCGCGGCTACTGTCAGGGTGTCGGCACGCCGGGAGGATTCGCTGGATTAGCCTTACCTTAGTCGGAGTATCTTGAGCACGGGATTCCGAGGATACTCGGGCCTTCCCACCTTGGAGTTGCGACTCCGCGGATCGTGGGCTTGTCATGGGCCAAGTTGGAACACCCCTGCAGGGTTATGAACTTTCGAAAGCCGTGCCCGCGGTTATGTGGCAGATGGGAATTTGTTAATATCCGGTTGTAGAAAACTTGACACCATGTTCAGAATACACTACCAGCGTGAGTACCGTGACGGTCATTTTCCGAAAGGGGTTCGGGAAGTGAACATGGTGGGGTTATGTTTGACTTGCTTAGTTAGGATCACTTCGTGATCATCTTTTCGTCCGAGGCACTTCTCTTCTCGCTCTCTTTTACGTAAGCTAGTGCTAGTGCTGCTGCAACCTCTTGTTCTTTCTTCAGCCTTGTTCCACACCCAAGGCTTGGATAGTTGTGTTACCCGGGAACGGGATTGCTGAGTCCTCTGTGGCTCACAGATTCTACACCACACCAGATGCAGGTACTCAGGCGATCTATTCAAGTGACGGCACCGAGCTGTACTGGGAGTACGACGAGGACCGTAGTCGTTACTATGTGCACTATCCCGACGATCAGTATAGGTTTCTACTAGGGATGATTCAGACCTGTAGTTTAATGTATGTTTGGTATCTTTCATTTGGATCTTCACCCTTAGACGGCTTGTGATGTTTTGAATGATGTTTGTATATGTAATGAATTGTGTGACGTGGCGAGTGTAAGCCAACTATCTTTTTCGTTTTCATCCCTATTTTTACATGAGATGTGCAAAGATACCAAACTTTTGATCATTCCAGAATGGGCTTATATCTTTAAGTCGTGCCTCGACACGTAGGACATATAGTCCCATCCTGGCATTACAAGTCGGTATTCAGAGCCTTCTCCGACCTAGAAGCCCCCACTGATTGATCGAATCGTTGACGGTTGAGTCTAGGCACACACTTAAAATGTTTTGAGTCCTATATTTATATCAGAGAGTAGGATTTCTTTGCTCCTCATCTCTTTTCACTCTGGTGAGGACTCCTGACGATTACTCTTGCCTCTTCTACTCTCAAAAATTGCACAATTGTTTTTTAGGAATCTCGCGAGTATTGTTTGGATTGTTCCGATGTCTTTGTGACGGGAACATTGTTCTCGATGCCTCCTGTCATTAGGGGTTGTGGCAGTGTCCCGAGGAGTTGAGCTCCGAGGTGTTGTCTTCACAAACATATCGTGGCAGTTCTAGAATACTTAAGACGGCCGACATCGAAAACTCTCCTATGCAGTTAGTGGCAAGATAACCCCGACATCACCCAGTACTGGGGAGGTAGTTCGAGAGTATTGCCATAGCTTGTATAGTAGATGCGTTTATAAGGTCCGAGGTAGACGGTTTCCGAAAACAACTGGTTATGTGTTGAAGGATGGATACAGCTAGATGTAGGATTAGAGTTGAGTGCGCGATGCTTCCCCTGTATCCCCAACACCTGATTGCATAACTGGAAGCTTTCGGAAATTAATAGGTGGGTTCATCTAGTAGCTCGTAGGCATTCTTCCAACGAATGCAGGTTATGGAGTTCGGGGTTCTACATTGAGTGAAGTAGTTTTATGGCCGATGTTCCGATCGGGAGTTGCATCTTAAAGGGTCCTTGGCTATGCTGATCCGGGGATTGCAAAACCCTGTCGTAACACGTTCCATAAGCTTTTAGCACGAAAATGTCGAACGAAGCTCCTATCTTGTATTTGTTCCATCTGCACCTTGTTGTTTTTCTTATTTACCTTTTATCTCCCAAGTGGCTTCTCGTGAAGATTGTTGTTATCATTAGACTGAGAATTTCATTCGTTCCTCTTGTTCGAATGATTCTTGTGAAGACTATGTTGCATTTCTAGCCGTTGTTTCAGCTTATATCTTCTTTCAATCAAATGGCTGATGGTGGTCATCTCTTTCAGGATGGCTCCTAAAAAGGTTCCCAACGCTAACCCAGAGGGTGAAGAGGTTCCTGATCGTCCTCCTTCCCCTCCTCCTCTGTCTGAGGTCTGGAGAGCAATTATGCAGACTACGAATCAGAACACCCAGGTGCTTATGCAGATGATGCTACAAATGCAAGCAAATCAAGCAAATCAGGGTGCTCATGGGAACCAAGGCAATTTCTTCAACCAACATCACTTTTCTACGCTCAACCAGTTCTTGGCCAATCAACCAAAGGCTTTCAGTTACTGCGTGGACCCTCTCGATGCTGAAGACTGGATAACGGATATCAAGAAGCATTTTGAGTGCAGCAACGTAAGGCCCGAGGACTATGTGAAGTTTGCAGCCTTCCAACTCAAGGACCAAGCTGCTGATTGGTGGCAGTAGTACAAAGACTCCAGAGCAGGGCGTGAAATCTCCTGGGATGACTTCTGCAAGGACTTTCGCTCTCACCACATTCCAACAAGTGTCATCGAGGGTATGCGTGAGCAATTCCGCAACCTGAAGCAAGGCTCAATGACTGTCTACCAATATAATGTCAAGTTCCAGAACCTTGCCCGCTATGCAAAGCAAGACATCCCAGATGCCAAGAGCAAGATCTATCAGTTCCGTGGTGGTCTGAAGGATGAACTCCAACTTGCTCTCACCTTGTTCGAGCCTGATGAGTTTGACAAATTCTATAACATGGCACTTAAGCAAGAGGCAGCCCAGCTCAAGATGGATGCTTCCAAAAAGAGGATCCGAGACGCTGTTCACTCCTCCTCATCTTCTCAAGTGGTCGCGAAGCAAAAGAAGTTTTGGCTTCCACCTCCTCCAGTGATCCGAGCTCCCTACAACAACAACAACAAGAACTCAGGTGGCCCTGGTTTCTCCCACCCACACAACCAAGGCAATCAGTCCAAGTCGCAGTTCCAAGCTTCCAAGTCAAGTGTTCCTCCTCCTCGTCCGCTTTCTGAGGTCACTTGCTACAAGTGTGGCCAGAAGGGTCATTATTCCAACAAGTGCACCAACCCAAGGCGCCTTCCGCCTCCTCCACCTGTCAGCACAGCTATTGCCAAGCACAATCCAAAGTCAGCAAGAGTGAATCTGATGAATGCAGCTCAAGCAGAGAATTCTTCAGATGTGATACTTGGTAACCTTCCAGTGAAATCTTTTCCTGCAAAAGTGTTGTTTGATTCAGGTGCTTCATGTTCTTTCATGTCTCAACCATTTGCATCCAAGCATAATGTTGACATCCAATGCTTACCTCAGAATTTGCAAGTTATTTCTCCGGGGAGACGTATGACTTCCAATATATATGCTCCGGATGTATCTATTCGCATGGGTGATTACCGCTTTCTGGCTAAACCGGTTGTTCTCGGCAATTCCGACATTGACTTCATCCTCGGGATGGATTGGCTTTCTCAGCATGATGCTCACATTGATTGTGCAAATAAGGAAGTCAAGATTACTCATCCTAATGAAGACGTGATTATCTTTGCCTCTCGGGATAACACAATCAGGCTTTTCTCTCTCAATGACAAGGGCAAGATTAATTCCATCTCCCAAATTTCGATGGTTAACGAATACGAAGACGTCTTCCCTGAAGAACTTCCAGGCATGCCTCCACATCGTCAAGTTGAATTCATCATTGAACTCGAGCCTGGTACTGAGCCAGCATGCCGGCGTCCGTACAAGCTCTCCCCCGAAGAGTTGAAGGAGTTGAAAAAACAGCTTGATGAACAGGAGCGTATGGGTCTGATCAGGCCTAGTACGTCTCCTTGGGGATGTGGTGTGTTATTTGTCAAGAAGAAGGATGGCACGGAGCGCCTTTGCGTCGACTACCGGCCATTGAACAAGAAGACAATAAAGAACAAGTATCCGCTCCCCAACATCAATGAATTGTTCGAGCAGCTCAAAGGAGCTAAAGTGTTCTCAAAGCTCGATCTCTGAATGGGCTATCACCAAATTCGCATTCGTGAAGAAGATATCCACAAGACTGCCTTCGGAACGAGCTACGGCTCCTATGATTATACAAACATGTCTTTTGGCCTCGATAATGCTCCACCTACCTTCTCGAGAATGATGCACTACATTTTCAACCCCTACACCAACGAGTTTGTGCTTGTGTATCTGGATGACATCTTGGTATTCTCCAAGAATGAAGAGGATCACGAAAAGCACCTCCGTCTGGTTCTCGACAGACTCCGTGAACATAAGTTCTATGCCAAGTTCTCCAAGTGCGAATTTTGGCTCGATAAGGTCTTGTATCTGGGCCATATCATCTCCGCTAACGGTATTGTTGTGAACCCCGAGAAAGTTGAAGCCATTGTCAACTGGGAACCTCCTCAGAACGTCAAGCAACTCCGAACCTTCCTTGGTCTTGCTAGCTATTGCAGAAGGTTCGTTGAGAACTTCTCCAAGATTGCCAAGCCTCTCTCCAACTTGCTGCAGAAGAATGTCAAGTACAACTGGTCTCCGGATTGTGATGTGGCATTCAAAACTCTCAAAGAAAAGCTCATCTCTGCTCCAGTTCTTACCCCTCCAGATGAGTCCAAGCCCTACGAAGTATTCTGTGATGCTTCTCTTCAAGGACTTGGTGGTGTGCTAATGCAGGACAAGAAGATTGTGGCATACACTTCTCGTCAATTGAAGCCAAGTGAGAAGAACTACCCCACACATGATCTCGAACTAGCTGCTGTGGTACACGCTTTGATTACGTGGAGACACCTTCTGTTAGGCAGAAAAGTCGACATCTTCACCGATCACAAGAGCTTGAAGTACATCTTCACACAGCCGAACCTGAACCTCCGCCAGACTCATTGGGTTGAAATGATCCAAGAGTATGATACAAGCATCGAATACACACCTGGCAAGGCAAATGTGATTGCAGATGCTTTGAGCAGAAAGGCATATTGCAACAGTCTCCTTATCAAGCCGTTCCAGCCTGAGCTTTGTGAAGCATTCAGGAAGCTCAACCTCCAAGTTGTTCCGCAAGGTTTTCTTGCAAATCTTCAAGTTGCTCCTACCTTGGAAGATCAGATCCGTGAGGCCCAACTCAGTGATGCTATGGTGCAGAAAATGAAACATGGTATTGCAAAGGGTACTCCAAAATACAAGTGCTATCGCGTTGATGAGAGATATACCTTGTTCTTTGAGGACAGACTTGTGGTTCCCAAAGGTGATCTCAGGAAGCTCATAATGGACGAAGCACATGATTCCCTCCTTTCAATTCATCCTGGTAGTTCCAAGATGTACCAAGACCTCAAGCAATCTTACTGGTGGACACGCATGAAAAGGGAGATTGCCCAATTCGTGAATGAATGTGATGTCTGCAGAAGAGTGAAGGCAGAGCATCAACGTTCAGCCGGTCTTCTCCAACCTCTTCCTATTCCCGAGTGGAAATTCAACCACATTGAAATGGATTTCGTCACTAGCTTTCCTAAGTCCAAGAGAGGGAATGATTCTATCTTTGTGGTGATTAACAAGCTTACCAAAGTCGCTCACTTCCTTCCAGTCAAAGAATCCATCAATGCAGCTCAACTGGCAGAGTTGTACACTTCCAGAATTGTGTCTTTACATGGCATTCCTCAAGTTATCTCCTCAGACCGTGGAAGTTTGTTCACTTCCAAGTTCTGGGACTCCTTTCAGTCTGCCATGGGCACTAAGATCCGTTTCAGCACTGCATATCACCCTCAGACTAGTGGTCAAGTCGAGAGAGTGAATCAGATTCTAGAAGACATGCTCAGAGCCTGTGTCATATCTTTTGGCATGAAATGGGAAGATTGCCTTCCGTTTGCCGAGTTCTCTTACAACAACAGCTTCCAAGCAAGTGCCGGCAAAGCTCCGTTTGAAATCCTCTAAGGCAAAAAGTGTCGTACCCCTCTCAACTGGTCCGAGACTGGTGAACGTCAACTTCTTGGCAATGACTTGATCTCAGAAGCCGAAGAAATGTGCAAAGTCATACGTGAGAATCTCAAGGCCTCTCAGTCGCGTCAGAAGAGTTCCTATGACGGCAAGCATCGTGATTTGGCCTTCAACATTGGGGTTCATGTCTATCTCCGTGTTTCTCCTATGAAAGGCACCCAAAGATTCGGTATCAAAGGAAAGCTTGCTCCTAGATACGTGGGCCCTTTCAAGATCCTTGGAAAAAGAGGCGATCTAGCCTATCAACTTGAGCTCCCTTCCAACTTCGCTAATGTTCATGATGTGTTTCATGTGTCTCAACTCCGCAAGTGCTTCAAGACACCTGAACACACCATTCTGTTTGAGGAGATTGATCTCCAACAAGACTTGTCTTACCGAGAGCATCCCGTTGCTATTCTCGAAGAAACCGAGCGCAAGACCCGCAACAAGTCAATCAAGTTCTTGAAAGTCAAGTGGTCACACCATACCGACCGAGAAGCTACGTGGGAACGAGAAGATCACCTTTGTTCCGAGTACCCTTCCTTCTTCCAGTCCTAGATCTCGGGACGAGATCTTTTCGTAGTAGAGGAGAGTTTGTAATGCCCCGGATGTAATACTTTCCCTTTTTGGAAATATATAACTTTGGCTTCATCAGTTCCATTCCGGGTTCTTCATCTTTTCGGGTTTTCGTCGTTTTGTCGTGTGCGTGTGTGCATTCATCCATGTCATGTTATCATGTGCATTGCATTGCATTTGTGTTGTTGTTTGCATCCGGTCCCACTTGTTCCTTCCCGTTGTCCGTTTCGAGTTCCGACGCTCTCACACGTGCCCGAGGCGTCCCGGAGTCCTTCTTTTGTGTTTGACCGTGTAACGTTTCCGGTTTGGCGTGAGACTTGTCGTGCGTTGTTGTTTTGTTATGTGTAACCCGCCTGTCAAATCTCGTCGCGTTTGGAGTTCGTTTGTTGCTCCAACAATTATCCCCGTGGGCTAAGAGTACCTCCTCTTTGAGGCCAAAGAAACCCCTCCAACAGCCCACCAACCCAACTCAAACCCTTCCCTTCATCTAGGCCGTTCAATTGTGATCTCGTGGCCGAAAACCTCTCCTCTTTTGGACAACCCTAGCTCCTTGTGCCTATATAAACGTCCACCCCCTCCAATTTTTGCGTTCAAAACCCTAGTGTTTCCACCTATGCCGCGCCGTGCTTCCACCGTTGCCGCGCCGTGCTTCCACCGTTGCCGAGCCATGCTTCCTCCGCCACCGCACCGTGTTTCCTCCATCGCCGCGCTGCGCTTCCACCGACCACCGCCGGTGCTTCCACCCCGACGCGTGGGCCCGCGAAGCCCGAGGTCAGCCCGCGGATCGGGCCAGATCGAAGCCGACCCCGCCTTCGTCTTCCTCCGCAGATCGCGCCGCCGCCGGAGATCCGCGACGCCGCCGGCGTTTCTCCTCTGGCCAGCCGCGGCCAGGCCCGCGCCCCGCCGACCGCCGGCCAGCAAGTCGCCTCAGGCCGCGCCTCCGCCGCCGCCGGGCCAGGGCCGCCGCCGCTCCACCTCGCCAGACCCCGCAGCCGGCCTCTTCCCGCCGCCGCCTCCGGCCGGGCCCTCGCCACCGGCCGCCCCAGCCGCTTCACCTCGCCGGGCCGCGAAGCCAGCCGCCGGCCGCCGCATCGAGGCTCCGGCCTCGCTCGTCCCCGATCACCTCGATCCACCGGATCGGGCAAGGAAACCCTAACGGGCCGGGGTCCAGGCCCGCAGCGCCCGGTAGCCCGCTGACTCCGCCCGACCCGGTGGACCCGCACCCGATCCGCCAGATCCGCCCGTTGACCCGTTTGACCCGCAGGTTGCCTCTCGTTTTTTGGCTAAGTGTTTAGATCTTATTGTCTGATCCATTTTTGTGAGGTGGATAACTTTTACTGTGCATGTGCGTTTTGTGTGTATGATATGTCAAAATGATCGTGGTAACATGTACTATGTTTTGTTCCATTGTGCCATGCATGTTTGAGGTCATCTAGATGTCTTAATATTCATGAGAAGAGTGCTACTTGTTATAAACTGCTGCTATTAGTTGTTTTCATGCCATGTTTGCAATGTGATAACTTGTTGCATGTTTATCCAAATGAAACAAATGATATGTCCACATGTTCATCATGAGATGCTCTACATGTTGGTTGCTTTAGATTGCATGATAGATTTCATCTTGCCATGTTTATCTGCTTTGCTAAAGTGCATGTGGTTGTTATGTTGTTAAACTTGTTACGAGATGCCTAGTTGAGGAGCTCGTTGCTATCGATGTGGTTGTCCCCTTGTTGCATGCTTATATGTATTGGACTCCCCATCATGTGTAGTTTGCTGTGGTGCTTACCACTTGCCATGTTTTGCTTTGAGGTGACTTAAACTTGCTCACAAACATGCCATGATATTACTGCTGTTTTAACACTTAGTGAAATTTCACTAAGTCTGGAATCTGTAATTTCCAGATGCCATGTTTGCTTGTTGTTCTAGGCAAATCCATGATAGTTTTGGGGTGACTATTGATGATTCCTTGTTGTATATGTTGTTGGCTATCCATTCATGCTCTCACATGCTCATTTGAGTGGCTGTATCATATTTAACTCTTGCTCCCAAGTTCCTATAAAATACTGCTGTCAGGTTTTTGTTGTCATGTTCAAAATGTTATAGCTTGTTGCTATTGATCCATGCCTCCTATGGAGATGCTCCAATGGATTTGTTTGCTGTAGGATATGTCTACTTTATGTCCATGCTTCTTGTCATGATGTTTGAGTGCTGTAGAGTATATATTTCTTGCTCCGAAGTTGCTATGTGGCTGTTAGTTTCAGCTTTTGCATGTTTATTGTTTCGGGTGTATCTTCTAGCCCGTTGCTCCGTTTTGAGCAAGTCCTATATGAAACTTGTGTGTTTTTGCATGTAGATTCATAATATCCTCTTGTTATCATGTTTTGAAGTATTTTTCTTGTTACATATTGCCATGCTCCTTGTGCTGTATCTCTGTGCTTCCTATGTTGACTTTCTGTGTATCCTTAGTGCATCTGTAGTGCTTCCTTAGTGCATCAGTCATGCATCCTGTGGGTTGCGCATTGCATCTTGTTGATTTAGTGCCTCGTGTGTTTTGTGTTGAGTAGAGCCGGAAGCCGAGAACGAGTACGAGAACGAGGTTACTACCGAGGTTGAGAACGAGGAGCCCGCTTACGATCCCATCGACGAGTCAACAGGCAAGATGACCTGACCCGGATATCATTACTATCTTTGCCTATTGCTAGAAGTCTCGCTCTATAGCTTTTGCCTCGATGGCCACGTTTTCCTGTCAGCCTCCTATTGTAACCATGAATCTGTCTAACCACCCTACCTATGCAAACCTTGATTGGCTAAGTAAGCTTCGCTCAGCCCCTCTTATAGCATTGCTAGTTGCAGGAGAAGATTGAAGATTCTTGCTTCTTGTTGAAGCTTGTTGGGATATCACACTATATTTAACTCTTAATGAAATCATCTATATATTGGTAATGGGTGGAAGGCTAAGCCTTTTGCTTGGTGATTTGTTCCACTCATGCCGCCCTAGGAACCGTATAAACCGGTGTTATGTTTCTTGATTTTGCGTTCCTCACACGGTTGGGGTTATGGGACCCCCTCGATAAACCGCTAAGTGCTAAGTCTTTTCCAGCAAGTCCCAACATTGGTACTTTTTGCCTAAACAACTAAAAACTTGCATAGGGTCTTGCAAACCCGAGTTCTTAATCAACAACCCCGGGCCAGTGCTCCACATGAGTGTTGGTCCGAATCGGGGAGCCTGCGGGGCCACCACGAGGAAACTCGAGGATTGGTAAAAACCGGTAGCTTCACCCATCCGGTCGTGGCCTGAGACTAGATACGCGCGGCTACTGTGAGGGTGTCGGCACGCCGGGAGGATTTACTGGATTAGCCTTACCTTAGTCGGAGTATCTTGAGCACGGGATTCCGAGGATACTCGGGCCTTCCCACCTTGGAGTTGCGACTCCGCGGATCGTGGGCTTGTCATGGGCCAAGTTGGAACACCCCTGCAGGGTTATGAACTTTCGAAAGCCGTGCCCGCGGTTATGTGGCAGATGGGAATTTGTTAATATCCGGTTGTAGAAAACTTGACACCATGTTCAGAACACACTACCAGCGTGAGTACCGTGACGGTCATTTTCCGAAAGGGGTTCGGGAAGTAAACACAGTGGGGTTATGTTTGACTTGCTTAGTTAGGATCACTTCGTGATCATCTTTTCAGCCGAGGCACTTCTCTTCTCGCTCTCTTTTACGTAAGCTAGTGCTAGTGCTGCTGCAACCTCTTGTTCTTTCTTCAGCCTTGTTCCACACCCAAGGCTTGGATAATTGTGTTACCCGGGAACGGGATTGCTGAGTCCTCTGTGGCTCACAGATTCTGCACCACACCAGATGCAGGTACTCAGGCGATCTATTCAAGTGACGGCACCGAGCTGTACTGGGAGTACGATGAGGACCGTAGTCGTTACTATGTGCACTATCCCGACGATCAGTAGAGGTTTCTACTAGGGGCGATTCAGACCTGTGGTTTAATGTATGTTTGGTATCTTTCATTTGGATCTTCACCCTTAGACGGGTTGTGATGTTTTGAATGATGATTGGATATGTAATTAATTGTGTGACGTGGCGAGTGTAAGCCAACTATCTTTTTTGTTTTCATCCCTATTTTTACATGACATGTGCAAAGATACCAAACTTGCGATCATTCCAGAATGGGCTTATATCTTTAAGTCGTGCCTCGACACGTAGGAGATATAGTCCCATCCTGGGCATTATAGTACGAGCCGGCTTTGCGGGCGCCGACCTTCTCGTAGGTGAACCATGCCGCCGTGCTCCTGATGACGGCGGAGGGCACCAATGATAAGGGGAAAACCGTTGTTTGAGCTGCCTCTACCGCGTCACAGGATCCCAAGAGTACCTTCTACCCCTTCTTTTCGAGTAGTATTGTTGCGGGGCTCATCCCTCCTTTCTTCTACTTCTTTTTCTCCGTCCTCAGCCACTATTAGCTCCATGCCCTTCATCTGCATCCCAATTCCGTCCTTCTTTTGTCAATCTTCGCCTTTTACTACGAATCATTTGTGGGGGTGATGCCGTCTGTGGCGCTGCTTCACCACTTCTTTTACCTCCGAATCAAGGAGGGCCATTGGTCAGGGTGTGCTCATTTCGTCGCGACGAATGGGGCCAACACGATTTCGAAGGCCAAGAAGAAGGCCGAGAACTTCAGGAACAAGTGGGTCCTTATGGATGCCAAGAGCTCCCACCCTCGGCTGGTGCTGCCGGTGGCCGCGCCCGAGTCAAACGATAGGTGGCTCAGCACGAAGCTCACCGATCCTTGGGCGGAGAAGGTGTTGGAGAAGATGGTCGCGGACCTGAGGCCAGAGGATCCCGAGGCGGCGAAGCTGATGGGGGCTATGGGCGTCATGGAATTCCTGACATGCCGAATGGCTTCGCTATGGCCCGCGCGCGCCCCCTATGGACGCTTGGGGACGAGTCAGACAACCTCCGGCTGCGCCGTGACGCCCTGTCTGCTGATCAGCTTGAGGCAGCCCTTCGTCTTCTCGTTGGGGCTGACCTGGGGTATCCGCCTGCTTCCTTTGTTCCCTTGTATCGCCGCCAGGACGGGGCGGCGGTGGCGGCCTCCATGCCTATCTTTGATGCGCGCGGACTTGTGCCTCCGGCGGCCCCTGAAGCTCAAGTGGTGACCGCGTCGGTGGAGGTGTCTTGGGAGATTCTAGCGGGGAAGAAGGCTCGGAGGCCACCGCGGAGGGAACGGGGGAGTTCTCTCCCCCACGTACGACCGAACTTTTTCGCTCCCTGCCTAACGAGGATGACGATGATGGCCACCCAGTGGAGGGGTGCCTCCTCCGGCCGGAGATGTCACGAGGACCAAGCACACCACCCCCCCCCCCCCGCGCCCACGGAAGCCGGCGGCGGTCCCCACAAAGAGCCGGAAACGCACAGCCCGTCTCCTGAGGCTGGAGCGACAGCTACCCTTGGAGGAGCAGGGCGGTGCTCGCCTCGCATGGCTCTCAGCTCCTGTAGGTCTTCGATGGTCTGGCTGATGAACTCCTGAGCGCTTTGTCCCTCATGCATTGAGGCCTCCGGAGGGAAGTGTGCAGCGAAGCACTCTTCCACATGGTGCTCGAGCGCCTTCCTCGTGACATTGGCTAGGTCAGAGGCCCTCCAGAGGAGAGCCCCCGAGCCCAGCCTGAGAGGGGCGCCGGGCACGCCTTCCTATGTGAGAGAGGGAGGAGGCCCTGTGGTGCTGCCTCCCTGTGTTGTGTCCTCATGAGGCTCCAGGGCCCGCAGCTGCTTCTTCTTCTTGGGAACGACCTCAGGTGGGTAGATGATGTTGTCGCTGTCCAGATCCTTGACTGTCGCCGCCTGGTAGGCGCGCTTGAGTGAGCACACCGCGTCCTTCTCTTTGCAGACGATGGTGATGATGCTGCCGCTTCCAGGCATCTTGAAAACATTGTAGCCATGATGAATTACTGCCATGAACTTGGCCAGGGCCGGATACCCGAGGATGGCGTTGTATGGGAGATGGATGTGGGCGACATCGAAGTCGATGAGCTCATTGTGGTAGTTGTCACGCTTGCCAAAGGTTACAGGTAGGCGAACTTGCCCCATAGGAGTGGTGGAGCCATCAGTTACTCCGGAGAAGGGCTTGGTAGGCAGTAGATGTTCGTATGGTACTTGGAGGCTGTCGAATGTCTCGATGGACAGGACGTTGAGCCATGCGCCACTATCGATGAGGGTCTTGGTAACTTGGATGTTGCTGATGACGGGAGAGCAAAGCATCCGGAGGGCACCAGCCGTAGCTGCGCACTTGAGCTGGTCTCCTGAACTGAAGGTGATGGGACACCTGGACCACCTAAGCGGATGGGTAGCCTCGAGCTTGGGGAGAGCCGCATTTACTTCATGGGAGAACTACTTGAAATGGCTCTGAGAAGGTGGGGCATGTGCTCCGTCCAATATGCAAGCGATGGCACGCGACTCCTGGAAGCCCCCAGCCCCCTCGTCCTGGTCGTTGTTTCTCCTTGGCGGTGGCAGAGGTGGTAGGCTGGCCCTGCCCTGAGGACGGTCCTCTCGGGGCTGATCCCTCCAGGCATCCTTGCGGGGCTGGCCGCGCCAACGGTCCTCCCAAGGTTGATCGCGCCACTCCTGACAAGGTCCACGGTCGTCCCAGCGTCCTCCTGTTCGACCTCCCCCGCGGCCTTAGCCACGGCAGCTGCACTCAGGGCGTTGGGTGACGCGTCCTTCGTGGAGGGCCCTGAGCTCTTGACAATCATGGGTGTTGTGGCTATGCACGTTGTGGAAGGCGCAAAATGCTCGACCATTCTTGGGTGGCTCCGGGTAGTCGCGGTCGCGCTTTATTTCTGGTTCAGCTGCAAGCACTGCCGCTCCCTTGCGCTTTACGTCCTTGCTTTTGGCCTTCTCGTCTTCTATCTCAGCAGCAGGGAGCTAGACGAGTGAGAGGCGCCCCTCCTCGGCCCTGGCGCACTTGGTTGCGAGGTTGAACAGCTCCAAGGACGTGCACAGATCTTCGTGGATGACGAGCTCTTCTTTCATCTTGACGTCGCGGACATCATCTGAGAACACCGAAATGATGGCCTCGTTAGTGACCTTGGGGAGCTTGATGCGGACACTGTTGAAGCATTGGATAAACTTCTGCAGGGTTCTCCTGGTTGTTGCTTGATACGCCGATGGTCGCCCACGGCCGGGGAACAGTCTCGAGTGCCCTAGAAGTTGGCGATGAACTGATCATGCATCTCGCTCCAGGTGGAGATCGATCCCGCGGGCAGGTCCATCCTTGAGGGCGATGGGGAACCAGTTCGCCATGATCTTCTTGTTGCCGCCGGACGCATCGATGCTCAACTCGTAGAGCTGCAGGAACTCCGCAAGGTCGGGGATGCCGTTGTAGCGTGGAGGCAGGTCGGGCTTGAACCTCCCATGCCAGTTGATGTTGCGCAGCTCGGGAGCGAGGGCCTTGCAGGCTGTTGTCGACACCGGAGCTTGCTGGGGTGGTCGGACTTGGTCTTGGTCTTCGCACGCCGCCGCGGCGGGGGGCGCTCGGTGTCGACGCTGCGGTGGAGGGAGCGCAGGTGCTCCACCGCGGGGCCGTTGGATCTCTTGGCAGCTTCCTTCTTCGCGCGTTGGCATCGCGCGTGGGCGGTCACGCCGCGAGGCCACACGCCTTGGGTCTTGGACGATGCCTTGACGCGGGGGTAGCAGTGGAGCTTCTTGGGCCTCGTCGTCCTCATGGGGAGGCGGACGAGGCAGGGAGTGGGACGGCGCCGGAGAGCCCCCAGCGGCGCTGACGAGCTCGGCGATGCGGTCGAGCCATTCTTCGTAGAAGTCGTCGATGGGGCGGTAATGCAGCAGTTCACGTGCCATGAGCAACGCGGCCTGTGTATCCACGGGTCCGCGATGAGCATGGGATGAAGAGACCGCCGGAGTCAGCGACGGGGTAGCGGTGCGTCCTTCGCACCACACGGAGGGGTGCAGGGACGATGCCTATTATTCTTGCCACGCCGAACCGGTGGCGGTGGGCAGCACGTGATGGATAACGACGGGGTGGCCCGCCGACAGGAGCTGTCTGAGCAACGCGGGAAGCAAGAGTAGCCCGCCGCTCAGCACGGGCTCTGCGAGCGTCGGCCATGGACTGCAGGAACGACGGAGCGCTGAACGACGGAAGGGAAGTTTTAGTGCGTCCCTACATGGTGCGCCAAATGTCGGATCTCGGGTTCCGGCAAAACCATTAAAGTTCGAACTCTAGGGTGCGCACGAAGATCTCTCCTTCTGCCCTAGCTCGTCTACTCAACTGCCCTAAGCCTAGCTCGTCAGATCCGATGAACAAGAGACACAAGATTTATACTGGTTTGGGCCACCGTTGTGGTGTAACACCCTAATCCAGTGTGGTATGGTGGATTGCCTTGTAGGCTGAGGAAGAACTAGTACATGGACGAACTGCCTCCTGAGGAGAGGTGTTCTTGAGCTCGGGTGATCTTGTGGTGTGTGGCCATCTATCTGATCATCTCGAGATGAGATGAACCCAATGGTGGTGGCTAGTCCTATTTATAGTGGACAGGGTTCTCTTCCCAAATATTGAGCGGGAAGGAATCCCACAATGGCCAAATTTGAAGGGGACACCTAGTACAAGCTATCCTGACAAAAGGTGGTCTTCGCCTGCCAAAGGATCGGGTGGTGACGCCATCGTGGGCTCCGCGATGACCTCCGTCTTGCCGTCCTGCTGGTCTTGGTCTCGTTGCACCGATATGGAAACCTTTGCATGACGCCTCAGGAGTCCTCGCCTGCACCTGCTCCTTTAGCACCAAAGATGAAATTGGCACTCTGCTCCCGCTAGCGCCTGCTTGGCATGGGCCTTCACTGCTCACATCACGAGGACCTCGCGAGGTGCCCCTCGCCTCGATATCTCCGATCCTCATGACCCGGCCTGGCGAGGCCACCCCAGGGGATGCCTTGTGTCATCCGTCTCGCAAGGCTTGGCCCCTCGCAAGGGTCTTGAGTGGTTGTTGAAGATGCTGGGACATACTGGGCCGACTTGCGAGCCATGCCCTAGGCCGCAGGCAGGAAAGTCTGGGTACCCCCGTTCCCAGAACACCGACACCAGCCTCATGTTACCATCGATCCTCTAAACGCATAGCTTGGGCCCCCCTACCTGAGATCTGCTGGTTTTGACACCGACAGTTTGCTTATTGTCAGTGTTGTGGGGGATGACAGCAGCCCAAATGCGGATAAGTGGGGTATGACGTATGCGTGTAAAGAGGACTTGATACTTAATGCTATGGTTGGGTTTCACAACCTTAATGATCTTTTGTAGTTGTGGATGCTTGCTAGGGGTCGAATCATAAGTGCATATGATCCAAGTAGAGAAAGTATGTTAGCTCATGCCTCTCCCTCATATAAAATTGCAAGTATGATTACCGGTAGTTGTTATCGATTACCTAGGGACAAATAACTTCCTTGTTGACAAAAGTTATCACTTTTATTATCTTGCAAAGTACTTATAGTTTTATTCTTGCAAAGTAGTTCTAGCATCACTCCTACAAACTAGTTTCATACTTGTTTCCAGTAAAGCAAACGCCAAGTGTGTGTAGAGTTGTATCGGTGGTCGATAGAACTTGAGGGAATATTTTTTCTACCTTTAGCTCCTCATTGGGTTCAACACCCTTACTTATCGTAAAAGGCTACAAATGATCCCCTATACTTGTGGGTTATCAAGGTGACTTGGGGAAGAAGGAATCGTTACATCTGGACATCTTTCCTACCTTACTACATACATAGGAGTACTAACCGAATACATGGGAGGGCCTTCTGCTTTTATTATCATGGCCCATCAATTCGGCCCAGCATCAATGGCCCGGACGCCTGAGGACCCCTAAATACAGGACTCCCTCAACCGTGATCTGAGGATTATCCTCATTGCTGCACAGAAGTATTATGTCCTTGATGCACCGCTAAGTGACACACCTATTGCAGGGGCAGATGCAGACGTTATGAACGTTTGGCAAAGCTCGATATGATGCCTACTTAATAGTTTAGTGTGCTATGCTTTACGACTTAGCATTGCCACTTCAAAAACATTTTGAACAACACGAAGCATATGAGATGTCCCAAGAGCTGAAATTGGTATTTCAGACTCATGCCCATGTCGAGAGGTATGAGACCTCCGACAAATACTTTGTCCTACAAGATAGAGGAGAACAACTCAACTAGTGAGAATGTGCTCAGAATGTCTGGGTACTTCAATCACTTGAATCAAGTGGGAGTTCATCTTCCACATAAGATAGTGATTGACAGAGTTCTCTAGCCACTATCACCAAGCTACTATAACTTCGTGATGAACTATAATATGCAAGGGATGACGAAAATAATTCCCGAGCTCTTCGCGATGCTGAAATCGGTGAAGGTAGAAATCAAAAAAGAGCAAGTGTTGATGGTTAACAAGACCACTAGTTTCAAGAAAAAGGGCAAGGAAAAGAAAGGGAACTTAAAAAAGAATGGCAAGCAAGTTGTCACTCCTATGAAGAAGCCCAAAGCTGGACCTAAGCTTGAAACCGAGTGCTTCTACTGTAAAGGGAATGGTCACTAGAAACAGAACTGCCCAAAATACTTGGCGGATAAGAAGGGTGGCAAAGTGAACAAAGGTATACCTGATATACATGTTATTGATGTGTACCTTACTAGTGTTCATTGTAGCCCCTGGGTATTTGATACATGTTCAGTTGCTAAGATTAGTAACTCGAAGCAGGAGTTGCAGAATAAACGGAAACTAGTTGTGGGTGAGGTGACGATGTGTGTTGGAAGTGGTTCCAAGATTGATATGATCATCATCACACACTCCCTATACTTTCAAGATTAGTGTTGAACCTAAATAAAATGTTATTTGGTGTTTGCATTGAGCATGAACAAGATTGGATCGTGTTTATTGCAATACGGTTATTCATTTAAGTCAGAGAATAATTGTTATTCTATTTACATGAATAAAACCTTTGTTGGTCATACACCCAATGTTAGTTGTTTACTGAATCTCGATCGTAGTAGTACACATATTCATAATGTTGATGCCAAAAGATGCAAAGTTGATAATGATAGTGCAACATACTTGTGGCACTGCCGTTTAGGTCATATTGGTGTAAAGCGCATGAAGAAACTCAATGCTGATGGACTTTTGGAATCACTTGATTATGAAGCATTTGATACTTTTGAACCATGCCTCATGGGCAAGATGACGAAAACTCTGTTCTCTAGAACAATGGAGTGAGCTAATGACTTATTGGAAATAATACATACCGATTTTATGCAGTCCGATGAGTGTTGAAGCATGCGGCGGGTATCGTTAGTTTCTCACCTTCACAAATGATTTGAGTAGATATAGGTATATCTACTTGATGAAACACAAGTCTGAAACATTTGAAAATTTCAAAGAATTTCAAAGTGAAGTAGAGAATCATCGTAACAAGAAAATAAAGTTTCTACGATCTGACGCGGAAGCGAATATTTGAGTTACGAGTTTGATCTTCATTTGAAACAATGTGGAATAGTTTTAGAGCTCACGCCACCTGGAATAGCACAGCGTAATGGTGTGTGCGAACGTCGTAACCGTACTTTATTGGATATGGTGCGTTCTATGATGTCTCTTACCGATATGCCTTTATCATTTTGGGGTTATGCATTAGAGACAGCTACATTCACATTAAATAGGGCACCATCTAAATCTGTTGAGAAGACACCGTATGAACTATGGTTTGGCAAGAAACCAAAGCTGTCATTTCTTAAAGTTTGGTGTTGCGATGCTTATGTGAAAAATCTTCAGCTTGATAAGGTCGAACCCAAATCGGAGAGCGTCTTCATAGGATACCCAAAAGAAACTATTGGGTACACCTTCTACCACAGATTCGAAGGCAAGATCTTTGTTGCTTAGAATGGGTCCTTTCTAGAGAAGGAGTTTCTCTCGAAAGAAGTGAGTGGGAGGAAAGTAGTACTTGATGAGGTAATTGTACCTTCGCTCAAATTGGAAAGTAGATCATCAGAGAAAACCGCTCTCGTGATGCCTACACCAACTAAAGAAGAAGACAATGATAATGATCATGATACTTCGGATCAAATTACTACTAAACCTCGAATGTCGACTAGAACGCATACCGCACCCGAGTAGTACGATAACCCTGTCCTGGTAGTCATGTTGTTAGATAACAGCGAACCTTCGAACTGTGAAGAAGCTATGACGATCCCAGATTTCGATAAATGGCTTGAGGCCATGAAATCTGAGATAGGATCCATGTATGAGAACAAATTATGGACTTTGGTGGACTTGCCTAATGATCTTCAAGCCATTGAGAATAAATGGATCTTCAAGAGGAAGACAGACGCTGATGGTAATATCACTGTCTATAAAGCTCGACTTGTTGCGAAAGGTTTTCGACAAGTTCAAGGAGTTGACTACGATGAGACTTTCTCACCCGTAGCGATGCTTAAGTCTGTCTGAATCATGTTAGCAATTACCGCATTTTATGATTATGAAATTTGGCAAATGGATGTCAAAACTGCATTCCTTAATGGATTTCTGAAAGAAGAGTTGTATATGATGCAACCAAAAGGTTTGTCGATCCTAAAGGCGCTAACAAAGTGTGCAAACTCCAGCGATCCATCTATGGACTGGTGCAAGCATCTTGGAGGTGGAATATACGCTTTAATAAGTTGATCAAAGCATATGATTTTATATAGACTTACGGTGAAGCCTGTATTTGCAAGAAAGTGAGGTGGAGAACTACAACATTTCTGATAAGTATATGTGAATGACTTATTGTTGATCGAAAATGATGTAGAATTTTCTCAAAAGCATAAAGGAGTTTTTTAAAGAAGTTTTTCAAAGAAAGACCTCGATTAAGCTGCTTACATATTAGGCATCAAGATCTATAGATCAAGACGCTTGATAAGACTTTCGATGAGTACATACATTGATAAGATTTTGAAGTGGATCAAAATGGATCAGTCATAGAAGGAGTTCTTTCCTGAGTTGTAAGGTATGAAGTTGAGTAAGACTCAAAACCCGACCACGATAGAAAAAATAGAGAGAGAATGAAAGTCATACCCTATGCCTCAGCCATAGGTTATATAAAGCATGCCATGCTGTGTACCAAACCTAATGTGTGCCTTGCCACGTGTCTAGCACAGGGGTAAAAGAGTGATCCAGGAGTGGATCACTGGACAACGGCAAAATTATCCTTAGCGGAATAAGGAAATGTTTCTCGATAATGGAGGTGACAAAGAGTTCGCCGTAAAGGGTTACACCGATGCAATCTTTGACACTAATCCAGATGACTCTTAGTATCAATTTGGATGTGTATTGAACGTAGGAGAAATTAGCTAGAGTAGCTTTATGCCAAGCATTGTAGACATAGAAATTTGCAAAGTACACACGGATCTGAATGTTGCACACCCGTTGACTAAAATCTCTCTCACAAGCAAACATGATCATACCGTAGAGTGTTAATCGCATAACGAACTAGATTATTGACTCTGGTAAACTCTTTAGGTCTTAGTCACATGACGATGTGAACTATGAGTGTTAATCACATGGCGATGTAAACTGGATTATTGACTCTAGTAAACTCTTTGGGTGTTAATCACATGGCGATGTGAACTAGATTATTGACTCTAGTGCAACTAGGAGACTGATGGAAATATGCCCTGGAGGCAATAATAAAATGGTTATTATTATATTTCCTTAATCATGATAAAGGTTTATTATTCATGCTAGAATTGTATTGACTGGAAATCTAAATACATGTGTGAATACATAAACAAATACCGTGTCCCTAGTAAGCCTCTACTAGACTAGCTCATTGATCAAAGATGGTTAAGGTTTGACATGAGTAGTCATTTGATAACAGCATCACATCATTATGAGAATGATGTGATGGACAAGACCCATCCGTTAGCTTAGCATTTGATCGTACAGTTTATTGCTATTTCTTTCATGTATGTCAAATACATATTCCTTATACTATGACATCATGCAACTCCCGGATACCGAAGGAATGCCTTGTGTAATATCAAACATCACAACGTAACTGGGTGATTATAAAGATTCTCTATAGGTATCTCTGAAGGTGTTTTGTTGGGTTGGCGTGAATCGAGTTAGGATTTGTCACTCCAAGTATCGAAGAGATATCTCTAGGCCATCTTGGTAATACACATCATAATAAGCCTTGCAAGAAAATGACTAATGAGTTAGTCACATGATGATGTATTACAAAACGAGTAAAGAGACTTGCTGGTAACGATATTGAACTAGGTATAGAGATATCGACGATCGAATCTCGGGCAAGTACCATACCAACGGACAAAGGGAATTGTGTATGTTGTCATAACGGTACGTCCGATAAAGATCTTCGTAGAATATGTAGGAGCCAATATGGGCATCCAGGTTCCGTTGTTGGTTATTGACCGGAGATGTGTCTTGGTCATGTCTACATAGTTCTCGAACCCGTAGGGTCCGCACGCTTAACATTCGTTGATGATGTAGTATTATATGAGTTATGTATAATGGTGATCGAATGTTGCTCGGAGTCCCGGATGAGATAACGGACATGACGAGGAGCTCCGAAATGGTCCAGAGGTAAAGATTGATATATAGGATGATATGGTTAGGCCAAGGGGTTAGGCCCATGGGGCACTAAGTCGGTGCAAAAGGAGTTTTGCGGAGGCCAGGGGGGCAACCGTCCGAGACCCTGCTGTCTGATCCTGGGCCAGACGTCGAGGCCCTTGGCGTCTGGGCCAGACGCCAAGGATTGTGGCGTTTGGTCCTGGAAGTCCGAGAATGACTCTTCCTTGCGGGCAAAACCGACTTTGAGGAGGCTCTTTCTCCAAGTTACAACCCCAGGGCTCAACATATAAATAGAGGGGCGGGGCTAGCACCTGGAACACATCAAGATTCACCAAGCCATGTGCCAGCAAGCCCGTCCCTCTAGTTTCTCCTTAGTCTAGTTTTTGTAGTGCTTGGCGAAGCCCTGCAGAGATTGTTCTTCACCACCAACCATCTCCACACCGTCGTACTGCCGGAACTCATCTAGTACTTCGCCCGTCTTGCTGGAGCAAGAAGACAAGGATGTCATCGAGCTGAACGTGTGCTGAACACGGAGGTGCCATATGTTCGGTACTTGATCGGGACGGACCATGAAGGTGTACAACTACATCAACCGCATTGATAAATGCTTCCGCTTAGCGATCTTCAAGGGTATGAAGACGCTCCCCCCTCTCATTGCTATGTATCTCCTAGATAGATCTTGTGTGAGCGTAGGAATTTTTTGAAATTGCATACTACATTTCCCAATAGGTTTTGCCCGGAATAGCTACCACCTGGAGGAATAGGTGCACGCCCTTTGCAACTGTCGACGCACCCAAACGGTGCCCACCGCCACGTAGCAATCACGATGATGCCTTCAAAAAGCACACGGCGCTAAACGCACCATCACCACCTTAGGCTTTTCACTCGAGAGACTGTGAGGTGGGAAAAGGTAGGCGGATCAGAACGACGTTTCCAAGAAGAAAAACAACACCCTCGAGTGTCGTCACCATTGCAGCCGGCATGAGACAACTTGCGAATTATCCATCCGGATACCCAACTCCCGCTCCATTCCAACCCAGTAACCGACTAGTAGAGCGGCCATGTCCGGTAAGACGGAGTGCACGCAACATGGATTGAAGGAAGAAGCAGCATGGAGCCATTGGCCACCCGGGCAGCAAGTTGCGGCACCAGCCGCCGCTGAATCTGTGGCCATCTAGTCCGATCCTGGGTGGCCCTACCGCCCCACCGCGCCATCGGATAGGGAGGCCATCCCAGGGGCCGCCGCCCCTAATCCGGGGCCCTCCGCCCCAGATCGGGAAGGGCTGCGCCAACCTTGCCGCCCTAGCCTCATTCTTTGAGCATAGATGGATTCATGAAGTGGGTCCTCATCGTCTTCATCAAGTGAGTCATCATCATCTTCACCATCTTCCTCCATGTTGATATAAATGACAACTAGCTTGGGTCTTTCTGCTCTGAATGAGAAGCTGATCAACTCACCACCAGTAATACCAAAGTGGGCGAGGAAACGGACCCATCCATCTCCTCCAATCTATGACATATTGCGTCCTTTCTCGACCTCCATAGTGTAGCCCCCCTGGAGCGTCAAAGGTCACAGTGTCTCCGGTCAGCTCCTTGAATTCCAATCTCACATTGCCTGGGACAATCTATGTAAAAAAGCAAAATGACACAATGCATTAATTGCAACACTAAAAACAAACTAGTTTGTACAAGTTTCATATAATTTCTTACCATCCCATGATGAAAACTCGGCTGGAAGTAGACGCCAAATAGCGTGCCAGTTGCAAGGCTACTAGCGCACCTTGACTTGCACAGTCGACATGGTGGTGGTGGTGGTTCCATTTTCCTAAAGCAACATGAGTAAGGATGAACGATCCACTTCACATGAAAGAAAAACAGTAACATAAAGTTCTGAATGCATCGATCTTAATCTGAATGCAATCACAATAAGCTCGCAAATGACTAAAGCTATGAATATTTGATACTTGTCATGGTGGCATCTGCTACCTCTTGAGTTTGTGTTGGTTTTTCCCTTGAAGAAGAAAGGGTGATGCAGCAAAGTAGAGTAAGTATTTCCCTCAATTTGAGAATCAAGATATCAATCCAGTAGGAGATTACACACAAATCGCCAAATACCTGCACAAACAATCTAACAACTTGCACCCAACGCTATAAAGGGGTTGTCAATCCCTTCACGGTTATTTGCAAAAGTGAGATTTGATAGAGATAGATAAACTATAAAGTAAATATTTTTGGGTTTTTTGGTTTATAGCTTAAAATGTAAAAGAATGCAAAATAGTAGATCGGAAACTTATAATATGTAAAATAGACCCGGGGGCCATAGGTTTCACTAGAGGCTTCTCTCATGATAGAAAATATTACAGTGGATGAACAAATTACCGCCAAGCAATTGATAGAAAAGCGCAAAGTTATGATGACATCTAAGGTAATGGTCATGTATATAGGCATCATGTCCGTGTCAAGTAGACCGACTCCTGCCTGCATCTACTACTATTTCTCCACACATCGACCGAAACGATTCTCCATCTAGAGTATTAAGTTCATAAGAACAGAGTAACGCATTAAGTAAGATGACATGATGTAGCGGAATTAACTCAAGCAATATGATGAAGACCCCATCTTGTTATCCTCGATGACAACAATACAATGCGTGTCATGTCCCCTACTATCGCTGGGATTGAGCACCGCAAGATTGAACCCAAAGCAAAGAACTTCTCCCATTGCAAGAAAAACCAATCTAGTTGGCCAAACCAAACCGATAGTTCGAAGAAAATTTGTAAGATATCAAATCATGCATATAAGAATTCAGAAGAGACTCAAGTAATATTCATGGGTAATCTGATCATAAATCCACAATTAATCGGATCTTGGCAAACACACAACAAAAGAATATTACATTGGATAGATCTCCAAGAACATCGATGAGAACATGGTATTGAGGATCAAAGAGAGAGAAGAAGCCATCTAGCTAATAGCTATGGACCTGTAGGTCTGTGGTGAACTACTCACACTTCATCCGAAGGGCAATGGTGATGATGTAGATGCCCTCCGTGGTCGAATCTCCCTCCGGCAGAGTACCGGAAAGGGCATCTAGATGGGATCTCTCAAGAACAGAAGGTTATGATGGCATAAAAGTAGCTTCGATGGATGTTCTGATGTTCCTGGAATATTTGGGAATTTATATGCGGAAGAAGTAGGTCAGGGGGGTCTCGAGGGGTCCACAAGGTAGGGGGTGCGCCCTACCCCCCAGGGAGTGCCCTCCACCCTTGTGGCCGTTTTGGCTCCCACAGTGTGTACTCCAAGTCCTCTGGAGGTCTTCTGGTCCAAGAAAAATCCTCGTAAAGTTTCGTTTCGTTTGGACTCCTTTTGATATTCCTTTTCAGCGAAACTCAAGAACAAGGAAAAATAGAAACTGGCACTGGGCTCTGGGTTAATAGGTTAGTCCCAAAAACCATATAAAATAGCATATTAATGCATATAAACATCCAAAATAGATAATATAATAGCATGAAACAATCAAAAAATATAGATACGTTGGAGACATATCAAGCATCCCCAAGCTTAATTCCTGCTCGTCCTCGAGTAGGTAAATGATAAAAACAGTTTTTTTGATGTGGGATGCTCCCCAACATATTTATCAATGTAATATTCTTTATTGTGGCATGAATGTTCAGATCCATAAGACTCAAAAATAAAAATTTATAAATATCAAAACAATAATAGTTCAAGCATACTAAAAAGTAATCTACGAAGCTTCAAAAATAACATGGCTAAAGAAAGTTATCCCTACAAAATCATATAGTCATTTATGCTCCCTCTTCTTAACACAAAGTATAAATCATGCCTATCCCGGTGTCAATCAAGCAATTGTTTTCATACTGTACTTTTTTAAACCTTTTCAACTCTTCGCGTAATATATGAGCGTGAGCCATGGACATAGCACTTTTGGTGGAATAGAAGGTGGTAATAGACAAAAGGAGGGAGAAAGTCTCACATCGAATAGGCAAATCAACGGACTATGGAGATGTCCATCAATCGATATCAATGTGAGTGAGTACGGATTACCATCTTAACATCTCAAAACAATTACAAGGAGTCAAACTTCACATAGTATTCAATGCTCCATATATGAAAGTTTTTATTATAACTCCTTTGGATGCCTAGGACTAAATTCATAACCCAAGAAAATTACCATGTTGTTCTTAAAGAATCTCAAAATAATATAATTGAAGCAAGAGAGTTCAACAATTTCTATAAAATAAAACCACCGCCGTGCTCTAAAAAGGTATAAGTGAAGAACTAGAGCGAAATTGCCAAGCTCAAAAGATATAAGTGAAGCACTAGAGCGAAATTGCCAAGCTCAAAAGATATAAGTGAAGCACATAGAGTATTCTAACAAACACGATTGAAGCATGTCCCTCTCGAAAGGTCTGTACATCAAGGATGATTGTGGCAAACTAAAAAACAAAGACTCATATCATACACGATGCTCCAAGCAAAACACATATCATGTAGTGAATAAAAATGTAGCCTCAAGTAAAGTTACCGATGGATGGAGACGAAAGAGGGGATGCGTTCCCAGGGCATCCCCAAGCTTAGGCTCTTGGCCGTCCTTGAATTTTACCTTGGGGTGCCTTGGGCATCCCCAAGCTTAGGCTTTTTCCACTCCTTATTCCATAGTCCATCTAATCCTTACCCAAAACTTGAAAACTTCACAACACAAAACTCAACAGAAATCTCGTGAGCTCCGTTAGTAAAACAAAGCAAATAACCACTCAAGGTACTATTGTGATCTTATTCTAATTTTATATTGGTGTAATATCTATTGTATTCCAACTTTTTCATGGTTCTTACCCCCCGATACTAGCCATAGATGCATCAAAATAAGCAAACAACACATAGAAAACAGAATATGTCAAAAACATAACAGTGTGTAGCAATCTGAAAACTTCACATACTTCTATAACTCTAAAAATTCTGGAAAATTAGGAAGACGTGGGGAATTTGTATATAAATTTTTAGTTAAAATTTCAGAAGGTTTCGACATTCCAGTGAATTATTGTATTTTCTGCACTGGGCGCAAAAGTTTCAGTTTTTCAGCAAAATCAAGTCAACGATCATCGTAAGCCATCCCAAAGGTCTTACTTGGCTCAAACACTAATTAAAACACCAAAACACATTTACTACAAAAGTAATAATGTGTATTTATTGTAAAATAGAAGGAAAAAGTAGAAAGTAAAAATAAAATTGGGTTGCCTCCCAACAAGCGCTATTGTTTAACGCCCTTAGCTAGGCATAAAAAGCAAATAGATCTAGGTATTGTCATAATAATAATAAGGCAAATCGTGAAAACTCATCTCATATTCCCTCCTTTCATTAGCAAGTTTTCTTTTAGGCAAACAAAAATAATCAAAAGGGCTAAATTTAATAGGGTAAGAATCCCCAAGATCGATCTCGGGAGGAATTGGTTCCTCCTTCGACCCTTCATATTGTATGACTAACTCATCATTATAAGCATTCTTTTGGCAAAAAGTCATGAGCTTATTTCCTAAAGAGAATCCCAACCCATTGTTTTGTATAGAAAAATCATCATTAAGTTCGGAAATTTTATCAATCAAAACTTCGGTAGGGATCTTCTTTCTCAAATTTTCATTATAAGAAATATGATCCAGAGATCGCAACCGCATTATGTCTTCTTGATTAAAGAGAATACTTTCTATGGGAGGACGATTACCATCTACTTTATAATGTGCAAAATTTTCACTAGCTTCTTTCATAATAAATCTGAACTCATGTGCTAGAAATATAGTAGCGGCGCGATTGACAGAAGAATGGTCAATATTAGAAATTTTTAGGAAAATCCTTTGGATGCATGGATGCATATGAATAAATTGCCTTTCAAGTTCAACTATAAGACGAGAGATAGCATCTGTGATGCTATTGGTTCTATGAAGAATATATCCTCCTAATGTAGGGAGTGATCCAGCACAAGTGAAAAAAATCTTGAATAACCCCTTTTCTAATAATGTTGTCGCTACCTATGCTGAGTTTTTTAGTATGCAAGATGGTAGGTTCTTCATGATTATTTGCAGAATCATCAAGGTTTCCTCCATCATTACTATCATCCTTACCCACAGCAACTCCCTCAAATTCAGACAAGGCGTAACGGAAAAAGGAAGAAGAAAAGGCAAATCTTTTCGAAAATCGTTTAGAAGTGGGGGAGAGGAAAACGAGAGGTGAATGGCAAATAATGTAAATGCGAGAGATGAGAGTTTAATGAAGGGTACTCGGTAGGTCTTGACTTGGCGTAGATCTCCCCGGCAACGGCACCAAAAATTCTTCCTGCCATCTCTTAAGCTTGTGTTGGTTTTTCTCTTGAAGAGGAAAGGGTGATGCAGCAAAGTAGAGTAAGTATTTCCCTCAGTTTGAGAACCAAGGTATCAATCCAGTAGGAGATTACACACAAATCGACAAATACCTGCACAAACAATCAAACAACATGCACCCAACACTATAAAGGGGTTGTCAATCCCTTCACGGTTATTTGCAAAAGTGAGATCTGATGGAGATAAATAAACTATAAAGTAAATGTTTTTGGCTTTTTTGGTTTATAGATTGAAAAGTAAAAGATTACAAAATAGTAGATCGGAAAATTATAAGATGTAAAATAGACCTGGGCACCATAGGTTTCACTAGAGGCTTTTCTCATGATAGCAAATATTAAGGTGGGTGAACAAATTACTGCCAAGCAATTGATAGAAAAGCGCAAAGTTATGACGACATCTAAGGCAATGATCATGAATATAGGCATCATGTCCTGTCAAGTAGACCGACTCCTGCCTGCATCTACTACTATTACTCCACACATCACCCGAAACGATTCTCCATCTAGAGTATTAAGTTCACAAGAACAGATTAACGCATCAAGTAAGATGACATGATGTAGCAGAATTAATTCAAGAAATATGATGAAAACCCCATCTTGTTATCCTCGATGGCAACAATACAATATGTGTCATGTCCCCAACTGTCAGCGGGATTGAGCATCGCAAGATTGAACCCAAGGCAAAGCACTTCTCCCATTACAAGAAATACCAATCTAGTTGGCCAAACCAAACCGATAGTTCCAAGAGAATTACTAAGATATCAAATCATGCATGTAAGAATTCAGAAGAGACTCGAATAATATTCATAGATAATCTGATCATAAATCCACAATTCATCGGATCTTGGCAAACACACCACACAAGAATATTACATCGGATAGATCTCCAAGAACATCGAGGCGAACATGGTATCGAGGATCAAAGAGAGTGAAGAAGCCCTCTACCTACTAGCTATGGACCCGTAGGCCTGTGGTGAACTACTCACACTTCATCGGAAGGCAACGGTGATGATGTAGATGCCCTCCATGGTCGAATTCCCCTCCAGCAGAGTACCAGAAAAGCCTCTAGATGGACCCTCGCGAGAACAGAAAGTTACGGCGGCAGAAAAGTTGTTTCGATGGATGTTCTGATGTTTCTAGATTATTTGGGAATTTATAGGCGGAAGAAGTAGGTCAGGGGGGTCTTAGGGGGTCCACAAGGTTGGGGGGCGCACCCTCCACCCTTGTGGCCACCTCGAGGCTCCCTTGGCGTGTACTCTAAGTCCTCTGGATGTCTTCTAGTCCAAGAAAAATACTTGTAAAGTTTCGTTCCGTTTGGACTCTGTTTGATATTCCTTTTCTGCAAAACTCAAAAACAAGGAAAAAATAGAAACTGGCACTGGGCTCTGGGTTAATAGGTTAGTCCCAAAAATCATATAAAATAGCATATTAATGCATATAAAACATCCAAAACAAATAATATAATAGCATGGAACAATAAAAAATTATAGATACGTTGGAGATGTATCAGCATCATCCATCTATCTATCTAGCTAGCTGGCCAAAATATTCAAGAAATTGAATTGGGTGCTTAAAGCCTCTAACATGTTTCAACATCTCTAGTTCTTGCATCTTCCAAATTCCTCCTTTGGCAAATTTCATATATCATCATATCATCATCATCTTTGCATATTCTTTGCATAAAAAATTCTTACTTTTCCATAAATTTCATGAACATTAAAAATTCCAACTTTTGCATATTCTTTGCATATGAACATACATACATTTTCTTTTTTTCTTAAATGTAACTTTTGCAAATGAACATACATACATAAAATTCTTATGAACAAAAAATAGACTTTTTAGTGAGCATTACATAATCTCCAATATTTTTCTAAAAATACAAAAAAGAGCATATCCAGAGCATATACATTATATAATCTCCATTACATAATTAAACTTGAACAAAGGAAAAAACAGGGTGGCAGAAGCACAGGCGGCATCGGCGTCGGGGTGAGCGACGGCGTTGGGGCGGCGACGGAGTTGGGGGGTAGAAGGGGGAGTGCGGGCGGCGGCGGAGTTTGGGGTCGGGCTAGGGCAGCAGGGAGAGTGGTGGCGCGGGCGACAAAGATAGATCGGGGTGGCGAGAGGGGGGAGTAGCATTACCTGCGGCAGCGGGAGGTGGCGCACGGTGGCGACGGCGATGACGGCGGCGGACGGCAGCGTCGAGCTCTCAATCGGTGTCGTCGACGCGGGGGAACTGGCGAATGAATTGGCTTATATAGCAACCACCATTAGTCCCGGTTTGTGGTACGAACCGGGACCAGTGCTCCCTTTGGTACCGGTTGGTGGAACGAACCGGGACCAAAGGTCTCTTTTCGTCAGCCCAAAGGGCGTGAAGCAGAGACCTTTGGTCCTGGTTGGTGGTACAAACAAGGATGAAAGGATCGATATGGTTGACTAGAGGGGGGTGAATAGGCAACTAACAATTTTTAGCTTTTCTTAACCACTTTTAATTAAGCGTCAAAGTAAGTTTTCTAGATAAGCTACTACGATGACAACTAATAGGAAGTAAAGATAACAACCTCACAAGCAAGCTATATAAGATAAACAAGTAAAGCTTGCACAAGTAAAGGGAAGAAATAACCACAAGTGGAAACGATGAAGACGAGGATGTGTTGCCGAAGTTCCTTCCCTTTGAGGTGAAGTACGTCTCCGTTGGAGCGGTGTGGAGGCACAATGCTCCCCAAGAAGCCACTAGGGCCACCGTATTCTCCTCACGCCCTCACCCAATGCAAGGTGCCGTGATTCCACTAGTGGTGCCCTTGAAGGCGGCAACCGAACCTTTACAAACAAGGTTGGGGCTATTTCCACAACCGAATTGGAGGCTCCCAACGACACCACGAAGCTTCACCACAATGGAGTATGGCTTCGAAGTGACCTCAACCGTCTAGGGTGCTCAAACACCCAAGAGTAACAAGATCCGCAAGGATTAGTGGGGGGAATCAAATATCTCTTGGTGGAAGTGTAGATCGATGCCTCCTCAAGCTCTCCCAAAGAAATCAACAAGTTTGATTGGGTAGGGAGAGATATCGGGCGGAAATGGAGCTTTGAGCAACAATGGAGCTTTGGGGTGGAAGAGGTGAGTCTTCTTGGGGAAGAAGACTCCCTATATATAGTGGGAGAACAAATCCAACCGTTATCACACATTTCTGCCCGCAGAGCGCGGTACTACCGCTCGTAAGTGGAGGTACTACCGCTTGGCCAGCGGTACTACCGCTCTGGGTGCGTTACTACCGCTGGAGCAGTACTAGCCAGAATGCACTCTGTTGCGAAGGCATACGAGCGGTAGTACTGCCTGAGCGGTACTACCGCTCGTCCTTGCGGTACTACCGCAAGGTAGAGGCTAGAAGGCTGAGGACAAGCATGGATGAAATAAAATACATCCGTAGCTACATCCGCAGAAATACAGTAGTAGAAAAACACGGCACGGTACTACCGCTTGACTCAAGCGGTACTACCGCGTAGGATGCGGAAGTAAAAAAATTACTTCCGCACCAACAACCGTACTTGGTGTAGTGCCGGGCCAGATACATGGTACTACCGTCCTCGGGATGCGGTACTACCGCTGGTGCGGTACTACCGCATACAGAGGCGGTACTACCGTATGGCTGTGCGGTACTACCGCTTTCATGAGCGGTACTACCGCTTGCCACGCAGTTGTACTAGTAGGAAGCCATGTTTTGCAAATACGAGAAAAACAGCTCGAGCTCCAGAGAAGCAAATGAAAGGTGGTGCGAGAGTATAGATGTGTACGTGTTGATTCCACCCAAACCTTTCCGAAGCGGACCCCCTCTTAATAGTACGGCTTTCCTATTACTCAAAACCACCGAAAGAGAGTAGAAAGAAAACACCGTCTTCCATAGAATCCGAGGGGCTCACAATCGTCTTGCGCCTAGGTGAGATATATCTGAAAGAGCTTAGAGCACACGATTATTCCGCAAATGCATTGTCATCAATCACCAAAACTACTTAGGGAGGAATATGCCCTTACAAGGGACCAATGCCAACCTTTGGTCCCAGTTCGTGCCTCCAACCAGGACCAAAGGTCTCTTTTTGTCAGCCCAAAAGGCGGGAAGCAGAGACCTTTGGTCCCGGTTTATGGCACCAACCGGGACCAACTCTGGTCCCGGTTCGTGCCACAAACCTGGACCAAAGGGTGGTGCTGCCCGGGGCTAAAAGTGTAGTCCCACCTCGCTAGCTGAGAGGGGCTCGGAGTGGTTTATAAGCTCCGATGCGCCAGCCACTTCGAGATCCTCTCAACTGCAGGATTACGGGACTAATGTGACACTCCTCTGCCTGTGGGCCTACTCGGTCTTCTACGGGCCTGACTCCTGGCCCAACTAGCTCGTTGGGTTTCTAGTCGTATTCAGGCCGTGGTGGCCGAGTAGGTGGCATTTTTTTTATTTTTTTCAATTTATTTTGTTTTATTCTTTGCATTATTTAATTTCTCTTGTGTTTTGCTCTATTTTTTAATTCTTTTTGCTTTTAGGTCACAAAAATTATAAACTTTATGTTAGTGCCATTAGTTTTCAAATTTGAGTAGTTTAAATTTGAATACTTATAAATTTGTGTGAATCAATAGTTTGTGAATAACTTTAAAATAAAAATAGTTTTTTGAGTGATTCTTTTTCCTGCTACTTAATATTACTCTGTTTTATCATTATACTCAATTTGGTAATTTTAGGTTATTTTAAATGTCTGTTTTAATCAAAACAAATTTTCTTATTTTAGTTTGCTATTAAAGTTTCTAACAAAAAAATATTCGTGAAAATTCTTTGTTCTATTAATGTTTTGAACAAAAAATACTTTGATAATTTTAGTTGCATAAATTATATATAATTTTAGTTTCAAAAATACTAGAGGTTTATAAAAATAATTAGTTGATTCCTTTTGCTATTAGAGTTTTATAAAAGCTTTTTAGTTGATTCTTTTTTCTATTGAAGAATATTATAGTTTTGTGTTAGTTGATTTTTTTAGTTCATTCATTTTTGCTATTAGAGTTTTATAAAAGTTTTCTAGTTCATTATTTTTGCTATTAGTTCATTCTTTGAGCTAAATGACCCTGAAATTGAAAAGCAATACAAATGAAGTTTGAAAAGGTTGAAACTTGGCATGGTATCATCATTTCACCCACATGCATGTGCTAAAAACTTGGGAGAGTTATAGAAAAAATGGATGCACTTCGTGTACAAAATGGACAATCTCTTTCAAAGTATCAGGTTTTCACACGAAAACTCATCTGTTAGAAAGGGATTTCATTTTTTGAACTTATTTGAACTCCACACTTTTTGTGTGTTCAAAATGCACCATTCAGAGCCACATCATATATTTTTTCAACCCTTTCTGACTTTATTTGGATTATTTCATGTATTTATTGATTTTTTGAGCTAAATGACCCTAAAATAAAAAACACTACAAATGAAGTCTAAAAAAGTTGAAAGTTGGCATGGTATCATAATTTCACCGACATAGCATGTGCTAAAAAGTTGAGAGGGTTACGGCCAAAACCAGATGCACTTCGTGTACAAAATGGACAATCTCTTTCGAAATATCAGGGTTTCGGATGAAAACTCATGTGTTACAAAGAGATCTCATTTTTTAACTTATTTGAACTCCAGACTTTTTGTGTGTTCAAAATGCACAATTCAAAGCCACATCATTTTTTTTCAACCCTTTCTCACTTCATTTGGTATTTTTATGCATTTATTGATTTTTTTGAATTAAATGACCCTGAAATTGAAAAACACTACAAATGCAGTCTGAAAAGGTTGAGAGTTGGCATGGTATCATAATTTCACCCACATAGCATGTGCTAAAATTTGAGAGGGTTACGGCAAAAACTGGATGCACTTCGTGTACAAAATGAACAATCTCTTTCGAAGTATCAGGGTTTCGGATGAAAAATCATCTGTTACAATGGGATTTCATTTTCTTTGAACTTATTTGAACTCCAGACTTTTTTTGTTTTCGAAATGCACCATTCAAAGCCACATCATCAATTTTCAACCCTCTGTGACATCATTTGGTATTTTTCATCCATTTACTATTTTTTTATAGCTAAATGACCCTGACATTGAAAAATACTACAAATGAACTCTGAAACGGTTTAAAGTTGGCATGGTATCATCATTTCACCCACACAGCATGTGCTAAAAGGTTGAGTTGCGGCAAAAACTGGATGCATTTCGTGTACAAAATGGCAATCTCTTTTGAAATATCATGGTTTCGGATGAAAACTCATATGTTACAAAGGATTTCATTTCTTCACAATGTAACTGCAGTGATATTCTAGATCAAAGGCATCATCATAATAGTCGTGGAGAGAAAGTCTTACTTTTTGCTCGCTTGTGTCCTTTGCTTATTGCGTCGTAACCATGGATAATCTTCATCGTTTAACATGGTGCTTGGGTCAGCCTTGACTTTGAAGGGAGGAATTTCATGAAACTTTTCATAATCTCCAGACATGTATGTCTTGCCCTCCACTCCCACGATGTCTCTTTTCCCTGAAAGAACTATGTGCCACTTTGGCTCATCGTATGATGTATTCACTTCCTTATCTTTTCTTTTTCTTGGTTTGGTAGACATGTCCTTCACATAGAAAACCTGCGCCACATCATTTGCTAGGTCGAATGGTTCCAATGTGTACCCAATATTGTTCAGATCCACTGTTGTCATTCCATACTTTGGGTCTACCTGTACCCCGCCTCCTGACAGATTGACCCATTTGCACTGAAATAAAGGGACCTTAAATTCATGTCCATAGTCAAGTTCCCATATGTCCATTGTGTAACTATAATATGTGTCCTTTCTCCTCTTGGTTGCTGCATGAAAGCGGACACCACTGTTTTGGTTGGTGCTCTTTTGATCTTAGGCGATCATGTAAATGTGTTCCCATTTATCTCGTACCCATTGTAAGTCAATACAGTCGAAGATGGTCCCCTGGCCAACGAGTATAGCTCATCAGAAATAGTGTTTTCACTCATGAGACGTGTTTGCAACCAACTGCCGAAAGTCCTGATGTGTTCACATGTAATCCAGTCGTCACACTGCTCTAGGTGTTTGGAGTGCAGAATATTCTTGTGTTCCTTGACATACGGGGTCACCAAGGTAGAATTCTGTAGAACTGTGTAGTGTGCTTGAGACCAAGAATGCACGTCCCTACATATTATTGAGTCCGCTCCTAGCGTGCCTTTTCTAGTTAGTCTCCCCTCATACCGTGATTTAGGGAGACCAATCGTCTTAAGGTCAGGAATGAAGTCAACAAATAACCCATGAACCTCTCAAAGGGGAACATATTGTGTAGAAATACAGGGCCTAGAATGGCAATCTCGTTGACTAGATGAACTAGGACGTGTGTCATGATATTGAAGAAGGATGGTGGGAACACCAGCTCAAAACTGACAAGGCATTGCGCCTTATCACTCCTTAACCTTGGTAGGATTTCTGGATCGATAACCTTCTAAGATATTGCATTGAGGAATGCACATAGCTTCACAATGGCTAATCGAACGTTTTCCCGTAGAAGCCCCCCTCAATGCAACTGTAAGCAGTTGCATCAAAATGACATGGTAGTCATGAGACTTTAGGTTCTGGAACTTTTTCTCTGCCATATTCATTATTCCCTTTATATTCGACGAGAAGCCAGACGGGACCTTCATACTCAGCAGGCATTCAAAGATTATTTTCTTCTCTTCTTTGGTAAGAGCGTAGCTGGCATGACCTTTATACTCCTTTGGAGGCATGTCGTCTTTTTCGTGCACACGTTGCTGGTCCTCCCATGCCTCTGGTGTATCTTTTGTCTTCCCATACACGCCCAACAAGCCTAGCAGGTTCACGCAATGATTCTTTGTCACGTGCATCACATCGATTGCAGAGCGAACCTCTAGGTCTTTCCAATAGGGTAGGCCTCAATATATAGATTTATTCTTCCACATGGGTGCGCATCCCTCGGCGTCATTCGGAACAGATAGTCCGTCGGGACCCTTCCCAAAGAATACTTGTAAATCATTGACCATAGCAAGTATGTGATGACCAGTATGGAGGGCGGGCTTCTTCCGGTGATCTGACTCTCCTTTGAAATGCTTGCCTTTCTTTCGACATTGATGGTTGGTCGAAAGAAATCGACGATGCCCCAGGTACACATTCTTCCTGCATTTTTCCAAATATGTACTTTCGGTGTCATCTAAATAGTGCTAGCATGCGTGGTACCCTTTGTTTGTTTGTCCTGAAAGGTTACTGAGAGCAGGCCAATCATTGATGGTTACAAACAACAACACATGTAGGTCGAATTCCTCCTGGCCGTGCTCATTCCACACATGTACACCTTGTCCATTCCACAACTATAAAATTTCTTCAACTAATGGCCTTAGGTACATATCAATGTCGTTGTCGGGTTGCTTAGGGCCTTGGATGATCACTGACATCATAATGAACTTCCGCTTCATGCACAACCAAGGAGGAAGGTTATAGATACATATAGTCATGGGCCAGGTGCTATGATTGCTGCTCTGCTCCCCAAAAGGATTAATGCCATCCGTGCTTTAAACCAAACCACACATTCCTTGCGTCACCTGCAAACTCCTTCCAGTACTTTCTCTCAATTTTTCTCCACCGCGACCCGTCAGCGGGTGCTCTCAACTTCCCGTCTTTCTTACGGTCCTCTTTGTGCCATCGCATCAACTTGGCATGCTCTTTGTTTCTGAACAGAAGTTTCAACCATGGTATTATAGGAGCATAGCACATCACCTTGGCAGGAACCCTCTTACTGGGGCGCTCTCCATCAACATCACCAGGGTCATCTCGTCTGATCTTATACCGCAATGCACCGCATACCGGGCATGCGTTGAAATCCTCGTACGCACCGTGGTAGAGGATGCATTCATTAGGGCATGCATGTATCTTCTGCACCTCCAATCCTAGAGGGCATAGAACCTTCTTCGCTCCGTACGTACTGTCGGGCAATTCGTCATCCTTTGGAAGCTTCTTCTTCAATATTTTCAGTAGCTTTTGAAATCTGTTGTCAGATACACCATTGTCTGACTTCCATTCCAGCAATTCCAGTGTGGTACCGAGCTTTGTGTTGTCATTTCACAATTTGGGTACAACCCTTTTTTGTGATCCTCTAACATGCGATCAAACTTGAACTTCTCCCTTTCACTTTGGCATTGTCCCTTTGAATCAACAATGACCCGCTGAAGATCATCATCGGGCACATCGTCTAGTTCCTCTTGATCTACAACTTCCCCCGTTGCAGCATCACCGTATTCAGGGGGCGGATAGTTGTCATCATCTTCTTCTTCTTTGTTGTCTTCCATCATAACCCCTCTTTCCCCGTGCTTGGTCCAAACATTATAGTGTGGCATGAAACCCTTCTCAAGCCGGTGGATGTGAACGGTTTTCGAGTCAGACTAAGACTTCGTATTCTCACATCTAGGGCATGGACAACACATAAAACCATTCTGCTTGTTTGCCTCAGCCACTTCGATAAAATTATGCAGGCCCTTAATGTACTCGGAGGTGCGTCTGTCACTGTACATCGATTGCCGGTTAATCTGCGTGTATTATATATAATTAAGTTTGTCAAAAACCATTATAGAACCATTACAGAAAGAAGATAAGAACAAGAGGCTCACCACGGTGGTGCCGGCGACGAGATCGACGCGGGCAATTGGCGGCGGTGAGGACGGGGACGGTACAGGACGGACCGGCAAACCTAGACAAATCTTGAGGAAAATGGAGCTTAGACAAGGAGCTTAGAGAGGATAAAGCTTAAGTGTGGTTTGGGTATTTCATCGAACACCTCATGTGCATAGGAGGTGAGCTAGAGCACCACAAACCTCTCCTCTCCAAGCCAAAAAAACAGAGCACTGGCTATGTTTGGGCAGGGGCGCGGGGGTACATATAGGCTTTTCTTTAGTCTCGGTTTGTGGCTCAAACCGGGATTAAAGGACAACCTTTGGTCCGGTTCCAGCCACAAACCGGGACCAAAGGTGCTAGCCCAGGAGCAGACAGGAGCGAGGCCCATTGGTCCCGGTTCGTGTCTGGAACTGCGACCAAAGGGGTCAGACGAACCGGGAGCAATGGCCCCCGAGGCCCGGCCGGTGCCCTGGCCTCACGAACCGGGACTGATGCCCCTTTGGTCTCGGTTCGTGAGTGAACCAGGATTAATGCACTTACCCCCCCCCCCCAACCAAAGCCATGTTTAATACTAGTGGCAGTACCTTCACCGCCGCCGTCGACGCATGGGATTTGCCCGGCATCGACCACCGACGGCGGCGGAGGAGGGGGGAGGGGAAGGCGGGGAGGACCGACGGCTAGGGCAGTCTCAAACCAATTAAAAATGTGCAAGAAGGTTGTATGCAAAGGTGGATATTTAAAATGGAGCTCAAGCTCATGTGCATCCCAATAAAAACAGAAATGGTATAATTAAACTTATTTTTTTGCCAAGCAAAACATCCATGTGTTCTACTTCTAAGTACTGCCTCTGTAAACTAATATAAGAGCATTTAGATCACTACTTTTGTTGGGGTTTTGGGACAACATATGCCAACGGATGGCTTATCATGCATGGGGTCAAAAGAACATCGCCGGGCTAGGGAAGCGGGATAAGGCGATACTTAGGACGCCTACGAATCTTACCCAGGTTCGGGGCTCTCCGAGGAGATAACACCCTAGTCCTGCTCTACGGGGGCTCCGCGTCATGACTGATAGCACTAGAGTGGCTACAAGATTGCTCCTTGAGCTATGAGGTTCAAAGGAAGAGGATGAGCAAGCCTAGCTCACCTCCCCTCTCTATCTAGGGTTTTCTCTTGTGATCTTCTACTAGCCAACCTTCCAGCCCCTCCTCATGGAGGACCCTGGGGGTTTATATAGGCCTACCCCCAGGGGTACAATGGTGAATTCGACGGCGTGGTCCCCAGCCGTCAGTGACTTCTGGCGCCGGCCTCGCCGCCTGCGGGCCCCTCGTGATTGTCTTTCACTTTGGACATGCTTTTGCTGACGACAACCTTGTCAAGAGGGAGATGGCTACAGTGCCATCGCCCCTCGCCGTACGCTGCCGCCTCGCCCCGTCCCATCGTCTTGATGAGGCTCGGACTTCTAGGATGGGGCTTGCCGTCTGCCACTAGACGGCCGTCTCCTCTGGCCGCCTGCCAGGGGCGGCTTGTTCGTGGGCTTACCTGCTGACCGATGGGGCCAGCCGCCTGCTGGCCCTGTCGTTTGCGGGTAGTGGGATCGTGGCCTCCTCTGACCGTTGCTTGGTCACGAGCTTCGTGGCTACAGTGACCCGCCGCCCAAGGGATATTTATAAGGTACACGGCCACTGTAGCCACACCCTTACAGATCTTCTAAGGACATGTTCTCATGTAGCCACGCCTCCGCCACGCTGGGACCCCCCTCAGCGTTTTCCCTGAGGGAGGAGTGCGGGGCCGTCTGTTGGCTGGTGGTGTTGGTGTTGCCGCCTGCTGGGTCCCTGCCGCCTGCTGGCAGGTGGCTCCTAGGGCAGGCTACCGTAGGAGGCGGCTCGAGGAGAAGACGGCCGCAGCAGACCAAGCGGCTGTCATTTGTCTTAAAATACCAAGGGTAGTTGCCCAGGGTACCCATGGTCAATATCTCCGACAGTAGTCCCCGAAGCTGGTGGAACTCCGATGCGGGCGTCGGAGATACCGAGGGGTTCCAGTAGCTTCTCCTCTCAGGCGTGCTCATCGTCTTTCACTTGTCTGCTAAAGGAGTACGTCTGTCGACAGCCGGCTCTGCGCTGCTGGAGCCGGCCCCTGGCAGCCGCATTGCCGTGTCGGAATCTTCGGTGGGTAGGCGCCGCCTAGTCAGCGGACAGTCGAACAGGCCCGCGGACCGTTGGCAGCGCCCACGCGTCACCGTCCTGTCGCATCGGCCTGCCAGCCCACGCGCGTGACAAGACGTAACAGTGGGCCGGGGCCCGCCACTAAGGGCCTCGGGCCCCGTGTGGATCCACAGTGGCAGGGGTAATCGATTACCCTCCCACGCGCATTTAATGCACGTGGATTAGGCACGAGAAAATCGAGGGTCGTGCGGGACGTGGGGTGGTTAAGCCCATGCCCGTCCCCTCGCTTTCGTCGCCTGGGCCTATATATAGGCCGGGGGAGAGGGCTGGCGCCGCTCTCGCGCTCACTCTCCCCATCCTTCATCTTCTTCCTCGCTCTTCCTCGTCGTCGTCACAGCAAACCACCGCCCGAGCCATGTCTGGTCCAGCGCCTCCCCGATGCCACGGCCAATGGGACGGCAGCGATGTCTTGCAAGAGCACCTGGACGTCCTCCGACGGTCGCGGAAGCTGCCGCCGGCCAACAGGGTCGCCATGCGCCTGGCGCCGATGACAGAGATCAGGCCGGCCCCGCAACAAGGCGAGCGGGTTATCTTCCGCTCGCACTTTCCGTGCGGGTTCGGCCTGCCGGCGAGCGGCTTCTTCCGCTCCTTCCATGACTTCTTCCACATCCAACCTCACCACCTCACGCCAAACACGGTGACGACCATTTCTTCCTTCTTCGTTCTCTGCGAGGCTTATCTTGGCATCCTTCCCACCATCGAGCTCTGGACGGAGCTCTTCTATGTGAAGCTCGGCACCGCCGTCCAGAGCATGGCCGCTCAGTGTGGGGGATGCATCGCTTTGACGCGCACCGGGGCGAAAAATTTCTTCCCGGCGCCGAAACTCGTCGGATCGGTGAAGCAATGGCAGAAGACGCACTTCTAGGTCTCCAACGTTGACCCTGAGGAAGATTTCATCTGCTTGCCGGAGTGGGTGCCGGGGCCGCCTGCTGAGCCTCGGGACTCCGGGAGGACCCGGCCCATCGCCCAGGTGCTGAGAGACGACGAGGGCCTGGACTTCGCAGATCTGCTACTGACGTTTGCCGAGCACCGGGTGCTGCCGCTGCAGCGCCGGCCCCACCTCATCTGTGACATGAGCGGGCGCCGGGACCCCAGCCGGACCTGCACCAAGCCCCTGCCCTACGGGGAGGTGTCCCGGCTGGTGAACCACATATCCAGCTGCCAAGTCTCTGACTCTGGCTGGGCCTTCGGCAAAGCTCCGTACAGCCGCAGCAACCAGCCGCCCGCAGTAAATTTTTTGCCCTTCTTTTTTTTTCTTTATCCGGCTGTTGTAGACGTCTGGTGCTAATACTTGGTTCAGATCTTCCCAGGCCAGCCGGCGCTGGGCTCCAACCAACTGGGCCGCCCCCTAGAGCCGGATCGCTCCCAGAGCGATACGAGCGACCCCGATCTTGGGGCCGCTGCTGCCATGGAGGAGGAAGAGGTGACGGGCGGCAGGGACCAGCCATCGGGTGCCCAGCCAGAAGGTGGCCTCGAGAGCTGGCTGGATGATGATGAGGGGATGGAGGAGGCACCCGTCCGCGCAAGCCAGCAGGCGGGGCCGTCTGGCGCATCCGGTGGCGGGAAACGGCGGTCCTCGTCAGGGCCGACGGGCGCCCCACCCAAGAAGCTTCGGCTGTCGACCGCCGCCACAAGGCGCCAGGAGGCGGCCGCCAGGGCGAACATGCCAAAAAAGCCCAAGGCCAGGTCAATCGTGTCCGGGTGAGTATCCTTCATTCCTTCTTTGCGTCTTATTCTTCTTTCGCAGCTGATCCTTTCTTACTTGATTCTTTGTTTTTTTCGGAATGTTCGTGCAGCGCGCCGCTTTCCCTCTCGCGGGTGCCAGCGGGCTCTGTAGTAGGAGGCCCAGATGCCCCTCCTGTGCATGCCCCCTCACGTGGATCCTGCTGCCGCGCTCCGGGAGGCGACAGAGAGGAACGCCCGTGAGGCACGCGTGGAGCGCGAGGCCGCGGAGCGTGAGCGAGCGGCGGCCGATGCCGCCGCCCGGGCGGAGGCCGAAGCCGCCAAGAAGGCCGAGGCAGACACCGCCCGCGTCTGTGAGCAGGGAAAGGGCCCCCAGCAGCCGGCGGGCCACGTCGTCCGCCCGGCGTCAGGGTCTCAGGAGCCACCCGCCCACACGCCGACTGCTGACGAGCAGCCGGCTCCAGTCGACGGGGGAGACGAATGCGTTATCTTGGAGACGCCGCCACCACCCCCCGCGCCGCCTGCTGGGGAGCAGGGCAGCCGGCCGGTGGGGACGGAGGTGCCGCCGGTTGGGGGCGTGCTGGTGGTCAGCGCACCCATTGGATGTAGTCCCCGAGTTCCGAGCCGGCTACTGAGCAGGCGGCTTGGAACTCCAAAGCGTATATCCAGATCTGATCTTGCTTCTTGTTGAAGGAGTACCACAACCTCCGCATGGACTCCTACAACGCGCATCGCCAGGAGTTGGCGCAGCTACAGGTTGCCCTGGTAGACAGCCGACGTGAGTGCCTCCTCTTCTCCTTGCGGTGGCGCGTCAGCGCACCCCCTTGGAGTAGTCCCCGAGTTCCGAGCCGGCTGCTGAGCAGGCGGCTTGGAACTCCAAGGTTATGTTTTCTACTGCTGACATTTGTTCTTTTTCTTTCTCCCCTTGCCAGCGGTTGCAGCCGGCCTCCGCAACCAGCTGGGCGAGGCCCAGACGGAGCTGGCCGCTAAGGAGCGGGAGCGTGGTCTCGCTGCTCAGGACCGCGACCGCCTGGCCAAGGAGCTAGCGGACCAGGCGGCGGCTCACAAGACCGAGCTCGGCAAGATGTCTGATGCTGAGTCCCTTCTGCGGGTCGAATTCGAGACTGAGCGCTCGAATTGGGCCGAGAAGGAGGCGGCTCTCCAAGACGTCTATGTAGCCATTGGAGACATGGTCGACGGTGAGACGTCTACCCTCTTATTTTGTTTCCGCCGTTTGCAGCAGCCATCTTGCTTTTCTTCTGATCCTTGTTCTAGTCTTAGCAGAGTTCTTCCCGGGCTACTCTGTGGCCGCCACCCAGGCCATCGAGGTTGAGCGTGCTGCGAGGCGCCAGGCGGGCCGGGCAATCGCACCCAACGCGCCCAGGACCCCGGCCGAGGAGCTTCTTGCCATTCAGATGCATCTTCTACCAGTCCGCCGTCTTCTCCGCCGGCTGCAGCGTGCCGGCGCCCAAGTCCTGACCGCCCTCTGGCCAGGTGTGCTAATGCTTCGCACCCCCAGCCGGACGGCCGCCTGGCTGGAGGCTGCCGGCCAGCGCTTCGAGGCCTAGAAGGGCTCGGCAGCAAGGGCTGGCGCGCGGACCGCCTTGGAGTTCGCCAAGAGTTGGTATCCTGTAACACCCCAAAATTTTAACCACATTTTTATTAAATAAAATTTGGCTAGAAACAAAACTTTGAATTATAATAGGTTCTTTAATAATTTTAGAGCCTTTTCTATACTTGTCCTTAAAAAATCTTCTCTTCATAAGGTAAATTTTTGGAAATAATTTTGTGGGCTCTGGTTGTATCTTGAGTCATTTCATTATTTGTTTAATAACAGTAGAAATTATTTTCATAATAAAATTTGTCTCTAAATAATTCTGTTAATAGCTTTTGCAGTGTTTTATATGCTTCTGTTGCACTACAACCATTTCAAATACTTCTCTAAAAATTCCACCATAATTCTGAGAGGTCTTATGATGCCTATATGTCACTTTGGTGCAAAAACCCAACTTGATGTTTTGCAAAATTTGAGTGAATCATCCTCTTTTTCATTTCTGTCCATTTTCTAGGTTTCTACTGCAACCCCATTTTTCCTTGCTCTAAAATCTTTGATACTTGTCCATATCCTAGTCCTTCCTACTAAACCCTTAAGTCCTGAAGATCAGCTCCATTGGAATTTTCTAAGTCCACCAAATACCCCTCTGAAGTTTCTGTCCAAAACTGAATTTCAGTAAAACTTGCATTAGCAAGTTTTCTCTTTTCACAAACTAACTCCACCATCATCTCTATCATCCAATGAGACATCATCCTGCCAACTCCCATGTTCAGCAAAAGCTCTTAGATGGTGCTTTCATTCTGCCGAGCAGTTTATGTGCATGACAGGAATTTTTGTCATTTCCTATATTGCATTGGGCACTTGATACTCTGGTCAAACCATCATGTCCACCACCTCTAGAACCATCAGGAGCATCAGCCTGCCAAAAATGAGCTCAGTTGGAGCAGCCTAACATGCATTGGCATTTGCTCGAGCACTCTGGATGCGTGCTCTGGACATGTCCAGAGCGCGCCTATGACCGCGCTGGCACCGCGCCCCTACCGCTCTGCTGCCCCCCCCCCTCTCACCCTAATCTTCCCCTGGATCAGCTCGACCACCCCGAAGCTCGCCGACACCTCCGTTTGTCCTCTAGCACCGTCCACGCCGACCGGAGCCGCCGCCCGACGAACCCAGCTCCGCCACGTCTCTGCCGAGACGCGTGGCTCAGCTCTGAGCCAGCCAACGCACCTCGCCTTAATGGCAGACGGCCACTGTCTCCACCGGCCTCCCCCTGGCATTAAGATGGACGGCCGCCGTCCCCACAGAACCCCACCGGCCTCACCTGCCTCACCCGCCGCCGTAAATGGCCACCGCCTCTGTCCGCCCGTGGACGGCGCCGTCCAAGGTACCTGGCACCTCCCCGAGCCAGCCAGCTCACCCCTGGACGGTGGCTTCCCTCAGTAGCTTGCCACGTCGCGCCGCCCTCCCCGCAACCACCTCGCCGGCGCAGTAATGGCGTTGCCACCGTGTCCGCATTCGGGAAGCCGCGGCATGGCCTCTCCCCGCCTATAAAAGGGGCCCCGAGCACCCGGCTCCTCATCTCCACCTCTCCCCTCCTCGAGTAAACCATCCCAAGCTTCCCCGAGCAAGCAAGACGACAGGAGGAGCCATCTTCCTCGACTCCGGCCGCCTCTGCCACTGCCACTCTCTCGAAGCTCACCACCCCTCCAGAGCTTTCCCCTCCCCACTCTCTGCACCAAAATCTTCCTTGAGCATCCACCGACCCATCCCCACCTTCAAATCACCTCGGGAACCACCATGGGCGAAACGCCCAAAATCGCCTCGCCGGAGCTCTTCGGGTGTGCTCGCCGTCGGCGACCCCGTCTACTCCGATGACCAAGGAGGGTACCCATGGGACCGCCTCGGCCTCCTGGACTCAACGGTGGGCTCGGCTCGCCGTGGGGCCCTGCCGTTCGCCGGCAAACAACGCCGGAGTCCCGCCCCGTTCTGTCGCCAGGAAGAAGGGCGGGTGGACCGTGGTCAAACCTGACCAGTGGGCCAGGCGGGCCCACTGTCAGTGACCCACAGCACGCTGTGTGAGTGGACACGGGTTCCGCAAAGCCCGTCTCCGCGTGAGGGAAACGTACTCACCTTTTTCGCCTTCGTCGTCAGCACCTCTCCTCGCAGCCAGATGACTGGGCTCGGCCCAGTGGCGCCGTGGAGCTAAACAGCGCTCAGGGCGCGATTCTGTCCTTTCTTTTTATCATTCCCAGCAGCTTTCAAATAATTCCATAGTAGCCATTTCTACTCTAAAATTGGTAATTCAAATTTCTGTAGGTTTCTAAAATCATGCTCTGTTTATTTAAATTAGGTGAACATTTTTTTTCCTATATATATAGTCTCTGTTTAACCTTTTAAATAGTACTTTTAATCATATATTCCACTTAGTAATTCCATTAGTAATTCAAATATGCTCTAATTAAATTATTTCTTTTTCTGTTATTTCTTAAACATTCCCTAGTTTATTTTAGTATTTATTTCAAAAATATTTGAAATACTTTTTAGTGCTGTTTTTGAATTATGTGGTGATTTAGATATTTTTGAAAATAGGAGATGGAGAGGAGATAATATTTTTTCAAACTTCTGGAGTGCACCCAATATTTCTGCATGCTCAAGGCAAGCATCTTGAACACTTGTTATGATGATTGCATAGTGAGTTATTTGCTAGGGTAGTTTAGGCTTGACTATGTTGAATTCACATTTAACTTGCATAATGCTAGTAGTACATACATGATCATGTGCATATTTTCTCTTGCATGCATTCCACTACGGTATTGATATGCATGAATTGTGAGTACCCAGGAGTGTGCTCCTGTTTTGGACGTGCCGGTGGGCACGGGCCATATTTGACACGGTGGTGTCACGAGATATTTGTGGAAGCAGGCAAGGGTTGTGGCCCTGTCCTGGTGATACTGTGAAAGAATGTTTTGTTGTGCTAACCACTGCAGGGAGCATAAGCCTCCTGAGTCGACCATAGATCGAGTCTTGTTCCGGTAACCCCCATACTTGTTTCGTACTACCACTTGTCCCTGCCTCGGGTAAGGTATGGTTTAGTAAGTTGTTAACCCCTTTCCATGCACACACCGTACAGAGGGCCACGATGAGGGTTTCCAGGGCCCTGGACTAAATCCAGTCATCGGGTCAAGGGGGCATGGGTGTTTCCGGCTGTCGTGATGCCGAGAGGGAGTGTACCCTTGTAATCCGCGCGTTTGAATAGTGATCCCATGCTATTGGAGGTTGTAGCCTTCCCACTTAGAGTTTTACTTAACTGTTGTTTTGGGTGATCCCTGGCAGCAGAAAAGTTAAGCTGGTGTGTGCTGGTTAGGTGTGTTTTCAACCCAAAGACCGTAATGGGAATTAGTCAGTATCATTATACTGACTAAAGAAATCCTATACTTGTGGGTAAAGAGTACACCCTCTGCAGAGTTTAGAAACCTATTCGAATAGCCGTGTCCGCGGTTAAGGGCTACAGTCTGGGTTGGTCAAGTGTCGGTCTCAGAGTCGGTCTCCGGAGGAAATATTTAAAATTGAGCATGGTTATTTTGCGGGATAATTATCGTTGCTACTGGTGTTATCATTAGCCTATTTGATGATATGATTATTATTGTGGACTAACCCGTTTCTCTTATTTTATTTCCTTAGAGTGTCTCAGGGGCTGGCTAGACTACCCCGGGCACTCGCCTTTATTTTCAAGTCCTTTTTGTGGCGTCCCTCGAGTGTCAGGCGGTTTATCACGCCACTACTCTTGTGGACACCCGACTGACATTTCTTTTCAAGTCCTTTCGTGGCGTTGCCTGAGTTCTCGGATGGTATCGTCCGATTACTCTTTTAGACACCCGACTGGCATTTCTTTTCAAGACCGACCGTGGTGTCACTTGACATCCGACCGGCATTTCTTTTATATTTTATTGATACTAATATTTATTTCCTGCACTAACCATTATTCACCATGCCATATTTTAATTCCTGTCAGCATGCATTTAATATAAGTCCATCATGAGCATATGTATATATATTTTTAATTCATCATGACCATATAATTGTTTGCTGCATTTGTTATATCATTTGTCCATGATGTTTGCGAGTACATTCAAACGTACTCACTGGCTTGTCCCTGGCTATTTACTTGGCCAGGTTAGGAGTTCCGCGAGGAGTACCACAGTGACGTCCGTGCGAAGCCTAGGAGTGCAGCCACGCGGGATAGGAGTTATCCGGGTCAGCTGTTCCTGTTGGAATGGAGCCCCATCGATGTGGAGATCCACAAGCCAATTCCTTCATCCACCACCGGAGTCATTATTATATCAGTAGACCTTATGGTCTTGTATCAAATTCTTGTAAATGCTTGGTAATCTGTAACAAGGATGTGTCCACCAGTAACAGTAATCCTGGGCTGGTGATGACACTAGGGGTTATTTTCCGGAATATTGTATTCCCGAAATCCGGCCCCGACAGCCTTGGTATCAGAGCCAGGCTGACCATTGGCTAAACCTATCTTAGCCAGGTCACCATCCCTAGGTTTCCACACCATCCACAACTTTTCCTGTCCACGGTCAAGTCTATCCCATCCACAGTGGCAACCGACATCTTTTGATAGCCGGTGCCCAACCTATCAATCTATCCATAGGCCGTGTGCCTGTGCCAACACCTGAACTTTCCCATCCACAAGCGTGCGATGGAAGACTCGGCTGACTTATAAAGGAAGCCTTACCCCAAACTCAGCACATCACAACCTCATTCCCAGTTCGATATCCAACCACCAAGATGCCAGGCCCCCTCGTGCACAACGAGACCACCGCAGTCGAGCTTGAAGGCTTCGTAACCATCCTCGCCAATCTCACCCGTCGTGTCTTTGGCATCGCCGAGCCGCCGGAATATGTCGTGTACCAAGAGCACACGAGTAACTCCATCCATCACTTCTGGGCCACGGTGCACCTCTATGGGAGGGGCACCACATCAGAGCGTCCCTACCGGTTCACCGGGAGGATGACCTCCGACGAGCCCCAAGCTATCCAACTTGCAGCCCGAGAGGCTATAGTTCATCTTCGGCACCTGTCGCCGAGGGTTAACTGCCGCTCCTTCTACTACTACCCTAGTCGTGAAGGCTATGGTAGCCCGACCCAGGTCGCCACCGGAGACCATGAGTCGGATCCTGCCCTGGTGCATCTGGTGCGCTACCTGAGAGCGCAAGAGGCACTATTTGATCAGGTCACTCTTGACCTGATTGAGACCCGCAGGACGCTCGCTCTCCTAACCCCGGCAAGGAGCGAAGCCGCACCCGCCACCGACACCCCGATAGTGCTGCTTGGAAGGCCGGTTGAGCCCCCAAGCTCTGACCATGTCACCTACCCGGGCAATGCCATCGCCTCACCCGGAAATCTCCGTCGTCTCTTGGAGGCCTACTCCAATGGGACGGTGACCTCGACACCCCGCGAAGGCCACCACCGCTACTCCAGCCCTGTAGCTCCCCATCCTACCCCGGCCAGCTCCGACGCGGAAGCACCCGGAGAGGACTCGGCATCCGCAAGACGCCCCCGGCTAGATATCAACCAGGTGGAATGAGTCCACCAGAATTGTTATCAAGCCCTAGTGGCTCGGTTTTTCCTTTAGTTCCGCAGTAGCTGGTGTGTGGCGTAGTGAGTTTGTAGACCCCCATGTGTGTCACCACCTAATAGTATGTGTGATCTGGCATGAATTGCTTGATGAGTGGTTGCAGAGTAAATTCTAGACGTGACCCCTAACCGACACGCACAGTAGCATGTCACTTTTCTTTTGGGGATTGAGGCCTGAGACTTTGACTCAGACAGCCCCGCGCCGGAGTCGATGTCTCAGTCGTACCGGCACCATTTCATGTTTCATGACCCAGACTCTCTATAAGAGGCCACTCTCATTTTCCACACCAGCAACCATCAGCATCAAGCACTTCCTTTTCCATTCATCCACCCATGTCTCACCCCGGAGCTTATCTGAGGACCCCCGATGCAAGACCTGGTAGTTTTGTTATGTTATTGTGGGATTTTACCCGCAATACTCTTGGCTCCACCCATCCACCCCTGTATGAGCTATTCAAATTGAGAATCACTCCTGATCTCTCGAAATACTGGGCAGCTGTACATATTCCACCAGCAGATTTAAACCAAGGCACTCCCTATGTGATTTTCATCGGGAGATCCATGCCAACGCCAGGCATGGCCATTGAGTCTGCTGCGTATGAAGCAGTTACCCGTCTTCGATTTGCGGTACCTTGTGCCAGCACAAGAGAATACTGCAATTTCCCAAGCCGTGCTGCTTTTGGAGCAAAAGCTACGTTCCGCTGTGGACGTGCAGAGAGCGATCCAGCCCTGGTCTATCTCATTCAATATGTGATGGCCCAGGAGCATTTCACCCAGCAAATACTGGAGTATCTTCACTACCTTGCTGTTCTGAATTCCCGGATCGCCATTGGCGGACCCCCTCTGCCAACTCAGGAGGGACACGTTCTTCGTTTGCTCCCTCCACTCCCTCCACTCCCTCCGGAAGAAGAAGGATGTGTTCCAACACCGGGAAGCCTTCCGCTTAACCCCGTAAATCTCGTTTTCGGACCGTAGGCGGTCGGGAGTGCGTTGGCATAGCGTGTAGTGTTTGTTTGCATGATGTGATCTTGTTTTGTTTGGATGTCATGAATGTATTGTCCTATTTGCATTTTGCATATGAGTGTTTTGTTTGTGTGGTATGCTTTTTAATTCTTCCGCCCTTAACAAATCTCGAGGACGAGATTTTCTTAAGGGGGGTAGAGTTTGTAACACCCCAAAATTTTAACCACATTTTTATTAAATAAAATTTGGCTAGAAACAAAATTTTGAATTATAATAGGTTCTTTAATAATTTTAGAGCCTTTTCTATACTTGTCCTTCAAAAATCTTCTCTTCATAAGGTAAATTTTTGGAAATAATTTTGTGGGCTCTGGTTGTATCTTGAGTCATTTCATTATTTGTTTAATAACAGTAGAAATTATTTTCATAATAAAATTTGTCTCTAAATAATTCTGTTAATAGCTTTTGCAGTGTTTTATATGCTTCTGTTGCACTACAACCATTTCAAATACTTCTCTAAAAATTCCACCATAATTCTGAGAGGTCTTATGATGCCTATATGTCACTTTGGTGCAAAAACCCAACTTGATGTTTTGCAAAATTTGAGTGAATCGTCCTCTTTTTCATTTCTGTCCATTTTCTAGGTTTCTACTGCAACCCCATTTTTCCTTGCTCTAAAATCTTTGATACTTGTCCATATCCTAGTCCTTCCTACTAAACCCTTAAGTCCTGAAGATCAGCTCCATTGAAATTTTCTAAGTCCACCAAATACCCCTCTGAAGTTTCTGTCCAAAACTGAATTTCAGTAAAACTTGCATTAGCAAGTTTTCTCTTTTCACAAACTAACTCCACCATCATCTCTATCATCCAATGAGACATCATCCTGCCAACTCCCATGTTCAGCAAAAGCTCTTAGATGGTGCTTTCATTCTGCCGAGCAGTTTATGTGCATGACAGGAATTTTTGTCATTTCCTATATTGCATTGGGCACTTGATACTCTGGTCAAACCATCATGTCCACCACCTCTAGAACCATCAGGAGCATCAGCCTGCTAAAAATGAGCTCAGTTGGAGCAGCCTAACATGCATTGGCATTTGCTCAAGCACTCTGGATGCGTGCTCTGGACATGTCCAGAGCGCGCCTATGACCGCGCTGGCACCGCGCCCCTACCGCTCTGCTGCCCCCCCCCCCTCTCACCCTAATCTTCCCCTGGATCAGCTCGACCACCCCGAAGCTCGCCGACACCTCCGTTTGTCCTCTAGCACCGTCCACGCCGACCGGAGCCGCCGCCCGACGAACCCAGCTCCGCCACGTCTCTGCC
>LR738711.1:203264286-203336944 GCA_902687465.1 Secale cereale
CCAGAGCGCGCCTATGACCGCGCTGGCACCGCGCCCCTACCGCTCTGCTGCCCCCCCCCCTCTCACCCTAATCTTCCCCTGGATCAGCTCGACCACCCCGAAGCTCGCCGACACCTCCGTTTGTCCTCTAGCACCGTCCACGCCGACCGGAGCCGCCGCCCGACGAACCCAGCTCCGCCACGTCTCTGCCGAGACGCGTGGCTCAGCTCTGAGCCAGCCAACGCACCTCGCCTTAATGGCAGACGGCCACTGTCTCCACCGGCCTCCCCCTGGCATTAAGATGGACGGCCGCCGTCCCCACAGAACCCCACCGGCCTCACCTGCCTCACCCGCCGCCGTAAATGGCCGCCGCCTCTGTCCGCCCGTGGACGGCGCCGTCCAAGGTACCTGGCACCTCCCCCAGCCAGCCAGCTCACCCCTGGACGGTGGCTTCCCTCAGTAGCTTGCCACGTCGCGCCGCCCTCCCCGCAACCACCTCGCCGGCGCAGTAATGGCGTTGCCACCGTGTCCGCGTTCGGGAAGCCGCGGCATGGCCTCTCCCCGCCTATAAAAGGGGCCCCGAGCACCCGGCTCCTCATCTCCACCTCTCCCCTCCTCCAGCAAACCATCCCAACCTTCCCCGAGCAAGCAAGACGACCGGAGGAGCCATCTTCCTCGACTCCGGCCGCCTCTGCCACCGCCACTCTCTCGAAGCTCACCACCCCTCCAGAGCTTTCCCCTCCCCACTCTCTGCTCCAAAATCTTCCTTGAGCATCCACCGACCCATCCCCACCTTCAAATCACCTCGGGAACCACCATGGGCGAAATGCCCAAAATCGCCTCGCCGGAGCTCTTCGGGTGTGCTCGCCGTCGGCGACCCCGTCTACTCCGATGACCAAGGAGGGTACCCATGGGACCGCCTCGGCCTCCTGGACTCAACGGTGGGCTCGGCTCGCCGTGGGGCCCTGCCGTTCGCCGGCAAACATCGCCGGAGTCCCGCCCCGTTCTGTCGCCAGGAAGAAGGGCGGGTGGACCGTGGTCAAACCTGACCAGTGGGCCAGGCGGGCCCACTGTCAGTGACCCACAACACGCTGTGTGAGTGGACACGGGTTCCGCAAAGCCCGTCTCCGCGTGAGGGAAACGTACTCACCTTTTTCGCCTTCGTCGTCAGCACCTTTCCCCGCAGCCAGATGACTGGGCTCGGCCCAGTGGCGCCGTGGAGCTAAACAGCGCTCAGGGCGCGATTCTGTCCTTTCTTTTTATCATTCCCAGCAGCTTTCAAATAATTCCATAGTAGCCATTTCTACTCTAAAATTGGTAATTCAAATTTCTGTAGGTTTCTAAAATCATGCTCTGTTTATTTAAATTAGGTGAACATTTTTTTCCTATATATATAGTCTCTGTTTAACCTTTTAAATAGTACTTTTAATCATATATTCCACTTAGTAATTCCATTAGTAATTCAAATATGCTCTAATTAAATTATTTCTTTTTCTGTTATTTCTTAAACATTCCCTAGTTTATTTTAGTATTTATTTCAAAAATATTTGAAATACTTTTTAGTGCTGTTTTTGAATTATGTGGTGATTTAGATATTTTTGAAAATAGGAGATGGAGAGGAGATAATATTTTTTCAAACTTTTGGAGTGCACCCAATATTTCTGCATGCTCAAGGCAAGCATCTTGAACACTTGTTATGATGATTGCATAGTGAGTTATTTGCTAGGGTAGTTTAGGCTTGACTATGTTGAATTCACATTTAACTTGCATAATGCTAGTAGTACATACATGATCATGTGCATATTTTCTCTTGCATGCATTCCACTACGGTATTGATATGCATGAATTGTGAGTACCCAGGAGTGTGCTCCTGTTTTGGACGTGCCGGTGGGCACGGGCCATATTTGACACGGTGGTGTCACGAGATATTTGTGGAAGCAGGCAAGGGTTGTGGCCCTGTCCTGGTGATACTGTGAAAGAATGTTTTGTTGTGCTAACCACTGCAGGGAGCATAAGCCTCCTGAGTCGACCATAGATCGAGTCTTGTTCCGGTAACCCCCATACTTGTTTCGTACTACCACTTGTCCCTGCCTCGGGTAAGGTATGGTTTAGTAAGTTGTTAACCCCTTTCCATGCACACACCGTACAGAGGGCCACGATGAGGGTTTCCAGGGCCCTGGACTAAATCCAGTCATCGGGTCAAGGGGGCATGGGTGTTTCCGGCTGTCGTGATGCTGAGAGGGAGTGTACCCTTGTAATCCGCGCGTTTGAATAGTGATCCCATGCTATTGGAGGTTGTAGCCTTCCCACTTAGAGTTTTACTTAACTGTTGTTTTGGGTGATCCCTGGCAGCAGAAAAGTTAAGCTGGTGTGTGCTGGTTAGGTGTGTTTTCAACCCAAAGACCGTAATGGGAATTAGTCAGTATCATTATACTGACTAAAGAAATCCTATACTTGTGGGTAAAGAGTACACCCTCTGCAGAGTTTAGAAACCTATTCGAATAGCCGTGTCCGCGGTTAAGGGCTACAGTCTGGGTTGGTCAAGTGTCGGTCTCCGGAGGAAATATTTAAAATTGAGCATGGTTATTTTGCGGGATAATTATCGTTGCTACTGGTGTTATCATTAGCCTATTTGATGATATGATTATTATTGTGGACTAACCCGTTTCTCTTATTTTATTTCCTTAGAGTGTCTGAGGGGCTGGCTAGACTACCCCGGGCACTCGCCTTTATTTTCAAGTCCTTTTTGTGGCGTCCCTCGAGTGTCAGGCGGTTTATCACGCCACTACTCTTGTGGACACCCGACTGGCATTTCTTTTCAAGTCCTTTCGTGGCGTTGCCTGAGTTCTCGGATGGTATCGTCCGATTACTCTTTTAGACACCCGACTGGCATTTCTTTTCAAGACCGACCGTGGTGTCACTTGACATCCGACCGGCATTTCTTTTATATTTTATTGATACTAATATTTATTTCCTGCACTAACCATTATTCACCATGCCATATTTTAATTCCTGTCAGCATGCATTTAATATAAGTCCATCATGAGCATATGTATATATATTTTTAATTCATCATGACCATATAATTGTTTGCTGCATTTGTTATATCATTTGTCCATGATGTTTGCGAGTACATTCAAACGTACTCACTGGCTTGTCCCTGGCTATTTACTTGGCCAGGTTAGGAGTTCCGCGAGGAGTACCACAGTGACGTCCGTGCGAAGCCTAGGAGTGCAGCCACGCGGGATAGGAGTTATCCGGGTCAGCTGTTCCTGTTGGAATGGAGCCCCATCGATGTGGAGATCCACAAGCCAATTCCTTCATCCACCACCGGAGTCATTATTATATCAGTAGACCTTATGGTCTTGTATTAAATTCTTGTAAATGCTTGGTAATCTGTAACAAGGATGTGTCCACCAGTAACAGTAATCCTGGACTGGTGATGACACTAGGGGTTATTTTCCGGAATATTGTATTCCCGAAATCCGGCCCCGACATATCATGGCCTGAGTCTTGAGCAGCTGGAGACTTTCCGCGCGGAGGCCCAGCCGGAGCTGGCTGCGGAGCAGAAGGAGCTCGTCCAACATGCTGCCGCCCTTGCTGAATACGCCGACACCTCCCTCTTCATCCCGGAGTTGGATGACAGGGGCCATGTGGTGCCACCTGGTAACTTCGGGCTGGACTTGGCGGCGTCGGAAGAGCCGGACGAGGAGATCGCCTCTAGCGAAGATGATGAATAAGAGGAAGGCAGCGATGAGGAGACCAGCTCCTAGGGGGCGGACCCAGCGGCCAGTCGCCAGCCTGACCAGTCCTCAACAAGCGGACCGGGAGTAACGGCCCCGCCTGCTGTAGGGGGCGGCCAGACCGAGACCCGCCAGGCGGTCTCCCCGGAAGCCGGCTCCGTCGTGCCACCTGCCCAGCCTGCTGCTCCTTAGGATTTTTGTCTGTATCTTCTGCCTTTCTGTAAGACTCGTAGGGTTAATCCGAACAATTCCACCCGCTGGGTGTATTTAGTAAGTTATTGCTGCAAGGCAGCTCTTAAGGCCTTTTGGATGTAAATATTCTTTTTAATGTTGCATCGTTTTTATGCAATTGTGTCGAGTCCTAGGATTAGCCTTGCCCTAGTTCCTTGTGGCGATTTTCTCCTTGCCAACCCCTTGTACTGCCGCCCTGCCAGACAGACGGCCACTCCGTGGTCCTGTGGCTGGGTCAGGGACTTGGCTGTTTTCGGGGTGGGCAAGTATCTTGCCCTCTGGAAGACGGTCTGGCCAAGCCTAGAACCGGCTGGCCGGCTGCTCGGTAGCCGGCTGTTAGTTTTAAGGGCCGGCTGGCCCTATGTATTTTTTCCATAGCCGTTTTTCATGTGGGCACCACTTCTTGCCTTTGGCTCCTGCCAGCTAGACAGCCGCGTTTTGCGAGTCTGTGACTGGATGCAGGAGAGGGCTTGGATGCCATCACATTACTTGTCTGACTTTTTAAGGAGAATTCCCTAGACATAGGTCTAGGCGGCCAGTCCCCGGACCGTCTGGTAGGCTCCGGTGCCGGACAAAGGAGTGAATCGACAATCATTCATAGGCATAATTCTTATCATATAGATAAAGGGTTGGGCAGTCCCCGAGAACTCCTCGGGGTTCCCACTGATTCTCAAAATAACTTTAGATAGCACGACACATACTGTCTTTCAGCTATAAAAGCATCAAAGAAGGTTTGCGTTCCAAGGGCGCTCCGACTCCTTGCCTGAGTCGTCTCTCTTGCGCGCTCTTGGCTTCTGGGCATCGATAAGGTAGTAGGCGTCGTTGCCTAGTACCTTGCTGACGATGAACAGTCCTTCCCAAGGAGCCGAGAGCTTGTGCTGGCCGGCTGTTCGTTGGATCAGCCGGAGCACAAGGTCTCCCTCGCGGAAGGAGCGTGGCTTAACTCGCCGGCTGTGATAGCGGCGGAGACCCTGCTGGTAGATGGCGGAGCGGCTGAGTGCTACCAGCCGGGCCTCCTCTAGCAAATCCACGCCGTCTTCGCATGCTTCTTTGGCTTCAGCTTCCGTGTATATGGTGACGCGAGGCGAGTCAAACTTAATGTCCGTTGGGATGACGGCCTCGGGCCCATAGACGAGGAAGAAAGGGGTGAAGCCGGTGGATTTGTTCGGAGTGGTTCTGAGGCTCCACAGGACAGACGGCAGTTCTTCGATCCAGCAGCCGGCCGACCGCTCCAAAGGTTCGACCAGTCGGGGCTTGATGCCAGATAGGATGAGGCCGTTGGCGCGCTCGACTTGGCTGTTAGACTGTGGGTGGGCAACGGACGCTAGGTCCAACCGGATGCCCTGAGTTTCACAAAAACGGGCAAGTGCGCCTTTGGCAAAATTTGTGCCGTTGTCGGTGATGATGCTGTGCGGTATACCATACCGGACTGTGATGTCTGCAATGAATGTCACAGCAGTTGGGCCATTGAGTTTCTTGATTGGCTTGGCTTCGATCCACTTGGTGAATTTATCTATTGCCACAAGCAAGTGTGTCAGGCCTCCTCTGGCAGTCTTGAAAGGTCCTACCATATCCAGACCCCAGACGGCAAATGGCCAAGTGATCAGTATAGTCTTGAGTGCAGAAGCTGGCAAGTGTTGCTTGGAGCTGAAGCGTTGGCAGCCGTTGCACTTTCTCACCAAATCTTTGGCATCGTCCAAAGCAGTCTTTCAGAAGAAACCGTGGCGGAAAGCTTTGGCCACGAGAGATCTTGAGGCCGCATGGTGGTCGCACTCTCCTTGGTGAATGTCCCTCAGGATGGCCAGCCCTTTTGTTGCTTCTACACAGCGTTGGAAGACGCCCGTCGCACTCCTTCTGACGAGCTCTTTGTTGACAATGGTGTAAGCTGAGGCTCGGCGTTGAACTTGTCGTGCCGAAGTTTCTTCTGCTGGCAGCTCTCCTTTGAGCAGGAATGTGAGGATTGGCTGTGCCCAAGACGGCGCTGAGACTCCAGTTGCTTCGGCCAGAGAGACCAGGGTGGTTGGGCTGGGAGGTGGAGGGCTAGGCTGAGCCGTCTGCTGTGTATCCGAAGTCCCCAAGCCATCTGTTGGGGCCGGCGTCTCCTGGCCGTCTGCTGGAGTAGTCCCTGGGCCAGGAGCTGGCGTGGCTATGGGTGGTCCGTCTGTTGGAGTTGGAGTGTCGTGGCCGCATGCTGGGACAGTCTCTAGGCCAGCAGCCGAAACCGCGAGGCCGCCTGCCCCGGGGTCGGCTGGTATGAAGATTGACTCCGACTCTTGTGAAGGTTTGATAGACGGTTTGCGCAGGCATTGGAGAGATACGCCGGCTGGTATTGCTTGGCGGGTGGAACCGATTCGCCCCAAGGTGTCTGCTTGCATGTTATCAGCTCTTGGCACATGGAGGAACTCGCAGCCATCAAAGTGTCCACTGATCTGCTAGATAAGGAAGCGATAGCTTGCCATGTTTGCGTCCTTGGCGTCCCAGTCCCCAGACGACTGCTGGACAACCAGGTCTGAGACACCGTAACACAGCACTCGGCGGATTCCAATCTCCTTGGCCATCCGGAGCCCATGGATAAGTGCCTCATATTCAGCCACGTTGTTGGAGGCGGCAAAGTGGATCTTTAGGGTGTACTTGAGCTTATTGCCTTTGGGGGAGGTGAGGACGACGCCGGCTCCCAGGCCGGTGCGCATCTTTGACCCGTCAAAGTGCATCCGCCAATGGGTTAAGTCTGGCATGGGCGGCAGGTACTGGGTTTCAGCCCAATCGACGAGGAAGTCGGCCAACACTTGCGATTTGATGGTGGTGCGTGGCTGGTAGAAGATGGTGAAGGGGGCCAGCTCAATGGCCCACTTGGCCACTCTTCCGGAGGCATCTCTGTTCCCCATGATTTCAGCAAGCGGGGTCGTGCAGACGACCGTGACAGAATGCTCTTGGAAGTACTGCTTGAGTTTCTTGGCGGTGAAGTACACGCCGTAGCACATGTTCTGGTAATGGGGGTAGTTCTTCTTGGACGCTGATAGCACTTCGCTCAAGTAGAAGACGGCCCGTTGGACGGGCAAGGCTCTGCCGTCCTCTGGGCGCTAAACCACAATGACAGTGCTGACCACCCGGCTGGTGCCGGCTATGTAAAGGAACATGGGTTCCTTGTCTGCTGGCGCCGCCAGGACAGGCGGGGTGGACAGCAGTCGTTTGAGCTGCTGGAAGGCTTCATCCGCCTGGTCGTTCCACTCGAAGCAAGTGGTCTTCTTCATCAGTTGGTACAGGGGGAGTGCCTTTTCTCCTAGCCGGCTGATGAAGAGGCTGAGAGATGCCAGGCACCCCGTGAATCTTTGGACATCTCGCACATGGGTCGGTCGTTCCATCCTCTCAATGGCTTTGATCTTCGCGGGGTTGCACTCAATGCCGTGCTCGGATACTAGGAAGCCAAGGAGCTGGCCTGTTGGTACCCCGAAGACGCATTTTTCCGGGTTAGCTTAATCCGAAAGCGGCGCAGGTTCTCAATGTTTCTTGGAGATCCTCCAAAAGGGTTCCTCTCTTCTCCGTCTTCACCACAATGTCGTCCACGTAAACGTGGGCGTTCCTGCCAAGCTGCTTGAGGAGACACTTCTGCATGCAACGCTGAAAGGTGGCGCCGGCATTTCTCAAGCCAAACGTCATGGTCAGGTAACAGAACGCCCCAAACGGTGTGAGGAAAGCAGTCTTCAGACGGTCAGCTGGATCAAGCTTGATTTGATGGTATCCTGAATAAGCATCAAGGAAAGACAGCAGCTCGCATCCGGCCATGGAGTCAATCACTTGATCTATTCGTGGCAGAGCAAACAGATCTTTAGGGCAAGCTTTGTTCAGGCTGGTGTAATCAATGCACATGCGCCATTTATTGTTCTTCTTCAGCACCAGGACTGGATTCGCCAGCCACTCGGGATAAAAGACTTCCATGATGAAGCCGACTGCTAGTAGGCGGGAGACCTCCTCCCCAACGACTCTTCTCTTCTCTTCTGATAGGCGGCGCAGCGGCTGCCTGACAGGCTTTGCGTCTTCTCTCACGTGTAGCTTGTGCTCGGCGAATTCCGTCGGGACACCAGGCATGTCCTTGGGGGACCATGCAAAGATGTCCCGATTCTCACGGAGGAAATCGACGAGCTCGCTTTCCTATTTGCTGTCTAGGCTTGACCCAACGACAGCAAATCGCTCCGGGTGAGACGGGTCCAATGAAATCTTCTTTGTGTCCTTGGAGGGCTGGAACGAGCCTTGCGGCTCCGCCTCCTTGTGATCGGCTGGTATGGCCGGCTGCTCGCCAGCCATTGCCACCAGCCGCTCCAGACGACGCTTTTCCTCAGCCACAACAAGGGTTTCTGCCAAGCGACTGCTGGCCGTTGCGCATGCAATGGACTTCTCGTAGTCCCCGGTTATGGTGATTATTCCCTTGGGACCAGGCATCTTCATCTTGAGGTAGGCATAATGAGGGACTGCCATGAACTTTGCAAGAGCGGGCCGGCCCAAGATCACGTGATAGGGACTTTCCAGATTTACCAGTTCAAACCATACCGGCTCCCTCCGGAAGTGCGTCTTGTCACCAAATAGGACATCGACCCTGGCCTTGCCGATTGGTGAATAAGAGAGGCCTGGCACAATGCCATGGAACACGGTCCTGGTAGGCTGAAGCTGCTTCTCTTTGATGCCCAACTTCTCCATGGTGTCTCGGTACATGATGTTGATGCTGCTGCCACCGTCTACCCGGGCTCGGGAATAACGGCAGGCCCGCCTGTTAGTGGAGAGAGTGGCGTCCAGGACCAAGGCATAGGCCCTTGGAGAGGGCATGACAGCCGGGTGATCCTCTCGGCTCCAACTGACAGGCCTTTCAGACCAGTGCATGAATTCTGGGCTCTTGACGGCAACAGTGTTGACTTTTCGGCGCTGCTGGCGCCGGCTGTGCTTATCATCCGTCTGGCTGGTGAAGATGACATAGGCTCTATTTTCTTCTGGGAATTCGTCCTGGATCTGGCCGCCAGGACGAGCAGCCGGCGGATTAGGAGGCGGAGCCGGCTGTCCAGCAGGCAGTGGAGGCAGGGCTTCTCCCCTCGCAATCCTTGTGAGCCAGTGACACTTTCGTGTGATGTGGTTGGAGGGCTTCGCGCCGCTGTGGAACTTGCAGGGGCGTCCAAGGCTTGATCGAAGGAGAAGGCCGGTTGCCACACCGGTTTGCTGCCCTTCTGGCGCTTGGGCCCTACTTGATCTTCTGGCTGCTGTCCGTCGACCGCCGCCACCAGCCGGCTGTTGGCAGCCGGCGCGTGGGCCTTGCGCTTCTGATCGCTGGTCTGCTGGCGCCGGCTGGATTCTCCTGCCGGCGTCTTGGAGGTTGGAGGGGTCATCTTGCCAGAAGCATCCACTTGCAGCTCGGTCTTCATGGAGGAGTCAGCGGTGGCGTACTTGTCTGCTATGCTCGGCAGCTCATCCAGCGTGGCCGGCTCGTCACACAGGAGCCGGTGCTTGAGCAAGGTGCCCTCTCTGCACCCAGCCGTGAAATACTCGATGTCTTGTACCTCGTGCACTCCCTCACAGGAATTTCGCAGCTCTGCCCAACGCGTCAGATAGTCACGGGTCGACTCGTCTGGGCCTTGGACACACAAGGAGAGCTGACGCGGCTTGGGAGGGCGCTTGTAGGTGCTGGTGAAGTTGCGAGTGAAGGCGTCGGTGAAGTCTAGCCAGCCATTGATGCTGTTGGGCTTGAGGATGTTCAGCCACGTCCGAGCCGTGTCCTGGAGCATGAGGGGCACGTACTTCACCGCGACACGCCTGTTGCCAGTGGCTATGCTGACAGCCGTGGAGTAGTCCACCAGCCAGTCCTCTGGTTTTACTGATCCGTTGTACTTGGGGGTGTCTCTGGGGAGCGAGAAGCCCTTGGGAAAAGGCTCGTTGCGGATGCGAGGGCCGAAGCAGGCTGGACTGAGGTCATCTTCTTTTTCAACTGCCTGGGAGCGAGCCAGACGGTCCAGGTGGTGGCGGGCGTCGTTTTCCCCGACCCCCTCGCGGCGGCCCAGGCGGCCTGCCAGAGAGGGGTGGTCAACAGGCGGAGGAGACACGCGCCTCTCCCGCCTGGGAGGAGGCGGCTGCTCCCCTCGTCGTTCTACGGCCCTTGGGCGACCGTCTTCGTCGCGCTCGATGGTGAAGCGCGTCTGCCGGCTGCGGTTGGCAGCGGGCTCTGAGTCTCGCCGGTTGGTGGCGCCGACTGTTGGAGAGCGGGATGTGGCTCCTTGCTCCCGCCGAAAGGGGCGGTTGTCGGCGTGCGCGCCCGCCTCTGATGCCCGGTGGCGGGCCTCCTGCTGCGTAGCAGCAGCATCGAGGAGCTGGTGGGCATGCTGGGTCACGCAACGGAGTTCGTCTCCCTCCAAGTGGCCCATCTCATCGACTGCCGCCTGGGCAGCCCTTAGGTTCTCCGACGGAGTGAGGTACACAGGCCGTGGGGCCCCCAGCATGTCTGCTAGCAGCCCGCCGCGATCGCGGACAGCGCCGGCTCGACTAGGTTCGCCAGCAGCCGGCGTGCCACAAATGGTGCGGTCCATTTCGTGGCGGTAAGCTTCAGTGAGGCGTCGGGAGGCAGCCAATTTGTTGGCGCTGTCGAGGAGCGAAACGCGGAGCGCCTCCAACTCCGCGCCGTCTGCCCCCACCGCGACAAGGGCGGCGAGGTGCTGCAGAGCGGCCTCGAGCGGGTCTGGACCCATTCTGCACGATGGTTCGCCGTGGTCGGTGACGAGAACCTCCGTGACGATGCCGATGGTGCCGCAGATCGGAAGAACGGGAAAAGGGTCGTTGACGATCTCCACGTGCTCGGGGAAGGAGTCGTCCGGCCCTGCGTCGGCGTCTACGATCATGTCTACCGGTGGGTCAGAAGAGCCCACTAACTCCACGTCAGAGGCATGCTCGTCGACGAGGTGAAGCTTGTCGAGGAGCTCGACGAGGAAGCTCTCCGGCGCCACTGGCTCGGCCGCCGAAGAGGGCTCGTCGTGGATGCGGGCGGCGCCGAGCAGATCGGCGAGCCCGCTCACGGCGCATGCAGCCTCAGCGCTGCGAAGCATCCCGGTCTCCACGCCAGCGGGCGTGCCGGGCTGGCTACTCTCGCCATGTAGGAACAAGGTTCCCGTCCAGAGCATGTCTCCGGACGACGATGCACCTAGCCCAACGATGGACGCCAAATGTCGGGGTTTTGGGACAACATATGCCAACGGATGGCTTATCATGCATGGGGTCAAAAGAACATCGCCGGGCTCGGGAAGCAGGATAAGGCGATACTTAGGACGCCTACCAATCTTACCCAGGTTTGGGGCTCTCCGAGGAGATAACACTCCTAGTCCTGCTCTGCGGGGGCTCCGCGTCATGACTGATAGCACTTGAGTGGTTACAAGATTGCTCCTTGAGCTATGAGGTTCAAAGGAAGAGGATGAGCAAGGCTAGCTCACCTCCCCTCTCTATCTAGGGTTTTCTCTTGTGATCTTCTAATAGCCAACCTTCCAGCCCCTCCTCATGGAGGACCCTGGGGTTTATATAGGCCTACCCCCCAGGGGTACAATGGTGAACTCGACGGCGTGGCCCCTAGTCATCAGTGTCTTCTGGCGTCGGCCTCACCGCCTGTCTGCTGGGGCCCGCCGCCTGCGGGCCCCTCGTGATTGTATTTCACTGTGGGGATGCTTTTGCTGACGACAACCTTGTCAAGAGGGAGATGGCTACAGCGCCATCACCCCTCGCCGTACGCTGCCGCCTCGCCCCGTCCCGTCGTCTTGATGAGGCTCGGACTTCTAGGATGGGGCTTGCCGTCTGCCACTAGACGGCCGTCTCCCCTGGCCGCCTGCCAGGGGCGGCTTGTTCGTGGGCTTACCCGCTGACCGATGGGGCCAGCCGCCTGCTGGCCCCGCAGTTTGCGGGTAGTGGGATCGTGGCCTCCTCTAACCGTTGCTTGGTCACGAGCTTCGTGGCTACAGTGACCCGCCGCCCAGGGGATATTTATAAGGTACACGACCACTGTAGCCACACCCTTACAGATCTTCTAAGGACATGTTCTCCTGTAGCCACGCCTCCGCCACGCTGGGACCCCCCTCAGCGTGTTCCCTGAGGGAGGAGTGCGGGGCCGTCTGCTGGCTGGTGGTGTTGGTGTTACCGCCTGCTGGGTCCCTGTCGCCTGCTAACCAAGCGGCTGTCATTTGTCTTAAAATACCAAGGGTAGTCGCCGAGGGTACCCATGGTCAATATCTCCGACAACTTTAGTTATCTAAACACTCTTATATTAGTTTACAGAGGGAATAACCACGTATAAATTTTTTTGTGAAGAACGAGGATCGATTTTTTTTTTGGAGCACCATGGATTTCCTTTGTTCTTGATAATTTAGACGCAGTTAAAACACACGAAAATGTTTGTTGTCAATTTTTTTTACTCTCCATTCGACATCAAAGAAAAATAAACTAGTACTCTAGCACACATAGGACTAGTCGTGCAGTCATATACTCATATAGTGGAACCACTCATCATCCATGGGTTCATGAAGGTGCTTCATATAATTGGAGAGGACAAGCTATATTGTCGACTTGACTACTGTGCATTAGTTTTACCTTTTGCGTTGCTTTCGGTGATAGAACGTGTGCACCATATGCATCTCACCACCAAGAACTTCTTCGTCATTTTTGGGCCGGCATACATTGATAATGTGTGCTTGTATGGCGCTGCAGGGAAAGATTTGTTCTCGGTGGGGGCGCTATGCATATGGTTGATTTGTTCATATGGCGTCGAATAAACTGGTAGTCATCTAGCTTATGGTTGATCTTCACGAAACGATACACACTACATTTTTTCATTTTTGATGACGATTGAGGGGTTGATACACACTACATTTTTTTGTCTAGAGAGAACGATACACACCATCATTTTTAGTAACACCCTCCTTCATTAAGTGCAAAGGTTTAAAGGAATACAAATAATTTCGGGCAAATCTAAGAGCCACATATGGCGCCTGGTAGAAAGTGAGGATGCCGCTTTGGCGAGATTATGAGCATCTACATTAAGCCATGGTTTCTCGTGGATAAATTTGACGTCTCGAAGCGAATTCCGTTGAAAGTTGATCTCTCGCAGAATAGTACCATACCGACGAGGAGCATCGGATGCAATGTTAGCCACCACTTCCCGGCAGTCGGAGGCAATGCACAGCGTGTCGAGGTGTAGATCGGTAGCTAATGGCAAAGCCTCTTTGCATCACGATACACACGATACACACTAGGCACAACGCTATTATACATTCTTTTTTAAACGACTACTATATGTGTCCTGGTTTATTACTCCTCTTTATATTCTGTGCTAAATATTGATCTTAAATATGTTAATGCATGTCTAAAAACATATAATTGAAAACTATGTTCAAATACGAATTCAGCGATATAATTTTTGGTGACATGAATTAATATTTTATTAGTTAAATGTCTAGTTAAAATTTGACATAAAATACAAAGAAAACTTATAAACCAGAACGAAGGTAGTACACTACTAGATGCTGTCACGTTCCGAGGGACAAAGGGCCAATCATGCACAAAGCAGCGAGCCAGCACCAGCCCCAGCCCGGCCTCACTAAGTCGACAGCACTTACCTATTTCCTACTAGTATCTAAACCTAATTTGATCCTATCCGGAATACTGGGCTTTAGTTTGAGCCCTCAGATTCTTGCATGAATCCACGGTGCTCTTCGTTTGCCGACATACAGTGACAACACTGCCCACTCCCGTTCTACATGAACGTGCTGTAGCTAGCTTTGGAGTGGTGCGGATCTCCAACGATTGGATATACCTATACGTCCACTAATAAAAAATGCATGCTCATGTTTTGACAGCTTTAATTGTCACGTTGCTAGCTACCGCTAGTGACCCACCTGCTGTCACCTAAACTACAGCGTACAGTGGCTACAAGCCACGTGAGATCGAGCTGACATTAGCGTAGTGCTCCAGATAACATGCATGGGCGCGCGCAAGTCAACAATGGCGACAGTGGGGGCATGCGCGCATTAGTTTGCTAGCAGACGCAGCGGCGCGGCGACGCATGCGACGCCGGGAGGCTGGTGCATGAATTTGGCCGACGACCTGCACGCGACTACGCGACCGAGCGGCAGTAATGTGAGGCGGATGGATAGATCCATATAGGAGGTTAGATAAATCGTAGCTATCGGTGAATGGCCGAAAAAGCTTCTTGTCAGCTAGTTTGCCCTTTCGTACCCAGTTTGTATTGACTCGAGCGGCCTCGGTTGAACTATCACTGGTTTTGACGAGTGCTCCTCAGCAAGTGCCACACCAAAGAAAAAAAGAGGATGCTCGGAGCATCTACAACCGTACCTCCCAAGCCCATCTGATACCCTCGGCAGCCCACGCGGTTAACGAAAATCTAATTGGGACGTGTGTCTCAAAGTCTCAAACGTCCGGACTGATCGGCACTTTTCATATTCAATCAAAATATAGAGTGGGTATAGATCGAACGGGCATGCCAGCCGCGTCGGACCCGGGCCACGTTGGCCCACCCGACATCACATATATTCCTCCCCATCCGCTCGCCGGACCAAACCTTAGCCATTTCACTCCACCCTCCTCCGCCACTCAGGCTCATCTCCGGCGGTCTTCAGCAGTCTCCGGCATGGCGGGCTGAGGATTCAAGTCCTGCACCTCCAATGCATCGACCCCGAGCTTATTCCACACAGCCCGGAGGAGATGGTTGTCCGGTTTGCGCTCCGCCGCTCCCAGGAGGAGACCCGTCCCCGGCAGCGCTTGGACTCCTTCCGCCGGGAATCCATTGCGTCCGCCCAAATGGCGCATGGATCCGGCGAAAGGTGTGTCCTCGCTGCCTCGTCGAAGCCGGTGCGGTCCATCTAGCGTCCGAACGTGGTGGCGTACGCGCAACTCCTTCATTGACGCGCCGAGCATCGGGAAGCACTATGGGCCTCGTCTAGCGAGAACATGGCATGGCGTCCCCGTCGTGCGAGGCAGCAGCAGGCCTCGCGACGGTGGACGTGGGTGAGGCGGAGTTGCATTCTTCGGCACCCCATATGGTGCAGTAGTCCAAGAGTCGCAACCGCATCATGGTGGACGCCGTCGGCTCATCCCAGGACGGACCCATCATCGATTTGACGTCCACCGAGAGCGTTCGGGTTCACGCGTCTTGAGTCTCGTGAGCCATCTCGTGTCCCATGCCCTACTCAACCTTGTCGGCGACCGGACCAACACTCTGGGGAGCGCAATCGGCCGCCGGACATAGCCACGGGAGAACCGGGAGAGCTCCGGTAAGATTAGGTTTCGCGTTGCATGTAACAATAAGGATTTGAGATTTCTAATTTGAGGTGTTCGGTTGTAGAATCTAGATTTGAGGCGTGACCGGTCACTGTCCGCGGACGCACCAGGTCGCCTCCGCGGGCATTTGAGGGGTCAGATTTGATGCGCTCAGCTGTAGATGCTGGCGCCCCCAACCCGACCTCAAACACTCGGGCGGCCGATCACTGACCGCTTACAAAAATCCGAACAAGACAAGCGCCTCATACAGGTCTCAAATGCTCGGATTAATCGGCACCCATAATATCTATCCAAATTGTTGGGAAACGGTGCATGGAAAACAAAACAAAAATCTATGCACACACAATGATCTATCCATGGAGATGCATAGCAATGAGGGGGAGAGTGTGTCTACGTACCCTCTTAGACCGTAAGCGGAAGCGTTTCACAATGTGGTTGATGTAGTCGAACTTCTTCGCGCTTCAACCGACACTAGTGCAGAACCGGGCTATAGCACCGGTTCGTAAGGCCCTTTAGTGCGGTTCAGCACGAACCGCCACTAAAGGGTCAGCACGTGGCACGAGCCAGCGTCGGGGGCGGGAAGACCTTTAGTTTTATTATTTATTTTTCCTTTAATTTTGTGTTTTTCATTTAATTATTTTTTATTTGCTGATATTTTACGATACTACATATTGTACACGTATGCATATATATAAATAGAATATATTGCAGAAACGATTATATATATACATCATCGAATGTCTCGCACACCATTCACATATGCATACACATGTATATTTATAATTTTGTATATATATATATATATATATATATATATATATATATATATATATACAATTTCTCCTACATGGAGGCATTACTGCGGTAGCGGGTAATGGTATTCTCCTTCAGGGTTTATGACATGATCGAGCAAAAATCCCGCTATTTTCTGTAACATCCCAAATTTCTCGAATTTGGAATGTTAATAGGATCATTCTTTTACATCATGTTTTCTATTCTTATTTTGAAATTTCTGAATATTGATAGTATTTTGGAGTTGTTGAAACTCAAAAGTTTTTAGTTGTTATAATGCTCTTTGTATGCTTGCATTGCATAAAATATTTTTTGTGTATGTGAGTTTTAAAAATGTTCATACTGTCAAGAATAATGGTCTAGTTCATTTGATAATTATTGTATATTTCATAATCTCAAAATTATTTTATTTGTGTGTTATTTTAATGTTTGAGTGCCCTAGTGCATGCAAATAATTTTACAAAATTGTATTATAGGTGGAACTAGTGTTCCTATATTTTATATTAGTAGTCTTGATTTTACTATATATATATGTATTTTTTATTTGGGTTTTATACTGGTGTTTTATTTTAGTTAGTTTTCTTTCTGCTGTCTATTTTGTTAAAAAAAAACCAGCCGGCCGGCCAGGCCAGTCAGCCGGCCAGCTAGCACCGCAGACCACCAATCCGAGGCCCAACCAGGGCTTCGCCCACGCGCGCAGCGCAACAGCAACAGCGACAGCAGCCCGGCCCAGTTTTGCCCAACACAGCAGCCCACACCCCGCCAGTCTCTTTGTTTGTTTTTTTTCCTTCCTCATCTCTGCCGCTGACACCTGGGGTCCTCTCGTCATCCCGTTCCCCTCGACGTGTTCGTCACGGACTCCACCCCTGATCCAAAATCCTTGCTTGGTTCGATCGATCTCTTGCACCCCCCGCACTTCCAGCCTCATATAAGTATTCCCCACCCCTGCCTCGTCCAATTTTTGGCAAAACGGAGCTCTCCCGTGCCCTAGGGCATCGCCCCGATCTCACCAGAGATTTTTCGTCGCCGCCGCCGTTGCTGGTTGCTCTCGTCGCCGTTGGTAGTGTCAAGCACCTCTCCCCCCTATGTTGCCTTCGCCCTGCTCTCCTCTACCACCCTCACTCATTAGATCGCGCAGGGAAGCACCGTACCGAGCGCTAGGACCTCCACCCGAACCTCCACACCGCCGCCGCGACTCCAGCCGCTTTCTGCCGCCGTCCCCGCTCGCCACCGACGCCTTGCGGACTTCCTCGACACCCCCGCGGAGCGCCGCGTCTCGTGCGCCACCGTACGATGCTCGGAGACCACCGGAACCGTCGCCGCATCGAACTCTGAGCCGCATCGCCGTCGTCTTGCTCAACTCCGGCGCCCAGCCTCTGTTCATCTCCGGTGAGTCACCATGCACCGTCCAATCCCCATCCAATGGCCAGTATTAGATCTTGCTTCGTTTTTTTTTCGAACCGGTATGCACTAAATTGCGAACGACCGTCGCATAAGCTTAGCAGCGAACACCCTCCAGCCAATCCTGTCATGCCACGTGGCACGTCCACAGCTGTGCAGCAGTTCTTCCAGGAATACTTTTTGGCACAATATTTTTTTGACAGATTCTATATCAAAACTTCATTTAAGTATATCTTTTAGTATGTAACTCCAAATTTGTCGATTCTTTTTCCTGTGTACTCGTAGAGACCAGGAGAATATTGTAGAACCAAAATTTCACATGTTTGAACAGTTCAAATTTGAGTTTGTTTAAATTTGAATTCAAACTTCCGGAGGCCATATCTTTCAAACCGTCGATCCAAATTAGTTGATTCTTTTTGCCTTGTGATCCTAGTATCATGTATATATTATTTACCTACTGATATGTTTTGTTAGTTGAGTTTTATTTGAATTCTTTGTTGTTCACTTTATTGTGAGCCATGTGAGTACAGTTTATTTATCGGTGCCTTCGTTATCGTATAGATTGTCCGGAGTGTCAAGCGAATCGGAATTAAGCGTTAGAGTACTTCAACACCATTCCAGGCAAGTTTGCACTTTTGATTTTGCTCATCCTATGTTCTGCTATGCAAGTGTGGTTTCATGATATGATAAAGGTTTGGCTTGATATGTGTATCCCGTGCTGCCATGTTTTGTTATTGATTGTGTTATGATATGGTGTGATCAACTTGATATGTAGATGTGGGCATGTGTCGCGTGATTCGTGGAAGTGGTGAGCGCTTATAGCTGTAGGCTCGGGACTTTTCCTCGGGTGAATGCGCCATTGGCTGAGCGCTCTATTGTCCCTAGAGAATGCGCCATGACTGAGCGCACTTGAGTTGTCGGGTCTTTTTCTCACGTGAATGCGTCACTGGCTGAGCGCTCTACTGTCCCTAGAGAATGCGCCAGGGCTGAGCGCACTTGAGACATCTTGGAGATCTTTATCATCCGGGTTTGTGTGTACCTTGCCTATGTCGTGGAGGTAGGTGAAGGTAGTCTTACGCGGAATCAAACTTGATTGTTTTGTTATCATACTTTGCTTGTGGATGTAGGTTTGCTATATGATATTGTGTAATTTGCCAATACATTCAATGTATTGACCCTTTGTGTCTGCAACTTATCATCTTGCAGGATTTTCAGATGATCAGTGAGATATAGTAGGGTCGCGAGTCTTCACTCAACATGTTCTCCAGTGGGCATTGATGGACTCATCGTTTATTATGCTACCTTTCCGCTGTTATTATTGAATAAGCTAGCCTTGTGCTATTCAGTTTGTAATACTTTGTATATTCTGGATCATACGTTATATTAAATGATGCACTTGTTATTTGATATTCATATGTACTGTGTGTGCTAGCGAGTCGATCCAGGGACTAGCACGGTAAGCACAGAGACATCGAATCTTATCAGATTCGGGTCGTTACAAATGGTATCAGAGCAGTGTGTTGACTGTAGGTCGTGACCCTAGAAAATGGATTAGAAAAGCCATAGGAGTGAAAAACTTACTCTACTACTTGTTGTCTACTTGTTAGTTCATACCCTGTTACTCATATCTTTAGTTTTTCAAATATAGATGACCCCTGGAATTATATTAATGTTATTTAAGGAGATTTAGTTAGCAGACCACCATTACTAATTTGTGTCTGATGAACGATTTGCGGTAGTATGATGAGATCATATCTCTTGTGGATATGACCTTACGTGTAGGTTTTGATTGTGTTGTGTGATATGTTATATGTTTAGTTGGTTATTGTTTTCTGTGTTGTCATATTTTGTGGATTGTTTGTGCTACGCAATTGGGGGCTTTGATTGATCATATGTGCTCTTTTGATGTGATTACTTTAGGATAGTTTTGGTGACGTGTGTGAATTGTGTGAATTTAGTGTTTGTTTTTGTTCTTGTTGTAGTTTTAGTTGCTAGCATGAGCATATGGGTAGTATTTCCCTTAGACCTAATTCTGTCTATATCTCACCCCTGCTTACCCATCAGATGCCGCCGAGGCGTAACTCTAGAGGCAGTAGTTCAGGAGACAACAACAACAATGACATACCGTCATATATGCAGCAGTTACTTCAGGGACAGACTCAGTTGATCCAATTACTTGTTCAGAACCAGAACAACAACAACAATAATCCACCACCACCCCCAGTTGATGCCCTTACTCGTTTCTTGAAGTTGAATCCTCAGAGGTTTTCTAGTACCCCTGAACCTATTGTGGCTGATGATTGGCTCCGCTCAGTTAATAGGAATTTGGAGATAGTGGGTTGCACTGATGCAGAGAGAGTGCGGTTTGCCTCGCATTTGTTAGAAGGACCAGCCGCAGCATGGTGGGACAATTACTTGGTCACTTATCCTATTGCTAGTATCACTTGGGCACAATTTCAGGCAGGTTTTCGCGCCGCACATGTGTCTGCTGGTGCCATGAGTCTAAAGAAGAAGGAGTTCCGCAGCTTGCGTCAGGGAGGTCGCACTGTGAATGCATATGTGGAGGAATTCAATAATCTTGCATGCTATGCCCCTAATGATGTTAATACAGATGCAGCTAGACAGGAGAAGTTTCTTGAAGGACTGGACGATGAGTTGAGTATTCAGTTGACAGTGGCGACATTCAACAACTGTCAAGAGCTTATTGATAAGGCTATGGTACTTGAAGGAAAGTTTCAACAGGTGGAGAACCGTAAGAGGAAGACAAGGGACACAGAGTTCCATTATGGAGGACAATAGAAGCACCATAATTCGTCAGCATCTTCTGAGTACTATGATTCTGAAGTGGACAATTACAATGGTCATAATCATCATAACCACGAGGGCCATAATCATCATAACGGCGATGGACACAACCACAATGGCCAGAGGGATGGCAACAACAACAACCACGACCTTTCAACGCCCACCAAGAAGGATATCAGTCAGTTACTTTGTTACAGGTGCAGGGAGCTAGGGCATTATTCAAACAACTGTCCTCTGTTGAATAACGTGAATTATGACAATGGGGATTCTGGAGAGAAGGAGAATGATCACCTCGAAAGTGGACATGTGAATCACACGAGGGTAGGAAGACCAGATAATGCATCAGTCTTTGGTAAGATTCTTAATCAAGATCAAGTATTGTGACCGTTCTTTAAATACTGATGCATCATATTTAGTTATGTCAAGGGAGTTTTGGAAATATGCAATGAGTAAGCCTCGAAACCTTGGAATATGGATTATGTCAAGATCCCATCTTTAACCCTGCTAGCCAACTCGAATCTCGAGGACGAGATTCATTCTAAGGGGGGTAGATTTGTAACATCCCAAATTTCTCGAATTTGGAATGTTAATAGGATCATTCTTTTACATCATGTTTTCTATTCTTATTTTGAAATTTCTGAATATTGATAGTATTTTGGAGTTGTTGAAACTCAAAAGTTTTTAGTTGTTATAATGCTCTTTGTATGCTTGCATTGCATAAAATATTTTTTGTGTATGTGAGTTTTAAAAATGTTCATACTGTCAAGAATAATGTTCTAGTTCATTTGATAATTATTGTATATTTCATAATCTCAAAATTATTTTATTTGTGTGTTATTTTAATGTTTGAGTGCCCTAGTGCATGCAAATAATTTTACAAAATTGTATTATAGGTGGAACTAGTGTTCCTATATTTTATATTAGTAGTCTTGATTTTACTGTATATATATATATATATGTATTTTTTATTTGGGTTTTATACTAGTGTTTTATTTTAGTTAGTTTTCTTTCTGCTGTCTATTTTGTTAAAAAAAAACCAGCCGGCCGGCCAGGCCAGTCAGCCGGCCAGCTACCACCGCAGACCACCAATCCGAGGCCCAACCAGGGCTTCGCCCGCGTGCGCAGCGCAGCAGCAACAACGACAGCAGCCCGGCCCAGTTTTGCCCAACACAGCAGCCCACACCCTGCCAGTCTCTTTGTTTTTTTCCTTCCTCATCTCTGCCGCTGACACCTGGGGTCCTCTCGTCATCCCGTTCCCCTCGACGTGTTCGTCACGGACTCCACCCCTGATCCAAAATCCTTGCTTGGTTCGATCGATCTCTTGCACCCCCCGCACTTCCAGCCTCATATAAGTATTCCCCACCCCTGCCTCGTCCGATTTTTGGCAAAACGGAGCTCTCCCGTGCCCTAGGGCATCGCCCCGATCTCGCCAGAGATTTTTCGTCGCCGCCGCCGTTGCTGGTTGCTCTCGTCGCCGTTGGTAGTGTCAAGCACCTCTCCTCCCCTCTGTTGCCTTCGCCCTGCTCTCCTCTACCACCCTCACTCATTAGATCGCGCAGGGAAGCACCGTACCGAGCGCTAGGACCTCCACCCGAACCTCCACACTGCCGCCGCGACTCCAGCCGCTTTCTGCCGTCGTCCCCGCTCACCACCGACGCCTTGCGGACTTCCTCGACACCCTCGCAGAGCGCCGCATCTCGTGCGCCACCGTACGATGCTCGGAGACCACCGGAACCGTCGCCGCATCGAACTCTGAGCCGCATCGCCGTCGTCTTGCTCAACACCGGCGCCCAGCCTCTTTTCATCTCCGGTGAGTCACCGTGCACCGTCCAATCCCCATCCAATGGCCAGTATTAGATCTTGCTTCGTTTTTTTTCCGAACCGGTATGCACTAAATTGCGAACGACCGTCGCATAAGCTTAGTAGCGAACACCCTCCAGCCAATCCTGTCATGCCACTTGGCACGTCCACAGCTGTGCAGCAGTTCTTCCAGGAATACTTTTTGGCACAATATTTTTTGATAGATTCTATATCAAAACTTCATTTAAGTATATCTTTTAGTATGTAACTCCAAATTTATCGATTCTTTTTCCTGTGTACTCGTAGAGACAAGGAGAATATTGTAGAACCAAAATTTCACATGTTTGAACAGTTCAAATTTGAGTTTGTTTAAATTTGAATTCAAACTTCCGGAGGCCATATCTTTCAAACCGTCGATCCAAATTAGTTGATTCTTTTTGCATTGTGATCCTAATATCATGTAGATATTATTTACCTACTGATATGTTTTGTTAGTTGAGTTTTATTTGAATTCTTTGTTGTTCACTTTATTGTGAGCCATGTGAGTACGGTTTATTTATCGGTGCCTTCGTTATCGTATAGATTGTCCGGAGTGTCAAGCGAACCGGAATAAAGCGTTAGAGTACTTCAACACCGTTCCAGGCAAGTTTGCACTTTTGATTTCGCTCATCCTATGTTCTGCTATGCAAGTGTGGTTTCATGATATGATAAAGGTTTGGCTTGATATGTGTATCCCGTGCTGCCATGTTTTGTTATTGATTGTGTTATGAGATGGTGTGATCAACTTGATATGTAGATGTGGGCATGTGTCGCGTGATTCGTGGAAGTGGTGAGCGCTTATAGCTGTAGGCTCGAGACTTTTCCTCGGGTGAATGCGTCATTGGCTGAGCGCTCTATTGTCCCTAGAGAATGCGCCATGACTGAGCGCACTTGAGTTGTCGGGGCTTTTTCTCACGTGAATGCATCACTGGCTGAGCGCTCTACTGTCCCTAGAGAATGCGCCAGGGCTGAGCGCACTTGAGACATCTTGGAGATCTTTATCATCCGGGTTTGTGTGTACCTTGCCTATGTCGTGGAGGCAGGTGAAGGTAGTCTTACGCGGAATCAAACTTGATTGTTCTGTTATCATACTTTGCTTGTGGATGTAGGTTTGCTATATCATATTGTGTAATTTGCCAATACATTCAATGTATTGACCCTTTGTGGCTGCAACTTATCATGTTGCAGGATTTTCAGATGATCAGTGAGATATAGTAGGGTCGCGAGTCTTCACTCAACATGTTCTCCAGTGGGCATTGATGGACTCATCGTTTATTATGCTACCTTTCCGCTGTTATTATTGAATAAGCTAGCCTTGTGCTATTCAGTTTGTAATACTTTGTATATTCTGGATCAAACGTTATATTAAATGATGCACTTGTTATTTGATATTCATATGTACTGTGTGTGCTAGCGAGTCGATCCAGGGACTAGCACGGTAAGCACAGAGACATCGAATCTTATCAGATCCGGGTCGTTACATTTTCTCTTTAATTGCTCGTACCCGATCCTCCGGTAGGAGCTGATCCCGCATCTCATTGAACTTCAAAGAAGGAGATCAATATGCATGTATTAGTTGTGTGATTAGATATTGAAAGCGCAGTATATCGACTAGAGGGGGGGTGAATAGGTGATTTTTATGAAATTCTTCAAAACATGGTAGTTTCGAAGACAAACGATAAGCTCAAGCCTATTAGTATGGAGCGGAAAGTGGACTACAATAGATAAGCCATAGTCATGTACTCAATGAGGTGAAAGCTTGAAGACTAATAGCAACTAGGCAGTAGTGATCATAAAGGAAGAAGGAATGAATCCAATCATAACAAGTAGATACTCAGTGAAGACTATCAGATAAGGCAAGCATGCAATGTCTTCACAACACAGAGCAGTAAGTAAAGGGAAGGAAATGATAGAACCAGTAGCTCGGGGAAGACAGTGATTTGTTAGACCAGTTCCAGTTGCTGTGACAACTGTACGTCTGGTTAGGGAGGCTGAGATTTAACTCAGAAGACCGCGTCTTCACCTTGTTCCCCTTGAGCTAAGGACACCTAGTCCTCGCCCAATCACTCTGGTAAGTCTTCAAGGTAGACTTCCAAACCTTCACATACCTCATTCACCGGCAATCCACAATGACTCTTGGATGCTCAGAACGCGACGCCTAACCGGCTGGAGGAAACACAACCCTCAAGTGTAATAAGTCTTCAGGTCACATAGACAGAAAGACTTCAGTGATGCCTAACACTCTTTGGCTCTGGGTGTTTGGGCTTTGTCCTCGCAAGGATTTCTCTCTCAAATGCTTCGGAGGTGGTTTGCTCTCTAACGACAAAAGTTGTGCAATAACTCTGAGCAGCCACCAATTTATGGTGTAGGGGGTGGGCTATTTATAGCCACTGGGCAACCCGACCTGATTTGTCCGAAGTGACCCTGGGTCACTAGGGAACTGACACGTGTTCCAATGGTCAGATTTCAAACACACACGGCAACTTTACTTGAGCTCCAAGTAAAGCTGACTCATCCGCCTCTAGATAAGATTTGCTCTCATAGTCTTCGCTCGAAGACATAGGATTTGGTTTAGCATCACTTCAGTCACTCTGACTTAGTTCACTTGGACCCCACTTAACAGTACGGTGGTTCCTATGACTCAACAAAGAAGAAAAGGAAACAACGAAACATCTACGTCTTCACTCTCCATAGTCTTCACACAATGTCTTCTCATGTCATAGTCTTCAATATGATTATCTCCATATACCACCACCGTTATCAATGTCTTCATACCTTTTTAGGGGTCATCTCCGGTAGGTTAACCGAATCAATGAGGGACTACTACCTGTGTTATCCTGCAATTCTCACAAACACATTAGTCCCTCAACCAGGTTTGTCGTCAATACTCCAAAACCACTAGGGTGGCACTAGCTGCACTTACAATCTCCCCCTTTTTGGTGATTGATGACAAACTGGTTGAAGTTTTCAACGGGGATAAAGATATGTAAAATTGTGAAGGATAAGGTATTGTCTTCGTAAGTAGCAAAAGGCTCCCCCTGAAGATGTGCATATAGTTGATTTGCCTTTGAATGCAAATGCACATGGCAGGTTGTACTTGTGGAGATCCTCTTCAACTTATGAAGACAATTCATCATGCATAATTGATATGTCGAAGATAATGACATGCATAATGAAATATGGACGTCCGCAATAATGACTAAGTGCGGAATATAAGGAAGCAGATGCGGAATTTATCATCGCATTACAAAGTAGCATAAAAACGTAGCGGACGACCATTAGTTTAAGTGTTACAACTCAAAGAACCAAATGTAGCAAAACGAGAGTTGTAAACACTAGGCAAATTATAAAGCACCCGCCCATATGGACCTGCTTAAAGACTATTAACTCATATGCTTCTCCCCCTTTTGTCAGTAAGGACCAAAAAGCTTTGAAGACATAGAGCCTCTACTCGTTCCCAGGTGGAGCAGAAGAGGATGCAGGGTCGGTGTTGTTGTTTGGCAATGCAGAGGTGGTTGGTGCAGTGTCGATGCGCGCTGAAGTAGGAGGTGGAGAAGTAGCATCATCCTGATCATCGATCATCCTGGCGTCAATTGTTGCAGCGGAGGAGGAGTATTCAGAATCTTCAAGGGATGGAGTTCGACGCATAACAGCAATCCTTGGAGGAGTGCTGTCAAACTTGAATCTCTCAGTGAAGCCATCGTCTTGAAGATCCGCTTCAGCACTCAGCAAGTTCAAACTCTTCCAAGACCGCCTTCATGTTTCATGAGCAACAAAGGCATTCTTGGTGGCAAGATTGCGAATGCGATTGACATCCACAAAGAGGCTTTGCATCTGACGCTTTAACCAGAGGTGATGCTTGTCATGTTTCTGATGAAGGGCTACTAGAAGCTCTCGGTTGTTTAGGACACGAGATCGATTCTGAGGCCTTTGAGCGATGGTGCTTTCAGTGGCTTCGGTTTTAGTGTGTCGAGGTAGACGAGTACGGCCAGCCAGAGGATAGACACGTGAGACTACTGGAACCCCTTCAATCTGTTGACTGAAGCTTTGATGATCAGCGTTGTGAAGACTAACATGCTCTTTAGCAGGCTCTTGGTAGATGGCTTCAGCTGACATATCAACCTCAGGCAAGAAAATCTGATGGTTGCGAGCAGAGGGCTGATAGGTGACTGCTGAATGCAACTTGATTAGGCGCATTATCCAAGGAGCATAAAATTTCAGTCCAAATAGATCAGCTCCAGACATAGCCATTTGCCTGATGAAGAAATCTTGAGCATTGAAGCTGATGCCATTGAAGATATAGAAGACCAAAGTCTTCATAGTGCCTTCAAGCTTGGCTGATGAAGAATGTCCTTTGTTTGGCCATAGAGTACGCCTTATAATGTGATAGATGGTGCGCGACAGGTACTCAAGGTCTTCAACAAAGAATTCCTTAGGATATTCAGCATCACTTGGCAGAGGCTTCATCATGCTGAGCATTTGGCTCATGTTGGGCTGGCGCTTCTGAAAGATACTCTCCAAGGCTTTAGTGTGCAGTTGACAGCCAGGTTCATAGAGATCTCCTGGAGTGGGCAGGCCTGTAAGCTCAATGAGATCAAAGGCTTTAGCTTCATGATGCACATTGCGTGTCATCCACTCAAGGACCCATGTCTTCGGATCCCTGTTGTAGCCTCGGATGTGGAGTGTTGCATAGAATTGCAGAAGCAGCTCTTCATTCCAATGCTCTTTATCTAGGACAAAATTAAGTAAGCCGGCATCACGGAAGCAGTCAAGGGCTTCCTCCAAGCAGGGCAGAACAGCAATAGCTTCAGCGTCAAGATGCATATGAGGGAAATGTGGCCTTGATTATAGAGTACTCTTGAGTAGTAGCTGCGCTGTTGATGGCTCCAGAACCTATCTGATGATATTCTTGGCTTGGAATATGGGTTCTTGGTGCTGTCAAAGAAGGTGTTGTGCGCAGTGAAGCTATTGGCATTGAATGACCCTGAAGATGTTGCAATACTTGGAAGCCTTGGCAGTCTTGGCTTAGGCTTCTGAACTTGTGGCCTGTGCGCAACATGATGATCAAACTGTGGACCAGCAGCACGCGATTCAGTTGTAGGTGGCGGAATCAGAATGGGCCACCGGACAGTAACAAGCTGATCATCCCTGTTGTATGCTTGCTCAAGGGTATAAGGCTATGGAGGCGGAACAGGAGTAGAGGCATTTTCTACAAGCTGTAGATTGGCGTCAGGCGCAACACTAGCTTCAGGCATAGCACTGGCTTCAGGAACAACACTGGCTTCATGAACAGCACTGGCTTCAGGTGCAATTACTTCAGGCGCAGGTGCTTCAGGCGCCACAGTATCTTCAGGTGCCACATAAGCTTCAGCCATGACCACGTCATTGGCTTCAGTGTTGGTGGTGGCAGCCTCTAGATTTGTTACCTCCACTTCAGGAGCTGGAGGGTCGGACACGTTCTCCTCGAGAACAGGGGGTGCGACAGTACTCTCTTCTTCAACTTGGGGTTGTTCTTCTTCTTGTTGGGGTGGTTCTTCTTCGGCTGATGCAGCCAGAATATCTTCAGCCGCTTTGGCTTCAGATTCTGAGTGGCTTCCAGTAGGAGCAGCATCAGGTGCAGATGGTTGCTCTACTCCTTCTGGAGCACTTGGGGCAATGACTTGAGGCCTTGGTCCTTTGCGAAGCCTGCGAAAAGCTGGCAACGCCTGAGGAGATGGAGGTTGTTGGGCCTCAAAGTCTTCGTCTTCAAGCACCATACTAGTGTCTTGAGTTTGCTGGGGAGTGTCTTGTGTATCCTGTGGGTGATCAGCCCACGAGTCATCCTGAGCAATTGGCGTCAATGGACGACCAATGCTGATGCGTTCGCTGTTCGTGAGAATAGGCGGAGAGTCAATGTTGTATTCGATCTGAGGAAGGACTTCATCATCTTCAACATTGTCGTGAGGACCAATGTCTTCAGCTGCGGTGGGGTCAACAGCTGGAATGTCTTCAGCCTCTGTGGGAGCAGGCTCATGAACGGTCAGTCTTCGTTCTCTCTGGGCAGATGCATGGCGAGCAACTGAGATTGGCTCGACGAAGATAGGCTCTTTGGAAGCGGCCTTATCCTTCTTGGTCTTTCGCTTCTTGGTGGGTGGAGCTTCATCAGTAGATTGCTTACGCTTGCGAGCTTTAGCATCAGCCACCTTAGTCTTCTTGAGCTTTGAAGCGGTTGGAGTTGCCTTAGGCTTCGAGCCTGTCAGGCTCGCACGGAAGACTATGCGAGGTATTTCCTGCCCAGATGCTTCAGCTTCGGGCACAGGCTGCTTCTTCTTCTTCTTGGCAGCCATCCTTGGATCAATGCCAGGACGCCCAAGTGCCTTGCGCTTTTCAGCTTCATTGAATGCTTCAACGCATTTTGCAGCCAGGTCCTTGATTCGCTCTCGAGAACCTTTAGCTTCTTCACGCCGCTGGCGAAAGGCTTCCTTGAGCTCGTGCATCATAACCTTGAAGTTTTGAACTTCTTGCACGCTGAGCTTGTCCATATGCTTCTTGAACTGAGCTTTTTCATAATCTATCTTTTGCTTCAGCTCAACAATTCTTTGAGCCAGAGCCAGCCCAGAAGCAATGGCGCCATGGAAGGAGACACTGAGGCCAACTGGAAGTTGAAGATCGTCGAAGCTCAGGTTGGGAGTGTCAAACCATTCATCAATGAAGTTATTGAGCACTTCAACGTCAAAGAGCGGCAAATCATTGAAGATTTCAGCATCCTGCTTGCTCTTGATCAATAGCTCCAAAGCATCATCTCCAAGATCTTCATCACTTGGTAGATCAAGGGCATCATTGGCAGTCTTTAGTACTGCATCAGGAGTGAGAGCTGGACTGGGGTTGCGTGTTGGCTTCCTCTTCAACTGTCTGCTCTTGGAGATTCTAGAGTGTTCCTCAGATTGCACACTTGGTGCAGGTGGAGCAGTGGCCAAAGGCTTCACTCTAGAAGCTCTTGGTGGAGTAGCCTTTGAAGCCTTTGATTTCTTCTTCTGGGGATTCGGCGTTGCAGGTGCTTCTTCAGAGTCATCATCTGCTTCAGGCTGATCTACATCTACCCCTTGAACCCTTATGTGACTGATGAGGCCCTCTAGGTTGTAGAAGGGCCCAACCAGATTCGGTTCAGCTTCGCGCGAGCCATCAGCGCGGGGTGCAGAGGGGCCAGGATTGAAGTCTAATCCCCACAACTTCTTGTTTTCCTTGGCCGAGTTCTTGGCGAATTGAAGATTTCGCTTCAACAGATTGTCATCGCGACACCAGAGCAGAGCGCTTGGATCAGCATCAGCAGGCTGTGGCCCTCTAACCATGAAAGGATAGAAGCCTTGAGCAATGGCTTCAGCACGAGTCTTGGGGGGAAGATTCTTATAAGTGATATCTCCCCAAGGATGCTTGATGGCGTTTTTCTCGGCATACTCTTGGGTCACGAACCTATACTTGAACCATTGTTCAGCCCAATATCTTTGAATCCATTGGATTCGAGTCTTCCTCTGATTGTAATCCTCCTCTGGATCAGTCTTGTATATCTCACTAAGATCTGGAGGCAAATCACGGGAGGTGTTGCCACGGCGCTGTCTGCCACCCTTTCTTACTGTCTTATCAGTTGCCATTTGCTTCAACCTGAATGGCTTCAAATTGAATGGCTTCAAAACTGGCAAATGCTTCGGTTTGCTGGTCAGACAGGAACTAGCTTCAGAGGAATGAATGTGACGCTGCAAAAACTCTGCAAATGAATGCAGACTATGAGAACCAAGGGATTCTCCCACGGACATGTACCTATGACAGCATTAGAGATGCGAGGGAAGGGGAAGATGTCATATGGATTCTCAGAAGTTTTGAAGATTAAAACAGTTTTGAAGACTTTGACCTCATAGTGCGAAGACATTCACTCATGGGAGTTGGTTCCAGATTTATAAGAATCCATGAATAAGTACAAGTGAGGAATCTAACTATAGTTGAAGCATATGTGAATGTAGTAGGCAAGATAAGAGATGCAGATAGGATAGATCTATATATCTAAGTAGGCAGAAACCTCTTGTGGTAAAGTAGATGAATCTTTATGGATCTAGAAGATGGTAAAAAGCAAGTTTTATTTACCACACGATGAACTGCTTAGACGGAGTAGGAGTTGGATGCCCAGCAGTTTGGTCGTCGGTGCCCTAACTTGGCGACAGAGGACAGCTACGGCGGCGGCGGAGTAGAAGAGGTCTGCGGCCGGCGTGAGGACGACGTCGACAAAGTTGCGGCAGCGAAGCGCTTCGTCGCCGGCGTCGTCGAAAGCTAGCGGAGGCGCTAGGGTTGTTCGAGGTGGAGAGGTGGTGGAAGAAACTTTTGATCGTGATGGGACGTGCATTTATAGGCATGGGAGATAGCACAGCGTAATTACTCAGGTGCCCCTGACGGTTCACGTACGAGTGACACGTGGCGGTCATGTAATGCATTGGGAGTTGTCCCACGATCCCACGTACACCACGACTGTCGGAGTAGTCGTTCCGGCTTCTCCGGGTTTCAGGCATAACGGATGGAGCATTAAAATTAGATTTAAAGTTTGTCTCCGTATCTTCTGCTGACAAGGATGCAGAGAAGATATTCGATTGTTTCAACAGAATGCATATGATTTGGACAGACAGAGTGTGAGATGAGAAAGCATAGAGAGGTTAGGGTCCGATCACATTCACTTAGTCCAAAAGATTCAAATATGAAGACATAGCTATAAGTGAATGTTGTGGAGGACAGAACACAACTCTATTTATATATATGTCCTATATGCAGACAAACCAAGTGCGAAGACTTTGCAAATGTAACGCCACAAGAAAAGCTTCAAACAAGAATTTGGTGGTGGCGTTACCCACCGTATAGGAAGTATTAGACCCAGACACGGCGCACAATTATCGTGGCGCTCTGAAGTCAAATTCCATGTTAATGTATTCACACTTAGAATGTAAGTCTTCATTGATTTAAGATATACTTTACTTTGTGTGTTGCACATCTAAGTCATCAATATGCATAAGTGTTAGGATGTGTGCCTGATTACATGACATTTGAGGATTCTAAGATATTTAGCTTACACCGCAACTTGCAAAACCTTTTCTCATCCAAGGGCTTTGTGAAGATATCTGCCAGTTGCTCTTCAGTGTTGACATGTATGATATCAATATCTTCCTTCATAACATGATCTCTAAGAAAGTGATGACGAATTTCAATGTGCTTTGTCTTCGAGTGCTGAACTGGGTTGTTGGAAATCTTGATGGCGCTTTCATTATCACAGTAGAGTGGTACATGCTTCAGATGGACACCATAGTCCTTGAGTGTTTGCTTCATCCAGAGAAGCTGAGCGCAGCAAGATCCAACAGCAATGTATTCAGATTCAGCAGTGGAGAGTGATACACAGTTCTCCTTCTTTGAAGACCAACAGACAAGTGATCATCCTAGAAAGTTACATGTGCCTGATGTGGACTTGCGATCAACTTTGTCACCAGCATAATCAGCATCTGAAAATCCTACTAGATCAAACTCTGAGCCCTTTGGATACCATAATCCTAGTGTTGGGGTGTAAGCCAAATATCGAAGTATTCGCTTCACAGCTAAGTGATGCGACTCCCTTGGTGCTGCTTGATATCGAGCACACATGCAAACACTAAGCATAATATCTAGCCTAGATGCACATAAATAAAGTAAAGAACCAATCATGGAGCGGTATACCTGTTGATCAAACTCTTTACCATTGGCGTCGGGACCCAGATGATGTTTAGCAGGCATTGGCGTCGAGTACCCTTTGCAGTCTTGCATTCCAAACTTCTTCAGGAAGTCTTTAAGGTACTTCTCTTGAGATATGAAGATGTCGTTGTTTTGCTGACGAATTTGAAGACCAAGGAAGAACTTTAGCTCACCCATCATAGACATTTGATATTGTTCTTGCATCATGTGACCAAACTCATCACTGTATTTCTTGTCCGTGCAGCCGAAGATAATGTCATACACATAGATTTGGCAAACAAATAGCTCATCATCATATGTCTTCGTGAAGAGTGTGGGATCTAGGGATCCAAGTTTGAAGCCTTTGCTCTTCAGGAAGTCTTTGAGAGTGTCATACCAAGCACGAGGTGCTTGTTTGAGGCCATCCAGTGCCTTGTTGAGCTTGTATACCATATCAGGACGTTTTGGGTCTTCAAAGCCAGGGGGTTGTGCGACATACACTTCTTCTTCAATTCTTCCATTGAGAAAGGCACTCTTTACATCCATTTGATATAGAAGTATGTTGTGATGATTTGCATAGGCTAGCAGTATACGAATAGCTTCATGTCTAGCCACAGGAGCAAATGTTTCATCGAAGTCAATCCCTTCAACTTGAGTGTATCCTTCAGCAACGAGACGAGCTTTGTTTCTGACCACTTGACCATGCTCATCTTGCTTGTTGCGATAGATCCATTTTGTGCCTATAATGTTGTGCTTTCGAGGATCAGGACGCTTGACAAGTTCCCACACATTGTTCAGCTCAAACTGTTGAAGCTCTTCTTGCATTGCTTGAATCCATTCATGCTCCATAAAAGCTTCAGCAACTTTCTTGGGTTCAGATATTGAGACAAAAGCAAAATGCCCATAGAAATTTGCAAGCTGTGTTGCTCTTGAGCGAATGAGTGGACCAGGAGCATTTATGCTATCAATTATCTTCTCAACCTGTACTTCATTTGCAACACGAGGATGAGCTAGACGAAGATTTTGCTCTTGTTGTACATTGTCTTCATCAGGAGTATTGTCTTCAGGCGGAGCATTGTCGTCAGGTTGATTTGGAGCAGAGATGATGAGTTCCCCGTCAGGTTGTGCTTCAGAAGGCATGATCTCACCAGTTCCCATTAGCTTGATATATTCATTTGGTGAGGCTTCATCTAGCACGTTTGGTAGGGATTCTCTTTGTGATCCATTTGTCTCATCAGACCTCACATCCACAGTTTCAACAATTTTATAGAGAAAAATGTTGAAGACTCTGTAGGAGTGTGAGTCCTTTCCATATCCGAGCATGAAGCCTTCATGAGCTTTGGGTGGAAATTTTGACTTATGATGAGGATCCTTGATCCAACACTTAGCTCCAAATACTCTGAAGTAGCTTACATTTGGTTTCTTTCCAGTGAGGAGTTCATAGGATGTTTTCTTCAGAAGCTTGTGAAGATAAACACGGTTGATGATATGGCATGCAGTGTCAATAGCTTCGGGCCAGAATCTTCTTGGTGTTTTGTACTCATCGAGCATCGTCCGAGCCATCTCAATTAGAGTTCTGTTCTTGCGCTCAACGATCCCATTTTGCTGAGGTGTATATGGGGCTGAGAATTCATGAGTGATTCCCATCTCATCCAGATAAAGATTGAGGCCAGTGTTCTTGAATTCAGTGCCATTGTCACTTCTGATGTGTTTGATCTTGATGCCATAATTGTTCATAGCACGGTTGGCGAAGCGTCTGAAGACATCTTGCACTTCAGTCTTGTAGAGTATTATGTGCACCCATGTGTATCTTGAGTAATCATCAACAATGATTAAGCCATAGAGACAGGCTGTGGTAGAGAATGTGGAGTAGTGAGTAGGGCCAAATAAGTCCATGTGAAGCAGCTCGAAGGGTTTGGATGTTGTCATGATTGTCTTCGAGGGATGCTTGGCTCTAGTCATCTTCCCAGCTTCACAGGCACCACATAGATGATCTTTCTTGAACTTGACTTCCTCGATGCCTATGACATGCTTCTTCTTTGTGAGATTGTGCAAGTTCCTCATGCGAGCATGTCCTAGCCTCCGATGCCAGAGCCAGCACTCTGAAGCTTTTGCTAGAATACATACGGCCATCTGCGGTCCTGCTGAGAAATCTACCATATACAAATCACCTTTTCTGTATCCTTCAAATACTAAACACTTGTCAGATTCCATTAGTATAATGCAACGAAATTTACCAAAGATCACAATCATGTTTAAGTCACAAAGCATTGAGACAGACATTAAGTTGAAGCCAAGAGATTCAGCAAGCATGACTTTATCCATGTGCTGATCTCTTGAGATTGCAACTCTACCTAGACCCAACACTTTGCTTTTACCAGTATCAGCAAATGTGATGTGACTCTTGTTGGATGGACGTAGGGTTGAGTCCATGAGAAGATTTCGATCACCAATCATATGATTTGTGCATCCGCTGTCCATAATCCATTCTGAAGACTTTGGTGTTTCTCCCTACAATGCAGTTAGGAGGATAGGCTTCACCAAAAGCCATTATGAAGCATAAACAATTGATGCATAAGTGGATTATGAAAGCTTTAGATGTAAGTCAGGTCTGATAAGATGTTCAGCAAGTGATTTATGAATAGTATGAGCAGTAAGTCATTTTGGGCATTTGATCTTGTGCCCTACAATTGTTTTAGGTCCCCAGCAATAGCATCAGAAACCTTTGATTATAGGCTGGAGACCTTTCCCTGCAAGAGAAAGTTAGTTCTTCTTAACCACCCACATCTTCAGGGGTGGCTTAGAAGGAATGAGTCTAAGAGCAACATCTAAGAATTTTGGCTTTGGGGCCCTAGCAAATAGTCTTGCAGGAGGAGAATAATACTCATAAGAATAGGCAGAAAAGTTCTTTGATTTATGAACATAGCGGTTTGAAGAAACACGCTCATATTCATGTGTCTGAGTATGATTTCCCTGCAAAACATCTGTGTTAGGGTGACTCAGGTGAGTCCTTTGTCTGTATGAATCCTTAGGACCATATGAAGCCTTTGGTCTGGGGTTTGTCTTCATCCCAGGAGGTGTCATGATAGTATTTGCTGGAAGCTTCTCAAGACAACCTTTGGGTACCCAGATCTTCTTCATAGGTGGTCCATTCCTGTAGTTAGTACCAATATACTAGGCAAACACTTAAACATTTTGATTCTTAAACAGTTTATAGTTTGCATCAAAGGATTCATCAATGATAATAGGATTAGCACAAGTGAAGCCAGATAAGGTAGACGGATCCACTGAAGGTCCCTTTGCAGCAACCCATGTGGTTTTGGGATACTGCTCAGGCTTCCAGTATGAACCATCAACATTCATTTTCCTGTCGAACCCAACACCCTCTTTCCTAGGGTTTCGGTTCAGTATCTGCTTTTTGAGGACATCACATAGAGTCTGATGCCCATTGAGGCTTTTGTACATCCCTGTTTCAAGCAAAGTCTTCAACCTAGCATTTTCATCAGCAATAGTAGTGGTTTCCTCAGCAGAGGGGTTAGTAACCACATCAATAGTTGAAGATATTGCAACAGTGGCAGCAGTAGAGCATTCAGCAACAGATGTAGCATTATCATGTTCAATGCATTTTATACATGGTGGTTCAAACTCTTCGTGAGTGGAGCTGATCAGTTGTGCACGGAGTGACTCATTCTCCTTTTGAAGATCTTCATGAGCCGCTTTCACTTTCTCAAGTTCTCACTTCCTTTGAATGTAATCGTGGGAAAGCTTTTCATGAGTTTTTGAAAGCAATTCATAAAGCTCTTCAAGTTCCTTGTACTTAACATGAAGATTTTTTACGTCTTCAATTAAGGACTGAGAACGGGTCATTTCCGCGTCCAATAGGTCATCGCTTTTGTCTAACAGTTTTTGAATATGTTCCATGGCTTTCTGCTGTTCAGTGGAAATTTTAGCATGTGTTTTGTAGCTAGGTTTTGATTCACAATCAGAGTCATCTTCACTAGATGTTTGAAAGTAAGCATCGCGTGATTTTACCTTGGCATCGCGTGCCATGAAGCAGAAGGTGGGTGCAGAGTCGTCGTCCTCATCAACATTGTTGAGGATGGGGTCATTGTCTTAAGTGTTGAAGATAGACTTGCCCACGTAGGCAGTGGCTAAAGCCAGACTTGCAGCACCAGAATCAGACTCTTCCTCTGACTCCACCTCCACCTCTTCAAAAGCAGACTCTTCCTCAGAATCCATCTCCTTGCCAACAAAAGCGCGAGCCTTGCCAGATGAATTCTTCTTGTGTGATGAATACTTTGAAGAAGACTTTGAGTATTTCTTCTTTTTCTTGTCATCAGAATCATATTCCTTGCTCTTCTTTTTCTTCTTCTCATTGTCCCACTGAGGACACTCAGAGATGTAGTGACCAGGTTTCTTGCACTTATGACATGTTCTTTTCTTGTAGTCATGAGCAGATGCTTCATCATTTCTTGAGCTGGATCTTGAAGACTTTCTGAAGCCTTTCTTCCTAGTGAATTTATTGAACTTCTTCCCAAGCTTGGAAAGCTCCTTTCCAATGTCTTCAGGATCATCAGAACTGCAGTCAGATTCTTCTTCAGATGAGGAAACAGCTTTTGCCTTCAAGGCGCGAGATCGGCCATAGTTGGGACCATAGATGTCACGCTTCGCAGATAGCTAGAACTCATGTGTGTTGAGCCTCTCAAGTATATCAGACGGATCGAGAGTCTTGAAGTCAGGGTGTTCTTGAATCATCAGGGCAAGGATATCAAATGAGCTGTCGAGTGATCTCAGAAGGGTCTTGACGATTTCATGCTTGGTAATCTCAGTGGTGCCAAGTGCTTGAAGCTCATTTGTGATGTCAGTTAGACGATCAAAAGTATGCTGGACATTTTCATTGTCATATCTCTTGAAGCGATTGAAGAGATTGCGAAGAAAGCTGATCCTTTGATCTCCCTGGGTAGAGACTCCTTCATTGACCTTTGAGAGTCAGTCCCAAACTTCCTTTGACGTGTCCAGAGCACTCACACGACCGTACTGTCCTTTCGTCAGATGACCACAGATGATGTTCTTGGCCGTTGAATCCAATTGAACGAGCCTCTTGACATCAGCAGGGGTGACACCTTCACCAGTCTTGGGAACGCCGTGCTTGACGACAAACCAGAGGTCCATGTCAATGGCTTCAAGATGCATGCGCATCTTGTTCTTCCAGTAGGGATATTCGGTGCCATCGAAGACGTGGCACACAGCAGAGACTTTGATTATCCCTGTAGTCGACATAGCTAAAACTCCAGGTGGTTAAACCGAATCACACAGAACAAGGGAGTACCTTGCTTTGATACCAATTGAAAGTGCAGTATATCGACTAGAGGGGGGGGGTGAATAGGCGAATATTATGAAATGCTTAAAAACATGGTAGTTTCGAAGACAAACGATAAGCTCAAGCCTATTAGTATGCAGCGGAAAGTGGACTACACTAGATAAGCCATGGTCATGTACTCAATGAGGTGAAAGCATGAAGACTAATAGCAACTAGGCAGTTGTGATCATAAAGGAAGAAGGAATGAACCCAATCATAACAAGTAGATACTCAGTGAAGACAATCAGATAAGGCAAGCATGCAATGTCTTCACAACACAGAGCAGTAAGTAAAGGGAAGGAAAGGATAGAACCAGTAGCTCGGGGAATACAGTGATTTGTTAGACCAGTTCCAGTTGCTGTGACAACTGTACGTCTGGTTAGGGAGGCTGAGATCTAACTCAGAAGACCGCGTCTTCACCTTGTTCCCCTTGAGCTAAGGACACCTAGTCCTCGCCCAATCACTCTGGTAAGTCTTCAAGGTAGACTTCCAAATCTTCACAGACTTCGTTCACCGGCAATCCACAATGACTCTTGGATGCTCAGAACGCGACGCCTAACCGGCTGGAGGAAACACAGTCCTCAAGTGTAATAAGTCTTCAGGTCACACAGACAGAAAGAGTTCAGTGATGCCTAACACTCTTTGGCTCTGGGTGTTTGGGCTTTGTCCTCGCAAGGATTTCTCTTGCAAATGCTTCGGAGGTGGGTTGCTCTCAAACGACAAAAGCCGTGCAATAACTCTGAGCAGCCACCAATTTATGGTGTAGGGGGTGGGCTATTTATAGCCACTGGGTAACCCGATCTGATTTGTCCGAAGTGACCCTGGGTCACTAGGGAACTAACACGTGTTCCAACGGTCAGATTTCAAACACACACGACAACTTTACTTGAGCTCCAAGTAAAGCTGACTCATCCGCCTCTGGATAAGATTTGCTCTCATAGTCTTCGCTCGAAGACATAGGATTTGGTTGAGCATCACTTCAGTCACTCTGACTTAGTTCACTTGGACCCCACTTAACAGTACGGTTGTTCCTATGACTCAACAAAGAATAAAAGGAAACAACGAAACATCTACGCCTTCGCTCTCCATAGTCTTCACACAATGTCTTCTCATGTCATAGTCTTCAATATGATTATCTTCATATACCACCACTGTTATCAATGTCTTCATACATTTTTAGGGGTCATCTCCGGTAGGTTAACCGAATCAATGAGGGAGTACTACCTGTGCTATCCTGCAATTCTCACAAACACATTAGTCCCTTAACCAGGTTTGTCGTCAATACTCCAAAACCACTAGGGGTGGCACTAGATGCACTTACAGATATCGATAATGATGTAAAAATTGTGAGTAGTGTTCTGGCAAACATACCCATTGCTGTCTAGCATCCAGTGTCCTTTCGGACGCCATCATGCGAATGTTCCCGCAAACGTAGTATGCACATAATTTTTTCCCCGACGCCTACATCATGGCCTTTACGAGAATAGAATTCAATCAGATAATAATTAATCAAGCATGATAATTAATGGTATTGAAAGTAGAATTAAAGAGATGGTAGCTAGCTAGCTAGTACTACTTAGTTAATTACCTTCGGTCGACACCAATATAGTTCTTGTTTCCATGGCGGGCCTAGAACCACTTAGATGAACTTTTTCCAAGCCCTGCCCGCTGGCGAAGAAAATAAATAAAGGATTTATTATAATTAGTTGATATCAGGAAATGACGAACTAAAGAGGCCGACATATAGTTCAATAATTATTGAAATTGCCTATTGACTATCCCCTTCACGATTGAGTAGTCTTTAGGATCTTTAAGTAGTGAGTCCAGTAGTAGAACCTTTCCTTCTTCAACTTTAATGTCTAACAAGATCAAGTGAAAAATGCATGCGCGCACGTTTGCATGTATAAATTAAGCGGGCATGTGCATAACACTTATCAACTACTCTAAACCCTATACACCTATTAACATCTTGCAAGTAAGCAAAAACAGAATTTGTAGTATACAAGACAGTGTGACTCTCACCTGAAGTTGTAAGGAAGTAGTATATCTCGATTGTTATTAAGCCGCTTTAAGAACTCTAGCATGTTTTTCTCTACCTCATCTCGATACCATGAAAGTGTCCATGTCTCTTCATTAAGGGTATTTGGGTCAATGAACCCAATGCCACATCGTCCAACTTTTTTCATTTCATTGATCTTCATCCTACATAATTAATACCATAGAAAAGAATATAGTGAGGATAATTACAGGTAATGATCAACGAGCACTAAGCTAGCTTGAGACTTAAATTACAGAAAGAAATCACTTACAGAAAATAACAACTGACGATAGATTTGTCGAGTGCGTCTTGATTGAATAACTGAAACAGTTCTGTATACTCAATGGACAGAGCTGCCGCATGGAAGTAATGTTCTGCCTTGACTTTCACCATGAGGGACTCTCGATTGTGAGTCTTGCAAATTTTCAGGTACCAATCATGCAATTCATACATTCTGGTTGAGAGCTTCTTAACCTCCTCAGGCCCTAGCATAGGTTCGCCGCGGACATATTTCTGTTTTAGTTCCTACTTTGTTAAAGTTTCCATGGGCTCGAGCCCTAGGAGTTGTTCTACAGTGCATCCTATCTCTGCAGCCTGCCTTATATGATCGTCGGTTATTAGCATATCATCATCGGCATCGGTACTTGCATGTGGGGGGATCGGCGCTGGTACAATGAGCTGGGGGGTCGATTGCACCACCTGTTCTCCCAGCTGGGGAACAATTTTCCTGCTTTTTTCGCAGCTGCTTGGCTCGAGCTCGAGCTCGGCTCCTTCTTTTGTTGTGTTCGATGTGCTTTCTTGATTTGGCGCTCATAGTCTGAGTCAACATGCTTGGGAGGTGGTGCTTTAGCCATGCTAAGAAAGTGGTCAACGACTTTATCAAACACTTTCTCCTTTGGCGGCGGTGGCGGTTTCGGTCCAAAATGGGCGTCCAATTGGGCCCTCACTTCGGCTTCGTTTTCCTCATCGGTCATGTCGTAAGGCCTCTTCAGAAGAGTCGCGAGGCTTGGACCATATTGAAATCGCTTGCATCCTCCTGTACCTCCTGTACCTTGACTTGTACCGCTATGCGCGATAGTTGCAGCAACTCTCTTACGATGTTGCAGAGGCGGCGAAGATGGCTGACGTGGAAGACTTGGAGGAGGAGGAGTGGGCTGACGCGGTGCCGAACTTGGAGCAGGAGGAGTGAGCTGACGCGGTGCCGGACTTGGAGGAGCAGGAGTGGGATGATGCGGTGCCGGACTCGGGGCAGGAGTAGTGGACTGACGCGGTTCCGGTCTTGGAGGAGGAGGACTCTGCTGAGGCGGTGCCTGATGACTTGGAGGAGCGGCAGTCTGCTGAGGTGGTGGCTGATGATTTGGAGGAGCGGCAGTCTGCTGACGCGGTGGCGGACTTCGAGGAGGAGTCTGATGACGTGGTGTTGGTGGCCTTGGAAAGATGATGCAATCCTTTCTCCATAGGATGATACGATGTATGGCATCTCCCAGTGTGTGCTCGTTGTCACCTCCAGGAATGTCAAGGTCTAGCCCCGAATATTGTGCCACCACTTCATCTACCTGGACACGAGCATAGCCAGCTGGAATCTGGTTGCAATGGTAGGTTGCTCCAAGGGGATTTGTGTAAGCGAGGACGTCCGCCACCTTCATGGATATGTTCTTCATTTTAATGTGTAGCTCACAATTATTGTTCTCCATGATGTCATCCACAGGGTATGTATCCAGCAGCAGTGCCTCAGCGCCCAGGGCGGAACCCATGCTGCTTCTCGGCATCGATGGGACGTTGCTATCCAATGTTGGATCCGCTAGCTGCTGTTGAGACCCCTTTCTTGGCTAAGTGAGTTGATCTGCTCCTGCTGCAGCTCGAATTGGCATGCCAACTCTGCGTTCTTTGGTTCTACTATGCGCAGGCGTTCTGCTTCCTGCCTCCTCTCATCCTCCTCCAGCTTCTTCTTCTTCTGGTCCTACATCTTCTTTATCGCACGGCTTCTATAGTCGGCGTTCCATTTCTCAAACCCCTCCTACCACGGAACAATGCCTATGCCTCGTGTTCTTCTCGGGTGTTCAGGATTTCCTAGGGCGCGTGTAAGCTCGTCGTTCTCTCTGTTGGGCGTGAACACCCCCGTTCGAGCCTCTTCTATTGCAACAAGTAACTTGTCTTCGGCTCCTTTAAGAATTGCCTTCTTCGAAACCTTGCCTGTCATCGGGTCCAATGCCCCCCCATGCGCATAGAACCAATTCCTGACCCTTGGGGCAGCTCAATGTAACTAGAGTGACATCTTTATCCATCATCTCTTGCTCAGACCTATCCCACTTAGGCCGGGTCACCGCATAGCCACCTGGCCCCGGCCTATGGAAATGCTTCTTTTTTTCGGCATTGGCCTTGTTTCTTTTCAACCGTTCCTTAGATCATTCTGATTCCTTGAATTCCACGAAAGCAGGCCAGTGATCTCTTTGCTTCTCCACTGTTCCCTTAAATTATGGAGTTTTCTTTCCTTCATTGATGTAGTTGGCCCATATTTTTTTCTTGTGGTTGTTTAATGCAATTGCCATCTTCCCAAGAGCAGCTTCCTTGACTTTCTGCAAATATTTCTTTGTGAAATGATTTGGTAGGGTGAAGTGTTCCATGAGAGATTCCCAAAGCCGAATTTTTGCTCTATCGTTGACAAAAGTAAAATCTGGACTTGGCTTTGCTGGCTCTTTCCATTCTTGAATGGAGATCGGGAGTTGGTCCTTCATAAGAACTCCGCACTGACGAATGAATTTGTTCGCAATGTTCTTAGGCTTGCATGGTTCGCCATTAGGTTTGATGGCATCTATGTTGTACTTTACGCCCTCCTTCAACCTTTTGGCCCGGCCTCGCACTGTCTTGCTGCCTGTAGAAGATTTGCTAGATCCGGAGGGCTGAAATAAAGAAGAACGATCGATTCGTTAATATATCTTCAAATCATTAAAAACATGTGATGGTCACTAGATGCCTGCTTATATAAATATACCTCACAAGTCTCTGTTATTTCAAGATCAATATTTTCTTCGTCATCAGAATCATAGTTCTGCACTTCATCAATTCGGTTGTCTTGATCGAATATCATATCATCACCCTCCCCGGTATTGTTCAGATATTGGGAGCCGTCATCTTCTTTATTCTGATCATCTGGCTGGCGAGAGGAGCATATGATCTCGAACAGGGCATGTTCTCCTTCTCTGTCGGTATTGTCCGCCATAGCTAAAAATATAACATTTCTAATTAACATTTATATATCTAAAATTCATCTAACATTTCTATTACTAAAAGTATAAATAAATTTTAAAAAAACTTGCATCTAACATTTATATATCTAATTCATCTAATATTTTTATATATCTAATGTCAAAATTACATCTAATCATCTAGTGAAATAAAATGTCAAAATTCATTTGACTAACATTTCTATATCTAAAATTCATCTAACATTTCTATAACTAAAACTATAAAAAAACTATTTCTTCTAACATTTCTATATATATAGCTATTCATCTAATTCATTTAACATTTGACATATTAGATATCTATACTTTGACATTAATCTAAAAAATAGAAAACATTTCTATATATCTATACTTTGACATTAATCTAAAAACAGAAAATAAGTAAAAAAAAGTGTGTGTGAGTGAGTGGGTGGGTAGGTGTGTGTGTGTGTGTACGAGGGGCGGCGACGGGGCGTCCAAGGGATCACCGCGCAGGGCAACCGGGGCGGCGGCGGGGCGGCGATCGACGGCGGTGGCGTACGGGGACGGCGATGGGCTGCTATGACGGGATGGCGACGGGCGGCGACGGGGACGGCAATGCGACGGGCGGCGACAGGAACGGCAACGGGGACTGCTACGGGAGGCGACGGGGGCGGCGGCGACGGGGCAGAGAAGAAGAAGCTGAGGAAGAAGAGAAGAAAACTGACAAAATTCGTAAGTACTGGTTATATAGAAGGCACCTTTAGTACCGGTTGGAGCCACCCGCCGGTATTAAAGGTCAAATTTGGCATCGCCAAGCGGCGGGAAGACCACCCCTTTAGTACTGGGCCATGGCTCCGCCCGGTACTAAAGACCCCCTTTAGTAGCGGTTGGAGCCATGACTCGGTGCTAAAGGGGTGCTCTGGCGCAGGTGCGGTGCGGAAGTTTAGTCCCACCTCGCCTAGCAAAGAGCGGCTGCACCTATTTAAAAGCCCCAGCACGAGGGTTGTATTGAACTCCTCTCTATTGCAGGCTTCTGGGCCTAACTTTGCCACGCTGTCCTATGGGCCTGCTGGACCTTATAGTCCTGCTTGCTAGGCCGTAGGCCTTGTAGGCTCACTCGGCAGCGCCCAATTTTTTTAATGTAGTTTTTTCTTTTTCTGCTTTAGTTATTTTCTTTTATTTATTTCTGAGTTTTTTTGCAGTATTTAGAGTTTCTTTGTGAATATTATTGCGTTAGGTAAAACAAATTACAAACTTTCTTTTAGTGCCAGTAGTTTTTAAATTTCAATAGTTTAAATTTGAAATTATTTGAAAATTGTGTGAATCACTAGTTTGTGAATAACTTTACTTTAATAATAGATTTTCCAGTGATTCTTTTTTTTATGTGGATTTGAATGGTGCATTTTGAACACGCAAAAAGATTGGAGTTCAAATGAGTTCAAAAAAATGAAATGCCTCTATAACAAATGAGTTTTCGTCTGAAACCCTAATACTTCGAAAGAGATTGTCCATTTTGTACATGAAGTGCATCCAGTTTTTGCTGTAACCCTCTCTACTTTTTTGCACATGCTATGTGGGTGAAATGATGATACCATGCCAACTTTCAACCTTTCTAGAGTTCATTTGAAGTGATTTTCAATTTCAGGGTCATTTAGCTCTAAGATTTCAGTAAATGCATGAAAAATACCAAATGAATTCAGAAAGGGTTGATAATTGATGATGTGGATTTGAATGGTGCATTTTGAACATGAAAAAAGTCTGGAGTTCAAATGAGTTCAAAAAAATGAAATGCCTCTATAACAGATGAGTTTTCGTCCGAAACCCTCATACTTCGAAAGAGATTGTCCATTTTTTACACGAAGTGCATCCAGTTTTTGTCGTAACCCTCTCTACTTTATTGCACATCCTATGTGGGTGAAATGATGATACCATGCCAACTTTCAACCTTTTCAGAGTTCATTTGAAGTGTTTTTCAATTTCAGGGTCAGTTAGCTCTAAATTATTTTCAGTAAATGCATGAAAAATACAAAATGAATTCAGAAAGGGTTGATAATTGATGATGTGGATTTGAATGGTGCATTTTGAACACACAAAAATTCTAGAGGTCAAATGAGTTCAAAAAAATGAAATGCATCTGTAACAGATGAGTTTTGTCTCAAACCTTGATACTTCGAAAGAGATTATCCATTTGGTACACGAAGTGCATCCAGTTTTTTGCTGTAACCCTCCCTACTTTTTTGCACATTCTATGTGGGTGAAATGACAATACCATGTCAACTTTCAACCTTTTCAGAGTTCATTTGAAGTGTTTTTCAATTTCAGGGTCATTTAGCTCTAAAGAAATTCAGTAAATGCATGAAAAATACCAAATGAATTCAGAAAGGGTTGATAATTGATGATGTGGATTTGAATGGTGCATTTTGAACACGCAAAAAGTCTGGAGTTCAAATGAGTTCAAAAAAATGAAATGCCTTTGTAACCGATGAGTTTCGTCCGAAACCCTGATACTTTGAAAGAGGTTGTCCATTTTGTACATGAAGTGCATCCAGTTTTTGCCATAACCCTCTCTACTTTTTTGCACATGCTATGTGGGTGAAATGATGATACGATTCCAACTTTCAGCCTTTTCAGAGTTCATTTGAAGTGTTTTTCAATTTCAGGGTCATTTAGCTGTAAAAAAAATCAGTAAATGCATGAAAAATACCAAATGAATTCAGAAAGGGTTGATAATTGATGATGTGGATTTGAATGGTGCATTTTGAACACACAAAAAGTCTGGAGTTCAAAGGAGTTCAGAAAAATGAAATGCCTCTCTAATAGATTGATCATAAAAAATACATTGATCATTAATGATCTTTTTGTGTACAATCTTAATTGTCAATATGAGTCCTCACTCGTTTAGAAACCGGAGAAGAGTCATATTGCGGCCACAAATTCTACACATAGAGTTCAATGAAGACCAAGTGTTTTGTGATAGTTTGAGAAGTAACATATTTAAGGTGGTAAAACCCCTCTTAGCGGAGCGAGGTGGGACCAAAAAACCGCTACAAAAAGAATCAACTAAAAAACTCTAGTACCGGTTTGTGGCACGCACCGGTACTAAAGGGGCAGGTGGGGCCCCAGCATGACAACAACCATCCATAACCTCTTTAGTACCGGTTCGTGGAACGATCCAGTACTAAAGGTTCACCATGAACCGGCAAAAATGAGCGCCGCCCGGCTAGCCGTTGGAACCGACACGAATGGTCACATTAGTCCTGGTTCAGTTACAAACCGAGACTAATGTGCTTCACATTAGGCCATTTTTCTACTAGTGCGATCAAGTACCGAATTCACGACACCTCTTTGTTCTGCACATGTTCAGCTCGATGACGTCCCTCGCCTTCTTGATCCAGCAAGACGTCGAGGTAGTAGATGAGTTCCGTCAGCATGACGGCATGGTGACGGTGATGGCAAAGTGATCTCCGCAGGGCTTTGCCTAAGCACTATGAAAATATGACCGGGGTTGTAAACTGTGGATGGGGGCGCCGCACACGGCTAACAATTGATGTTGTGTCTTCTAGGCTCCCGACCCCCTCATATATATATATATAGGTGGGAGGGGGAGGGGAGAGGCCAAGGGGCGCCCCAAGTAGGTATGAATCCTACTTGGGCTCCTGCCCTAGGCCGGCCCCCAGTTCCTTATTTGGAGTGCGGGGAAATGTAGGGGAGGGTGGCTCCCCCCTTCCTTCTCTTTCTCCCATGAGAGGGAAAGGCAGAAGGGGCTAGCCCTCCCCTTTTTCCTTCCCTAGGGCTGGACAAACAAGGGAGGGGGCGCACCAGCCCCCTTTTGGGCTAGTGTGTCCCCTCCTTTGGTTCATAAGGCCAATATCTTATCGGGGCGGTGCCCGGAACCCCTTCCGGTGACATAATTCCTTCCCGGTACATCCTGAAGCACTTCTGGTGTCCAAATACCATCGTCCTAGATATCAATCTTTACCTCACGACCATTTTGAGACTCCTCATCATGTCTGTGATCTCAGCTGGGACTCGGAACAACATTCGGTCATCAAAACATATAACTCATATAATATTATATCGTCAACGAACGTTAAGCGTGCGGACCCTACGGGTTCGAGAACTATGTAGACAGGACCACGACACCTCTTTAGTCAATAACCAATAGCGGAACCTGGATGCCCATATTGGCTCCTACATATTCTATGAAGATCTTTATACGTCAAACCGTTATGACAACATACACAATTCCCTTTGTCTATCGGTATGTTACTTGCCCGAGATTCGATCGTTTGTATCTCTATACCTAGTTCAATCTCATTACCGGCAAGTCTCTTTACTCGTTCCGTAATACATCATCCTATGACTAACTTATTAGTCATTTGCTTGCAAGGCTTATTATGATGTGCATTACCGAGAGGGCCCAGAGATACCTCTCTGATACTCAGAGTGACGAATCCTAATCTCGATTCACGCCAACCCAACAAAACACCTTTGGTGATACCTGTAGAGCATTTTATAATCACCCAGTTACATTGTGACATTTGATAGCACACAAGGTATTCCTCCGGTATCCTGGAGTTGCATGATCTCATAGTCAAAGGAATATGTATTTGACATACATGAAAGCAGTAGCAATAAACTGTACGATCAAGTTCTAAGCTAACGGATGGGTCTTGTCCATCACATCACTCTCCTAATGATGTGATCCCATTATCAAATGACAACTCATGTCCATGGTTAGGAAACCTTACACTATTAGGGAAAACCTTATACACATAATCTTAGCTGTAGTGCGGCACAAAAAGAGGCGCTACTGCTAATTAGCAGTAGCGAGGATAAGGAAACCACGCTACTGATGTAAATTTAGCAGTAGTGTGTGTTGTCTAAACCGCGCTGCTACAAAAATCCACTGACAGTACCCACCAACCTACGTTTACCAGTTGCGCGGTGCCATGATGCACGCTACTGCTAATGCAGTAGTAGTAGCGCACTTTTTAGTCACGTCGCTGCTGCTAATTTTCAAATTGTCCACATGGTTGGCCCATTTATCAGTAGCGCGTGTGATGAAAGGGTGCTGCTGCTACGCTCTTAGCAGTAGCGCTTTTCTCCTCCCGCGCTACTGCTAAGACGTAGCATCCCACCACCTTTACACCCGTTCTCCCCTCCCCCATCTCCTCTCCTCCCTTTCCCCTACCTCCCACATCCTCCCTCTCTCACTCTTCTTCTTCCTCAATACTTCTCCCCCCATTGCTCTCGAAAAAAAGTGAGAGAAAATAAAGGAAAAGAAAATAGAGGAAACAAAGAGGAAAATAGGTACTGGTTATAGCAGCAGCACTTTTGTGAGAAACGAGCTACTGCTAGTCAAGATAGCAGTAGCGGTTTCTACACGAAACCGCTATAGCTACCTGGAGTAGCTATAGCGTGTTTTTCGTAAACGCGCTACTGCTATGTCCACTTAACCCCCAAAATCCCCACTCCTCTCTTCATCCCGCCTCTTTTCCCCCAAATCCCCACACTCTCTCTCCCCCATCGCGCCGCCGGAGCCCTGCCCTCGCCGCGCCTCTGCACTCGACCCCGACAGACCCCGGCGCCGGCTCTGGCCCGGCCCTCGACCCCGACCCCGGCGCTCGCCCACGGCCCCGACCCTGACTCCAGCTCCGGTCTCGGCCCCGGTGCTCGACCCCGACCTCGACCCCTCCCTCTGTAAGCCCCCCACCGCTCCTCCTCTTTATGGTAGCTAGGTTTTTATGTTAATTCACTTAGGTTTTAGTTAGGGTAGATGGTTAATTAGGTTATATATTTAGTTATGAATTTAGCTAGGTTTTTTCTTCAAGTTCTATATTTTTCTTCCTTTTATATGCAAATTTGAAGTGGACATATGATACGTGAACATGTGATGTTTTGGACATGTCATATTTGGAATTTGGACATGTCATTTGGACATGATGATTATGTGCAGGGTAAATGATCCGAGGGGCCTATGTTACGCCTGAATGTTGATTTATTTCCGTTCCGGTGAATTCCAGGCGCTCGATATGTCCATTAGCAAAGGTCATGTCGAAATTTTCCGTGAATTTTGGCATGATTTGTGCTAGACAGTAGGCATATCGAGTGATGTGAGTTGCTGGGAAATGACATTCCTGCAAACATAGATTTCTTTTTTATGTCATTTCTCAATTTTTTCGTAGTTTTAGAATTAAACGAGGAGACTTAATCATAGGAAACATGTCGAACAACGAAGAAACTGGGCCTTCTGACCAAGATGCAGACAAGATGGATTATGAGGGTGAACAAGAGTACCTTCACTATTTGACTGCTAAGAAAATGCAAAGTCAAGGTTTGCAGGTCGGCCTCGATGATGGTACTGATGTCGACATCGACACCGATGGCGTCGACACCGATGGCGGCGCCGAGACGAGCGGGGAAGGTATCGACGGGGAAGGTACCGGCGCCGATGCCGCTACCGAAAGGAAGAAGCAGAAGAAGTAGAGGATACAAAAACCTAACAAACTAGGGATTGGACGACTGGTGATCACAAAGATGGCACCTGGCAAGTTTGAGCCATTAGAGCCGGAAGAATCTCGCAAGTGCTATGGGAACCAAGTAGGATGCATCCTACGGGAATGCGCGAGCATCAACGACGATGACTTAAGGAGTAAAGAACATTTGACGCAGTTGCTCTTAACGAAGTTGCACAAGAGATTCAAGTTCCCCGACCGGGATGATAACATAGAACAACCGTGGGATGATCCGAAGATGAAACAGATTAACAATCACACCATGGGCATGTTCAGCAATGATTTGGTCTCCTGGAAAGGGAGGGTGAAACGAGATTTTGATGCTGAGGAACCCCTGTCCAAGATTCTGGAGGAAAATCCAACACTTACGAAAGAGGAGTTCTAAAAGTTCAAGGACACTTGAGCTACCGAGGCAGCCAAGGCTAAGGTTGCGAAATTCAAGATCCTTCAGCAAAGGAACACAGGGAAGCATCACCTCGAAAGCTGTGGCTACCTTGGTAAAAGGCCCATATGGGATAAGGACGACGCAGAACATGAATCCGCGGGTATCCCAGACCCCTTCGCGAAGATCACCAACCCCTTGGAGCGTGACTTTATTAGGGCCCGCTACAAGTGGGACAAGGAAAAGAAGGGTTTTTACACGGACCAGATCACGAGGAAATTGATTAGACTACTGGTAATTATTCTAGATGATGCTCGCCAAGGCTTCAGCATTAGAGGTGGCCACGTGCAGATCAGGAAACAAAGGAACAAGAAGATGGGTTTCGCGCATAAAACTATCTTCTGCCGCATCCATGTTGCAAAACAAAGCAAGAAGGATGGATTCTACATCGTCCATCTCATGATTGAGTTCAGCACAGATCACCGAAAGCTTCGCATGACAAGCAGAAATGATGATCATATCCACAAGTGGATAGAATCTCATGGAGAAGCGGATTATAAACTTAGAGATGACTTCTTTCGCATCCAAAGGGACATTGCGATGATCATCATGAAAGAAGTCGTCAATGAGAAGGGGGTGTTCCTCCACGGCCCAATATCGTGAGCTGACGTCCGAACTCGCATAGGAATGCAACGTCTAGACCTCACGACGTTCAAGAAGCTAGGGTCCATCCTCGATGATATGGAAGGATGGAACTTCTAGTGATTTACGATGCCGATGATGATGACATGTGTCGGTTGGACTTGTCCACGGTCCCTGCCGAACTTGTGTAACGCTACTTTGTTAGTTTGCGTACGATGACCTGCGTACCTCTAGTTATTTAGTTTGCGTATTATATGTTGCATCTAGTTGCTAACCCTTTCTTTTTCATTTAGCTCTAGTATATTTTGTTGCATATGATTGTACATCTTCTTGATGAAGATGCATCTCTAACAGGTACCTAGTTTCTTGATGGCGAGATGGCAGTGTTATGTCGTGTACAAAGGAAAGGTTCCGGGGGTGTACAATGAGTGGCCTAAGTGTCAGACTTTGTAGTTAAAAGTATTCGAGACTTGCATGCATCGCTATTTTCGAGATGATGACGAGATACCACTTTGTGTTGGATGATGATTATGATGAGACTATTTGTATGTATATGCTATGATTACATTTGTGGCCTCACAGCCATTTGTATGTGTATCATGATGACATTTGTATCTGCTAAAGATTCTTGTATAAAGCCTGTTCAAATACAAAACAAATATATAGAAAAAAACAAAAACTACTAAAATTAGCCGTAGCGAGTGGGAAAAAGTTAGCAGCAGCGTGACAGTAGTAGTAGCGCGTCCAGCCAAAGCACGCTAGAGCTATTAGCAGTAGCGAGCTTGCGCGAAGCACGCTTGTCAGGGATATTACTATCAGGTATAAACCGGTAGGAGGGTCCGGTTTATGTTATTAAGATTATATTATCAGAAGCCCAGTGGAGTATGTAATAGAAGGTTATAGCCTACGGAGGTTATGGGCCCATGTATAAGGCCCATGATTTGTAAACCGTCATGCCATGTAACTAGGAGGTAAGATAGAAAGAATAGAGACCGAGGTGGACACGTCTATGAGCCGGCCTCGGGACTCTGTAAACCGGACCGAGCATCGCCTCCTATATAAAGGGACGACACGGGAACGGTTCACGACAAGAAACAACAGCTCGAGACACAGGCAAAGCGGATTCGCCCTCTGGTCATCGAAGCCCAAGCAATACCACACCAAACTAGACGTAGGCTTTTACCTTCATCGAAGGGGCCAAACTAGTATAAACCCCTTGTGTCCTTCGTCCGCTTTAAACCCCTTTAAGCTAAACTGGGCGATGGCCTCATGACTAAGTCCTTTTTCTAGGACATCTGCCGTGCTAAATCCACGACAGTTAGCGCCCACCGTGGGGCTATCACACGATGGTTTCGAGTTCTTGAAGGGCAACTTTGAAGGGCTCGAGGGTTATGCAGTAGGCCGGATGACTAAGAGTTGTCGTGGCCGGATCTACATTGATGACGCAGGATGGGGCCCCGAGGCCGATTCAATCGAGTACGGGTACCGGGTCGCCTTCGGCGGCATCCACGTCTTCATCGGCAAGATCGGCGAACCGGGCCCTGAGCCGGACAACTTCCCCAACATCGTCGAGTCAGCTCAGCGTGTGAGTCCAGCCCGGATTGAGCCCGCCGTGAAGCACGTTTTCGTCGGAGCAGTGCACGAAGTACAAGCCGAGGATAGATCGGACTCTGGTGGCGAGACAGTTGTTTATTCCGGCGACGAGTCTTCGTCCAGAGAGATGGAATCTTTGTATCTGTTGCAGGATGGCTGGTCCGAGGGTTGTTCCGATGGCGATAGTATTCTGGACCCCTTCGATCAGCCAAACTGGGTTGCTGTTTTCATGGCCGGATCACAACCCATGCAACAACCCTCAATGACAGGGGCGTTAACCTCAGAGGCAGCAGGAGCTAGAGCTGGAGACCTTCCCCCATTGCCCTCTGACGTCCTATCCACCTTAGTCGACACTTTGGCAGCACTTGCAACAACAGAAGTAGCCCAGGCCGACAAGGAGCAGCATGATGCAGAAATCGCTCAGGTGAAGAGCCGGATTGAGCAAGCTAAATTAGATCTGGCTGCGGAGAAAGCTAGGATGGCTACAAGACAGGCAGAGCTGGATTCTCAAGCTTTTCGGCTCAGGTTAGATCAGAACGCCTCGCAGGAGGTAATGTACAGAAGACAACGATCTCGTTTACCGCCGGTTTATGAGGCAAGGAATCTCTTTAGCACGCCAGGCGCAGGGACTAGTAACCATCCGGAGGCAAACCGGGGAGGAGCGCCGGGGATGGGCGCGTCGGTTCAGCCACCAGCTGCAGAACCAAATCGTCAAGTTGTGCCGACACAGCACGTGCCCACCCCTCCCGGTCATTATTCTAACCCGTTGGACAACATCGTTGCCGCCGCTTCACGGCTGGCCGCCCTTCCCATTGAGAGGACGTCCCCCATAGCAATGGAGGCGCGACGGGCCAAGGAGTTGCTGGACACGGCACTAACTCAGCAGCAAGCTTATTCCTATAGCCGGGAGAGGATTCATTCAACCCCCCGCCCGAGCCGGAGTTACACGAGGTACCTGGATGAACCAGCTGTATCTAGCAGTGCACAGAGACGGCACCGACAGAGGCAGGATAATCCGGCCGGAGAAGGAGCACATGCACAAGAGGTGGTGGGCCAGGCCAGGCATACTGTCCACAACGACACCCGTCAGGCGACGCCGGTTCACCTCACTACCACGGCTGAAACAGGAATCATGTCTAGCTCCTTGGGAGTGTAGTGTCTCATCCCTGCTTTACGGAACGTGAAATTACCCAAAGACTTCAAAGGTCCGTGCAAGGTACCCAACTACACGGCAGATCTGGCTCCGGAGGCGTGGGTTGAAAGTTATGAGATGGCTATGGAGATGCTTGATGTGGACGAAGCTGCATGCGCCAAGTACTTCACAATGATGCTTGAGGGCACGGCCCGGACATGGCTAAAGGGTTTGACACCCAACTCCATCCGATCATGGGGGGAATTGCGTCGCTGGTTTATCAATAATTTCAAAGACACATGCAAGCAGCCGATGTCTGTTGTTGACTTAGCTGCATGTGTTCAAGGAGAGCAAGAGACCACAAGCACTTGGGTGCGGCGATTGTCTGAAATCTTGCACTCCTCCAATAGCATCAATCCTAGTACGGCGATAGTAACCTTGGAAGGCAATTGTTGGTTTGAGCCCTTGAGGCAGAAGCTGGGGCGGCTCAAACATGATTGCAACGACATGGGAACGCTCATGGGCGCTTTGGTAAAGTATGGAGACTCTGATAACACCAAGTATCCAGATGCAGACAGAGACAAGTCCGGGAAGGTGAACAAGAACGGTAAACCGGCCGAGGCCAATCCGGCGGGCACAGGGTACAATGGCAAGCGTAAAGCGGAAGGCGGCTTAGACTTTGTGGCCAATACCAACGCCCAGGACAACGGGCAGCGCTGCAAGGGTGAACCGCCCCCACGTAGCGGGAGGCAACCTATTAATCTAGATCGCCAGTTGAACATGCCTTGCAAGGCACAGTACAGTGGAAAACCCGGCTACACATCTCTTGAAAGACTATTTCATTATGCAAGAGCTTGTAAAACAGGACAAATATGACCACGGGCCCCCCGGCGGGTCAGGTCCCGGCTTTCAAGGTCCGGGTTATCAGGGTGGTGGATCCGGTTCAGGATACTACGTCGGTAACAATAACCATAGTGGCAACAATCAGAATCAACATAACCAGCAACAGGGTCCAGGTGGATACAACAACCCGGGGAATCAACAGCGTCAGCAGCAGCAGCAATCCGGATATCAGAATAATCCGAAGGAGCTGAGCAGTGGGCAGTATCACGTTTTCACCACAAGTCTATGCAAACGGGATCAAAAGGTTTTGAAAAGGGCAGTACACTCCGTTGAACCGGTGGTACCATGTTTTTTACGTTGGTCTGAGCAACCCATTGTGTGGAGCAGAGAAGATCACCCACCACGGGTTGATAATCCAGGTCAGTTAGCTCTGGTGGTGGCACCATAGGTGGGTGGTTATAAGTTCACCAAAGTACTTATGGATGGAGGCAGCAGCATCAATATCTTATACTATGAGACTTTTCGACGTATGGGGTTGATAGATAAGAAGCTCTGATAGTCCAACACAGTGTTCCATGGGGTGGTGCCCGGTAAATCGGCGTATCCAGTTGGAAAAATTGATCTGGAAGTTACCTTTGGGGATGAGCGTGACTCTAGATCGAAAACTGTGACCTTTGAGGTTGTAAAGATTAGGAGCCCATACCATGCTCTGTTCGGGAGACCGGTTTACGCCAAGTTCATGGCTAGACCGTGTTATGTTTATCTGCAGCTTAAGATGGCAGGCCACAAAGGAACTATCACGGTTCATGGGAGCCGTAAGATTGCGTTGGAGTGCGAGGAAGGACATGCGGCGTATGCTGAGGCAGTTTGTGCTACGGAAGAGCTGATGTTTTATAAGGACAATGTTGATCCGGCGGATATGTCCCCCTCTAAAGAAACCAACGATAGAACATGATCTGGCGTTGAAATTCAAATCAGCTGAGGAGACTAAACAGGTGGACTTTGTTCCGGGCGACTCATCCAAGAAGTTCACCATCAACGCTAACCTAGACCCCAAATAGGAAAGCGCGCTCATCGAGTTCATCCGTGAGAACCGGGATATCTTTGCATGGAAGCCTTCTGACATGCCGGGTATACCGAGGGAACTCGCTGAGCACAGTCTTAATATTGATCCGAAGTTTAAACTGGTCAAGCAGTATCTGCGCCGTTTCAATGAGGAAAGACGCAAGGCTATTGGAGAAGAAGTGGCTAGGCTCTTGGCCGCAGGCTTCATAGTTGAGGTGTTTCATCCGGAGTGGCTGGCTAATTCGGTGTTAGTACTCAAGAAAAACGGAACCTGGAGGATGTGTGTTGATTAAACATACTTGAACAAAGTTTGCCCAACTGATCCTTTTGCTCTCCACTGTATTGATCAGATTATTGATGCTACGGCGGGATGTGAGCGGCTAAGTTTTTTGGATGCATATTCAGGTTATCATCAGATCAAGATGGCAGTTAAGCACCAGGAGAAGACAGCTTTCATAACTCCCTTTGGAGCCTTCTGCTATGTATCCACGCCTTTTGGGCTCAAGAGTGCCCAAGCAACCTACCAGAGCTGTGTGCAGAACTGCCTACAAGGGCAGATTGGAAGAAATGTCCATGCATATGTTGATGACATTGTGGTGAAATCCAGGAAGGAGGAGACGCTGATAGAGGATTTAAAAGAAACCTTTGACAACCTCCGAGTTTATAAAATGATGCTCAATCCGGAGAAGTGCGTCTTTGGTGTTCCGGCGGGGAAGCTCCTTGGATTCTTAGTGTCAAATAGAGGGATTGAAGCTAATCCGGAGAAGATCAAGGTGATCACGTCTTTGGCTAAATTGGCGTGTATTAATGATGTCCAACGCGTGGCAGGCCGCATTGCAGCAGTGAGTCGGTTCATCAGCCGTTTAGGAGAGAAGGCAATCCCGCTCTATCAGATGATGAAAAACACGGACCGGTTTGTCTGGAGTGATGCTGCAAACGCTGCGTTCGAAGGTCTGAAGAGGCAATTGGCAGAACCACCAGTCCTTGCTGCCCCGGTTGACAATGAGCCGCTACTGTTATACGTGGCCACCAATGCCCGTGCAGTCAGTGTGGCCATTGTAGTGGAGCGCAAAGAGGCAGGCAAAGAATATCCGGTTCAACGACCGGTTTACTACATCAGTGAGGTGCTCACTGAGTCGAAACAGAGATATCCAGATTGGCATAAGCCGGTATATGGCGTGTTCATGGCAAACCGGAAGTTTAAGCACTATTTCTAGGGCCACCCAATCACTGTTGTCAGTTCAGGTCCATTAGGGGATATAATCTAGAACAGAGAATCCACTGGCAGAGTGGCGAAGTGGGCCATTAAACTTAGCCCGCGCAGATTAAAATATGTGCCCCGCACTGCTTTAAAGTCCCAAGCACTGGTGGATTTCATTAATGATTGGACAGAGTTGCAAGCACCTGAGGAGAAGCCGGATCATACATACTAGACTATTCACGTTGACGGATCAAGACAATTGGAGGGCTCGGGGGCTGGAGTCGTATTAACTTCCCCACGAGGTGATAAGTTCTGTTACGTCCTCCGTTTAATGTTCCCTTGTACTAACAATGCTGCTGAGAATGAAGCTCTCCTCCATGGTCTGCGGATGGCCAAGGAGATGAACTTGAGCCGGGTTAAGTGCTTTGGTGATTCAGATCTGGTGGCATAACAAGTATCCGGTAAATGGGACTCTCAGGACCCGCTCATGGCAGCCTATCGACGAGAAGTGGACACAGTCGCAGGATACTTCAAGGGATACCAGGTGGATCATATAGACCGGCGAAAAAATGAAGCAGCTGACGCGTTAAGCCGGCTGGGTTCCCAGCGTAAACCGGTTCCACCTAATACTTTCTTGGATGAATTGCATAATCCATCAGTACAGATACCTTCAGAAGAGGACTTGGCTGTTCCTGATCCGGAAGCACAGTTGGTTGCAACACTTCACGTCATTCCTGATTGGACACTCCCTTACTTGGCGTACATGAGCCGAGGTGAGTTGCCAGAGGACGAAATCGAGGCCCGGCAGATAATCCGGCGGGCTAAGTCTATGACTATCATCAATGGAGAGCTTCATCACCGTAGCGTTTCTGGGGTGTTTCAATGATGTGTATCATCAGAGGAAGGTTGCGAGATTCTTCGAGAGATTCATGAAGGGGATTGCGGTCATCACGCCGGTTCAAAATCCTTGGTAGCTAAAGCTTTTCGTCATGGGTTCTACTGGTTGACGGCTCATGCCGACGCAGAGGACTTGGTCAGAAAATGTCACGCTTGCCAAAAATTCTCACGGCGTGCTCATGTACCAGCGCAGGAGCTGAGGATGATTCCAATTACCTGGCCGTTTGCGACTTGGGGGCTTGATATGGTTGGACCCTTTAAAAGATCCCAAGACAAGAAAACCCATCTGTTGGTCGCAGTGGACAAATTCACAAAGTGGGTTGAAGCATAGCCTATCAGTAAGTGTGATGCGGCAACAGCGGTTCAGTTCATCAAAAAGGTGATTTTGCGGTTTGTCTTCCCACACATCATTATAACTGATAACGGCACCAACCTATCTAAAGGGGATATGGAGGAGTTCTGTCAAAGAGAACATATTCGCCTTGATGTATCATCAGTAGCTCACCCTCAGTCCAATGGCCAAGCTGAGAGAGCCAACCAAGAAATCCTGAGAGGCATCAAGCCTCGGCTTATGGTTCCTTTGCAAAGAACACCGGGTTGCTGGGTAGAGGAGTTGCCTTCTCTCTTATGGAGCATCAACACTACACCTAACAGATCTACAAGGTACACGCCTTTCTTCATGGTGTACGGTGCTGAAGCGGTCCTCCCTAGTGATATCCGGCATGACTCACCACGGGTGGCGGCTTACATTGAAGCGGATAATGAACAGGCAAGACAAGACAGCTTGGAACGGCTGGACGAGGAACGGGACATGGCAGCAGCGCGATCAGCGATTTATCAGCAAGACCTGTGCCGGTACCATAGCCGTCGGGTCAAGACCTGGGCGTTTCAGGAAGGAGATCTGGTGCTCCGGCTCATCCAGGACCAGACAGATATGCACAAGCTATCCCCACCCTGGGAAGGGCCCTTTGTGGTCAGCAAAAACCTGCACAGCGGATCATATGACCTTGTTGACGTTCGAGAGCATAAGGACTCACGTACGGCAGAGGAGGAGACAAAGCGGCCATGGAACATCGCTCTTCTTCGACCTAACTATACTTGAGCCATTGGCTCCGCTTTATGTACAATGTATATATTATGATTAATAAAATAAACTGGCGCCCCCGGTACACCGGGGAATCAGCCATCTTTTTCGAAAAAGAGTATCACATGGGGGCTTCGAAAGAAACCTTCCATGGCCTCTTAAACCGACGCCCTTGATAGAACCAAGGAATCAGCCGTGTTCTTTACACAAAAGAGTATCACATGGGGGCTTCGAAAGAAACCTTCCATGGCCTCTTAAACCGGTGCCCTTGATAGAATCAAGGAATCAGCCGTGTTCTTTACACAAAGGAGTATCACATGGGGGTTTCGAAAGAAACTTTCCATGGCCTCCTAAACCGGCGCCCTTGAGAAATCAAGGAATCAACCATCTTACGAACAAAAGTCACATGGGGGCTTCCGCGGGCAAGGAAGTTTTTTCCATGGTCTCTTGTGCCTGCGGCGGTATGGAGCGCATCATAAGAGCACCGCTCTGGTTGCTTCGGCAATTTCCACATGATGATGAGGGGTAAAAGAGGGTTTGATGCCTAGCACAACTCAAACATATGCCCCGACGAGCAAACGGCTCACACACTACCTGGGGGCTCTCAGCGAGTTGAATACCCTTGTAGTGAACATGGCTTGGAAGCCCGGTGCATACACCTAAAACCCCGGATTAACCTGCCTGCATCAAGTAAATCACGCCGTCCAGGTAAACCTGGTATGACCCGTCGAACCTGTCACAAGTCAATCCTTCGGGACGCTGAACTTGGTCATGTTAAATTGACGATCATCGAGTTGATTACCCAAAGACAAAATCTTTACGAGATTTTGAAACATTGGGTAGCTATGTACATCGATGATTTGGTTAAGGATTGCGGAGCATCTTGACAGGCTTTGCTAAAATGGTTAATGACAGTAGCCTGGCAGCTCATAAAAAGCCTCGAATTTGGAGCCTGGCAGCTCGTAAAAAGCCTCGACTACATGGTCTTATTTTCCCAAAAACCTTATCTTTATTTTTTATGTTTTCACAAATCTTTGTCTTCAAGGTCATTGGTTCTTTAACCAAGTCCATTGATGCGAGACTGGACAACTACAAGGTTGACTGGACGTCTACAGAGTTAAAAGTCTGGGTCATGAACACCAGCGAGAGTTAAATCCGCGTTCATCGTAACCCGGATCGGCCATCATTCTAAGCCGACAAGAGAGCCAAGGGCTTCATCAGCACCCACGCTTTAAAATATTTCCGCCGGGTTAAAAGGTCTACAAGCACACTTAATCACAGGTATGGGATATGTTTGTGTTTTATATGCAGTTCAAATTATTTATTTGAAACATGTATCAGGGCAGTATAATCCGTCCGGTGGTAAACTGCTAGGACATCTTTTAGCTTTGTTCATGCAGACGCAGGTAATATAAACTATTAAAGCATTACAAGCAGGAGATAAATTGGGAATTGCCAATCAAAGTAGTACCATAACAGTGGGACAAAAGCAGTATCTCAACTATTCTATTACAAGGCATTTGCAGGCCCAAAAGAATCAAAGTTTCTTGCAAAGTGTTCATCATCTAAAAGTTAAACCGGAGCTGGTTTAGGATTCTTCCTCAGCACGCTGGGAAGACTGAGGGTCAGCTTGCTCCGGATCTTCGTCGACTTCTGGCAGCTGCTGGAAATCAGGAGTGCTCCAGTCAATCTTGGCGAGGGCACGGAAATATACTTCATCGTTTATAATATCTGATGGATCAATGTCAGGAGCGAAGGTGTGCTTACGAACAGGTGGGATCAGATTTTTGGTGTCATAAACCGGTCGCTCCACCCGTGTATTCTCTAGATCGTAACCCGGATGATACCTTGTTAAATCCGCTTCATCAGCAAGCTTACTGGCAAGAGGGCGCATGTCTTTGGTTAAAGAACGAAGATATTCAGAAGAGAAGGCCGACCCGTCCTCTTTTATGCTGGGATAACCATTCATGGCCTCCGCCGGATCAAAATCGGGGACCCATGCCTTGGCCTTGGTTAACGCCATGAGAGAGCCAACTCTTGCAGCAGATTTCTTCACTTCAACAAGTCGAGCAGGCAAGACAGATAACTTCTCCATAGTACCTTGGATAGTGGTCGGCGCCGGTTTATTGTGCGACATGGCACTGACGGCTCTCTGAGCACCGGAGTAGAGTTGTTCCACCAAGGTATAAGCGGCTTTCAGTTTCTTCTGAACATCGTCTCCAAGATGAGTTATGCGCCTCCCTATATAGAATTGGTGAGTTAAACCGGAACAGTATAAGATTGCAAGGATACAAACATATAAAGACAGATACTCACCAAAGATAGCAGATGTCATATCATCTATATGCTGTTTTAACCCGGATAGCTCCTGTGTCACTGGGTTGAAAGCAGCTTCAACATCCTTTGCTCTCTTTTATAGAGCAGCCCTTTGCACCTCCCATGTGGACTGCTCCGCTTCAAAATCTTCCTTGACTTTTTCCATGTTAGTTAAAGCAAGGACAAGTTCCTCCTTAGCTTTAGTTGAAGCAGTTTCATGGAAGGCCAAGCTATTCCGGAGTTCAGTTGCCTCCGAAGCTCTTCGGTTCAAATCAGCCTGTAGGAAAAGGATGGTGTTGAAGGACAGTTCAATCAAAAGTCTCAAGCACATAACAAGTTATGCACTCGACACTTGGGGGCTAATGTACAATTGAAGTCAAAGAAGGCAACTTTTTCAGACAAGTCCCAGGCACATAAACAAGTTATGCCCTTGGCACTTGGGGGCTAATGTACGTTCATTCTCAGACATAAGAGAAGTCCCAGTTCACCTACGGTGAGGTAAATCAGCACTTGGGGGCTACTACGGCCTAAGGGTATAATTGCAAGATACAAGCAGAAACGGAAGGCAAAAGGAAAGAAAAATACCTCATATTTCCCCTTCATCATGTTGACTAAACCGGCCTCATAGTCGCGGCTGGTGAAGAGCTGGTTCAGATACCCAGAGTGGAGTTCCTGGGCACTAAGCTGATTATAACTTGACAAATATGTACTCCACTTGCCTTTATCTTGCTGAAGCTTTTCCTCCTTGGCGGTGTGTCTGGCTAAGACAACAGGCTCTGTGGGAGCAGAGAAGCTTATCCTAGTTATCTCAACATCTTCTGTCGAGGCAGCGGCTGGCTGGAGAGGATCAGCGGTGCGCACCGGACTAACAGGAGCCGGGCTAGCCCGAGGAGGACTAACCTGGACAGGGCTTGCCGGTTCAGCTGTGTTCTCCATAGCATCACCCCCCGGAGCAGCAAGATCTTCATGATCCATAGGGGAGGGGTCATCGTGCTGGACTTCAACATTTTACTTTGGAGGGTTGGCCGCTTCAAGATCCTCAGCCGGTTCAACATTGGTGTGTTCGGTAGCCGGTTTATTTAATTTTGCCTTTTTGCTAGGCTTGGGCATACTGATAAAGATTAAAAGAGCAATGAAAATCACAAAGTCAAAATGGAAAGGTAAACCGGACGTTTGGAAAGATGACTTACCCAGGAACGGTCTTAAGCACCAGGATTTGAGTAGCGATCGACTCGCCGGAAGAAGACAGAGGAGCTTCCTGATAGTTGGGATCAGAAGGTTTAAGAGGTTTGCGAATAAGACCTGCTTTTGGATGAAGAAGGGTTGGAGTAAGCAAAACCTCTGAGCGGCGTCTGCGAGCTGGCGTGTGGGGTAATCCAGATGACTCAACCACGTGACCACTATGGCGTGTGGTTCGGCGAGCCTCATGCTGCTGTTTCTTCAAAAGAAAGTTGGGATCCAATTGAGCATAAGGGTGAGAAAATGGATACTTCCGGGATACCCGGCGAATCTTGGGTGGCAACGGTTCTGAATCAGATGAGAGAGAAATTACCTCAGCATCATCCGCTTTACTTCCCTCTGCCGGATCTTGGGAAAAGACATTATTGATATAAATATAAACAAAGAGAATTCAAAGGACATAAGAATCAAGCAGTACCTCAGAAGCCGGATCATCTTCTTCGAGGTTTGAACCAGAAACGACATCAGTTTTCTTCTTCTTTACGGCTAAGCTCTTCTTACGGGTTGGCTTCGCCGATTTATCTTGAGCTTTCCTCTGCCAGAAAGGATCATTGGCCTGTGTAAAGGAATAAGAACATGTTGAAGACAAATGATATGAACGGATAAAAGTGAAAATGAAGGGACAAAAGAGTCTTACCGGCGGTGGTTGGTTGTTTGCGCAGAAAGGAGCTAAACCGGTCCGGCTGCATTCTTCCAGAGGGATGTTCATCATCTTTTCTGCGGATTCAGTAACTTCGTTGTCAGGAAGCACTATTTTGTGTGACGCTGAGGATCTTCCGGATTGCCAGTATATTCACACATTAAGCTTGAGCGCCGGCTTAATGGAAGAATGCTCCAAGAGAGCTAGCATCGAACAAAGTCAAGCCCGGTTAAACCATTAGCTACGAAAGCCCTGAGCTTGGAATGTTGAGGGGCATATCGAGCCCGGTATTGGGCGCTTAGACGTTGCGGGAAAGGATGACTCGGCGTTAGGTGGTAAGCGCGGTAACCCAGCAGCGGATTTTCTCCTTCGGGTGAAGTATCCTTGTAATAAAACCAAGTCTGGTTCCATTCTTTTGGGTGGCTGTGAAGAGTGGCGTGAGGAAAGCTGACGTCCTTTCTTTTCTGGATGCTCACACCGCCGAGTTCAGTATGGGGCCCGTCGGAGAACTCAGTCCGGCGGTTCAGGTGAAAGAAATCCCGGAACAACTCCACAGATGGCTCCGCTTGCAGATATGCCTCTGAGAAGACTTGGAAGTTGCAGATGTTGGATATGGAATTAGGACCTATGTCTTGTGGATGGAGTTGGAAATTGGCTAGGACGTCGCGGAAGAACTTTGAACCGGGTGGGCTAAAGCCCCGGGCCAGATGATCAAAGAAAATGAGGATTTCTCCTTCCTTAGGTGTAGGAGGACATTCCTTTCCAGGGGCCCACCAGTGCAGAACCTCTTTAGGACCCAGAATAACAATTGAGGCCGCCTTTACTAAGTCATCCTCAGTAATCCGGGAAGGGACCCAATTGCAAGCAACAAACTGTTTAGCCATCTTTTCCAATGCGGGAGTGCTGAAAAATACAATACAAGACCCGGTTTTACAGATCTACTAAATATAAACCGGGGTGTTCTGTGAGAGTATTGACCTAATTGACGGTTTAAGAAAGGGACTAATGGTAACCCCTAATCCGGAGCAAGCATGAACGAGACAGCTACCGGTTTATGACGATAGAAGGAGGAAGTTAAACCGCCAATTACGGAATGCAGGCTTAAATCTAAACCGTCAGTACATGCATATGAGGCGTAGGTTATAGTTGGACCGGTGACATAAGCAGATAAAAAGCGGCAGATCTAAAGTATGAGAAACAACTTTTACAGGAAGCAGAGGTAAAATATGGATCTACGGTGCAGGAAAAGAGACAAAACAATTCAAGTCATATTCAATGAAGGCAGCGGAAATTTTCTACAGATCCAGTCCAAACTAGCAGTATTGGAGAAACTAAAGTTATGGCGATGGAGCAGAATCACACGCACGAGGTTTGACCTAACAAGTTCTACATCTACAGCTAAAAACAACCTACGGCGATGAACTACGAAGAACAAGTGTTCGTGACGAGCTACAGAGAAACCCTAGAACTGAGAGCCATTGGGAGAAGAAATAACGTCCTTAAAGAGGCGGAAGAACGGAGGCGAATATCTGGACGTGCTCAGGTTGATGCAGCGACCGGGCTTGCTGATGATGGTGAGCTCGAAGGACGGCGGCGGAGGCTTGAGCGCTGGAGACAGAGGAAGACGAAGCAGGAGGGGGTAAAAGAGATGGCCCTCGTCCTCATTTATAGGTCGAAGAGATAAAACGGCAGGCGCGGGAATCGAGGAGACCGAAAATCGGATATGGATTGAGCTGTCGCCTCAAACTTCTGAGCGGTAATAAAGAAAGGTAACAAACAGATGCGGGCGTTAAATGCGCAGATGATGTCATGACAGATTGAAGCAATTCCAGGAGATGACGTCATGGCCGGTTTAAAAAGTATACAAGAGCTGCAGAAAGGGAAATTCGTACAAGACTTTAAAGACTGACATGAACAAGTTCAAATCAATCTGGGGCCTAATGTCAGGGATATTACTATCAGGTATAAATCAGCAGGAGGGTCCGGTTTATGTTATTAAGATTATTATCAGAAGCCCAGTGGAGTATGTAAAAGAGGGTTATAGCCTACGGAGGTTAGGGGCCCATGTATAAGGCCCATGATTTGTAAACCGTCATGCCATGTAACTTGGGATGTAAGATAGAAAGAATAGAGACCGAGGCGGACACGTTTATGAGACGGCCTCGGGACTCTGTAAACCGGACCGAGCATCGCCTCCTATATAAAGTGATGACCCGGCGACGGTTCGGGACAAGTAACAACAGCTCGAGACACAGGCAAAGCGGATTCGCTCCCTGGTCATCGAAGCCCAAGCAATACCACACCAAACTAGACGTAGGCTTTTACCTTCATCGAAGGGGCCGAACTAGTATAAACCCCTTGTGTCCTTCGTCCACTTTAAACCCCTTTAAGCTAACCCGGGCGATGGCCTCACGACTAAGTCCTTTTGCTAGGACATCTGTCCTGGTAATTCCACGACAACACTGCTGATACGCTTGTATAGCAGTAGCGCGGTCGCACACGCGCTGCTGCTAAGGGTTAGCTATAGCGCCTTATTAGTAGGGTCCCCATGCTACTAATATACCTAGAACCCGCGTTGCTCCTAGGCTTTTCCCCAGTAATGTTAACCATCTTTGATTAACGAGCTAGTCTAGTAGAGGCTTGCTAGGGACACGATATTTGTTTATGTATTCGCACATGTATTTAGGTTCCGGTCATACAATTCTAGCATGAATAATAAACCTTTATCATGATTAAGGAAATATAATAATAACCGTTTTCTTATTTCCTCTAGGGCATATTTCCGTCAGTCTCCCACTTGCACTAGAGTCAATAATCTAGTTCACATCGCCATGTGATTAACACCCAAAGTTCACATCGCCATGTGATTAACACCCAAAGAGTTACTAGAGTCAATAATCTAGTTCACATCGTTATGTGATTGACACTCAAAGAGTTCTAAAGTATGATCATGTTTTGCTTGTGAGAGAGGTTTTAGTCAACAGGTTTGCAACATTCAGATCCGTGTGTACTTTGAAAATTTCTATGTCTACAATGCTCTGCATAGAGCTACTCTAGCTAATTACTCCTACGTTTCAATACACATCCAGATTGATACTCAGAGTCATCTGGATTAGTGTCAAATCTTGCATCGGCGTAACCCTTTACGACGAACTCTTTATCACCTACATAATCGAGAAAGATTTCCTTATTCCTCTAAGGATAATTTTGACCACTGTCTAGTGATCCACTCCTAGATCACTCTTGTACCCCCTTGGCAGACATGTGGCAAGGCACACATTAGGTCTGGTACACAGCATGGCATGCTTTATAGAACATATGGCTGAGGCATAGGGAATGACTTTCATTCTCTCTCCTTTTTTCTACCGTGGTCGGGCTTTTGAGTCTTACTCAACTTCATACCTTACAACTCAGGCAAGAACTCCTTCTTCGACTGATCCATTTTGAACTCCTTAAAAATCTTATCAAGGTATGTACTCATCGAAAGTCTTATCAAGCGTCTTGATCTATCTCTATAGATCCTGGTGCCCAATATGTAAGCAACTTCACCAAGGTCTTCCATTCAAAAAATCTTATTCAAGTGTCCTTTTATGCTATCCAGAAATTCTACATCATTTCCAATCAACAATATGTCAACCACATATAATATCAGAAATGCTATAGAGCTCCCACTCACTTTCTTGTAAATACAGGCTTCACCGTAAGTCTGTATAAAACCAAATGCTTTGATCACCTCATCAAAGCGTATATTCTAACTCCCAGATGCTTGCACCAGTCCATAGATGGATCGCTGGAGCTTGCACACTTTGTTAGCACCTTTAGGATCGACAAAACCTTTTTGGTTCCATCATATACAACTCTTCTTTCAGATATCCATTAAGGAATGCAGTTTTGACATCCATTTGCCATATTTCATAATCATAAAATGCGGAAATTGCTAACATGATTCGGACAGACTTAAGCATCGCTACGGGTGAGAAAGTCTCATTGCAGTCAACTCCTTGAACTTGTTGAAAACGTTTTGTGACAAGTCAAGCTTTGTAGACAGTAACATTTAATATCAATGTCAGTCTTCTTCTTGAAAAATCCATTTATTCTCTATGGCTTGCCGATCATCGGGCAAGTCCACCAAAGTCCATACTTTGTTCTCACACATGGATCCTATCTCAGATTTCATGGCCTCAAGCCATTTTTCGGAATCTGGGATGATCATAGCTTCTTCATAGTTTGAAGGTTCACCATTGTCTAACAACATGACTTCCAGAACAGGATTACCGTACCACTCTAGTGCGGTACGTGTTCTGGTCGACCTTCGAGGTTCAGTAGTAACTTGATCTGCAGTTTCATGATCATTATCATCAGCTTCTTCTCTAGTTGGCGTAGGCATCGCGGCAATGATTTTCTCTAATGATCTACTTTCCAATTCGAGTGAAGGTACAATTACCTCATCGAGTTCTACTTTCCTCCCACTCACTTCTTTTGAGAGAAACTCCTTCTCTAGAAAGGACCCATTCTTATCAACAAAAGTCTTGCCTTCGGATCTGTGGTGGAAGGTGTACCCAACAGTTTCTTTTGGGTATCCTATGAAGGCCCACTTCTCCAATTTGGGTTCGAGCTTTATTAGGCTGAAGATTTTTCACATAAGAATCGCAACCCCAAACTTTAAGAAACGACGGCTTTGGTTTCTTGCCAGACCATAGTTCATACGGTGTCATCTCAACGGATTTAGATGGTGCCCAATTTAACGTGAATGCAGTTGTCTGTAATGCATAACCCCAAAATGATAAAGTCAGATCGGCAAGAGACATCATAGAGTACGGTTATGACTTTCGGACGCACCATTACGCTGTGGTGTTCCAGGTGGCGTGAGCTACGAAACTATTCCACATTGTTTCAAATGAAGACCAAACTCATTACTCAAATATTCGCCTCTGCGATCGGATTGTAGAAACTTTATTTTCTTGTTATGATGATCTCTACTTTACTCTGAAATTCTTTGAACTTTTCAAATGTTTCATACTTGTGTTTCATTAAGTAGATATATACATATCTACTCAATTCACCTGTGAACGTGAGAAAATAACGATACTGGCACGTGCTTCAACACTCATCGGATTGTATACATCGGTATGTATAATTTCCAATAAGTCATTAGCTCGCTCGATTGTTCTGGAGAACGAAGTTTTAGTTATCTTGTCCATGAGGCATGGTTCGCAAGTATCAAATGATTCATAATCAAGTGATTCCAAAAGTCCATCAGCATCGAGTTTCTTCATGCGCTTTACACCAATATGACCTAAATGGAAGTGCCACAAGTATGTTGCACTATCATTATCAACTCTGCATCTTTTGGCATCAATATTATTAATATGTGTATTACTACGATCGGGATTCAATAAACCACTAACATTGGGTGTATGACCATAGAAGGTTTTATTCATGTAAACTGAATAACAATTATTCTCTTAGTTAAATGAATAACCGTATTGCAATAAACATGGTCCTATCTTGTTCATGCTCAACGCAAACACCAAATAACATATATTTAGGTTCAACACTGACCCCGAAATATAGGGAGTGTGCGATGATGACCATATCAATCTTGGAACCACTTCCAACACACATCGTCACCTCACCCCTAACTAGTGTTTGTTTATTCTGCAGCTCCTGGTTCGAGTTACTAATCTTAGCAACTAAACAAGTATCAAATACCCAGGGGCTACTACGAATACTAGTAAGGTACACATTAATAACCTGTATATCAAATATACCTTTGTTCACTTTGCCATCCTTCTTATCCGCCAAATACTTGGGGCAGTTCCGCTTCCATTGAACACTCCCTTAGAAGTAGAAACACTCAATTTCAGGCTTAGGACCACCTTTGGGTTTCTTCGTGGGAGCGGCAACCTGTTTGCCATTCTTCTTGAAGTTCCCTTTCTTTCCCTAGCCCTTTTTTCTTGAAACTAGTGTTATTGTTAACCATCAACACTTGATGCTCTTTCTTGATTTCTACCTTCGCCGATTTTAGCATCGCGAAGAGCTCGGGATCGTTTTTGTAATCCCTTGCATATTATAGTTCATCATGAAGTTGTAGTAGCTTGGTGATAGTGACTAGAGAACTTTTTCAATCACTATCTTATCTGGAAGATTAACTCCCACTTGATTCAAGTGATTCTTGTACCCAGACATTCTGAGCACATTCTCACTAGCTGAGCTATTTTCCTCCATCTTGTAGGCAAAGTACTTGTCAGAGGTCTCATACCTCTTGCCATGGGCATGAGTTTGAAATACCAATTTCAGCTCTTGGAACCTCTCACATTGCTCTATGGCGTTCAAAACGTTTTTGAAGTCCCGGTTCTAAGCCGTAAAGCATGGCGCACTAAACTATTAGGTAGTCATCATATCGAGCTTGCTAAACGGTCATAACACCTACGTCTACTCCTCCAATAGGTCTGTCACCTAGCGGTGCACAAAGGACATAATTCTTCTATGCAGCAATGAGGATAATCCTCAAATCATGGACCATGTCCGTATCATTGCTACTAACATCTTTCAACTTAGTTTTCTCTAGGAACATATCAAAAACATGGGAGCTAAATCGTGAGCTTATTGATCTACAACATAGATATGCAAATACTATCAGGACTAAGTTCATGATAAATTAAGTTCAATTAATCAAATTACTAATGAACTCCCACTTAAAATAGCATCCCTCGAGTTATCTAAGTGAAACATGATACAAGTAAACTAAACCATGTCCGATCATCACGTGAGATGGAGTAGTAATCAATGGTGAACATCTCTATGTTGATCATATCTACTATATGATTAATATTCGACCTTTCGGTCTCGAGTGTTCCGAGGCCATGTCTGTACATGCTAGGCCCGTCAAGCTTAACCCAAGTATTCCACATGTGTAAAACTGTTTTACACCCGTTGTATGTTAACTTATAGTCTATCACACCTGATCATCACGTGGTGTCTTGAAATGACGAACTGTAGCAACTCGGGGTGAACACTTTTAACTTGAAATTTAGTGAAGGGATCATCTTATAATGCTACCGTCGATCTAAGCAAGATAAGATGCATAAAGGATAAACATCACATGCAATCAAAATATATGACATGATATGGCCATCATCATCTTGTGCTTTTGATCCCCATCTCCAAAGCATTGTCATGCTTTCCATCATCACCGGCTCGACACCTTGATCTCCATCGTAGCATCATGGTCGTCCCACCAACTATTGCTTTTATGACTATTGCTAACTCATCGCGATAAAGTAAAGCAATTACATGGCGCTTGCAATTTCATACAATAAAGCGACAACCATAAGGCTCCTGCCGGTTGCCGATAATTTACAAAACATAAGCATCTCATACAATAACATATAACTCATCATGTCTTGACGATATCACATCACAACATGCCCTGCAAAAACAAGATAGACGTCCTCTACTTTGTTGTTGCAAGATTTACGTGGTTGCTATGGGCTTCTAGCAAATACCATTCTTACCTACGGCACAAAACCACAACAGTGATTTATCAAGTTCGTTGTTTTAACCTTCAACAAGGACCACCTGCAGTGAAATTCGATTCAACTAAAGTAGGAGAAACAGATACCCGCCAGCCACCTTTATGCAAAACAAGTTGCATGTCTGTCGGTGGAACCAGTCTCATGTACGAGGACATGTAAGGTTGGTCCAGGCCGCTTCATCTTACAATGCTGCTGAATCAAAATAAGAAGTTGGTGGTAAGCACTATGACGATCATCATCCACAACTCTTTGTGTTCTACTTGTGCATATCATCTATGCATAGACCTGGCTCATGATGCCACTTTGGGAAACGATGCATGGAAAACAAAAAAAATACGCACACGCAATGATCTATCCATGGAGATGCATAGCAACGATGGGGAGAGTGTGTGTACGTACCCTCATAGACCGTAAGCTGAAGTGTTTCACAATGCGGTTGATGTAGTCGAACTTCTTCGCGCTTTAACCGATCAAGGACCGAACGCATGGCACCTCCGTGTTCTACACACCTTCAGCTCAGTGACATCACTCGCCTTCTTGATCCAGCAAGACGTTAAGGTAGTAAATGAGTTCCGTCAGCACAGAGGCGTGGTCACGGTGATGGTGAAGTGATCTCCGCAGGGCTTCGCCTAAGCACTACGAAAATATGACCGGGGTTGTAAACTGTCGAGGGGGGGCGCCGCAGACAGCTAACAATTGACGTTGTGTTTCTAGGCGCCCCATTCTCTCAATATATAGGTGGGAGAGGGAGACGAGAGGACAAGTGGTGCCCCAAGTAGGTCTGAATTCTACTTGGGCTCCTGCCCTAGGCCACCCCTTTCCTTATTTGTAGTGCGGGGAAAGGCAGGGGAGGGTGGCGCCCCCCCCACCTTTCCTTTCTCCCATGAGAGGGAAAGGCAGGAGGGACTAGCCGTCCCCCTTTTCCTTCCCTAGGACTGGACAAACAAGGGAGGAGGCGCACCAGCCCCCATTTGGGCTGGTCTGTCCCCTCCTTTGGCCCATAAGGCCCATATCTTGCCCGGGGGTGCCCGGAACCCCTTCCGTTGACCCGATTCCTTCCCGGTATGTCCCGAAACACTTCTGGTTTCCAAATACCATCGTCCTATATATTAATCTTTACCTCTCAACCATTTCACGACTCCTCGTCATGTCTGTGATCTCATCCGAGACTCCGAACAACATTCGGTCACCAAAACATATAACTCATATAATACTATATCGTCAACGAATGTTAAGCGTGAGGACCCTACGGGTTCGAGACCTATGTAGACATGACTGAGACACCTCTCCGGTCAATAACCAATAGCGGAACCTGGATGCCCATATTAGCTCCTACATATTCTATGAAGATCTTTATCGGTCAAACTGATATGACAACATACACAATTCCCTTTGTTCGTCGGTATGTTACTTCCCGAGATTCGATCGTTTGTATCTCTATACCTAGTTCAATCATGTTACCGGCAAATCCCTTTACTTGTTCCGTAATACATCATCCCGTGACTAACTCATTAGGCATTTGCATGCAAGGCTTATTATGATGTGCATTACCGAGAGGTCCCAGAGATACCTCTCGGATACTCGGAGTGACAAATCCTAATCACGATTTACGCCAACCCAACAAAACACCTTCGGAGATACCTGTAGATCATCTTTATAATCGCCCAGTTATGTTGTGATGTTTGATAGCACACAAGCTATTCCTCCGGTATCCGGGAGTTGAATGATCTCATAGTCAAAGGAATATGTATTTGACATACATGAAAGCAGTAGCAATAAACTATAAGATCAAATGCCAAGCTAGCGGATGAGTCTTGTCCATCACATGATTCTCCTAATGATGTGATACCTTTGTCAAATGACAACTCATGTCCATGGTTAGGAGACCTTAACCATATTTGATTAGCGAGCTAGTCCAGTAGAGCTTACTAGGGACATGGTATTTGTTTATGTATTCACACATGTATTTAGGTTTCCGATCAGTACAATTCTAGCATGAATAACAAACCTTTATCATGATCAAGGAAATATAATAATAACCATTTCATTATTGCCTCTAGGGCATATTTCCATCACAAATATGGGGCACCGGGCGCATCCGCCATGTCATGCCGGCCCACGCCGACCCCACAAATATCCCTCCATATGGAAAACCCTAGACACCGGACATTCCAAACTCCACTTCACTTCCCTCTTCGTCCACTCCACTACCAATCCCCTCCCCTTTGATCCGATGGCTCGCGACGAAAGTAGCGGTGGCTCTAGTTCAGAATATGACGGGCCGACAATCGACGTGGAGGAGGTGGCCCTCCGCATCGCATTGCAAAGGTCGATCCTCGAGCAAGGCGGCCCCGGCAGTAGCAGATCTTCTTCCTCAGCGCCCTTGCCCGTCGATCCAGTTCTAGAGACATCGCCGACCCTTCCTGCCCACCATGCAGCAACGGAAGCTCTATGCGCGTGCACGAGGACGCTCGAGTCCAAGGCACGTGCAGCCCGGCATGAGCAGTAGTTGGCGAGGAGAGGGGGGTTGCGATGTTTGCGTGCCGTTCACGCATGAGTGCGCTAGTGGATCCCAAGGCCTGCTCCTTGTCTCAGTCCTCCACCGCTCTCTAACACCGGTGGAGACGGATATGCGGCGCCTCAGCCAGAATAATACCAAGGCGCTCTAACTCACCATCGAGTTTAGGAGCGCGAGGCAAACTAGGAGGCGGTGACAAAGATGAAGGTGGCCCGCCATGCAAAAGAGAAGGACCGACTACTCCACAGGCTGTCGGGCATGAGGTGAAGCTCCGACTCGGAAATGACAGATGGTTCCACCTCCCGCTCCGATGATGACGCACCTCCGCACGCGGATGCCTACATGGACGAGGGGCACACACTACTAGGGAAAATCTTATACATGGAGGCTTAGCAGTAACGCCGGTTTAGAAGAGGTGCTACTAATAGTTAACAGCAGCGCGTGCTTACGTAAGGCGCTACTGCTATGTCTATAGCGTGTGTCCATGAAAATGCGCTATGAATACCGTGGCTACACAGTTGCCGATAGGCAAGGTATAGTAGTAGCATGGTTCGCAATCAGGCGCTACTGCTAAGATAGTAGTAGTAGTGCCTTTTCAATGTAACGTGCTACTACTAAGCCCATGTTATCATCGACCCC